>LR738712.1:751570559-751823115 GCA_902687465.1 Secale cereale | reverse complement strand
TATATGTGTGTGTGTGTGTGTGTGTGTGTGTGTGTGTGTGTGTGTGTGTGTGTGTGTGTGTGTGTTCTTGATTCTATCTTGCAAGTCAATAGTCACCTACTATGTGTTATGATCCGGCAACCCCGAAGTGACAATAGTCGGGTCCTCTCCCGGTGATGACCGTAGTTTTACGAGTTCATGTATTCACTATGTGTTAATGCTTGTTGGGGAACGTAGTATTTTAAAATTTTCCTACGATCACGCAAGATCTATCTACCAGATGCATAGCAACGAGAGGGGAGAGTGTGTCTACGTACCCTCGTAGACCGGGAGCGGAAGCGTCAAGTGACGCGGTTGATGTAGTCGAACTTCTTCGCGATTCAACCGATCAAGCACCGAACATACGGCACCTCCGCGTTCAGCACACGTTCAGCTTGATGACGTCCCACGAGCTCTTGATCCAGTTGAGCTTCACGGGAGAGTTTTGTTATCAAGACGGCGTGGTGACGGATATGATGTATCTACCGGCGCAGGGCTTCGCCTAAGCACTGCAACTGTATGACCGAGGTGTGTTTCTGTGGAGGGGGGCACCGCACACGGCTAAAACAATTCAACTTGTGTGTCTTTGGGTGCCCCCTGCCCCCGTATATAAAGGAGCAAGGGGGGAGGCCGGCCGGCCCTCTATGGTGCGCCTAGGCAATCCTACTAGGAATAGGATTGCAATCCTATTCCTAGTAGGAGTCCACCAAGAAGGAGAGGGGGAAGGAAGGAGAGGGAGAGGGAGAGGGAAAGAGGGGCCGCGCCCCGCTCCCCTAGTCCTATTCGTACTGCCCCTAGGGAGGGGGCGCGCCACCTCCTGGCCGCTGCCCTCTTTCTCCCCTATGGCCCACTATGGCCCACCATTCGCCCGGGGGGTTCCGGTAACCCCCCCGGCACTCCGGTAAATTCTGAAACTTTCCAGAACACTTCCGGTGTCCGAATATAGTCGTCCAATATATCAATCTTTACGTCTCGGACATTCGGAGACTCCTCGTCATGTCCGTGATCTCATCCGGGACTCTGAACTACCTTCGGTACATCAAAACTCATAAACTCGTAATACCGATCGTCATCAAACGTTAAGCGTGCGGACCCTACGGGTTCGAGAACTATCTAGACATGACCGAGACTCATCTCCGGTCAATAACCAATAGCGGAACCTGGATGATCATATTGGCTCCTACATATTCTACGAGATCTTTATCGGTCAAACCGCATAACAACATACGTTGTTCCTTTTGTCATCGGTATGTTACTTGTTAGAGATTCGATCGTCGGTATCTCTATACCTAGTTCAATCTCGTTACCGACAAGTCTCATTACTCGTTCCGTAATACATCATCTCGTGACTAACTCATTAATCTTTTGCTTGCAAGGCTTATTATGATGTGTATTACCGAGAGGGCCCAGAGATACCTCTCCGACACTCGAAGTGACAAATCCTAGTCTTGATCTATGCCAACACCACGAATACTTTCGGAGACACCTGTAGAGCATCTTTATGATCACCCATTTACGTTGTGACGTTTGATAGCACACAAGGTGTTCCTACGGTATTCGGGAGTTGCATAATCTCATAGTCATAGGAACATGTATAAGTCATGAAGAAAGCAATAGCAGTAAAACTAAACGATCATAGTGCTATGCTAACGGATGGGTGTAGTCCATCACATCATTCTCCTAATGATGTGATCCCGTTGATCAAATGACAACTCATGTCTATGGCTAGGAAACATAGCCATCTTTGATCAATGAGCTAGTCTAGTAGAGGCATACTAGGGACATACTATTTTGTCTATGTATTCACACATGTATCAAGTTTCCGGTTAATACAATTCTAGCATGAATAAAAGACATTTATCATGATATAAGGAAATACAAATAACATCTTTATTATTGCCTCTAGGGCATATTTCCTTCAGTCTCCTACTTGAACTAGAGTCAATAATCTAGATTACAAAGTGATGATCCTCACACCCATGGAGTCCTGGTGCTGATCATGTTTTGCCCATGGAAGAGGCTTAGTCAACGGGTTTGCAACATTCAGATCCGTATGTATCTTGCAAATCTCTATGTCTCCCTCCTTGACTAGATCGCGGATGGAATTGAAGCGTCTTTTGATGTGCTTTGTTCTCTTGTGAAACCTGGATTCCTTCGCCAAGGCTATTGCTCCAGTGTTGTCACAAAAGATTTTCATTGGACCCGATGCACTAGGTATTACACCTAGATCGGATATGAACTCCTTCATCCAGACTCCTTCATTTGCTGCTTCCGTAGCAGCTATGTATTCCACTTCACACGTAGATCCCGCCACGACGCTCTGCTTTGAACTGTACCAACTTACAGCTCCACCATTCAATAAAAATACATATCCGGTTTGTGACTTAGAGTCATTGATGGGCCTCGAACCCCTCGTTGGTTACCCCAAGTGGAAGGTGTAAGATGTAGTAAGTAGAAGTGTTTTCCCTTAGCAAAGATGCCAAGGATCGAATCCCCAGAGACTCCTAGGTTCAACAAGTAGGTGTCAACTGCTACGGCGCCAGATTAGTAGCAATCAACGTGGACCTGCACACAGATACAAATAACTTTGCTCCCAACGAGTACAGAGAGGTTGTCAATCCCTCCGGCCTTGTAGTTCACAAAGGATTAAAAGCAATGATAGTAGTGATAGATAGTGTTTTGCAATAGTAAATAATAACGGGAAGTAAATAGCGGATGTGATCAATGATGGTAATATGGACTGGAGTCTCATGATGTTCACTAGTGATGTCTCTCTCCCAAAAGACGATAAAACAGCTATGCGAGGTAAACAAATTGCAGCTGGGCAATTGACCGGACCACGAACGCAAACCAATGCTGACTACATTGCAAGAAAGGTTGAGGTTCAAAGCATGGGCGGTACACCAAAGTAAGTAGACCGAAATCCATCAATGCCTACTACTAATCATCCACCTTGAGATATCTATCCAGAACATCTCGCTGGTATTAAGTTGCGAGTCCCACCCATAGTATAAACTCAATGCAACAGACAACTGCATTAAAAGAACTTTGCGTAAAGTAAACAATCCTTGCACCCGCGGGCACAAGCACCATTGTTTTCCCCCTTGTGGCAACAACACATCCCCTAGACTCATGTTTCTGTCACTCAAGCTAGTCATCGAGGGGCATGAACCCACAATCGAGCATAACGTTCCCTCTTGGAGTCACTACCTATTACTCGGCCAAAGCAATAAATAACAATGGAGAACATGCAAGAATTACTTATGAACAAAAATATAAAAGAGGTAGATCAAATATATTACTCAAGATCAATCTGAACATAATCTCATAATCCATCGGATCCCAGCAAACTCAACATAGAACCAGCATAAGGATTACATAGGTGCCTCGATCATGTAGGGCAACTCACGAGGACTAATTAGTGAAGCACAAGAACGGGAGGAGAACATCACATAGCTACTGGTCATGGACTCATGGTCCAAGGGAGACTACTCACGAGTCATCCGGGAGGCGTCCATGGTGGTGGAGAAGCTCCCGGCGGTGATCCTCCCCTCCGGCAGGGTGCCGGGAAGAGTTCTCCTGGTGCTCCCGATCTTGGAAGCGGCGGCGGCGGCGGAACAGAGATGGGATCGCGAAAAGAGTTCCTGTTCTGAGGGTTTCGGAGGACCCTTTAAATATATGCCAAAGGAGGGCATCGGGGGAGCTTCGGGGGGCCCAGGCGCCCCCCCGGCGCGGCCCAGGGGGGGGGGGGCGCGGCCAGGGCGCCTGGAGCCCTGGTGGCCCCCCAGGCTGCCCTTCGGACGCAGTGTTGTTTCCGGAACGTTGATTTTTTATATAATTTTTCTGGATTTTTCTGGGCAGTTCTCGAAACGTGAAAACCTGAAATACAAAAACAGCCGAAAACAGAAACTGGCACTGGGGTGCACTGGATTAGTATGTTAGTCCAAATATGATCAAAAGTGTATGGAAGTGTATGAATATCATAGCAATGTCACCCAAAAGTGGCATGGAGCAAGCAGAAATTATAGATACGTTTTGGACGTATCAACATCCCCAAGCTTAATTCCTGCTCGTCCTCGAGTAGGTAAATGATAACAAGAATAATTTCTATGGTGACATGCTATTAACCATATATGACTTTTTCATAGTCATATGACAAAAGCTTACTGAGACAATGATTCTAAAGTAATTAAGTTGCCTCATGAGAAAATCACAAATGATTGAAAGTTTTACAATATGAAACTGAAACAACAAATAGATTTGCAATGAACATGATGTGCAAATATGACAAAGTGATATCTAGCTTGCCCCCTTTAGTGATGCAAAACATAAATGCAGGGGCACCTTCAAGGTTTAAGTGATGACTAGATACAATCATTTCAGAATAAACGATATCACAATCATGCAAAAGACAATGCTACTTTGGGACAATGCACATTACACTCAGAATGACTATCATGCTCTCAGTAGTTGGTGCTTGAAGTGCTAGAGATTTTTATTTTGAAAACATGGAAGCAATTTTGTCAACGGTAGTAGTACTTCATATGTGTCATGCATAAGACATCCTATAAGTTGCAAGCCTCATGCATCGAATACTAATAGTGCTCGCACCTTGTCCTAATTAGCTCGGATTTCCATGGGTTATCATTGCATTGCATATGTTTCAACCAAGTGTCACAAAGGGGTACCTCTATGCCACCTGTACAAACGTCCAAGGAGATAAATCGCATTTGATTTCTCGTTTTTGATAGATTTCAACTTGAGGACATCCATACCGGGACAACATAGAAAATAGATGATGGACTCCTCTTCAATGCATAAGCATATTCTCATAAGAGATTGAGGATTAAGGTCCAAGCTAAAACTTCCACCATGATACATGGCTTTGGTTGGCGGCCCAATGTTCTTCTCTAACAATATGCATATTAATTCAACCCACGGTAAATCACCCTTACTTCAGACAAGACGAACATGCATAGCAACTCACATGATATTCAACAAAAGTGTGACAGTTGATGGCGTCCCCAGAAACATGGTTACCGCTCAGCAAGCAACTTATAAGAAATTAGATACATACGCAACATATTATTTACCACAATAGTTTTTAGGCTACTTTCCCATGAGCTATGTATTGCATGGTTAGTTTGCTTAGTACATGTGGAGGTTAGCAAAAGACTGGGAGCGACCAACTAACAGAGCAATGACGGTCATAATCATGCAGAGCGACAAAGCAATATTGAATCAGGCATGGTAGTTATATCGCTACTCAGAAACAAAAGATCATCAAGGCTTGACAGACTTTCTTTACAGTCTTTAATATGCGTGAGCATACGCCAAGTCAATCAAAATAAATTCTCGAAGGAAGATATTACTAAACCATACCATATCATAGGCAAACAAATCAAGTTGGTACTCCAATAACACATTGGGACCCCCCAGCTATTTGAGATTAACCATAAGAAAACCTGAACTACTAAGCACCATAATGCAAGTAGCATCTTTATCATAGACACATTAACCAATGCAACGGAAGCAAACTCTCTTAATAAGGTGAGCATGATAATTAAAGAGAGTTCAAGCAACCAACTAAACAAAAGCTCTTTGAAAAGATAAGCATGAATACTAAGAGCAGAGCACGATAGTAGCTATTTAAAAGACAAAGAACACACACATCAAAGATAGACATGAAAATTCTATGTTATGTTCTAGGTAGAGGTGGAGCGTGTTTCTCTCCCACATAAAGGAATGCTGGGTTCCGACTCGTTATGAAAAACTAAAAAGAAAACTAAAATCAAGACGCTCCAAGCATAGCACATAACACATGAAGTGATAAAAATATAGCGGAACGAAAGACGAACTGATATTGTTGATGGAGAAGGGGATGCACGGGGGCATCCCCAAGCTTAGACGCTTGAGTCTCCTTGAATACTTCTTGGGGGTGCACGGGGGCATCCCCAAGCTTGAGCGCTTGACACTCCTGAATCTTTTTTATCATCTTCCCTCGCACACTTGAAAACTCCCTTCATACATAACTCATCATAATCTGATTAGCGAGGTTAGTATCCTTAATAAAATAATTATACCTTGCTGGAAATAAAGATATTCTTGAAGTCCTACTGTTTCTCAAGATTGCCAAAAGGTTTTTGCAAAGAAAAAGCAAGTTCTTGATTTGCAAAGTGAAGGAAAGGCAAAACAGGACAGAATCTGTGAAAAACAGAACATCAGGTAGTAATTGATCTGTTCGGGATACTTCTGCAACTCAAATCAAAAAACTCAGAACAGACGCACGAAAGACAATTATATAGAAAATGCTGTCGAAAAAATTCAGACCAAAAAGATGATATGGTGATTTTATACGAAATTTTCTATCCAAGGACAGAATCTGTTTCCTGCACAGCACCTCACAACTTTTGAACTTTCTAGCAATCAGAGGCTATACTTTTCACAAATATGAAAAGCAAAGATACAATGATGATGCTACTGTAGTAAACAACATCATGACACAACAAAAGCAAAATAAAAATTTATTCATGTGGGCTGCCTCCCAAAAGCGCTTTTTTATGCCTTTAAGCTAGGCATAAGACTTTAATGATGCTCTTGTAGGAATAAGAATTGAAGAACAAAAGAGAGCATAAAGAAGCAAATAACAAACACATTTAAGCCTAACATGCTTCCTATGCATAGGAATATTGCAATAGAATAATTCATTGAAGCACAAAGCAATAAGCATAGGAAGACAAAACAAGTGCAGCTTCAAAACCTTCAACATAAAGAGAGGGAACTTAATATTATTGAAATATCTATAAGCATATGTTCCCTTCTCATAATAATTTTTAGTGGGATCACGAATAAACTCAACAATATAAGCATCACATAAAGCATTGTTACCATGATCCACATGCAAAAAGGTACTCTTACTCTCCACATAAGCATCATGAAGAGGATAAAACTTAATATAAAAGAGAGACATAAGCTCTTGCCAATCAAGCAAGTGCGAGTTATCGAGAAGCTTATACCAATCTGAAGCTTTATCTATAAGTGATACGGCGAACAATGTCCTCATGACAAACTCCCTTGATACACCTGCAAGCTTAAATAATGAACATAATTGTGACAGATATAGCAAGTGTTCACCGGGATGTTTGTCTCCTGCATAACGATTAGCCAAAACATAATTGATAATACCAGCTAGTATTTTATAGGGAACAATTTCAGTAGGGGGAGGAGCAACCACCACAGGTGTGGGGCGTCTTCCCGCAAGCAACGATCCAATAGCAAGGTTGTCCATAAGCATAACTGGTGAAAAGACATAAAGAAAACTGAAAGGTAAACTAACAAGACTAAAAAGCAAAGGTAAAAGATAGCGTGCAACTCCCCTATCCTGAAGAGTGGAGTCCCCGGCAACGGCGCCAGAAAATACTCCTTGATGGGCCTCGAACCCCTCGTTGGTTACCCCAAGTGGAAGGTGTAAGATGTAGTAAGTAGAAGTGTTTTCCCTTAGCAAAGATGCCAAGGATCGAATCCCCAGAGACTCCTAGGTTCAACAAGTAGGTGTCAACTGCTACGGCGCCAGATTAGTAGCAATCAACATGGACCTGCACACAGATACAAATAACTTTGCTCCCAACAAGTACAGAGAGGTTGTCAATCCCTCCGGCCTTGTAGTTCACAAAGGATTAAAAGCAATGATAGTAGTGATAGATAGTGTTTTGCAATAGTAAAAAATAACGGGAAGTAAATAGCGGATGTGATCAATGATGGTAATATGGACCGGAGTCTCATGATGTTCACTAGTGATGTCTCTCTCCCAAAAGACGATAAAACAGCTATGCGAGGTAAACAAATTGCAGCTGGGCAATTGACAGGACCACGAACGCAAACCAATGCTGACTACATTGCAAGAAATGTTGAGGTTCAAAGCATGGGCGGTACGCCAAAGTAAGTAGACCGAAATCCATCAATGCCTACTACTAATCATCCACCTTGAGATATCTATCCAGAACATCTCGCTGGTATTAAGTTGCGAGTCCCACCCATAGTGTAAACTCAACGCAACAGACAACTGCATTAAAAGAACTTTGCCTAAAGTAAACAATCCTTGCACCCGCGGGCACAAGCACCGTTGTTTTCCCACTTGTGGCAACAGCACATCCCCTAGACTCATGTTTCTGTCACTCAAGCTAGTCATCGAGGGGCATGAACCCACAATCGAGCATAACGTTCCCTCTTGGAGTCACTACCTATTACTCGGCCAAAGCAATAAATAACAACGGAGAACATGCAAGAATTACTTATGAACAAAAATATAAAACAGGTAGATCAAATATATTACTCAAGATCAATCTGAACATAATCTCATAATCCATCGGATCCCAACAAACTCAACATAGCAACAGCATAAGGATTACATTGGTGCCTCGATCATGTAGGGCAGCTCACGAGGACTAATTAGTGAAGCACAAGAACGGGAGGAGAACATCACATAGCTACTGGTCATGGACTCATGGTCCAAGGGAGACTACTCACGAGTCATCCGGGAGGCGTCCATGGTGGTGGAGAAGCCCCCGGTGGTGATCCTCCCCTCCGGCAGGGTGCCGGGAAGAGTTCTCCTGGTGCTCCCGATCTTGGAAGCGGCGGCGGCGGCGGAACAGAGATGGGATCGCGAAAAGAGTTCCTGTCCTGAGGGTTTCGGAGGACCCTTTAAATGTATGCCAAAGGAGGGCATAGGGGGAGCTTCGGGGGCCCAGGCCCCCCCCGGCCTGGCCCAGGGGGGGGGGCGCCGCCAGGGCACCTGGAGCCCTGGTGGCCCCCCCAGGCTGCCCTTCGGACGCAGTGTTGTTTCCGGAACGCTGATTTTTTATATAATTTTTCTGGATTTTTCTGGGCAGTTCTCGAAACGTGAAAACCTGAAATACAAAAACAGCCGAAAACAGAAACTGGCACTTGGGTGCACTGGATTAGTAAGTTAGTCCAAATATGATCAAAAGTGTATGGAAGTGTACGAATATCATAGCAATATCACCCAAAAGTGGCATGGAGCAAGCAGAAATTATAGATACGTTTTGGACGTATCAGTCATCCGGATCAGTGTCAAAGCTAGAATCGACATAACCGTTTACGACGAGCTCTTTGTCACCTCCATATACGAGAAACATATCCTTTGTCCTTTTCAGGTATTTCAGGAAGTTCTTGACCGCTGTCCAGTGATCCACTCCTGGATTACTTTGGTACCTCCCTGCTAGACTTATAGCAAGGCACACATCAGGTCTGGTACACAGCATTGCATACATGATAGATCATATGGCTGAGGCATATGGAATGACTTTCATTTTCTCTCTATCTTCTGCAGTGGTCGGGCATTGAGTCTTACTCAACTTCATACCTTGTAACACAGGCAAGAACCCTTTCTTTGACTGATCCGTTTTGAACTTCTTCAAAACTTTTTCAAGGTATGTGGTTTGTGAAAGTCCAATTAAGCGTCTTGATCTATCTCTATAGATCTTGATGCCTAATATATAAGCAGCTTCACCGAGGTCTTTCATTGAAAAACTCTTATTCAAGTATCCTTTTATGCTAACCAGAAATTCTATATCATTTCCAATCAACAATATGTCATCCACATATAATATTAGAAATTCTACAGAGCTCCCACTCACTTTCTTGTAAATACAGGCTTCTCCAAAAGTCTGTATAAAACCATATGCTTTGATTACCTCATCAAAGCGTATATTCCAGCTCCGAGATGCTTGCACCAGTCCATAGATGGATCGCTGGAGCTTGCATACTTTGTTAGCACCTTTTGGATCGACAAAACCTTCTGGTTGCATCATATACAACTCTTCTTTGAGATATCCATTTAGGAATGCAGTTTTGACATCCATTTGCCAGATTTCAGAATCATAAAATGCGGCAATTGCTAACATGATTCGGACAGACTTAAGCATCGCTGCAGGTGAGAAAGTCTCATCGTAGTCAACTCCTTGAACTTGTCGAAACCCTTTCGCAACAAGTCAAGCTTTGTAAACAGTAACATTACCGTCTGCGTCGGTCTTCCTCTTGAAGATCCATTTATTTTTGATGGCTTGCCGATCATCGGGCAAGTCAACCAAAGTCCACACTTTGTTCTCATACATGGATCCCATCTCAGATTTCATGGCCTCAAGCCATTTTGCGGAATCTGGGCTCATCATCGCTTCCTCATAGTTCGTAGGTTCATCATGGTCTAGTAACATGACTTCCAGAACTGGGTTGCCGTACCACTCTGGTGCGGAACGTACTCTGGTTGATCTACGATGTTCAGCAGAAACTTGATCTGAAGTTTCATGATCATCATCATTAGCTTCCTCACTAATTGGTGTAGGAATCACTGGAACAATTATCTGTGATGTACTACTTTCCAATTCAGGAGAAGGTACAATTACCTCATCAAGTTCTACTTTCCTCCCACTCACTTCTTTCGAGAGAAACTCCTTCTCTAGAAAGGATCCATTCTTAGCAACGAATATCTTGCCTTCGGATCTGTGATAGAAGGTGTACCCAACAGTCTCTTTTGGGTATCCTATGAAGACACATTTCTCCGACTTGGGTTCGAGCTTATCAGGTTGAAGCTTTTTCACATAAGCATTGCAGCCCCAAACTTTAAGAAACAACAACTTTGGTTTCTTGCCAAACCATAGTTCATAAGGTGTCGTCTCAACGGATTTAGATGGTGCCCTATTTAACGTGAATGCAGCTGTCTCTAAAGCATAACCCCAAAACGATAGTGGTAAATCGGTAAGAGACATCATAGATCGCACCATATCCAATAAAGTACGGTTACGATGTTCGGACACACCATTACGCTGTGGTGTTCTGGGTGGCGTGAGTTGTGAAACTATTCCACATTGTTTCAAATGAAGACCAAACTCATAACTCAAATATTCCCCTCCATGATCAGATCGTAGAAACTTTATTTTCTTGTTACGATGACTCTCTACTTCACTCTGAAATTCTTTGAACTTTTCAAATGTTTCAGACTTGTGCTTCATTAAGTAGATATACCCATATCTGCTTAAATCATCAGTGAAGGTAAGAAAATAACGATACCCGCCGCGAGCTTCAACATTCATTGACCCACATACATCAGTATGTATGATTTCCAACAAATCTGTTGCTCGCTCCATAGTTTCGGAGAACGGAGTTTTAGTCATCTTGCCAATGAGGCATGGTTCGCAAGCACCAAGTGATTCATAATCAAGTGATTCCAAAAGTCCATCACTATGGAGTTTCTTCATGCGCTTTACACCAATATGACCTAAACGGTAGTGCCACAAATAAATTGCACTATCATTATTAACCTTGCATCTTTTGGCTTCAATATTATGAATATGTGTATCACTACAATCGAGATCCAATAAGAATAGACCACTCTTCAAAGGTGCATGACCATAATAGATATTATTCATAAAAATAGAACAACCATTATTCTCTGATTTAAATGAATAACCGTTTCGCAACAAACAAGATCCAGATATAATGTTCATGCTCAATGCTAGCACCAAATAACAATTATTTAGGTCTAAAACTAATCCCGAAGGTAGATGTAGAGGTAGCGTGCCGATGGCGATCACATCGACTTTGGAACCATTTCCCACGCACATCGTCACCTCGTCCTTAGCTAATCTTCATTCAATCCGTAGTCCCTGTTTCGAGTTACAAATATTAGCAGCCGAACCGGTAGCAAATACCCAGGTACTACTACGAGCATTAGTAAGGTATACATCAATAACATGTATATCACATATACCTTTGTTCACCTTGCCATCCTTCTTATCCGCCAAATACTTGGGGCAGTTCCGCTTCCAGTGTCCAGTCCCTTTGCAGTAGAAGCACTCAGTTTCAGGCTTGGCTCCAGACTTGGGTTTCTTCGTGGGAGTAGCAACTGTCTTGCTATTCTTCTTGAAGTTCCCCTTCTTTCCCTTGCCCTTTTTCTTGAAACTAGTGGTCTTGTTAACCATCAACACTTGATGCTCCTTTTTGATTTCTACCTCCGCAGCCTTGAGCATAGCGAAGAGCTCGGGAATTTTCTTCGGCATCCCTTGCATATTATAGTTCATCACGAAGCCTTTATAGCTTGGTGGCAGTGATTGAAGAACTCTATCAATAACACTATCCTCATCAACTTTGCAACCTAGTTGAGTCAATGATTGTAGTACCCAGACATTCTGAGCAAGTGTTCACAGATAGAACTATTCTCCTCCATCTTGCAGCTGTAGAACTTATTGGAAATCTCATATTTCTCAATCCGGGCATTTGCTTGAAATATGAACTTAAACTCTTGGAACATCTCATATGGTCCATGACGTTCAAAACGTTGTTGAAGTCCCGGTGCTAAGCCGTAAAGCATGGCACACTGAACTATCGTGTAGTCATCAGACCGCGTCTGTCGGACGTTCAAAGCGTCTACATTAGCGGGAGGGGGCTTGTCACCTAGCGGTGCTTCAAGGACATAATTCTTCTGTGCAGCAATGAGGATAATCCTCAAGTTACGGACCCAGTCCGTGTAATTGCTACCATCATCTTTCAACTTAGCTTTCTCTAGGAATGCATTAAAATTCAAAGGACCGGTAGCACGGGCCATTGATCTACAACAACATAGATATGCAAAAACTATCAGGACTAAGTTCATGATAAATTTAAGTTCAATTTAATCATATTACTTAAAGAACTCCCACTTAGATAGACATCCCTCCGGTCATCTAAATGATCACGTGATCCAAATCAACTAAACCATGTCCGATCATCACGTGAGATGGAGTAGTTTCAATGGTGAACATCTTATGTTGATCATATCTACTATATGATTCACGCTCGACCTTTCGGTCTCCAGTGTTCAGAGGCCATATCTGCATATGCTAGGCTCGTCAAGTTTAACCCGAGTATTCTACGTGTGCAAAACTGCCTTACACCCGTTGTATTTTAACATAGAGCTTATCACACCCGATCATCACGTGGTGCCTCAGCACGACGAACTTTCACAACGGTGCATACTTAGGGAGAACACTTATACCTTGAAATTTTGTAAGGGATCATCTTATAATGCTACCTTCGTTCTTAGCAAAATAAGAAGCATAATAAGATAAACATCACATGCAAATCAAAATATGTGACATGATATGGCCATCATCATCTTGTGCTTTTGATATCCATCTCCAAAGCACCGTCATGATCACCTTCGTCACCGGTGCGACACCTTGATCTCCATCGTAGCATCGTTGTCGTCTCGCCAACTATTGCTTCTACGACTATCTCTACCGCTTAGTGATAAAGTAAAGCAATTACATAGCGATTGCATTTCATACAATAAAGCAACAACCATATGGCTCCTGCCAGTTGCCGATAACTTTACAAAACATGATCATCTCATACAAAACCGTATATCTCATCATGTCTTGACCATATCACATCACAACAAGCCCTGCAAAATCAAGTTAGACGTCCTCTACTTTGTTGTTGCAAGTTTTACGTGGATGCTACGGGCTTAGCAAGAACCGGTCTTACCTACGCAAAAAAAACCACAACGATGTTTCGTCAAGTATGTGCTGTTTTAACCTTCACAAGGACCGGGCGTAGCCACACTTGATTCAGCTAAAGTGAGAGAGACAGACACCCGCCAGTCACCTTTAAGCAACGAGTGCTCATAACGGTGAAACCAGTCTCGCGTAAGCGTACGCGTAATGTCGGTCCGGGCCGCTTCATCTCACAATACCGCCGAAGCAAAGTATGACATGCTGGTAAGCAGTATGACTAGTATCGCCCACAACTCATTGTGTTCTACTCACCCGGATACGTATAATGGAGCAATAGTTTGGAATAGCTCCAAGTGGAACATGGTAGCAGCATCTACGATATGACATAAAGTTTTGCGAAGTACATAGGGATCTGAATGTTGCAGACCCGTTGACTACAACCTCTCTCACAAGCATAACATGATCAAACCCACAACTCATTGAGTGTTAATCACATATTGATGTGAACTAGATTACTGACTCTAGTAAACTCTTTGGATGTTAGTCACATGGCGATGTGACCTGTGAGTGTTAATCACATGGCAATGTGAACTAGATTATTGACTCTAGTGCAAGTGGGAGACTGTTGGAAATATGCCCTAGAGGCAATAATAAATTGGTTATTATTATATTTCCTTGTTCACGATAATCGTTTATTATCCATGCTAGAATTGTATTGATAGGAAACTCAGATACATGTGTGGATACATAGACAAACACCATGTCCCTAGTGAGCCTCTAGACGACTAGCTCGTTGATCAATAGATGGTTACGGTTTCCTAACCATGGACATTGGATGTCGTTGATAACGGGATCACATCATTAGGAGAATGATGTGATGGACAAGACCCAATCCTAAGCCTAGCACAGATCGTGTAGTTCGTATGCTAAAGCTTTTCTATATGTCAAGTATATTTTCCTTAGACCATGAGATTGTGCAACTCCCGGATACCGTAGGAATGCTTTGGGTGTACCAACCGTCACAACGTAACTGGGTGGCTATAAAGGTGCACTACAGGTATCTCCGAAAGTGTCTGTTGGGTTGGCACGAATCGAGACTGGGATTTGTCACTCCGTATGACGGAGAGGTATCTCTGGGCCCACTCGGTAGGACATCATCATAATGTGCACAATATGTGATCAAGGAGTTGATCACGGGATGATGTGTTACGGAACGAGTAAAGAGACTTGCCGGTAACGAGATTGAGCAAGGTATCGGTATACCGACGATCGAATCTCGGGCAAGTGCTATACCGATAGACAAAGGGAATCGTATACGGGATTGATTGAATCCTTGACATCGTGGTTCATCCGATGAGATCATCGTGGAACATGTGGGAGCCAACATGGGTATCCAGATCCCGCTGTTAGTTATTGGCCGGAGAGTTGTCTCGGTCATGTCTACATGGTTCCCGAGCCCGTAGGGTCTACACACTTAAGGTTCGATGACGCTAGGGTTATAGGGAAAGTATGTACGCGGTTACCGAATGTTGTTCGGAGTCCCGGATGAGATCCCGGACGTCACGAGGAGTTCCGGAATGGTCCGGAGGTAAAGATTCATATATGGGAAGTCCTGTTTTGGTCACCGGAAAAGTTTCGGGCGATATCGGTAACGTACCGGGACCACCGGGAGGGTCCCGGGGGTCCACCAGGTGGGGCCACCAGCCCCAGAAGGCTGCGTGGACCAAGTGTGGGAGGGGACCAGCCCCAGGTGGGCTGGTGCGCCCCCCCACCAAGGTCCAAGGCGCATGGAGAGTGGGAGGGGGGCAAACCCTAGGTCCAGATGGGCCTTAAGGCCGACCCTAGGGCGCCCCCTCTCTCTCTCCCCCCCTTGGCCGCACCCTAGATGGGTTTGGGGGCTGCCGCCACCCCTAGGGAGGGAACCCTAGATGGGGGCGCAGCCCCTCCCCTTCCCCTATATATAGTGGGGGTTTTGGGGCTGCTAGACACACGAGAAAGTCTCCCTCTTGGCGCAGCCCTACCCCTCTCCCTCCTCGTCTCTTGCAGTGCTCGGCGAAGCCCTGCTGGAGTCCCGCGCTCCTCCACCACCACCACGCCGTCGTGCTGCTGTTGGATGGAGTCTTCCCCAACCTCTCCCTCTCTCCTTGCTGGATCAAGGCGTGGGAGACGTCACCGGGCTGCACGTGTGTTGAACGCGGAGGCGCCGTTGTTCGGCGCTTAGATCGGAATCAACCGCGATCTGAATCGCAGCGAGTACGACTCCTTCATCCGCGTTCTTGCAACGCTTCCGCATCGCGATCTACAAGGGTATGTAGATCCACTCTCCTTTATGCTCGTTGCTAGATTACTCCATAGATAGATCTTGGTGACGCGTAGAAATTTTTTTGATTTTCTGCTGCGATCCCCAACAGTGGTATCAGAGCTAGGTCTATGCGTAGTATCTTGCACGAGTAGAACACAAAGTAGTTGTGGGCGTAGATCATGTCAATTCTCTTGCCGTTACTAGTCTTATCTTGATTCGGCGGCATCGTGGGATGAAGCGGCCCGGACCGACCTTACACGTACTCTTACGTGAGACAGGTTCCACCGACTGACCTGCACTAGTTGCATAAGGTGGCTAGCGGGTGTCTGTCTCTCCCACTTTAGTCGGATCGGATTCGATGAAAAGGGTCCTTATGAAGGGTAAATAGAAATTGGCATATCACGTTGTGGTTTTGGCGTAGGTAAGAAACGTTCTTGCTAGAAACCTATAGCAGCCACGTAAAAACTTGCAACAACAATTAGAGGACGTCTAACTTGTTCTTGCAGCATGTGCCATGTGATGTGATATGGCCAAAAGGATGTGATGAATGATATATATGTGATGTATGAGATTGATCATGTTCTTGTAATAGGAATCACGACTTGCATGTCGATGAAAATGACAACCGGCAGGAGCCATAGGAGTTGTCTTATTTATTGTATGACCTGCGTGTCACTGAATAACGCCATGTAATTACTTTACTTTATTGCTAAACGTTAGCCATAGTAGTAGAAGTAATGTTTGGTGAGACGACTTCATGAAGACACGATGATGGAGATCATGATGATGGAGATCATGGTGTCATGCCGGTGACGATGATTATCATGGAGCCCCGAAGATGAAGATCAAAGGAGCAAGATGATATTGGCCATATCATGTCACTAGTTGATTGCATGTGATGTTTGTCATGTTTTACATCTTATTTTCTTAGAACGACGGTAGTGAATAAGATGATCTCTCACTAAAATCTCAAGAATTGTGTTCCCCCTAACTGTGCACCGTTGCTAAGGTTCGTTGTTCCGAAGCACCACGTGACGATCGGGTGTGATAAGTTCTAATGTTCGCATACAACAGGTGTAAGCCAGATTTACACACGCGATACACTTAGGGTTCACTTGACGAGCCTAGCATGTACAGACATGGCCTCGGAACACGGAAGACCGAAAGGTCGAACATGAGTCGTATAGAAGATACGATCAACATGAAGATGTTCACCGTTGATGACTAGTCCGTCTCACGTGATGATCGGACACGGCCTAGTCGATTCGGATCATGTATCACTTAGATGACTAGAGAGATGTCTATCTGAGTGGGAGTTCATTAGATGAACTTCATTGTCATGAACAATAGTCTAAGTTGTCTTCGCAAATTATGTTATAGACCAATAACTGCGTTGTAGCTCCCTGTTTAATACGATCCTAGAGAAAGACTAAGTTGAAAGATATTGTAAGCAAGGATGCGGACTGGGTCCGTAGTCCGAGGAGTGTCCTCACTGCTGCACAGAAAGCTTACGTCTTTGATGCACCGCTCGATGTGCAAACCCCTACAACATTGTCTGTGGATGTTATGAACACCTGACAGAGTCGTCCTGATGACTACTTGATAGTTTAGTGCACCATGCTTTACGGCTTAGAATCGGGATTCCAATGACGTTTTGAACGCCATAGAACATATGAGATGTTCTGAGAGCTGAAATTGGGATTTCAGGCTCATGCCCGTGTTGAGAGGTATGAGACCTCTGACAAGTTCTTTTGCCAAAAAGATGGAGGAGAATAGCTCAACTTGTGAGCATGTGCTCAGAATGTCTGGGTGCTAAAATCACTTGAACCAAGTGGGAGTTAATCTTCCAGGTGAGATAGTGGTTGACGGAATTCTCTAGACACTATCACCAAGCTGCTAGAACTTCGTGATGAACTATGACATGCAAAGGATGGAGATGATCCCGAAGCTATTAGCGGTTCTTAAGACCGCGAAAGTAGAAATCAAGAAGGAGCATCAAGTGTTGATGGTTTAACAAGACCACTGGTTTTAAAAGGGGCAAGGGCTAGAAGGGAAACTCCATGAATGGCAAACCAGTTGTCGCTCTAATGAGGGAACCCAAGGTTGAACCCAAACCTCGAGACTAAGTGCTTCTATTGTAAGGGGAACGGTCACATGGTAGCGGAACTACCCCAAATACATGGTAGATAAGAAAAACTGGCAACTTCAACAAAGTATATTTGATATACGTGTTATTAATGTGTACCTTACTAGTACTCCTTGTAGCACATGGGTATTGGATACCGGTTCAGTTGCTATTATTAGTGACTTGAAGCAAAAGCTACGGACTGAACGGAGACTAGCTAAGGGCGAGGTGACGATGTGTGTTGGAAGTGTTTCCAAGGTTGATAAGATCACCATCGCACACTCCCTCTATTTTCGAGATTAGTGTTGAACCTAGATAAATGTTATCGGGTGTCTACGTTGAGCATGAATATGATTAGATCATGTTCATTGCAATACGGTTATTCATTTAAGTCAGAGAATAATGGTTATTCTGTTTACATGAATAATACCTTTATGGTCATGCACCCAATGGTTTGTTGAATCTCGATCATTGTAATACACATGATGATAATATTAATGCCAAAAGATGTAGAGTTAATAATGATAGTACCACTTTCTTGTGGCACTGCCGCTTAGGTCATTTTGGCATAAAATGCTTGAAGAAACTCCATGCTGATGGATATTTGGAGTCACTTGATTTTGAATCGCTTGACACATGCGAGCCATGCCTCTTGGGCAGGATGACTAAGATCCCGTGTTCAGGTACAATGAAACGGGAAAGTGACTTGTTGGAAATCATACATGCTGATGTATGTGATCCAATGAGAATTAAGGCGTGTGGTGGATATCGTTATTTTCTCATCTTCACTGACGATTTCAGTAGATATGGTATATTTACTTAATGAAGCAAAAGTCTGAAACGTTTGAAAGGTTCAAACAATTTCAGAGTGAAGATTAAGAGTCATCATAACAAGAAGATCATGTTCCTACGATCTGATCGAGGGGAGATTTTCTGAATTATGAGTTTGGAAATCACTTAAGGCATTGTGGAAATGTTTCACAGTTGAAGCCCCCTGGAACACCACAGTGTAATGGTGTGTCCGGACATCGTAATCGAACCTTATGAGATATGGTGCGATCTATGATGTATCTTACCGATCTACCGCTGTTATTTTGAGGTTATACATTAGAGACAGCTGCATTCACTTTAGATAGGGCACCATCTAAGTCCGTTGAGACGACGTCATATGGTTTGGCAAGAAACCGTAGTTGTCGTTTCTCAATGTTTGGGGCTGCGAGGCTTATGGCTTCAGCCGGGAAAAGCTCGAACCCAAAGCGGACAAATACATCTTCATAGGATACCCAAAGGTAACAGTTGGGTATACCTCCTATCTCAGATCCAAGGGCAAAAATGTTTGTCCCTAAGAACGGGTCCTTTCTAGAGAAGGAGTTTCTCTCGAAAGAATTGAGTGGGAGGAAGATAGAACTTGATGAGGTTGTCGAACCCTCACTTCAACCGGAGAGTAGTGCAAAACAGAAAGATGTTTCTGTGGAACCTACGACAGTTGAAGAGGAAACTAATGATAGTGATCATGAAGCTCCAGATCAAGTTGCTATCGAACCTCGTAGGTCGACAAGGATATGTACTACTCCTGAGTGGTACGGTGATCCTGTCTTAGAGGCCATGTTGTTGGACAACGATGAACCTACGAACTATGGAGAAGCGATGGTGGGCCCGTATTCCGACAAATGGTTAGAAGCCGAGAAATCAGAGATAGGATCCATGTATCAAAACAAAGTGTGGACTTTGGTGGACTTGCCCGATGATTGGCAAGCCATTGAGATAAATGGATCTTTAAGGAAGAAGACGGACGTGGACAGTAATGTCACCGTCTATGAAGCTCGACTTGTGGCAAATAGTTTTTCACAAGTTCAAGGAGTTGACTACGATGAGATTTTCTCACCCGTAGCGATGCTTAAGTCCATCGGAATCACGTTAGCATTAGCTGCATTTATGAAATCTGGCAGATGGATGTCAAAAGAAGTTTCCTTACCAGTTTTCGTAAGGAAAGGTTGTATGTGATACAATCAAAAAGGTTTTTGTCGATCCTAAGGATGCTAAAAGATATGCTAGCTCCAGCGATCCTTCTATGGACTAGAGCAAGCATCTCGGAGTCGGAATATACACTTTGATGGAGTGATCAAAGTTTTTGGGTTTATACTAAGTTTGTTAGAAACTTGTATTTACAATAAAGTGAGTGGGAGCACTACAACATTTCTGATAAGTATATGTGAATGACATATGGTTGATCCGAAATGATGTTGAATTTCTGGAAAGCGTAAAGGGTTGTTTTGAAAGGAGTTTTTCAAAGGAAGACTTGGATAAAGCTGCTTACGTATTGGGCATCAAGATCTATACAGATAGATCAAGACGCCTGATGATACTTTCAAAAGGAACACACACCTTTGACATGATTTTGAAGGAGTTCAAAATAGATCAGTCAAAGAAAGAGTTCTTACCTGAGTTATAAGGTGTGAAGTTGAGTAAGACTCAAAGCTTGACCACGGCAGAAGAAAGAGGAAGGACGAAGGTCGTCCCCTATGGTTTTGTCATAGGCTCTATACGGTATGCCATGCTAAGTACCGCACCTGATGTGTGCCTTGCCACATGTCTGGCAAGAGGGTACAAAGGTGATCCAGGAGTGGATTACTAGATAGTGGTCAAAATTATCCTTAGAGGAATAAGGAAATGTTTCTCGGTTATGGAGGTGATAAAGAGTTCGACGTAAAGAGTTACGTCGATGCAAGCTTAACACCTATCCGGATAATTCTAAGTGGAGATACCGGATACGTATAATGGAGCAACAGTTTGGAATAGCTCCAAGTGGAACATGGTAGCAGCATCTACGATATGACATAAAGTTTTGCGAAGTACATAGGGATCTGAATGTTGCAGACCCATTGACTACAACCTCTCTCACAAGCATAACATGATCAAACCCAGAACTCATTGAGTGTTAATCACATATTGATATGAACTAGATTACTGACTCTAGTAAACTCTTTGGATGTTAGTCACATGGCGATGTGACCTGTGAGTGTTAATCACATGGCAATGTGAACTAGATTATTGACTCTAGTGCAAGTGGGAGACTGTTGGAAATATGCCCTAGAGGCAATAATAAATTGGTTATTATTATATTTCCTTGTTCACGATAATCGTTTATTATCCATGCTAGAATTGTATTGATAGGAAACTCAGATACATGTGTGGATACATAGACAAACACCATGTCCCTAGTGAGCCTCTAGACGACTAGCTCGTTGATCAATAGATGGTTACAGTTTCCTAACCATGGACATTGGATGTCGTTGATAACGGGATCACATCATTAGGAGAATGATGTGATGGACAAGACCCAATCCTAAGCCTAGCACAGATCGTGTAGTTCGTATGCTAAAGCTTTTCTATATGTCAAGTATATTTTCCTTAGACCATGAGATTGTGCAACTCCCGGATACCGTAGGAATGCTTTGGGTGTACCAAACGTCACAACGTAACTGGGTGGCTATAAAGGTGCACTACAGGTATCTCCGAAAGTGTCTGTTAGGTTGGCACGAATCGAGACTGGGATTTGTCACTCCGTATGACGGAGAGGTATCTCTGGGCCCACTCCGTAGGACATCATCATAATGTGCACAATATGTGATCAAGGAGTTGATCACGGGATGATGTGTTACGGAACGAGTAAAGATACTTGCCGGTAACGAGATTGAGCGAGGTATCGGTATACCGACGATCGAATCTCGGGCAAGTGCTATACCGATAGACAAAGGGAATCGTATACGGGATTGATTGAATCCTTGACATCGTGGTTCATCCGATGAGATCATCGTGGAACATGTGGGAGCCAACATGGGTATCCATATCCCGCTGTTGGTTATTGGTCGGAGAGTTGTCTCGGTCATGTCTACATGGTTCCCGAGCCCGTAGGGTCTACACACTTAAGGTTCGATGACGCTAGGGTTATAGGGAAAGTATGTACGCGGTTACCGAATGTTGTTCGGAGTCCCGGATGAGATCCCGGACGTCACGAGGAGTTCTGGAATGGTCCGGAGGTAAAGATTCATATATGGGAAGTCCTGTTTTGGTCACCGGAAAAGTTTCGGGCGATATCGGTAACGTACCGGGACCACCGGGAGGGTCCCGGGGGTCCACCAGGTGGGGCCACCAGCCCCAGAAGGCTGCGTGGACCAAGTGTGGGAGGGGACCAGCCCCAGGTGGGCTGGTGCGCCCCCCCACCAAGGTCCAAGGCGCATGGAGAGTGGGAGGGGGGCAAACCCTAGGTCCAGATGGGCCTTAAGGCCCACCCTAGGGCGCCCCCTCTCTCTCTCCCCCCCTTGGCCGCACCCTAGATGGGTTTGGGGGCTGCCGCCACCCCTAGGGAGGGAACCCTAGATGGGGGCGCAGCCCATCCCCTTCCCCTATATATAGTGGGGGTTTTGGGGCTGCTAGACACACGAGAAATTCTCCCTCTTGGCGCAGCCCTACCCCTCTCCCTCCTCGTCTCTAGCAGTGCTCGGCGAAGCCCTGCTGGAGTCCCGCGCTCCTCCACCACCACCACGCCGTCGTGCTGCTGTTGGATGGAGTCTTCCCCAACCTCTCCCTCTCTCCTTGCTGGATCAAGGCGTGGGAGACGTCACCGGGCTGCACGTGTGTTGAACGCGGAGGCGCCGTTGTTCGGCGCTTAGATCGGAATCAACCGCGATCTGAATCGCAGCGAGTACGACTCCTTCATCCGCGTTCTTGCAACGCTTCCGCATCGCGATCTACAAGGGTATGTAGATCCACTCTCCTTTATGCTCGTTGCTAGATTACTCCATAGATAGATCTTGGTGACGCGTAGGAAATTTTTTGATTTTCTGCTGCGATCCCCAACACCG
The DNA here is from genome assembly GCA_902687465.1 of Secale cereale. NCBI lineage: Eukaryota > Viridiplantae > Streptophyta > Magnoliopsida > Poales > Poaceae > Secale > Secale cereale. The sequence continues at coordinate 751,800,297 of LR738712.1, read as the reverse complement.
CGCCCCCCTCCCCTAGTCCTATTCGGACTGCCCCTAGGGAGGGGGCGCGCCACCTCCTGGCTGCTGCCCTCTTTCTCCCCTATGGCCCACAATGGCCCACCATTCCCCCGGGGGGTTCCGGTAACCCCCCCCCCCCGGCACTCCGGTAAATTCCGAAACATTCCAGAACACTTCCGGTGTCCGAATATAGTCGTCCAATATATCTTTCTTTACGTCTCGAACATTCCGAGACTCCTCGTCATGTTCATGATCTCATCCGGGACTCCAAACTACCTTCGGTACATCAAAACTCATAAACTCGTAATACCGATCGTCATCAAACGTTAAGCGTGCGGACCCTACGGGTTCGAGAACTATGTAGACATGACCGAGACTCATCTCCGTTCAATAACCAATAGCGGAACCTGGATGCTCATATTGGCTCCTACATATTCTACGAAGATCTTTATCGGTCAAACCGCATAACAACATACGTTGTTCCCTTTGTCATCGATATGTTACTTGTCCAAGATTCGATCGTTGGTATCTCTATACCTAGTTCAATCTCATTAGCGGCAAGTCTCTTTACTCATTCCGTAATACATCATCTCGTGACTAACTCATTAGTCTTTTGCTTGCAAGGCTTATTATGATGTGTATTACCGAGATGGCCCAGAGATACCTCTCCGACACTCGGAGTGATAAATCCTAGTCTTGATCTATGCCAACACCACGAATACTTTCGGAGACACATGTAGAGCATCTTTATGATCACCCAGTTACGTTGTGACGTTTGATAGCACAAAACTTGTTCCTACGGTATTCGGGAGTTGCATAATCTCGTAGTCATAGGAACATGTATAAGTCATGAAGAAAGCATTAGCAGTAAAACTAAACGATCATAGTGCTATGCTAATGGATGGGTCTAGGCCATCACATCATTATCCTAATGATGTGATCCCGTTGATCAAATGACAACTCATGTCTATGGCTAGGAAACATAGCCATCTTTGATCAATGAGCTAGTCTAGTAGAGGCATACTAGGGACATACTATTTTGTCTATGTATTCACACATGTATCAAGTTTCCGGTTAATACAATTCTAGCATGAATAAAAGACATTTATCATGATATAAGGAAATACAAATAACATCTTTATTATTGCCTCTAGGGCATATTTCCTTCAATGCTTTGGTCCGGTAATATATTAAAAGGAGGCCTTAATATCCCTTAGTTTCAAATAGTACCCCACTGCCACGGGAGGGTTGGTGCTACCTATTGAGCTTGCGTTTAATTCCCTCGAAGAGGAAAGGGAGATGCAGCACAGTAGCATAAGTATTTCCCTAAGTTTTTTTGAGAACTAAGGTATCGATCCAGTAGGAGACCACGCGCGAGTTCCTCGCACCTGCACAAACAAATAAGAACTTCGCAACCAATGCGATAAGGGGTTGTCAATCCCTTTACGGTCACTTACGAGAGTGAGATCTCATAGATATGATAATTATATTTTTGGTATTCTTAGTTTAATAAAACAGCAAATAAAAGCGGTAAAAGTAAAGTAGATGTAGATTGATATGTTGAGAATAGACCCGGGGGCCATAGTGTTCTCTAGTGGCTTCTCTCATGATAGCGGTATTCTACGGAGGGTAAACAAATTACTGTCGAGCAATTGATAGAAAAGCGAATAATTATGAGACTATCTAGGCCTGATCATTGTATATATGCATCACGTCCGAGACAAGTAGACCGAAACGATTCTGCATCTACTACTATTACTCCACACATCGACCGCTATCCAACATGCATCTAGTGTATTGAGTTCATATGAATAGAGTAACGCCTTAAGCAAGATGACATGATGTAGAGGGATAAACTCAAGCAATATGATGTAAACCCCATCTTTTTATCCTCGATGTCAACAATACAATACGTGCCTTGCTGCCCCTACTGTCACTGGGAAAGGACACCGCAAGATTGAACCCAAAGCTAAGCACTTCTCCCATTGCAAGAACTATAGATCTAGTAGGCCAAACCAAACCAATAATTCGAAGAGAATTGCAAGGATATTATGAGAACACATAAAAAGTTCAGAAAAGAAACATGTATATTTCATAGATAACCTTGATCAGAAAGTCACAATTCATCGGATCTCAACAAACACACCGCAAAAAGAGATTACATCGAATAGATCTCCTCTTAGACCGAGGAGAACTTTGTATTGACATCCAGAGAGAGAGAAGAAGCCATCTAGATACTAGCTATGGACCCGAAGGTGTGTGGTAAACTACTCACAACTCATGGTGAGGGCGATGATGATGATGATGAAGGCCTCCGTGATGGATCCCCCTCTCGAAACCGGCTCCAGGATGGGATCTCCACGGGAACAGAAGCTACGGCGGTGGAATTAGGGTTTTCTCTCTGTGTATGGAGTTTCTGGGGTACGTATGTATATATATGAAGAAGAAGGGCACCGGGGGCCGTGTGGGCCAGCCTCGAGGCAGGGGGCGCGCCCTGGGAAGGGAGGTGCCCCCCCCCCACCCTCGAGGGCAGGCCTTCCATCCCCTGACTTGGTCCTGACGTTTCCCGAGCGTGATTTCCTACAAAAATATCTCTCGCGAAGGTTTCATTCCGTTTGATATTCTTTTTCTACAAAACCCTGAAATAGGCAAAAAAACAGCAATCTGGACTAGGCCTTTGGGTTAGTAGGTTAGTCCAAAAAATGATATAAAAGTGAATGATAAAGCCGATTAAACATCCAAGACTTCATAAATAATATCATGGAATAATAAAAAATTATAGATATGTTGGAGACGTATCAAGCATCCCCAAGCTTAATTCCTGCTCGTCCTCGAGTAGGTAAATTTTTGATGTGGAATGCTAACCAATATAGTTTTTCAATGTAATTCTCTTCGTTGTGGCATGAATCTTCAGATCTGAAAGATTCAAGACAAAAGTCTATATTGACATAAGAAATAACAATACTTCAAGCAATACTAACAAAGCAATCATGTCTTCTCAAAATACTATGGCTAAAGAAAGTTATCCCTACAAAATCATATAGTGTTGGCTATGCCCCCTTGCTATCACACAAAATATTCATATCATGCACAAACCTGATTTCAGCCAATCATTTGTTTTCATGCTCTATCTTTTCAAACCTTTCAACTTTCACGCAATACATGAGCGTGAGCGATGGATATAGCACTACGGGTGGAATAGAGGTGGTTGTGAAGAAGACAAAAAGAGGGAGATAGTCTCACATCGACTAGGCATATCAATGGGCTATAGAGATGCCCATCAATAGATATCAATGTGAGTGAGTAGGGATTGCCATGCAACGGATGCACTAGAGCTAAATATGAATGAAAGATCAACAAAATAAACTAGTGGGTGTGCATCCAACTTGCTTGTTCACGAAGACCTAGGGCATTTGAGGAAGCCCATCGTTGGAATATACAAGCCAAGTTCTATAACAAAAATTCTCACTAGTATATGAAAGTGACTAAGCATGAGACTCTCTACAGTGAAGATCATGGTGCTACTTTGAAGCACAAGTGTGGAAAAAGATAGTAGCAATTGTCCCATTTTCTTTTTCTTCTTTTTTTCTTTTTTTTCTTTTTTTTCTTTTTGGGCCTTTTTTTGGCCTTTCTTTTTTTTTATTTTTTTTGCGGAGGGGCTTTATAGATTCAGCCTTTCCTCCCATGGGAAAATGCTCTAAAAATGATGATCATCACACTTTCATTACAACACGATATTACAAATCGATACTACAACAACAAAGTATGACTCTATGTGAATGCCTCCGGCGGTGTACCGGTATGTGCAATGAAACAAGAGTGACATGTATAAAAAGATTATGCATGGTGGCCTTGCCACGAATACGATGTCATCTACATGATCATGCATGACAATATGATCATGCATGACAATACGATGTCATCTACATGATCATGCATGACAATATGATGCATGTCATATAAACGGAACGGTGGAAAGTTGCATGGCAATATATCTCGGAATGGCTATGGGAATGCCATGATAGGTAGGTTTGGTGGCTGTTTTGAGGAACAATATGGTGGTTGTTTTGAGGAAGGATATATAGTGGGTTTATGGCACCGACGAAAGTTGCGTGGTACTAGAGAGGCTAGCAATGGTGGAAGGGTGAGAGTGCGTATAATCCACGGACTCAACATTAGTCATAAGAACTCATATACTTATTGCAAAAATTTACGAGTCATCAAAACAAAGCAATCAACGCATTCCCCTAGGGGGGAGGTTGGTAGGAGTTAACCATCGCGCGGCCCCGACCTCCACACAAAGGTTGACACTCTACAAATACCTCATGTTTAACTTAGTCACACAACGGTTCACCATACGTGCATGCTACGGGAATCACTAACCTTAACACAAGTATTTCTCAATTTCATAATAACTCCACTAGCATGACTCTAATATCACTATCGTCATGTCTCAAAACAATTATCAAGCATCCAACATCTCTTTCTATCCAATGCACTTGATGTGAATTTTTTCACTACATTGACATTGGATGTTTATCATGTGAAGACTAGTTTCTTTAGCCTAAACACTTTACCATGCTGTTTTAATAGACTCTCAAATAGATATAAGTGAATCATGAGAGTTCAACAATTTCTACAAAATATTACCACCACTATGCTCTAAAAGATATAAGTGAAGCACTAGAGCAAAAACTATTCAACTCAAAAGATATAAGTGAAGCACATAGAGTGTTCTAACAATTTCTAGGCCATATTTAACTCTCTCAAATAGGTGTGTCCAGCAAGGATTATTGTGGAAAAATAACAAGCAAAGACTCAAATTATACAAGATGCTCCAAGCAAAACACATAACATGTTGCGAATAAAAATATAGCTCCAAGTATAGTTACCGATGGATGAAGACGAAAGAGGGGATGCCTTCCCGGGGCATCCCCACGCTTAGGCTTTTGATTATCTTGAATTAACTTGGGGTTCCATGGGCATCCCCAAGCTTAGGCCTTTGCTACTCCTTGTTCCATAGTCCATCAAAGCAATACTCAAAACTTGAAAACTTCACAACACAAAACTTAGACAAAAATTCTCACGAGCTCCGTTAGTAAGAGAAAGCAAACCACTACTCAAAGGTACAGCAAGGAATTCATTATTTGTTTATATTGGTGTTAAACCTACTTTAATCCAAGTTCTTTATGGTTCATATCCTCCAATATTACTCATAGATGCATCGGAATAAGCAAACAACACACGAAAAACAGAATCTGTCAAAGATAGAACAGTCTGTAGTAATCTTCAGGGCTCGCCTACTTATGGAACTCCAAAAAATACAAACTAAATTGGTAAATTTGCGCAATTTGTCTACCAATCATCAGCAAAAATAATCAACTAAAAATCACGCTCCAGTAAAATCCCATGACTACTTTAGCGAGCGCTAACGATTCTGTTTTTCACAGCTAGATCATATAAACTTCACACAAGTCTTACTAAAGGTTCTACTTGGCACAAACACTAAACAAAACATGAAACCACATCTAATAAGAGGCTAGATGCAATATTTATTCCCTAACATCAACAAAATGAAAAAACATAAAATTGGGTTGCCTCCCAACAAGCGCTATCGTTTTACGCCCCTAGCTAGGCACGATACAAGATGGATCTAGGTATTGCCATCTTTGGAAGGCAATCCATAAGTAGCTCTCATGATAGATCCATATGGTAATTTGATTTTCTTTCTGGGAAGTGTTCCGTGCCTTTCCTTAATGGAAATTGGAATCTAATATTTCCTTCCTTCATATCAATAATTTCACCAATCGTTCTAAGGAAAGGTCTACCAAGAATAATAGGACAAGAAGGATTGCAATCTATATCTAGAACAATGAAATCTACGGGCACATAATTCCTACTGGCAACAATAAGAACATCATTAATTCTTCCCATAGGTTACTTAATAGTGGAATCCGCAAGATGCAAATTTAAAGAACAATCATCAAGCTCATGGAACCCTAGCAAATCACACAAAGTTTTTGGGATAGTGGAGACACTTGCACCCAAATCACACAAAGCAAAGCATTCATGATATTTTATTTTTATTTTTATAGTAGGTTCCCATTCATCATAAATCTTTCTAGGTATAGAAACTTCCAACTCAAGTTTTTCTTCATAAGATTGCATCAAAGCATCAACTATGTGTTTAGTGAAAGCTTTATTTTGACTATAAGCATGCGGAGAATTTAGCACGGATTGCAACAAGGAAATACAATCAATCAAAGAGCAATTATCATAATTGAATCCCTTGAAATCCAAAGTAGTGGGTTCATCACTATGCAAAGTTTTAATCTCTTTGTTCCCACTTTTAGCAATTTTACCATCAAGATCTAAATACTCTGAATCATTGGGACACCTTAAAGCAGAATAATCTCCAATCCTATTTTTATGAAGATTAATGCTAGAAAACAAGGATCTAATTGGAGACACATCAATAACTTTCAGATCTTCATCTTTATTTTCACGATAACTAGAAGAACACGATTTTATATAATTTTCTCTTTTAGTACACATTCTAGTGGTTCTTTCTTTGCATTCATCAATGGAAATTCTCATGGCTTTAAGAGACTCATTGATATCATGCTTAGGTGTGATAGATCTAAGTTTCAAAGAATCAACATCAAGAGTAATTCTATCCACACTTCTAGCCAATTCATCAACCTTAAGCAATTTCTCTTCAAGCATAGCATTTAAATTCTTTTGCGAGATCATAAACTCCTTAACACTAGTTTCAAATTCAGAAGGCATCTTTCCATAAGAGTTGTTGAAGGAATTACCATAATTATTAGAGGAATTACTAGGAAAAGGCCTAGGGTTAAAATTATCTCTATAAGCATTGTTACCAAAATTATTCCTACCAACAAAATTCACATCCAAAGATTCATTGTTATTCTCAATCAAAGTGGAAAAAGGCATATCATTAGGATCAGAAGAAGCATTCTTAGCAGCAAACAATTTCATAAGTTCATCCATCTTTCCACTCAAAACACTAATTTCTTCGATAGCATGCACTTTTTTACTAGTAGATCTTTCGGTGTGCCATAGAGAATAATTAACCATAATATTATCTAGGAGTTTCGGAGCTTCTCCTAAGGTGGTTTCCATGAAAGTGCCTCCAGCGGTCGAATCTAAAAGATTTCTAGAAGCCAAATTCAAGCCAGCATAAAAGTTCTGAATAATCATCCATAGATTCAAACCATGTGTAGGGAAATTACGTATCATCAATTTCATTCTCTCCCAAGCTTGTGCAACATGCTCATGATCTAGTTGCTTAAAATTCATAATATCGTTTCTAAGAGGGATGATCTTAGCAGGAGGGAAATACTTAGAGATAAAAGCATCTTTGCACTTATTCCATGGATCAATACTATTTCTAGGCAAAGAGGAGAACCAAGTTTTAGCACGATCTCTAAGTGAAAAAAGAAATAACTTCAATTTAACAATATCGTTATCAGTATCCCTCTTCTTTTGCATATCACACAAATCAACAAAGTTGTTTAGATGGGTAGCGGCATCTTCACTAGGAAGGCTGGAGAATTGATCTTTCATGACAAGATTCAACAAAGCAACATTGATCTCACAAGATTCAGCATCGGTAATAGGAGCAACCGGAGTGCTAATAAAGTCATTGTTGTTGGTATTGGAGAAGTCACAAAATTTGGTATTGTTCTGAGCCGTAGTGACAATCAAGCAAGCAACACACAAGCAAAAAAGAGGCAAGCGAAAAACACACGGCGGAAGAAGGGCAAATAAAATGGAAAAGGTGAAGTGGGGGAGAGGAAAAAGAGAGGCAAATAAATGTAATGCGAAGGATAAGGGTTTGTGATAGGTACTTGGTATATGACTTTTGCGTAAGCCTCCCCGGCAACGGCGCCAGAAATTCTTCTTGTTACCTCTTGAGCTTGCGTTGTATTCCCTTGAAGAGGAAAGGGAGATGCAGCACAGTAGCATAAGTATTTCCCTGAGTTTTTCTTGAGAACCAAGGTATCAATCCAGTAGGAGACCACGCGCGAGTCCCTCGCACCTGCACAAACAAATAGGAACTTCGCAGCCAACGCGATAAGGGGTTGTCAATCCTTTTCGGTCACTTACGAGAGTGAGATCTGATAGAGATGATAATTATATTTTTGGTATTTTTAGTTTAATAAAACAGCAAATAAAAGCGGTAAAAGTAAAGTACATGTAGATTGATATGTTGAGAATAGACCTGGGGGCCATAGTGTTCTCTAGTGGCTTCTCTCATGAGAGCGGTATTCTACGGCGAGTAAACAAATTACTGTCGAGCAATTGATAGAAAAACGAATAATTATGAGACTATCTAGGCATGATCATTGTATATAGGCATCACATCCGAGACAAGTAGACCGAAATGATTCTGCATCTACTACTATTACTCCACACATCGACCGCTATCCAGCATGCATCTAGTGTATTGAGTTCATACGAACAGAGTAACGCCTTAAGCAAGATGACATGATGTAGAGGGATAAACTCAAGCAATATGATGTAAACCCCATCTTTTTATCCTCGATGGAAACAATACAATACGTCCCTTGCTGCCCCTATTGTCACTGGGAAAGGACACTGCAAGATTGAACCCAAAGCCAAGCACTTCTCCAATTGCAAGAACTATAGATCTAGTAGGCCAAACCAAACCAATAATTTGAAGAGAATTGCAAGGATATTATGAGCACACATGAAAAGTTCAAAGAAGAACCAAATATCTTAGACCGAGGAGAACTTTGTATTGAGATCCCGAGAGAGAGAAGAAGCCATCTAGATACTAGCTATGGACCTAAAGGTCTGGGGTAAACTACTCACAACTCATGTGCACAATATGAGATCATTTGAACAAACTATGCCATGAATGTGGCCATAGGATTTATCTTTTGGCTTGAAAGCCATGAATCTTCACGCATGATAGCTCGTTTCTGAGAACACTTTTTTAAAAGAATTGCCGTATTACAAGTTTATTATTTTCCCTGGTAACTTGGTCATATATAATGACACAATGCGAAGGTTTTCCAATTTTTTGATTTTTATTTTATTTTTTATGCCCGTTTCAAAATGGGGTCAAAACGACGGGAATGACCGTTCCTAGCTAGTGGTTGAATCTTGGTATTTTTTTGGTGTTTCTCTGATTAAATAGATACTTATGTACCTATAAATGATTTTTCTAAAAAATAAAGAGCAAACTACAAGGCAGCTACAGTTCAAATTTGACCCACTTCCATCTGAATTGGCCGAAATTTGTCTTTTTAACGAGAGGTGCATCAAAACTTTTTACACCCAACCATTTGATCAATTGTGCATTAAATATGGCCTAGTATTATATAAAAATGATTTGGTCCAATTTTGCAACAATTATTTGGGAGGTCCTTCACAAAAAAACCTCCTTTTGGGTACTCAAAAAATGGAAAATGAATTTTTCGTCCAAAGAAAATGAAAACTTCCTTGGGCAACATTGTTTGCCATTCCAATATGCACCCTTGTGCACAACATGAGATCATTTGAACAAACTATGCCATGAATGTGGCCACAAGATTGATCATTTGGCTTGAAAGCCATTGATCTCCACACATGATAGCTCATTTCTGAGAACACTTTTTAAAAATAATTACTGTATTACAAGTTTATTATTTTTGCTCGTAACTTGGTCACATATAATGACACAATGCGGAGGTTTTCCAATTTTTTAATTTTTTTTTAATTTTTTATGCCCCTTTCAAAATGCGGTCAAAACGGCGGGCATGACCGTTCCTAGCTAGTGGTTGAATCCTGGAAAACTTTTGGTGTTTCTATGATTAAATAGATACTTACGTACCTAGAAATGTTTTTTGTAAAAAATAAAGAGCTAACTATGAGGCAGCTACCGTTCAAATTTGACCCGCTTCCAACTAAGTCGGCCGAAATTTGTCTTTTTCACGAGTGGTGGATCAAAACTTTTTACACGCAACCATTTAGTCAATTGTGCATTAAATATGGCCTAGTATTTTATAAAAATGATTTGGTCCAATTTTGCAACAATTATTTGGGAGGTCCTTCACAAAAAAACCTCCTTTTGGGCACTTGAAAAATGGAAAATGAATTTTTCGTCCAAAGAAAATGAAAACTTCCTTAGGCAATATTGTTTGACATTCCAAGATGCAACCTTATGCACAATATGAGATCATTTTAACAAATATTTGATAGGACTTTCACAAAAAAACTCATTTTGAGCACTAAAAAATGGAATGAAATTTTTTATCTTGAATCGATCATGACCAATTTATATGGTCATAAGGTCATCAAATGGTTTATTGCGTTCTGATTGGACCATGGGCATATCACGTGGATCACGCATCAACCACCGTTGGATGCTTCCGGATCAAACGGCCCAAACCCACCCGAGCCGAAACCCTAGGACTATCCTCACGGACATTTTCCACCCACCCCTCGCCTCCATTCTTTCTATCATTCCTCCCTTTCCCGCCTCCATTCCAATCCCTCTCCCCGATCCAGATCCGCCACCCCACCCCAATCCCTCTCCCCGATCGACGACGATGGCCCCCCGTCGCCGCCCCCTCCTTCCCCATCCCGCTGCCGCCTTTCTCTCCCACCCACCCTGATCCATACCCTCCCCCGGCGGGATTCGCCGCTCCCCCTTCCTCCGTCTCACTCACACCCACAGCCGCCGCCGCCGTCACCCACAGCCGCCTCCCACCGTTGTGTTTCCCGGGAAAACAAACCCAGTCGCAACACCGCCGCACCGCACCGCGCTGGACCGGGTCGATCGGTAGTTCAGCCTCGATCGCCCTCCTCTCTCGGCCTCCATCGCACGCACGGCGGCTCAACGGAGAGACGGCACACCGCCACACCACGCCCCGACCGGCCTGGCCTCCCTCTAGATTTCTCTTTCCTCTGCCCCGCGCGCGCCGGGGCCGGAGGGTCGGTCGATGGGCAACGCGAGCGGCAGGCTGGAGGACATCGCCGACGCCGAGATGGACGAGGGCAGGCGCAGAGGCGGCCACGTGCGGCGCGCTTCTTCGACGGGATACGTCGGAGGCGCGAGGGGAGGCGGCGTTGGCAGCTGCGGGGGAGGGTCGTCGTCGCCGGGAAGCCCCCCGCGGCCGCACTCGCCGTGCATGTTCGTGCCCCAGGTCAGTCAGATCGATCACGCACGCATACTTACGTAATTTAGTCAAATCCTCCCCTCAATCCTCCTCCTGGTTTTGAATCATAGCGAGCTTCTTGCCTCCAAATCCCCAATGCGCATCTCGATCCAATGAGATCACTCCATGATCCCAGAGGACCAGCCACGGTTAAGTGCTAATTTAGAACTATGGTTGATTTAATCCCTTGGGTATCTGTCTGCCTTTCGTCACTGTGAACCTCCATTGTTATCTGAAGATTTACTGTCTGAAACTTCATATTTGTGACAGCCTGACAGATGAATGATTGGTTCAGGTCAGAGTTGAGGGGTAAAAAAAATAGTTATTGAACATTTTCCTTGGTGAGATTCAGATATTGAACAGCTAGATTTCACTTTCCCCATGAGTGGCTTTCAACTAGAAGAGGGGTCTCTCTGAAAACCAAGGAGTACATCTATTTTAGCAGGAAACAATCACACATTTAGGAGATTCTTTGCATTGTATAGAGATACGATGCCAAGCTGACAACACAGTATATTATAAAATGAACAAACAAACCATCAGACCAAGACAAGGTACACATGCACAAAATTTCCACCATGGGGTGTTTTTGTTGTGCTACACATAGTGCAGCTTCACTAATTAGTGCTTGGTCCTTCATACCTGACTATGTAATGTAGAAGCTCTAGTTTATCCTAATAGTTGCCTGTAGCATTGTGCTATGTGTGATGCTGAACAATATGCTCTTAATCTGTTGCAATATTCTCAAGTGTTGTTTACCATTTACACTTTTTTTGCATTTGCCGGTAACTTCTTATCTCCCTCTCTCCCTCCCGCAGTGCATGGAAGCAGTACCTACTCCGGCTGCATCTCTACCCTCTCCACACCTAGGTTACTGATTTGACCCAATTTGACCACTGTTTACAGCAGCAGTTCATGGTTGAGCCTCCCACTACCTCTCTCTTGTTCCCTTATTATGCTGTTGCTCTAAATTCACTTTCATGCTTGACAGAATCTAGTGCTACTGCTGTTAGTCCCTAGTCCCTAGTGCTAGTGCTCTAAATTCACTTTCATGCTAATGACTAAATTCACTTGGCATTGAACTGTTTGCCAAATTAATTTGCTTGCCTGCTGCCACAAAAAGTTAGTACTCCCTAGTGTTGAATCAGTATTTACATGCTTGTAAATATTGGTCTGAATCTGCAATGCTCCCTAGAGCTTGACTGAATCTCATGGAGTGGATTTCAGTTTACCAATTAGTCTGAATCTATTTACATGCTTTACCGAATTTTGCTTGGTGCTGTTGGCGTCGGACTCTAGTGCTGAATCACTTGGATGTTGCCTCGCCATAGCTGTAATTTCTTGCAGTATAGCTGTAGCAGTCCATTAGGAGTAGGTTTGCATCATTAGCATTAGGAGTAACTTCTTCCGGAAACTCTTTGACACAAATATTGTCATGCATCAGTAGCATGTTTGCTTGTTTTGTAGTAGTGATTAATTACTTGTAATGTCTGAGCATACACATTAAATGAAACTTTTTCAGATAATTATAATTAGCTAAATTAACTAAAATTGTTATGTATGTACATGGATATAGTGTACCTGAAGCTAGTTATATAGTGTATCCGTACTGTATGTCTGGAACGGAGTTTTTTTTTTCTTTGCGGGAAATAAGTCTGGAACTGAGTTACTGGGCCGTTTCTCTTGAAGGTCACTGACAGAAGATCACTGACAGAACATCACTAGTTTTTTTGGCTGTGTTTTAGATCGGTAGGCACTTGCGTCGATGTACTATTCGCTTTCCGTGATGCCGTCGTTACATGAAAATGCCCGTAGATTCGTAGTGGTGGCAGAACTTTGTATGCTGATGTATGTGCTATAGTTTTCGTGATGCTGCATGGTCCATGCCATTCTGTGTAGAGATAATGACCTAGGCCAGCTTTTGCATTGTTTAGCAGCAAAATGCAATTGAACGAGCAGCATTTTAGGGTGATTTAGGAGTTTTATTTTACTGTGTTGAATATAACTGTTTAGTATGAGTTGTTGGAGGTTTGTTCCAATTTTACGCTCAACTTTTATCTTCGAAATGTTTCCGTTTACTAATGTTTATATCTATCATTCAGTACTACTGTTTATATCTAAACAAGACCATATGATTTACATAGGTCGGGTTGTCGCAGGTACCATGGAGCCCCCCTCCCCTCGTCAAGCTCGGCGCCAAGAGCGAGGAGCTGCTCTTCGCCTCGCCTCGCCGAGCACAAGCGACATCGTCAGGTTGCAAGCAAATATTCTCGTCTGCTCTTTCACTAGTGTCAACCCTTGCTTTCGTTGTTAATAATACACGCATGCTCCACAACTAATACACATGATGCACTTCCATCCCATCTAGTAGGTGCTGACTCGATGCAAACAAATAAAATGAAATTAGTAGGTGTTGACTGCTCACAGCCCATATATGCTGAACGATGCTAGCTGCTGTACATAAGGTCTTGCTCATGTTCAAGCCTGGTAGTATTTTTTTTTCAAATGGTCTGTTTACTTGATTTATCTATTGTTTGATTTTGCTCCATCAGCTTTCCTGATGTCCTTCTACATATATATGTTGGTTGTAATCTTCTAGAAGAATGCAAGTACTTGATATTCCATTCTGTTCTTGTAGGTGAATGGAACTTGTGTTGTTGGTAGAACTCCGTTGAGGACTTCTACCCATGTTGAAGGGCATGTTCTGCGGTATCCATGAATAGCTAGCTTTTGTACTGGTAGAGCTGTCTATTTCTAGATCCCAATATTTATGATTGTGTGGATCTGGGTCAAGTTTGAAGTTCCTGGGTATGCAAGATTCGATGGTTAAACTGGTTGATGTGATGTGAATGAGTGTATGGAAACTGGTTGTTGTGATGTGAATGAGTGTATGTAGTTTCACGTGTTCTGTTCCGTATATCATATTGTAGTAAACTTATTTTAGCTGTTATTTGAAGATTTTCATATGCTTTCTCTCTTCTGTCTGTTTGATATATACATATATATTGCTTATTAATAAGCTGTGAAAAATCTGACATTTGGGACCCATCTATAAACTGGAGCTGGGAAAAAAAGCTGGAAATAAAAAATAAATTGACTGCAAAATGTTGTGCGCTAGAAAATAAAAAGGCCAAATTGTAGGCCAGGCCCATGTAGCTAACCGAAATTAACATAAAATACATATATTAAAAGGGCTTGCCTAAAAAATAATACATGGGCCGAATTACTGGGTCAGACCCATGTAGCTAATAAAAGCAAAGTGAAAAAAACAGTAAAAAGGCTGAATTGTTGGGCTAGGCCCATGTAGAAAATCGTTGGACCGGGTTGATTCTTGTGCCACATCAGATTGCCACGTCGGATGCCTACGTGGCCTGGGGAGGCTGCTAGTGACCAAAACAAGACAGTAGGCATATTTTGGTCATAAACGTCTATGACCTTCTCACAGAGAAGGTCGTTAACTTCAGTTTACGACCCTTAGCTTTTGACCATCTGTTTTTGGTCCCAAAAAGGTCACAAATGGAAAATAATGACCATTCAGTGACTAATAGTCAAGGTCACAAGTTGACATATTTCTTGTAGTGAAACTTTTTGATTTCTGCTACGATCCCCTACAAGGCCACCATGCATAATCTTTTCATACATGTCACTCTTGTTTCATTGCACATACCGGTACACCGCCGGAGGCATTCACATAGAGTCATACTTTGTTGTTGTAGTATCGAGTTGTAATTTTGTGTTGTAATGAAAGTGTGATGATCATCATTATTAGAGCATTGTCACATGGGAGGAAAGGCTAAATCTATAAAGCCCCTCCGTAAAAAAAAGAAAAAAAAAGAAAGGCCAAAAAAAAGAAAAAAAATAAAGAAATAAAAGGGGGAGAATTGCTACTATCTTTTTCCACATTTGTGCTTCAAAGTTGCACCATGTTCTTCATTGTAGAGAGTCTCATGCTTAGTCACTTTCATATACTAGTGGGAAATTTCGTTATAGAACTTGGCTTGTATATTCCAACGACGGGCTTCCTCAAATGCCCTAGGTCTTCGTGAGCAAGCAAGTTGGATGCACACCCACTAGTTTCTTTTGTTGAGCTTTCATTCATATTTAGCTCTAGTGCATCCGTTGCATGGCAATCCCTACTCACTCACATTGATATCTATTGATGGGCATCTCCATAGCCCGTTGATATGCCTAGTCGATGTGAGACTATCTCCCTCTTTTTGTCTTCTCCACAACCACCTCTATTCCACCCATAGTGCTATGTCCATGGCTCACACTCATGTATTGCGTGAAAGTTGAAAGGTTTGAAAAGATAGAGCATGAAAACAAATGCTTGGCTGAAATCGGGGTTGTGCATGATATGAATATTTTGTGTGATAATAAGGGAGCATAGCCAACACTATATGTTTTTGTAGGATAACTTTCTTTAGCCATAGTATTTTGAGAAGACATGATTGCTTTGTTAGTATTGCTTGAAGTATTGTTATTTCTTATGTCAATATAGACTTTTGTCTTGAATCTATCAGATCTGAACATTCATGCCACAATTAAGAGAATTACATTGGAAAACTATATTGGTTAGCATTCCACATCAAAAATTCTTTCTTTGTCATTTATCTACTCGAGGATGAGCAGGAATTAAGCTTGGGGATGCTTGATACGTCTCCAACGTATCTATAATTTTTTATTGTTCCATGCTATTATTTATGAAGTCTTGGATGTTTAATGGGATTTATCATTCACTTTTATATCATTTTTGGGACTAACCTACTAACCCAAAGGCCCAGTCCAGATTGCTGTTTTTTGCCTATTTCAGGGTTTTGTAGAAAAGGAGTATCAAACGTTGTCCAAACGGAATGAAACCTTCGCGAGAGATATTTTTGGAGGAAATCACGCACGAAAGACTTCGGGGCCAAGCTAGTGGACGGAGGGGCCACCCTCGAGGGTAGGGGGCGCGCCCCCCTTCCCAGGGCGCGTATGGAGTTTCTGGGGTACGGGAACAGAAGCTACGGTGATGGAATTAGGGTTTTCTCTCTGCGTATGGAGTTTCTGGGGTACGTAGGTATATATAGGAAGAAGGAGGGCACCTGGTGCCCTGTGGGCCAGCCTCGAGGCAGGGGGGCACGCTCCCCACCCTCGAGGGCAGGCCTTCCGTCCCATGACTTGGTCCTGACGTTTCCCGAGCGTGATTTCCTCCAAAAATATCTCTCGCGAAGGTTTCATTCCGTTTGGACTCCGTTTGATATTCTTTTTCTGCAAAACCCTAAAATAGGCAAAAGAACAGCAATCTGGACTGGGCCTTTGGGTTAGTAGGTTAGTCCCAAAAATGATATAAAAGTGAATGATAAAGCCCATTAAACATCCAATACTTCATAAATAATAGCATGGAACAATCAAAAATTATAGATACGTTGGAGATGTATCAGTTGGACAAAAGATGTCATGCAAGTTCTTTTCCATAAGCACGTATGACTATATTTGGAATACATGCCAACATTACATTAATGAACTGGAGCTAGTTCTGTGTTACCCTATGTTACAACTATTACATGAGGAATTGCATCCGATAATTATCCATCACTGATCCAATGCCTACGAGCTTTTCACATATTGCTTGTTGCTTATTTACTTTTTCGCTGCTACTGTTACAATCACTACAAAAACACTATCGCTACTTTTGTTAACATTACCATTACTTACGTATTACTTTGCTACTAAACACTTTGCTGGATATACTAATTCTTCCAGGTGTGGTTGAACTGACAACTCAATTGCTAATACTTGAGAGTATTCTTTGGCTCCCCCTGTGTCGAATCAATAAATTTGGGTTGAATAATCTACCCTCGACAACTATTGTGATCCCCTACACTTGTGGGTTATTAGTTCCCCTTCGTGTTTGGACACACAGATAATTGGACTTTACAATAGTTACTTGGAAAGGCGGGTCGACCCTGAGGGGTACCCGCGGGTGATGTGTGGACGGGTTGACCTGGAGGTTACCCGAGAGTTGAATACGAGGCATGGCCGGGCACTCGCCCTTGCCGCAAGTTCTCGAGACGGGACGACGGGGTCACATGATCGTGAATCTCTGCTCGTTACCGTGTTCCCAAGACACTAAACGGTTTGGATATTTGATCCGAGGGGCCTCTGGCCTGATAGGGCTAACCATCAGTGGGCATAGTATGGGCGTTCTGCGTCGTATGCATCAGCCGAAGCTTAATTGACGTCATGCGACTGAGCGGCGCGCGCCGGGTTGGACTGGTTATGCACCTTCCTTTTTAAGGAGGTAGCTATGTCTGCTCACCGACCGCCCATGCAACGTGCAGGAGTTCCCGGGGCGATGGCCCATGACCCCTGGGGGCATAGGTTTAGTCCGACGTGCATGACCTCTATATTAATCCTAGGTCGGGTTGCGGCGTATTGTTTGGCCGAGGCTGGGCATGACCTGAAGGTGTGTCCGGCCGGAGTTAAGCGAGCGTGGTGAGTAAGTTGGTGCACCCCTGCAGGGAAGAAAACATCGATCAATAGCCTATCCTACGGTAACGGACACTTGGAGTTGTATCCCGATCGATACAACTAGAACTGGATGCTGAGACATGAATGGATATGTGGCTCGAGGATTGCTTCCTCGCAGGGAGTCGAGGAAGGATCTCTGAGCGTTAATGCTCCAACATGCTTGATAAATATAATATGTTATCCTGTACCCTCTTCTACTGCTGCAAGAATGGTGGTTTCCATAAGATGCTACTCTTCGATAGGACTACCTTCCCCCCTCTTATTCTGGCATTCTACAGCTTAGTCCACATATACTACCCCCTTTCATTGATACCGATGCATATGTAGTGTAGATCCTTGCTTGCGAGTAATTTGGATGGATACTCACGGTTGCTTTGCTCCCCCTTTTCCCCCTTCTTTCTACTTTCTGGTTGATGCAACCAGATGGTGGAGTCCAAGAGCCAGAAGCCACCCTTGACGACTGCTACTACCCCGACAAAGCCTACTACTTCATGGAGACAGCTGACGACCAGGAGCAGTTAGGAGGGTCCCAGGCAGGAGGCCTTGCCTTTTCGATCGTTGATGTTTTGTGCTAGCCTTCTTAAGGCAAACTTGTTTAACTTATGTCTGTACTCAGATATTATTGCTTCCGCTGACTCTGTTGTATTCAAGCTTATGTATTCGAGCCCTCGAGGCCCCTGGCTTGTAATGTAAATATTGTTTATTTTATTTGTGTCTAGAGTTGTGTTGTGATATCTTCCAGTGAGTCCCTGATCTTGGTCGTACACATTTGCATGCATGATTAGTGTACGGTCAAATCGGGGGCGTTACAGCTAAACTCGGTAAAAGGTCCAGAAACTGGCAAAGGACACTCACCTCTGACCTTAACTTGGACTATGGGCTAGGTCAATACCAATGACACTTTGCATCAAACCGCTGTGTCTGCTCTGGGACCTAGTCTTGTTCCTTGGCTGTTAACTGATCTTGTTATCTGTCTCTCTGCCCAGGGAGGGTTCTGAACCTGTGGCCAACAGGAAGTTTGATCTTGCGGAGGACGAGAAGAGAACTTGGTTGAAAGTGGGTGCCTGCTAGGATTTCTGGTGGTGTGGATCAGTTGCGGCGAGTTCCTGTTGTACAATCTTGTGAAGACTCACGAACCTCTTCTCACTTCGTTTGTTTATGATCTTTGCTTTATGGACAACACCATAGACAGTGTATTCTTTGTATGGAAAAAGTGATAAAATAACTTTCAATCAATTTTAATTGTCGCTGATTTAGTAGTAAGTTTTCCTAAACCAGTAGTCTTGTTTTCCTTGCACCCGCAGCACTTGTGTGGATTTTGATGGCGATCTGTCACTAGTTTGTCAAAGATAATAATGCTGCAGAGGTGCTGTCAAAACTTTGTGTTGGTTGAATGTTATAAACTTTGGATTGTACCAATGAACTGGCTTGTTGAATCCTTGCTTCCCCATGAATGCATGTCTGCTTCTCTTGTAATTCTCCAAAAAATCTCCATCAATGATGTTAGCCCGTTTACTCATTTCAGTATATACCACCACAAATTAACTAAGTGGTATTGGCTAGTTGTCTATTTTGTCTTTTCAAACCAACCAAAATTCCCATGTGTGGCCTAACTAGTCCCCTCCAAAGCAAATTGCTAGTACGATCCTCACGGCGACGGGGGTTTATAGATTCCAATCTAACAAAATCTTAACAAAACGAGCAACTGGTAGTTGTTTATCAACTTGATAGGTATGCATTTCTTTTGAGAATTTTTGGGGAAGAATAACATGTTTTCAAACTTGCCAGTAGAAACTGTAGCCATGTTTACCCGGTGTTTTGATATTATTCTTATGAAATGAACATACCATACCAGGTACAATAGCCGGCTATAATACGACTCTTACAAAATCAAATGTGCAAGGCAAAAACAAACAAGTATTATATATTACAAGAGCAAATGGGAAAATAAACATAACTAAGTCAAGCAAATTGGAAACTACCTGGCGTTATATTAGGAGCACCAGAAATCAACTCCCCCATGCACGGGTCCAAGCTGAACAGATCTCCTCCAAGAGACCCCTCCCCTCCCTTTTAATTCACTCGTATTCTTCCTCGAAAGTAGATATTCCATCAATCCTCCAGGAATCAACACATTATTTAATTGATAGCGCTCCGCTCCATGCATCTACTTCCTCCTCCGGTACTCCCTCTCTCCCATTCATTTCGCATACTCCCCACACGATTCATCCCGCTCCAATCCTTCGGCCGTTGACTCCTCACACGGATCGGGTTTTGCCACCTCAGTGATCCGCGGCACCGCTGCCTCCTTGTTCTCTTCATCATGCCTTCTAAGACCATCCCTATCTCTATTCTATATATACTAGAAATAGCCGTCCATCTACGTACGGGGTGCGCGTGTGACTTAAGACTTGGGACTTGGGCTAGGGTCTCCAGTGAGTTCTGTCCCCACACCGTTGCCAGCTTCTTTCGGTCGTGCTCAGGGTCTCTGGGCGACGTTCCCCGTCGTCATGCGCTCTGGCCAATCCATCACTAGTAGAAAAAGGGCCATTTTATCGGTTCGTAAGACCCATTCGTCCCGGTTGGGGAATCAGTACTAAAAGGTCGGTACTAAAGCCCTACACCTTTAGTACCGGTTCTTACACCAACCGAGACAGATGGGCCTCCACGTGGCCACTATGGCGAGCCCAGGCAGGAGGGCCTTTGGTCCCGGTTGGTGGCACCAACCGGGACCAAAAGGCATCCACGCGTCAGCAGCTGGCAGGAGCTGGGGTTTTTGTTTTTTTAAAGGGGGTGGTTTTTGGGGTTTTGGGGGTTAATTTAGGGTGTTAGCTAGCTAATAGAGAGAAGTTGTGACACCCCGAGACCGATGCGCCAGGTGTCAGCCAGTTATTCGTCGTCGTTGCCATGTCATTTGCTTGCGTGTTGCGTTTTGCCATGTCATTGTGTGCATTGCATCAGCATGTTTTCAAAACTTGCATCCGTCCGAGTCCGCTCGTCCTGTCTGTTATCCTTTCTGAGCCCAGACACACTCGCACGTGCTGCGGCACCTCCGAATATTTATTTTATGAGTGGCCAGAAAATATTCTCGGAATGGGTTGAAACTTTGCGTGTGGTCTTTGATACGTCCAAAACGTATCTATAATTTCTGCTTGCTCCATGCCTCTTTTGTGTGATATTGCTATGTTATTTATACACTTCCATAGACTTTTGATCATATTTGGACTAACCTATTAACTCAGTGCACCCCAGTGCTAGTTTCTGTTTTCTGCTATTTTTGTATTTCAGGTTTTCCCATCACGTAAACTGCCAGAAAAATCCCGGAAAAATTATATAAAAAATCAGCGTTCCGGAAGCTTCCACACGGTCGAAGTAGGGCCGGAGGGGGGCCACCAGGGCTCTAGGCGCCCTAGTGTCGCGGCCCCCCTCCTGGCCGCGCCGGGGGGCGCCTGGGCCCCCCAGGTCTCCGCTGATGCCCCCCTTTGGCATATATTTATATCGCGTCCCTAAACCCTCGAGGACGGAACCCTTTTTCGCGATCTCATCTCTGTTCCGCCGCCGCCGCACTTCCAAGATCGGGAGCACCAGGAGAACTCTTCCCGGCACCCTGCCGGAGGGGAGGATCACCACCGGGAGCCTCTCCACCACCATGGACGCCTCCCGGATGAGTTGTGAGTAGTCTCCTTGGACCATGGGTCCATGACCAGTAGCTATGTGATGTTCTCCTCCCCTTCTTGTGCTTCACTAATTAGACCTCGTGAGCTGCCCTACATGATCGAGGCATATATGTAATCCTTATGCTGTTGCTATGTTGAATTTGCTGGGATCCGATGGATTGTGAGATTATGTTCGGATTGTGTTTGAGTAATATATTTGATTCACCTCTTTTATATTTATGTTCTTAAGTAATTCTTGCATGTTCTCCGTTGCTATTTATTGCTTTGGCCAAGTAGTAGGTAGTGACTCCAAGAGGGAACGTTATGCTCGATTGTGGGTTCATGCCCCTCGATGACTAGTTTGAGTGACAGAAACATGAGTCTAGGGGATGTGCTGTTGCCACAAGGGGGAAAACAACGGTGCTTGTACTCGCGGGTACAAGGATTGTTTACTTTACGCAAAGTTCTTTTAATGCAGTTGTTTGTTGCTTTGAGTTTACACTATGGGTGGGACTCGCAACTTAATACCAGCGAGATGTTCTGGATAGATATCTCAAGGTGGATGATTAGTAGTAGATGCAGATGGATTTCGGTCTACTTGCCTTGGCGTACCGCCCATGCTTTGAACCTCTACCTTTCTTGCAACATAGTTAGCATTGGTTTGCGCACATAATTCTGTCAATTGCCCAGCTGTAATTCGTTTACCTCACATAGCTGTTTTATCATCTTTTGGGAGAGAGACATCACTAGTGAACATCATGGGACCCCGGTCCATATTACCATAACTGATCACATCCGCTATTTACTTTCTGCTTTTACATACTAGTTACAGTTTTACCTATCACTATTATCTCTTGTGTTTGACCCTTTGTAAACGACAAGGCCGGAGGGATTGACAACCTCTCTGTACTCGTTGAGAGCAAAGTTATTTGTATATGTGTGCAGGTCCAAGTTGATTGCTAATATCTGGCGCCGTTAGCAGTTGACACCTTCTTGTTGAAACTAGGAGTTTCAGGGGAAATCGATCCTTGGTATCTTTGCCAAGGGAAAACTACCGCTACACTGCATCTCAAACCTTCCACTTGGGGTAACCAACGAGGGGCGAGAAGCCATCAAGCAAAGTTTTCTGGCGCCGTTGCCGGGGACTCCACTCTTTAAGATAGGGGAGTTGCACGCTATCTTTTACCTTTGCTTTTAGTCTTGTTAGTTTACCTTTCCGTTTTTGCTTTAGTGTCTTCTATAAAAAATTATATAAAAAAATTATTTGCTTTTCTGCTAGTAGTCCTTTCTGTTTAGTCAAGCATGTTAGGATTTGGTGCTTTGAGGGAATCAGAAGTCCTAGATTTCCATCAAAGGGATGGAGAGAATATGAAGAAGGCATGGGACAGAATTTCTGATGCACATAGGAGAATTATGCCTTGGATACCTATAAAAATTGTGCTTAGAAATTTTTACCATGGTCTTTTTAAATGGTGTAAACACTCTCTTGATATTATAGCTGAAGGAGATTTTCTAGAGTGTGATGAAGCTAGAGCTCTTGAAATTATACATGGTCTATCTAGTTACTTTGTTTATGATCATAACTTTGATACTATCATAGATAGACTTGCTACTCTTGAGAAGAGATTGGATGCTCTAGACTTGATGAAGGTAGAGAAACCCAAACCCAATAAGAGAGACATTTTGGAAATAGACAATGATTGGGAGCCTTTTGTTAGGATTAGCATTTCTAATCAAGACTTCCTTGCTTATTGTGATATTGGATCTATGGTTTCTACTATACCAAAAATTGTTCATGATTCTTTAAAATTTAACATGGACAGATTATCATCTTATCATGAACACACTAATGGAGATATTTCTGAAATCCAGGGAAGAATAAAAGACGTGCCAGTTAAATTCCTTAAAGGGATTACAATGGTTGATTTCTTCATCATGAAGCCAAACCAAGGAAATATAGTGCTTGGAAGGGACTTCCTCCGAGCAGTTAAAGGCTTCATCGATATAGGTAAGGGACAAATCCGCTTACGCGGGAAGGCAAAAGGTGTGTACCCCTTTCCTAGAAGGAACAAGAGTGAACTTGTTGAGGAACCATTTGAAGCAATTTATAACTCCGATTATTATGATGATTATTGATTCCTCTTTTCATTATGCCTAGCTTAAAGGCATAAAAGAAAGCTCTTTTGGGAGGCAGCCCACAATGAATAGATTTTATTTTGCTTTTGTTGTGTCTTGATGTTGTTACTACAGTAGCATCATCATTGTATCTTTGCTTTTCAACTTTGTGCCAAGTGTAGCCTCTGATTGCAAGAAAGTTCAAAAGTTGTGACGTGCTGTCCAGGAAACAGATTCTGTCCTTGGATAGAAAAATTCGTATAAAATCACCAGATCATCTTTTTGGTCTGAATTTTTTCGACAGCGTGCTCTATACAATTGTCTTTCGGGCGTCTGTTCTGAGTTTTTTTATTAGAGTTGCAGAAGTGCCCCGAAAAAATCATTTACTACCTGCTGTTCTGTTTTTCACAGATTCTGTCCTGTTTTGCCTTTCCTTCATTTTGCAAACCTTTAGCTTGCTTTTTCTTTGCAAAAACCTTTTGGCAATCTTGAGAAACAGTAGACCTTCAAGAATATCCTTATTTCCAGCAAGGAAAAATTATATTATTATGGGTACAAACCTCGCTAATCAGATTATGATGAGTTATGTATGAAGGGAGTTTTCAAGTGTGCGAGGGAAGATGATAAGAAGATTCAGGAGTGTCAAGCGCTCAAGCTTGGGGATGCCCCCATGCACCCCCAAGAAATATTCAAGGAGACTCAAGCGTCTAAGCTTGGGGATGCCCCCGTGCATCCCCTTCTCCATCAACATTATCCGTTCGTCTTTCGTTCCACTATATTTTTATCACTTCATGTGTTATGTGCTATGCTTGGAATGTCTTGCTTTTAGTTTTCCTTTTTAGTTTTCGTTAGCTTTACTTGCTTTTCATAACGAGTTGGAACTCAGCTTTCTTTGTGTGGGAGAGAAACACGCTCCACTTCAACCTAGAACACAACATAGAATTTTCATGTCTATCTTTGCTGTGTATGTTCTTGGTATTTCAATAGCTACTGTCATGCTCAGCTCTTAGTTTTCATGCCCATCTTTTTAAAGAGCTTTTGTCTAGTTGGTTGCAGGAACTCTCTTTAGTTATCATGCTTATCTTATTAAGAGAGTTTGCTTCTGTTGCATTGGTCGATATGTCTATGATAAAAATGCTACGTGCATAATGGCGCTTAGTAGTTCATGTTTTCTTATGGTTAGTCTCAAATAGCTGGGGGGTTCCCAATGTGTTATTGGAGTACCAACATGATTTGTTTGCCTATGATGTGGTATGGTTTAGTATTATCTTCCTTCAAGAATTTATTTTGATTGACTTGGCGTATGCTCACGCATATTTAAGACTGTAAAGAAAGTCTGTCAAGCCTTGATGATCTTTTATTTCTGAGTAGCGATATAACTTCCATGCCTGATTCAATGTTGCTTTGTCGCTCTGCATGATTATGACCGTCATTGCTCTCTTAGTTGGTCGCTCCCAGTCTTTTGCTAACCTCCACCTGTACTAAGCGGACTGACTGCTTGTGCATCCAAAATCCTTTAAACCAGTTATGCCATATGAGTCCACCATACCTTCCTATACATGGTATTTACCTACCATTCCTAACGAAGACTTTCATGTACCATCTCGAAATTATTCAAAAAAAATGCATCTATGTTTTGTGCCTCTGTTTTAGTTCATGAGGAAGTAGTAGTTAATTCATGATCTTTTTAGGTTGGACAAGCTTCACCCCGGGATTGCATGTCTAATGTGCAAACCCATAATACGAGAAGGAACTGGCATTGAGTGCGCCCGGCTCATTAAAAAATAATACAAACAAACAAACCCTCCTTCACGCTTTTTTCATGAGAAATCAAAAAACTTTGGCAGTGATAAACAAAGGAGATTAAGAGGATGTGATCGTCCTCATTCGGGAGCCGTTCCTCGAAACTTGTCCAGCTCGAGAAGTAATTGAGTTATCTGCTAGCATTCGTTGACGAAACATGCATATCCAAAAAAATAATTTTTATTTCTGTTTTTAAAACCAAGAGCTCTGGTACATGCTTTGTCTTTGTTTCCGACCATGGGTTTTCAACCTTGCCAACAAAAGCCACGGTTCGAGAGTCTCCGCCTTCTTTAAGCACCAACTACTGAGAGCATGATTGTCATTCTGAGTGTAATGTGCATTGTCCCAAAGTACCATTGTCTTTTGCATGATTGTGATATCGTTTATTCTGAAATCATTGTATCTAGTCATCACTTAAACCTTGGAGGTGCCCCTGCATTTATGTTTTGCTTCACTAAAGGGGGCAAGCGAGATATCATTTTATCATATTTGCACACCATGCTCATTACAAATCTATTTGATGTTTCAGTATCATGTTGTAAAACTTTCAGTTCCTTGTGATTTTCTCATAAGGCAACTTAATTACTACAGATTCATTGTCTCAGTAAGCTTTTGTCATGTGACTATGAAAAATCCTTATATGGTTAATAGCATGTCACCACAGAAATTATACTTGTTATCATTTACCTACTCGAGGACGAGCAGGAATTAAGCTTGGGGATGTTGATACGTCCAAAACGTATCTATAATTTATGCTTGCTCCATGCCTCTTTTGTGTGATATTGCTATGTTATTTATACACTTCCATACACTTTTGATCATATTTGGACTAACCTATTAACTCAGTGCACCCCAGTGCCAGTTTCTGTTTTCTATTGTTTTTGTATTTCAGGTTTTCCCATCACGTAAACTGCCAGAAAAATCCCGGAAAAATTATATAAAAAATCAGCGTTCCGG
Organism: Secale cereale; assembly: GCA_902687465.1. Lineage (NCBI taxonomy): Eukaryota > Viridiplantae > Streptophyta > Magnoliopsida > Poales > Poaceae > Secale > Secale cereale. The sequence goes on along the minus strand of LR738712.1, from coordinate 751,774,064 downwards.
AAGCTTCCACACGGTCGAAGTAGGGCCGGAGGGGGTCCACCAGGGCTCCAGGCGCCCTGGTGGCGCGGCCCCCCTCCTGGCCGCGCCGGGGGGGGGGGCGCTTGGGCCCCCCAGGTCTCCGCTGATGCCCCCCTTGGCATATATTTATATCGCGTCCCGAAACCCTCGAGGACGGAACCCTTTTTCGTGATCTCATCTCTGTTCCGCCGCCGCCGCGCTTCCAAGATCCGGAGCACCAGGAGAGCTCTTCCCGGCACCCTGCCGGAGGGGAGGATCACCACCGGGAGCCTCTCCACCACCATGGACGCCTCCCGGATGAGTTGTGAGTAGTCTCCCTTGGACCATGGGTCCATGACCAGTAGCTATGTGATGTTCTCCTCCCCTTCTTGTGCTTCACTAATTAGACCTCGTGAGCTGCCCTACATGATCGAGGCACATATGTAATCCTTATGCTGTTGCTATGTTGAGTTTGCTGGGATCCGATGGATTGTGAGATTATGTTCAGATTGTGTTTGAGTAATATATTTGATTCACCTCTTTTATATTTATGTTCTTAAGTAATTCTTGCATGTTCTCCGTTGCTATTTATTGCTTTGGCCAAGTAGTAGGTAGTGACTCCAAGAGGGAACGTTATGCTCGATTGTGGGTTCATGCCCCTCGATGACTAGTTTGAGTGACAGAAACATGAGTCTAGGGGATGTGCTGTTGCCACAAGGGGGAAAACAACGGTGCTTGTACTCGCGGGTGCAAGGATTGTTTACTTTACGCAAAGTTCTTTTAATGCAGTTGTCTGTTGCTTTGAGTTTACACTATGGGTGGGACTCGCAACTTAATACCAGCGAGATGTTCTGGATAGATATCTCAAGGTGGATGATTAGTAGTAGCTGCAGATGGATTTCGGTCTACTTGCCTTGGCGTACCGCCCATGCTTTGAACCTCTACCTTTCTTGCAACATAGTTAGCATTGGTTTGCGCACATAATTCTGTCAATTGCCCAGCTGTAATTCGTTTACCTCACATAGTTGTTTTATCGTCTTTTGGGAGAGAGACATCACTAGTGAACATCATGGGACCCCGGTCCATATTACCATCACTGATCACATCCGCTATTTACTTTCTGCTTTTACATACTAGTTACAGTTTTACCTATCACTATTATCTCTTGCGTTTGACCCTTTGTTAACGACAAGGCCGGAGGGATTGACAACCTCTCTGTACTCGTTGGGAGCAAAGTTATTTGTATCTGTGTGCAGGTCCAAGTTGATTGCTAATATCTGGCGCCGTTAGCAGTTGACACCTTCTTGTTGAAACTAGGATTCTCAGGGGAAATCGGTCCTTGGTATCTTTGCCAAGGGAAAACTACCGCTACACTGCATCTCAAACCTTCCACTTGGGGTAACCAACGAGGGGCGAGAAGCCATCAGTCTTATTATAGCATAGGTAGACTGCGTGTCAAGTTTCGTCACGTTCGGAGTTCGTTTGATAGCCCAATGGTTAACCGCGTTAACCGCTGGAAGCCTTTCTCTTTTGGTCCAGCACCCCTCAACAACAGCCCTCTAGCCAATCCTAACCACCTCCATGCTCTCGGTCGTTGGATCGTGATCGCGTGGCCGAAAACTGCTCCTCTTTTGGACACTCCTAGCTCCCTCTATCTATAAATTAGCCCTCCCCGTCCAAATTCGCGGTCTAACCCTAACCCCTCTCCCTCTCGCGCCGCCGGACATGTCCATCCGCGCCGGACATGTCCAGCCGGCCATGTCGCCCGGCCAATGGCGTGCCGCCATGTCACCTTTGCCGCCGCCCGAGCCAATCGCGCGCCACCACGTCACCCAGCACCCACCTCCACCACCGTCGGCCCGAAAAACCCGTCACCAGCCCGCCCGAGCCCATCTGGGCCCGAGCGCGCCGTCGCCCACGCTCGCTCGTCGGAGCTCATCGGACCTCGCCGTCCGCATCACCTGAGCACCCCGCCACCACGCCACCATCCCGGATCTGCGCCTCTGCCTGCCTCGGCCGCAACAGCCGCGCCGGTCACCATCGCGGCAACCACCGCGGCCACCCGCGCCACATGCCGGATCCCGCACCTGCTCGGCCGTCGCCTCACCCCTGCGGCGTCGCACCCGCCTCCGCCTCCTTGTCCCCGTCTCGCCGCGCCGCCGTCGGGAACGGGACCCCCGGGGCCCGATCTGCCGAATCCTCCTCCCCGCGCCGCCCTACAGCCTGCCGGACCCCGCGCCGCCGCCCTCCCCGGCTTGTCGTCGAGGCATTTCAACCGCCGCCGCCATGTCCCTGTCGGGAACGAGCACGAGCGCCGCTCGTCCCGCTCATGGGCCGGCCTCGCCCACGGCCCGTCTGGCCCGCCGGCCGCGTGGGCCTCCTCCTCCCCAACCCGTTCGGCCCACCTCCAGCCTCCCTGCGACACAGCCGAGGCCCAGCCGCGGGCCTGCCTCCTCTCCACCTCGGGCTCGGCCCGCTAGGGTGAGCACCCCTTTTTCCCCGCCCAGTGCTCATGATAGTTATCTACCGCTTCCGTGTTTTTTTCTTTTGTCCGCATCTTTGTGTGCATCTTTGTGTAGCTGTAACTTTTTGCGTGTTGATCCAAATTGTGCATGTAATATGTCAAAATGTTCGTTATGATATGCTCTTCATTCTGTTCCATTGTGGCATGCTTGTTTGAGTTCATATTGACGCCCTAATCTTCGTTGCAAGAGTGCTATATGTTTAAAACTGCTGTTAACTGTAATTTTGTTGCATGATTGTGGTGTTGATAACTTTGTGCATGTTTATCCAAATGGAGCATATGATATGTCAAAATGTTCATTGTGAAGTGCTCTACATGTTGGTTGCTGTAGAATTCGTGTTAGGTGCCATATTGCCATGTTAATATCTGTTGCAAAAGCATGTGGCTGTTAAGTGCTGAAACTTGTTATGAGATGTTGTTTTGTCTTGTTCATAGCTATTGGTGTGATTGTCTTTCATGCCACATGTCAATATGTTGTAGAAGCACAACCATGTCGTGTTTGCTTTGGTGCAATCCACTTCCCATGATATACATTGAGGTGTTTGCAACAAGCTTGTAAAGTAGCCTACTCGTTGTTGTTGTTTCCTGAGACTTGTTAAAAACTGCTAAGTCTGAAACTGTTAAACCTGATGCTATGTTTGCTTGATGCCTCACTCAAATCCATGCTTGTTTTAGTATGTCCAATGATCATGTCTTGTTGTCCATGTTATGCTCTATCCATCCATGCCCTTGTTTGCATATATAGCCTGTTGTAGCCTATCTATTTCTTGCTCTCAAGTTGCTATAAATGTACCTGTCAGATTGCTATCAGCATGATCAAGTTGGTGAAGCTTATTGTTGTTGATCCATGCCTCCTATGGAGTTGTTCCAATGGAGTTGTTTGATTTATGATATGTCTATTACACGTCCATGATCTTTATATAGTTAGTAGAGTTGATATGCTTGTTGTTTTGTGCCTCCGAAGGCAGCATCGTGATGATGTTTTTGCCTTCCCAGATTTTGGCAAAGTCTGGATAAATTTATTGCAACTTGTCATGCTTGTTTAATTGTGTCCAGCAAGTTTTTGGGTGTGATCTAAGTTCATGCTTGTTAAGTATCATGTCTATTTCACATCCATGCCTCTTGTTATCATTTTTGGCTGTTGTAGCATATATATACCTTGCTCCAAAGTTGCTATGTTGCTGATTTTGGACAGCTTGTTGTTATATCTTGTTTCGTGTGTATGTGTTGAACCATTGCTCCGTTTGGAGCGAGTCCTATATGAAACTTGTGTGTTTTTTCATGTAGAAGCATAATATCATGTTGTTTTTGTACTTGGAGTGTGTTTGCTTGTTGTTTGGATGCATCTTGCATAATTGACATGGTTGTCTTGTTTTGCACATATCTTCTAGGCCGTAGCTCCGAATTAAACAAACTTTATATGTAACTTGACAAGAATTTCGAGTAGATCATCATGGTGCATGTTAACCTGCTGTTTAACAACTTTAACTTAAGGTTTTTTCAGATCTGGACCGATTTATAAATGTGCATATGAGGACTTACCGGAATTGTTATGTGTTGATTCCGACCTCATTTAAACTTTTTGGTTTGTGTTGTTCTTGTGTGCATCATCCCTTGCCATGCTTCGCATCATATAGACTTGTCTTGCATCATACTTGGTTGAGCATCTTGTCATGTTCTTGAGTGATGTGTTTACCATGTTGTGTGCTTTCTTCTCACTAGTTCTTTACCCGTTGCGTTCGTGAGGATTCGTTCGACTACACGTGGTTCGTCTTCGAGGCTTCTTCTTCGTCTTTGTCATGGACTCATTCTTCTTCCTTGCGGGATCTCAGGCAAGATGACCATCACCTTGGATACCTTTACTATCATTGACATGCTAGTTGTCTCGATGCTATCGTTATATGTCGCGCTACCTATCTTTTGATGTCAGCCTCTCCTTGTTGCCATGAAACCTCTAACCTTTGACACCTTCCCAGCAAACCGTTGTTTGGCTATGTTACCTGCTTGCTCAGCCCCTCTTATAGAGTTGTTAGTTGCAGGTGAAGATGAAGATCGTTCCATGTTGGAACTTGTTGTTGGAATATCACAATATATCTTATATATCTTAACACACCTATATACTTCGCAATGGGTGGAAGGCTTGGCCTTTTGCTCGGTGTTTTGTTCCACTCATGCCGCCTTAGGAGCCGATAAACCAGCGTTATGTTCCTTGATTTTACGTTCCTTACACGGTTGGGTATATGGGGACCCCTTGACAGTTCGTCTTTGAATAAAACTCCTCTAGCAAGGCCCAGCATTGGTTTTAATTTGCCTCATAATAACAACTTAATTAATAAATTAATTTGCATAGGGGGTCGCACCCTCGAGGATTCTTCTACATAGCAAGGGGGCCAGTGCTGATGGTGTTGGTCCCAAACGGGCGGACTGCAGGGCCGCCACGGGAAAACTCGAGGTATCTGGCTCCCGTAAGATGTCCCATCTGGTCGTGGCCTGAGACGAGATATGTGCGGCTACTATCAGGGTGTCGGCATGCCGGGAGGTCTTGCTGGACTTGTTTTACCATTGTCGAAATGTCTTGTGCATCAGGATTCCGAGCCTGGTCGGATTGTCCCTAAGATAAGGGGTAATATTATTATTACTTATGTTGATCGTGAGAGCTTGTGATGGGCTAAGTTGGGCCACCCCTGCAGGGTTATGATCTTTCGAAAGCCGTGCCCGTGGTTATTTGGCAGATTGGAATTTATTAATGTCCGGTTGTAGAAAACTTGTCAGAGGATCCGAAGTAAAATACATGAACCGCGTGAGTAACCGTGACTGACTCTTTTCACTTTGAGAAGAGAACATGGTGGGGTTATGTTTGACTCGTAGGTAGTTCAGGATCGTTAGCGATCATTACTAGTTTGCAACCGTTTGTGTAGATGCTCATCTTATTCTTGTACTCGTAAGTTAGCCACCATATTTTTGCTTAGCCGCTGCTGCAACCTCACCACTTAACCAGTTCCTACCCTTTAAGCTTTGCTAGTCTTGTTAACCATGGTTATGGGATTGCTGAGTTCTCGTGGCTCACGGGTAGTACAACAACAGTTGCGGGTGCAGGTTTCCGATGACTTGAAGCGAGAGCGATTTCCTTTGTGTTGGAGTTCTTTCTTCTTCCTCTTCGTCAGTCTTGGGTTAGGTTCCGGGTCGGCAGCCTGGGATAGCAGATGGATGTCGATGTGTTTTTTTCATGTTTGCATACGTAGTCGGATGCCTTGTATTGATGTTGTTGTATTCATGTGGCTTGTATGAATTGTTGTATCCCCGTATATTTATGTAATGGTACGATGTAATGATATCCATTTTGCTAAGCGCCTAAGATGCGGTTGTGCACCAATCACGTATGAGTCACATGATCGGGATAGAATCGCATCTTGGGCCTGACAGAAGTGTCCTCTCTTATCTCTGTGCTTGGTTTACCAACGCTACTACTATGCCTAAACATGGCTTAGATTCAAGTGAAGGCAACATGTGGTGCATGTCGAAAGTAATACTAATCCAAACTTGATCAAGTTTGGATTAGTACTACTTTCGATAGGCAACATATGCATGTTGCCTTCACTTCAATCCAATCCATGTTCATTTCACCCACCGATATATAATAACTCTTCATGCTCGCATCATGCATCATCATAATAACAGGTCCTACTAATCATCATCATACAACTTCTACTCATTATTAATAACAAGTCATACGATCATCATCCTCATAGTCATCGAACCAACCCTACTTAATTGTTCTTAGCACATGATCATCAGCATTAGGTTGGACCTAAATACCATCTTTAAGGTAAAATAGCATAAAACAATATAGACCCTGACTCTCCATTATGGAGAATGAAGATCATCCTGTCTCCAATTCTTGCGCTTCGCTTCCTTTTGCTTCCAAGAACCTCCTTACGACAGTCCATACATTTTTTCCATTCTTTGATTTTCATGTCCCCACTTCTTTTAGAAATCCGGTATGGACCGTTGAGATTCGTAGGATGACCTGGCTGTATGTCCAAAACATCAAGGCTAGCATTCGGATACATCAAATGAGGAACACAATCCATCGGGATTCTCTGTTGAGAAACATAGTAATAACCTCATAGTTAGCAATGATGTATTAGTTTTAGAAGTATGCAAAAGATGCACGGATGTCGTAATAGTAAAAAATCTTACCAGGGTATCTCCATGGTAGTTACCGTTGTTCAACACATGCTCTAGTGGCACGTATTGACCATAATGTTGAGGAGTTTGATTGTAGATATTGTAAATCTCAAGATCAGTAGAAAATGTGATCAGATGATTTTTCCCCTGATAAGTTAATTCGGAGCCATCGGTGTAGTAGGTTCTGTCTACCATCTTCTGCACATTCTTTGAAAAATAAAAATAAGATGTCAACTATTTTGAAATAAACAATATAAATTAGTTAATAACGATGTTTGAGAAACTCACATAGCGGTAGAATTTGAGGCGTATCAATAAGGACCAAAATGTCCATATTGTCTTGCTCGATTTCAGGATCACCAGGATCAATGGTGACAAGCATATCCTCATAAAAACCATACATCTTGCAAAGTGCTTCCCATTTTTTGCAACAAAAATGGGTTACGCTCTTAGAATTGTACAGATTTACTTCAAAATCCATACCATGATGGGTCCTTAGGTGAATTTTCTTTGTTTCCATACTTTTGTGGTCTTCAAAACACATCCTCTCCAAGACATAGCGTCTTGCATGGCATGGGAGAAGCTAGTCGAATTGTAAAAGATGAAAATTGCACGTTGAAATAGTTGAAGTTTTTCTTAATTACAAAAAAACACTTGTCGTCGTTGCGTACCATTTCAACATCGAAGGTCTCCTCGAGCTTAATGTTGAAGCGCCAATCTTCATCTAGGTGAGGCCTGTCGCACAGACCTTGATCGTCGTGGCACCAGTCGCACTCCCCGGGAGACTTTCATCGTCCGAGTACGACATTTCCTATGTTCATAATTCAAATATTAAAATTGTACAATTAAATATATGTACTAAAAAACCTAAATTAGATCATTATTATTCATCACGGGTTGACTATCGGTCTGTCGAGTCTTTTCTTGAAAACTCTCAGCTCACGTGGTGTACATATTTGACCGTCGGTGATGGTAGCGCCTCCTTTCGTTCCCTAGTGCATTACACCAAATTGTCTAGCGCACGGGAATGACGGAGAAGCTACCCCCACGACAACAGTCGGGATTCTTCGTCATCTCATATATATATGGTGGCGACTCTCCCTCACTGATTCCTCTCTGACATTTGCGACCGTCGATGATGGTAGCTCCTCCTTTCGTTCCCGAGTGCATTACACCAAATTTTCTAGCACACGAAAAAAAAGGAGAAACTACCCCCACGACAATAGTCGGGATTCTTCGTCCTCTCATATATGGTGGAGACTCGACAGACTTAAAGTCAACCCGAAATATCGTTTAATTATCTTTCTAAAAAAGGACATATCGAGCACCTGAAATTTGCCGGAACTTAAATATACATGTTTTTATCTACATCATATGAGCATTCAAATTTGATGGCCATTACATTTCAATGGTTTAAAATATGAGAAAAAACATTTCAAAATATCGTATAGGACTCATATTGACATGGAGATTTGGTTGGTCTCACCTCGACGTCGGAGGGGGGTCGGTGACAGGGACGACCGCGGGGATGATGGAGGGGTCTCCTAGATTTCTGCAAAAACAAAAACCCTATAAGCTATCAACTAATCAAATGCATACGCCTTGCATAGTGCTCTGCAAATTTAGCATTCAAAGTAGTAGTAGTTTTCCAATTTGAGCATTCAATAAGCAAAACCAAATCATAAAATAAAGTAGTATTCAAATTAGCATGCATTCAATTATAAGAAAAACTACATCATCTCTTGTGTCCGTACATCGTCGAATATTATCACTAATACACCTTGAATAGTATCATACATATAGCATCGCTAATACAGCTAGAACCGTAGTGCCCGACGGGTGTCGGTGCGGGCGGTGGACACTCAAAGAGAAGGAACCATCACAGGATCATAGCTCTAGTGAGATCCCTGAAGAACCTGCCAGGTATTGTCAAACCTGCCCTCCAACGCAACCATCACTAGTAGAAAAAAGGGCTTTGGTTCGGTCCTGGCCATCCCATTAGTCCCGGTTCACCTACGAACCGGGACCCATGGGGGCATATGTCCCGGTTCGTGCGCCCAGGGGGCTGGCCGGGCCTCGTGGGGGCATCTGTCCCGGTTGGTCTGGACCCATTTTTCTCGGTTCTATGCACGAACCGGGACCAATGGGCCTCGCTCCTGGCCCACACCCATTGGTCCCGGTTCGTTTCTGGAACCGGGATAGAAGGGTGGCCTTTTGTCCCGGTTCCTATAACGAAACGGGACCAATTGGTTGCCTATATATACCACATATCGCCGGCGAGCAGAGCACTCCACACTGCTCTGTTTTTCCTGGCCGGCGAGGGGAGAGCTCTAGCTCACCTCCCATATATATATATATGCACATGAGGTGTTCGCTGAAATGCTTGAGCCACACTAGTTAAGCTTTCTCCTCTCAAAGCTCGAACTCCAAGCTCCATTTTCTCCGAGATTTGGTTAGGTTTAACGGTCCGTCACGTCCCATCCCCGTCTTCACCGCCGTCGATCGTCCGCGCCGATCTCGTCGCCGGCACCACCGTGGTGAGCTATGCATGTACTTCGAATATAATGTGATGATGAACTTATATTAATTTTAGTGGAAATGTATCCATGATGTTCTGTAATGGTTTTTGACACACTTAATTATCTATAAATGCAAGCAGATGAACCGGCAATGGATGTACGGTGACAGACGCACCTCCGAGTACATTAATGGCGTGCATAATTTTCTCGAAGTGGCTAAGGCAAACAAGCATAATGGTTTTATGTGCTGTCCATCCACTATCTGTGGGAATACGAGGTCTTACTGCGACTAAAAAACCCTTCACACCCACCTGCTTTATAACGGTTTCATGTTGATTACCCACAACTGTAAGGGATCTATTGCAGCGTTTTCAATAAGTAAGAGTGTCGAACCCAACGAGGAGCAGAAGGTATTGATAAGTGATTCTGAGCAAGGAATAACTGCAAGCACTGAAAGATAACTTTTTAGGGGTTTTCTTGATATAAGCAACAAGAAAGTAAAAGCGAGCAAAGTAAAAGGCACTGGAGAGTAACAAGTGGCCCAATCCTTTCTGAGCAAAGGAGAGGCCTAGCAACTGAACTTATAAAGGCTAAAGTGTTCTTGAGGACACACGGGAGAGGTAGTCATGTGCTTTCGCCATATTCCGTATCGGTACTATGTGATGTGTTGATAAGTGTTGAGTGGGTGGATCTATGCTAGTACACCCTCTAGACTAAGATGAGTGCACTCCTATGATTAAACACCATGCAAGCATCCGCAAATACAAGATAGTATTTAAGGCAAAAGCCTAACCATAGCAATACGATCGATGATCCATTGTTCCCTTGTGCAAAAGCGTGCGAACTGGGGTTCAGGTTTCTGTCACTCCAGCAGCCCACCGTAAGCATTCTTTGTACACAATGTATTCCCCTAGGTCCTTAATAAGGCGAAGTGTTGAGTGTTCGACTCACACAACACCACTAGGAAAATAACAACACAACTTAAGTATCAAACAACACATATTACTTCAACATCATATGACTACTAACAACAAGACTTCTCCCATGTCCTCATGAACTAAAGTAACTACTCACAAGACATAAAAGAGATCATGATCAGTGGAGATAGATGGATGATAAACAATATGGACACAATGATATTTCTCCAACAAAACTCAATAACATTCACCACAAAGTAGTAATCAACACCGATAGAGTAGAGAGGATAGATAGCACGGATTACAACACAAGTTGCAATTGTGAGATGAGATTGGATAAAGATGGAGATGGTGCTGATGTTGGGGATGATGTTGATGATGATCTCGATGATGCCTTTGACGATGGTGATGACGATGGCGATGATCTCCCCTTCCGGGAGGTGATCTCCCCGATGGAATCTGCCCGCCGGAGATGGCTTTTCTTCTTTGTAGGTTTCCGCCACGGAGCGGCGGTGGAACTCCGTAAACTCTCCCCCCTTTTAGGGCTTCTGGATGACGAGGAGTATATAGGCCAGAGGGGCGAGCCTGGAGTGGGCCAGGGGCTCCAGGCGCCCTCCCGGAGCGGCCAGGGTGGGGGCCGCGCCAGGTGGCCGCCTGGGCACCCTGTGGCCCCCCTCTGGTTGCTCTTTTGGAAAATACCCTCCGTCGATTTTCAGGTAATTTGGAGGTATTCTTCTTCAGCAACTCAGCGTCCACTTTTTACTGCTGAATCCTGCGTCTGCTGCTTCGGCACCGGAAAGTTGCAAACTGTGTAAAATAGGCCAAAACAACATAAGAACATCATCGTAATGTGAAATATATCAATGAATAAGGATGAATTATGATATAAAATAGTGATGCATTTTGGACGTATCAACACCCCCAAGCGTAGACCTCGCTTGTCCCCAAACGAATACTGAGCTCGGTAAACCTGTCCACAAGTTTAGAGAGTGAAGTGTCGATAAATATAATACGGACAAGAAGCATCACAGTTTCTTCACCAAACTCAAATATCCTCAACAGCAATCTTCAACTCATAAGGCCCTTATAAAAGAGTGGTAACACTTATAATCGAAAGTAGGGCTAAGGACACTCATCAAATCATGGCAAACATGTCCTTTGGTCAAAGAACACTAATAGCTTTTACTTTTGCTCTTTCTCTTTATGTTTTGATGAGATTAATTGAAGCTTTTGAAAGAACATGTTATTAGGCAAGAAGTGAAAGTGTTAACACAAAGGAAGATGTTTGCTTTAGCTGGGCTTGACAAACAACTTACTTAACAAATCTTAATGCAACTTTATATGAATGAATCCTCGTCAACATCAAATGTCTGCTCTCTTTAAGAATTGAAGGAAGTAGGAATAACTGACTCAACCTAAAACTAAGAGATAGGCCCTGCTCTAGGGAAGTAGGGAAAACTCATGTGATATCCTTAAATCAAACAGAATGAAAACAAGTTTTGAGAGGTGCATGATTTGTCAATGAATGCTAATAGATAACTCAATTACTTCTCAAACTGGACAAGTTTCGAGGAACGGCTCCCGCACGGGGACGATCACATCCCCTTAATCTCCTTTGTTTATCACTGCCAAAGTTTTTTGATTTCTCATGAACAAAGTGTGAAGGAGGGTTTGTTTGTTGTATTATCTTTTATGAGCCGGGCGCACTCATGCCAGTTCCTCCTCGTATTAGGGGTTTGCAGATTAGACATGCAATCCCGGGGTAAAACTTGTCCAACTTAAAAAGATCATGAATTAACTACTACTTCCTCATGAGCTAAAATAGGGGCACAAAATAGAAGATTTTGAACATTTAAGGATAACACATAAATTCTATACTTTAGGAGGTGGTAGTGGAATACCACGAATAGGAAGGTATGGTGGACTCACATGGAAGGTATTGGTTTAAGGGTATGGATGCACAAGAAGAATTCCGCTTAGTACAGAGTTTAGGCTAGCAAAGGCTTTGAGAGAACAGACAATTGATGATGACTAAGATGCAAAGCAATATAAAGCATAAACATTAAAATAAGCATAACACATCAAGTTGTCTTCCTTGTCAGCATAACACTTCAAGCATAATAACATAAAGGTTTTGGCTATGTCGCTACTTTAAGAAAATCATGCTTGTTGTTATGACCAAAGCTATGTTTGCCAAGATTAAATAAAGTTTTCAAAGCCATACCTGATATAAGGTCAATACTCCCCATAAGAATCATCATATAAGGTCGATTGCGTGAAGAGAATACCGAGTGCAGCAAAGGAACCAATAGACTTCTCATTAATATTCCATCATAGACGACTCCACACTCACGGATACAATCTCTCCACAGAAGGAGTGATAGACCTCAATGCACACACCTATTTCATATAATAACCTCCCTAGACATGATACGACTCTACTTGACTCTAAAAGACAAAAGATAAAGATAAAGATACCGGGCACTCCCCCAAGCTTGGAACAAGTCAAGGGGATGCCATTACCCAAGGAGATTTCACTCCTCATTCTTGTTGACGTTGATTCTTCAAATCTCTTATGACACGGCGAAGGGTTTGGTTTTCCTTCTCCAAGATCTCCACTTGTACCTTTAGTACACGGAAATCTTCGCACAGCTGATTGGTGATGCGATAAGCCTCGGAGATGGTGGAGAGCGTACGTTGATCTTCAAGTGAAGTAGAGGGCCCTTTCAAGCATTTGGTCGATGAACGGCAACGGGTAGTGATCCTTCCTGGTTGCCTTGTTCAGCTTCCTGTAATCAATACACATTCTATATCCAATAATAATTCTCTGAGGTATTAGTTCATTCTTATCATTAGGAACCACAGTTGTACCTCCTTTCTTAGGAACACAATGTACCGGGCTTACCCACTTACTATCAGCTATAGGGTAGATAATACCTGCGGCTAGAAGCTTGAGAATCTCAGTTCTTACAACATCCATCATCTTCGGGTTCAACCGTCGTTGATGATCAACAACTGGTTTAGCATCGGGCTCAAGGTTGATAGTATGTTGACAGTTAGATGGACTAATCCCCTTAAGGTCATCAAGGGTATAGCCAATTGCACTTCGGTGTTTATGAAGTACTTCCAATAGTCGCTCTTCTTCATATCCTGAAAGGTTAGAGTTGATAATAAAAGGATATACTTTCTTTTCATCTAAATAAGCATACTTGAGCATATCGGGAAGAGGTTTAAGATCGAACACCGGGTCTTCTTTTGGTTTTGATAAAGTTCCCAAAGGTTCAACCGGAAGGTTGTGCTTCAGGATAGCAGGTTGTCTCAAGAATATTTCATCTAGTTCATTTCTTTCCTGCATATGCAAATCATTCTCGTGGTCCTCCATATATTGCTGCAAAGGATCATTAGGGGGAATAGCAATAGAAGCAATACTTTCAATAATTTTATCATCACTAGGTAAATCGGTACCACGAGGCTGCTTAGAGAACTTAGAAAAGTTAAATTCAAATGGCTCACCATTGAATTCAACAGAAACTTTACCTTTCTTGCAATCTATTATAGCTCCACAAGTTCTGAGAAAAGGTCTACCAAAAATAATAGGACAAAAATTGTCCCTCACTGAACCAAGTACTAGAAAGTCGGTAGGGTATTTTACCTTTCCACATAGGACTTCAACGTCTCTCACAATTCCGATAGGAGAGATAGTTGCTTTGTTTGCAAGATGAATGGTAACATCAACTTCTTCAAGTTCACAAGGTGAAATCTCACCGATGATCTCTTGATAAAGTGAATAGGGATAGCACTAGCACTCGATCCCAAATCGCATAGCCCATAATAAATGTGATCTCCTATTTTAACAGATACTACTGGAGTACCTGAAATTGGGCCTTTATTCTTGGCTGTGACAAGGTTAGTGGAAACAGCACAAAAATTTACATTGGAATCCAAAACATCATTAGTAACAAGGTCTTTAACCAATGCAACTTGAGGATCGACCTTGATCTGGTCCTCAGGCTCATCAATTCTTCTCTCACTTTTATTTATTATGCCTGTCACAAGAGAGTGCTCCCTTATCCTTTCGGGAAAAGGAGGCTTTTCATATATAACTGCATGCAAAATAGGGTCAGCAACATGAATATCAACAGGTAACTCTTTGAAAGGTTCATGATGCTGATCTCTCTTCTTTTTAAAATAATCAACGTGAGAGGCAAAATCCTTACAGAAATCAATCATTAGATGGGAATCAAGACCAATCTTAGAGCAAAAGGTATTGAAGTAATCAGTTTTCACATAGCTCTCAATATAATCATGCTCATAATTTATAGCGGGTTCAATACCTTTATCGATTTCCCAATCTTCGGTATTCCTCTGGATCATTTCAATGAGATCCCACCTTTCTTCAACGCTCTTTGTCTGAAATACCCCACTAGAGGAGGCATCCAGCATCTCCTTATCCTGACGAGAAAAGCCTGGCTTAAAAATTTGTAAGTATAATTTTCTTGGGGAGATCATGAATAGGACATTATAGCATTAGGGACTTGAATCTCCCCCACGCTTGAGCAATGCTTTCTCCGTCACGAGACCTAAAGTTATAGATATAGTTCCTGTCTCGATGAATTTCATGAAGAGGATAAAACTTGGTATAAAAGAGAGACATAAGCTCTTGCCAATCAAGCAAGTCTGAGTTATCGAGAAGCTTATACCAATCTGAAGCTTTATCTATAAGCGATACGGAGAACAATTTCCTCATGACAAACTCCATTGATACACCTGCAAGCTTAAATAATGAACATAGTTGTGACAGATATAGCAAGTGTTCACCGGGATGTCTGTCTCCTGCATAACGATTAGCCAAAACATAATCGATAATACCAGCTGGTATTTTATAGGGCACAATTTCAGTAGGGGGAGGAGCAACCACCACAGATGTGGGGCGTTTTCCCACAAGCAACGATCCAATAGCAAGGTTGTCCATAAGGACAAAGAGCAGCAACAGCAAAATAAAAACAGAAATATAAAAACTTCCTTACCAGCTTCACTTACCAATAGCGCTACACTCCCCGGCAACGGCGCCAGAAAACGGTTCTTGATGACCCACAACCGTAAGGGATCTATTGCAGCGTTTTCGATAAGTAAGAGTGTCGAACCCAACAAGGAGCAGAAGGTATTGATAAGTGATTCTGAGCAAGGAATAACTGCAAGCACTGAAAGATAACTTTTTAGGGGTTTTCTTGATATAAGCAACAGGAAAGTAAAAGCGAGCAAAGTAAAAGGCACTGGAGAGTAACAAGTGGCCCAATCCTTTCTGAGCAAAGGAGAGGCCTAGCAACTGAACTTATAAAGGCTAAAGTGTTCTTGAGGACACACGGGAGAGGTAGTCATGTGCTTTCGCCATATTCCGTATCGGTACTATGTGATGTGTTGATAAGTGTTGAGTGGGTGGATCTATGCTAGTACACCCTCTAGACTAAGATGAGTGCACTCTTATGATTAAACACCTTGCAAGCATCCGCAAATACAAGATAGTATTTAAGGCAAAAGCCTAACCATAGCAATACGATCGATGATCCATTGTTCCCTTGTGCAAAAGCGTGCGAACTGGGGTTCAGGTTTCTGTCACTCCGGCAGCCCACCATCTTTGTACACAATGTATTCCCCTAGGTCTTTAATAAGGCGAAGTGTTGAGTGTTCGACTCACACAACACCACTAGGAAAATAACAACACAACTTAAGTATCAAACAACACATATTACTTCAACATCATATGACTACTAACAACAAGACTTCTCCCATGTCCTCAAGAAGTAAAGTAACTACTCACAAGACATAAAAGAGATCATGATCAGTGGAGATAGATGGATGATAAACAATCTGGACACAATGATATTTCTCCAACAAAACTCAATAACATTCACCACAAAATAGTAATCAACACCGATAGAGTAGAGAGGATAGATAGTACGGATTACAACACAAGTTGCAATTGTGAGATGAGATGGTGCTGATGTTGGAGATGATGTTGATGATGATATCGATGATGCCCGTGACGATGGTGATGACGATGGCGATGATCTCCCCTTCCGGGAGGTGATCTCCCCGGCGGAATCTGCCCGCCGGAGATGGCTTTTCTTCTCTGTAGGTTTCCGCCACGGAGCGGCGGCGGAACTCCGTAAACTCTCCCTCCTTTTAGGGTTTCTGGATGACGAGGAGTATATAGGCCAGAGGGGGGAGCCTGGAGTGGGCCAGGGGCTCCAGGCGCCCTCCCGGCGCGGCCAGGGTGGGGGCCGCGCTAGGTGGCCGCCTGGGCACCCTGTGGCCCCCCTCTGGTTTCTCTTTTGCGTATCTTCGTGATCCTTCTGGAAAATACCCTCCATCGATTTTCAGGTAATTTGGAGGTATTCTTCTTCAGCAACTCAGCGTCCACTTTTTACCGCTGAATCCTGCGTCTGCTGCTTCGGCACCGGAAAGTTGCAAACTGTGTAAAATAGGTCAAAACAATATAAGAACATCATCGTAATGTGAAATATATCAATGAATAAGGATGAATTACGATATAAAATAGTGATGCATTTTGGACGTATCACATGCCACACTATAATGTTTGGACCAAGCATGGAGAAATAGGGGTTATGATGGAAGACAACAAAGAAGAAGAGGACGATGACAACTATGTGCCCCCGGAATACGGTGATGCTGCAACGGGGGAAGGTGCTGAAGGTCAAGAGGAACCAGACAATGTTGTGCCCGATGATGACCTCCGTCGGGTCATTGTTGATGCAAGGAGACAGTGCGAAAGTGAAAAAGGAGAAGCTGATGTTCGATCGCATGTTGGAGGATTACAAAAAAGGGTTGTACCCCAATTGCGAAGATGGCAACACGAAGCTCGGTACTGTACTGGAATTGCTGTAGTGGAAGGCAGAGAATGGTGTGCCTGACAAAGGATTTGAGAAGCTACTCAAAATATTGAAGAAGAAGCTTCCAAAGGATAACGAATTGCCCGACAGTACGTACGCAGCAAAGAAGGTCGTATGCCCTCTAGGATTGGAGGTGCATAAGACACATGCATGCCCTAATGACCGCATCCTGTGCCGTGGTGTGTACGAGGATTTGAACGCATGCCCGGTATGCGGTGCATTGCGGTATAAGATCAGACGAGATGACCCTGGTGATGCTGACGGCGAGCACCGAAGGAAGAGGGTTCCTGCCAAGGTGATGTAGTATGCTCCTATAATACCATGGTTGAAACTTCTGTTCAAAAACAAAGAGCAAGCCTAGTTGATGCGATGGCATGCAGAGGACCGTAAGAAAGAAGGGAAGTTGAGAGCACCCGCTGACGGGTCGCAGTGGAGAAAAATCGAGAGAACGTACTAGGAGGAGTTTGCAGGTGACGCAAGGAACGTATGGTTCGATTTAAGCGCGGATGGCATTAATCCTTTTGGGGAGCACAGCAGCAATCACAACACCTGGCCCGTGACTCTATGTATCTATAACCTTCCTCCTTGGTTGTGCATGAAGCGGAAGTTCATTATGATGCCAATACCCAACCAAGGCCCTAAGCAACCCGGCAACGACATTGATGTGTACCTAAGGCCATTAGTTTAAGAACTTTTACAGCTGTGGAATGGACAAGGTGTACGTGTGTGGGATGAGGCCAACCAGGAGGAATTTGACCTACCTGCGTTGCTGTTTGTTACCATCAATGATTGGCCTGCTCTCAGTAACCTTTCAGGACAAACAAACAAGGGATACCGCTCATGCACGCATTGTTTAGATGACACCCAAAGTATATACATGGACATATGCAGGAATAATGTGTACCTGGGGCATCGTTGATTTCTTCCGACCAACCATCAATGTCGAAAGAAAGGCAAGCATTTCAAAGGCGAGGCAGATCACCAGAAGAAGCCCGCCATGCGTATCGGTGATCACGTACTTGCTATGGTCAATGATTTACAGGTAATCTTTGGAAAGGGTCCCGGCGGACTATCTGTTGCAAATGATGCTGAAGGACGTGCACCCATATGGAAGAAGAAATCTATATTTTGGGACCTACCCTACAGGAAAGACCTAGAGGTCCGCTCTTCAATCGACGTGATGCACGTGACGAAGAACCTTTGTGTGAACCTGCTAGGCTTCTTGGGCATGTATGGGAAGACAAAAGATACACTGGAGGCATGGGAGGACCTGCAACGTTTGCATAAAAAAGATGGCCTGCCAGCTATGCTCTTACCAAAGAAGAGAAGGAAATCTTCTTTGCATGCCTGCTCAGTATGAAGGTCCCTTCTGGCTTCTCGTCTAATATAAAGGGGATAATAAATGTGGCAGAGAAAAAAGTTCCAGAACCTAAAGTCTCATGACTGTCACGTGATTATGACGCAACTGCTTCCGGTTGCACTAAGGGGGCTTCTACCAGAAAACGTCCGATTAGCCATTGTGAAGCTATGTGCATTCCTCAATGCAATCTCTGAGAAGGTGACCGATCTTGAAATCATACCAAGGCTAAGGAGTGATGTGGCGCAATGTCTTGTCAGTTTCGAGCTGGTGTTCCCACCATCCTTCTTCAATATCATGATGCACGTCCTAGTTCATCTAGTCGACGAGATTGTCATTCTGGGCCCTGTAGTTCTACAAAATATGTTCCCTTTTGAGATTGTCATTTCCGAACCTCTCAAAGGGGAACATATTGTGTAGAAATACGGGGCCCAGAATGACAATCTCGTCGACTAGATGAACTAGGACGTGCGTCATGATATTGAAGAAGGATTGTGGGAACACCAGCTCGAAACTGACAAGACATTGCGCCACATCACTCCTTAGCCTTGGTATGATATCTGGATCGATCACCTTCTGAGAGATTGCATTGAGGAATGCACATAGCTTCAAAATGGCTAATCGGACGTTTTCCGGTAGAAGCCCCCTCAATGCAACCGGAAGTAGTTGCGTCATAATCACGTGGCAGTCATGAGACTTTAGGTTATGGAACTTTTTCTCTGGCATATTTATTATTCCCTTTATATTCGACGAGAAGCCAGTCGGGACCTTCATACTGAGCAGGCATTCAAAGAAGATTTCCTTCTATTCTTTTGTAAGAGCGTAGCTGGCAGGACCTTCGTCTGCTTTGGAGGCATGCCGTATTTTTCGTGCAAACGTTGCAGGTCCTCCCGTGCCTCAGGTGTATCTTTTGTCTTCCCATACACGCCCAAGAAGCCTAGTAGGTTCACGCAAAGGTTCTTCGTTACGTGCATCACGTTGATTGAAGAGCGGACCTCTAGGTCTTTCCGATAGGGTAGGTCCCAAGATATAGATTTCTTCTTCCACATGGATGCGCGTCCCTCAGCGTCATTCGGAATAGCTAATCCGCTGGGACCCTTTCCAAAGATTACATGTAAATCATTGACCATAGCAAGTACGTGATCACTGGTACGCATTGCAGGCTTCTTCCGGTGATCTGCCTCACCTTTGAAATGCTTGCCTTTCTTTCGACATTGATGGTTGGTCAAAAGAAATCAATGATGGCCCGGGTACACATTCTTCGTGCATTTTTTCAGGTATATACTTTTGGTGTCAGCTAAACAGTGCGTGCATGCGTGGCATCCCTTGTTTGTCTGTCCTGAAATGTAACTAAGAGTGCGCCAATCGTTGATGGTTACAAACAGCAATGCGTGCAGGTAAAATTCCTCCTGTTTGTGCTCATCCCACACACGTACACCATTTCCATTCCACAGCTGTAAAAGACATTCAACTAATGGTCTTAGGTACACATCAATGTCGTTGCCGGGTTGCTTAGGGCCTTGGATGAAAACTGGCATCATAATAAACTTCCGCTTCATGCACATCCAAGGAGGAAGTTTATACATACATAGAGTCACGGGCCAGGTGCTGTGATTGTTGCTCTGCTCCCCGAAAGGATTAATGCCATCCGCACTTAAACCAAACCATACGTTCCTTGGGTCACCTGCGAACTCAGCCCAGTACTTTCTCTCGATTTTTCTTTACTGCGACCCGTCAGCGGGTGCTCTCCACTTTCCGTCTTTCTTATGACCCTCTCTGTGCCATCGCATCAACTTGGCATGCTCTTCGTTTCTGAACAGACGTTTCAGATGTGGTATTATAGGATAATACCACATCACCTTCGCAGGAACCCTCTTCCTTGGGGGCTCGCCATCAACATCACCAGGGTCATCTCGTCTGATCTTATACCGCAATGCACCGCATACCGGGCATGCGTTCAAATCCTCGTACGCACCGCGGTAGAGGATGCAGTCATTAGTACATGCTTGTATCTTTGACACCTCCAATTCTAGAGGGCCTATGACCTTCTTTGTTGCGTACGTACTGTCGGGCAATTCGTTATCCTTTGGAAGCTTCTTCTTCAATATTTTGAGTAGCTTCTCAAATCCTTTGTCAGGCACAACATTCTCTGCCTTCCACTGCAGCAATTCCAGTATGGTACCGACCTTTGTGTTGCCATCTTCGCAATTGGGGTACAACCCTTTTTTGTGATCCTTTAACATGCGATTGAATTTCAGCTTTTCCTTTTGACTTTTGCATTGTGTCCTTGCATCGACAATGACTCGGCGGAGATCATCATCATCGGGAACATCATCTGGTTCCTCTTGATCTTCAGCAGCTTCCCCCGTTGCAGCATCACTGTATTCAGGGGGCACATAGTTGTCATCGTCCTCTTCTTCTTTGCTGTCTTCCATCATAACCCCTATTTCTCCATGCCTCGTCCAAACATTATAATGTGGCATGAAACCCATATAAGGCAGGTGGGTGTGAAGGATTTTTCGGTTAGAGTAAGACTTTGTATTCCCACAATTAGGGCATGGACAACACATACAACCATTTTTCTTGTTTGCCTCAGCCACCTCGAGAAAATTATGCAGGCCCTTATTGTACTCGGAGGTGTGTCTATCACCGTACAGCCATTGCCGGTTCATCTGCGTGCATTATATATAATTATGTGTGTCAAAAGTAAGAAAATTAGACAAGTATCTATCTAAAGTAATAATTTCTTTTCTTTCAGAAAGAAGATAAGAACAAGAGGCTTGCCACGGTGGTGTCGTCGACGAGATCGACGCGGGCGATTGACAGCGGTGAAGACGGGGACAGGACGTGACGGACCGCTAAACCTAGACAAATCTCGGGAAAAATGGAGCTCGGAGGTCGAGCTTCGAGAGGAGAAAGCTTAACTAGTATGGCTCGGGCATTTCATCGAACACCTCATGCGCATAGGACGTGAGCTAGAGCACCCAAATGGCCTTCCCTCGCCGGCCAGAAAAAACAGAGCACTGTGGAGTGCTCTGCTGCGGTGATGGGGTATATATAGGCAGCTCATTTGTCCCGGTTCGTGGCAGAAACCGGGACTAAAGCTCCCCCTTCTGTCCCGGTTCTAGGCACGAACCGGGACCAATAGTTGTGGGCCAAGAGCGAGGACCATTGGTCCCAGTTCGTACCTAGAACCAGGACAAATGGGTCCAGACGAACCGGGACCAATGACCACGAGGCCCCGGCGGGCCCCTGGGCTCACAAACCGGAACGTATGCCACCCATGGGTCCCGGTTCGTGACTGAACCGGGACTAATGAGCTGGCCAGGCATGAACCAAAGCCTTGTTTTCTACTAGTGCATCCTCCTCCGAGCCATCGCAGGCTGGTCAACTCCTTTGCCTCACTCCGGTGCCTCTGCTGGTACTCTGCGCTGCCGTGCTCTCCCCCTTCGTCATGGTGGCAGTTGCAGATTCCGCAGCTGCAGCCTGCTGCCATGCTCGGAACGCTTCCCATTGCTTCATCATCTGGAAACAAACAAGCTAACAGAGCGTTGTTCTCTTGTACGGACCTTGACTACGAACAAGCAGTTGAATCCTTTGGGATGTCAATGGGTATATCCTGCACATAACTATTCTCAACTGCAAACTTCCTCCTTGCAAGTGCTACCTCTGAAGGTTCTCGGGTTTAATTATTTAAGCCAAAGTTGAAACATGCAATACTGAGCAACGAGAAAGAATTTCGATATAGAACAATGGCAAATAATATATTTCCAAATGCTGACCTCCTCAATAGGATGCATTTGTCTAGCAAGTTCTTCATGAAAAGGGTAATGGTTTGCATGAAGCATCACATATTCAGAATTTTGGCTTTCACAATCTCCCTAGAAAATGTATATTTGGCAACCTGCATTGTCATATAAAAGCACTGAAAAAAATAGCGTATTGAGAATTGTCTCGCTAAATACTCCCTCCGTTCCTTTATATAAGGTGCATTTGTTTTCCGGGGTATATCGATATACAATGTCTCGCTAATAGCACGTTATAACGCGATATAGCACGCTAATAGCATATTTTGTGGTCGGCGCTATTTTGCTGTAGCATGCTAATAGCACGTTAATAGCATAATAAAAGGTGTCAGATTAGCGTCTCTGAAAGATGGTAAATATAACTTCAGAACTAAACAGACATTGGAAAGAAAACTATGTGACAGCAAGCATTATAAACTTTTCCACGAATTTACTATGCGAGTAAATTCCAGATTTTACTTCCTTGCGTGTTATTTTTTACACTAATTACCCTATTTAATAACTTGTGATTTCCGCCAGAGATGCTACATCTTGTGATTTCCGCAAATCCCATGTTTGAACTATTGTTTTTATGTCCTCGTCAGCTAACCACTTTGCCTCAAACTCTCAAGGCCCGCAGGGTCCCCTCGGTTGCACTCGACTCTGGAGCTCAGGGTCTACCTAGCTGCTCGCGTTGCTGTTGTCGTTGCCACCTTTGCCGTCCGAGATGACGATAACTTCGCCGTCATTGACTACGAAGATCACCCGCTTTGCCTCCACTAGCTCCGGATTCTACCGGCGGAGGTCATATTCATGTAGGCCTCGTCGACAACCACGGCCTCGAGGCACTCCCTCTCCTCCCGGTCCTCCCGTGCCATCCAAGAGGATACCACCCCCGGCCTTGCACTAGTAGAAAACAAGGCATTACTCCCGGTTCAGAGTTCCTTTAGTTCTGGTTCTACAATCGGGACAAAACAAACGGGACTAATGCCCATTCCCTTCTGTCTCGGTTGGCTTACCAACCGGGACGAAAGGAGCTCCGCATGGCCGCTGAGGGGCGCCATGCAGGAGGACCTTTGGTCCTGGTTGGTAATACCAACCGGGACTAAATGACAGCCACGCGTCAGCAGCTCCGAGGTGCTGCTTTTTTTTAAAGGGGGGTTTAGGGGTTTTGGAGGGTTTAATTAGGGGTTACATATTGTGTTAGCTATAACTACTACATATAGAGAGAAGTGACCTCTCTTTCTCCGTGCTTGGTCGACGCTAGAGAACTCGACGCTAGTAAGAAAATGAAGGAACCATTAATTACACAAGATCGTCATGAACATATATAGAGAGAAGTGACCTCTCTTTCTCCAAGATTGGGCGAACAACAAGTTTTCATATTTCTATTCGACGGTACTAGATATATACAATATAACATCCCTGACATTATCAAGCACCAAAATCCCATTGAATTTCTGTATGGTATTCTCCTTTGTCATGTATGACCTGGTTAAGAACGAATCCCGCCAAATCCTCTTGAATTGCTCATATGCGATCATGTGGTAGGAGTTCATACAACATCTGCCAGATCTAATTTGAAGAAGGAGGTCAATACATATATATGAATGAAACTCAACACAATTGATGGTAATAAAATAAAATTCTGAATATTGTTTACGTACTTCTAATTTTTTCAGTTATATTCTCTTACAGTTGCACAGTAAAATCTGCATAAAACAAACTAAAGATTGATAGGGTAGGGTGTTGGAGCTGAATCGCTCAGCTCCCTCTCTTCTTTGCGGAATCTCTGTTAGCTTTCTCGTGAAAACACACACACACACACACACACCAACCACCACCACCACCACCACCACCACCAAGGAAGAACACCAAATGACTTTGCCCAAACACACTCTTCCTTGGTGAAAACTAAGACTACATATTGGTGCTGCCCTCACGGCAGCCTTTTCTCTTATATAGCAAACCAGATTACATGCGTGGGCGAATAACTAGGCTCATGATACCTGCCACCCCTAATCCACTAACTCACGCACTAACTAGACATGACCACTTCTAATTCCAAGAATCACTCTAGGACTCGCACGGTTACATGCACAGAGCTAACTAACTTGACTACAGTTTACACTAGAACATCTTCTTCGTGTCACTAACTCAAACTTCTGCTCGTCCATGCACACATGCAGACCGGCTTCGCATGGCATTGGAGTTTATGAAAGCAAAATGGCAGCTTACTCTTTGCCTCGGTTTCGCATGGCATTGGAGTCATTATTATCACTCATGGCTCTCCATTGTCCATCCCGAACCCTATTGGTTTGGTTGAGAGGGCATAAAGGAACATTTCTTCATTGTTCGTTTGATTTGTGTCTATTCTTGTTTGGCCGAGATGGAGAAAATGATCTTGGGGCTGCTAGTTCTTTTGTTCTTCTTGATCAGACATGTTACTTGACGTGATGATTTGCTGAGCAGATTATGTCAAATATTTAGAGCCTTGGCCCTTTCTGGTGTTTTTTTATGTCTCTAAAAATTGAGCTTTTAAAACCGATTGATGCCTAGCATGCCATCGCGACATCGTTTTATTCTTGTGTTTCTAGTGAGAGATGACTGTGCTAGTACTAGTTCACTTTGTGTGGTAGCTAGAAAGAATGCTAAGTTGAGTGGAGTTTACATGGAGGATCGTTTGCAGCTGCGTACCTCATGTTACAAGGAGATGTTGCTACTCAGAATAGTTTATTAGTTTAGCTACCGTGAGTAAATTAGTTACATGGACAGTTTATTGGTTATGTCGAAAGTTTATCGTTGTATTGTTGTTGGTTAGTCATATATAGTTCTTACATGTCAGTCAATTGAATTCAATGGCTCATTGTATCACTCTATTATTAAATTTGCATTTTTCCTCACGCAGGTGCCCTGATGTTTCAATCGTTGATGGTGATCAAGTAGATTACTTACCTGATAAGGTTCCGGATCCCGGCGTGGGGAGGCGCGGCGGCGAGCTTCGGGCGGCGACGGGCTGCTGCGACGGCAGCGCGGCGAGACGGCGGGGCAGCGCGGGGTAGTGGCGCGCGGTGAAGGTCGGCGGCGGCGCAGGGTGCGGGGCTGGCTCGGCCCAGATCGGGTCGGCCTTGGGCCCCAGCGGGCCTGGCGGCGCGGGGGGGAGGGTGGAGGCGACGTGTCGTGGCCGGAGTGGCCGAGGGGCGGCAGAACTGATGCGTCCGGCTACGGGCAGACATGTCCGGTGGCGAGGAGGAGTTAGGGTAGGGTTTAATCCGAAAATGGTGGGGGGGAGACGTTTTTATAGGTAGATGGAGCTAGGAGATGGCTATTGAGGAGCGGTTTTCGCCCACACGATCGCGATCCAACAACGAAGAGCATGGAGGGGGTTTAGATGGGCTAGAAGGTTGTCGTGGATGTGTGCTGGGCTGCAAAGAGAAAGGGGTCCAGTGGTTAATGCGGTTAACCGTTGGGGCATCAAACGACCTCCAAACGGAACGAAATTTGACAGGCGGTCTACCGGTGATGTACCAAGACCACTCGTCAACTCATGGCCCATTCCAAGAACGTTTTTCCGTGGCTCACAAAACAAGATCTGCGAGGTGCGGCGGGAGCGTGCGAGTGTGGTTGGGCTCAGAACGCGCAATGGAGAGAACTGGGAAACCCGAACGGATGCAAGTTTTGAAAAACATGCAGGAGAAATGCACAAGATGACATGGAAAAGTGCAACACGCAAGCGAATGACATGGCAACGACGGGGAATAACTGGAAAACACCTGGCACATCTGTCTCGGGGCGTTACGGCTTCCCTATGCGAAGGGCCTATCTTTTACTTTTATGTATTTACATTTTATGCAAGAGTCAAAGTGTTCTCCTCTATTCCTTTTATTTTTTCTCTTTTGCAAGCATCATGTGGTGGGGAAAGTTCTAGGCACATATATCCAGTTGGATGTGAGTGATCATGAGTTATTATTGTTGACATAATCTTTGAGGTGAATAGGTTGGGAGGCGAAACTACAAGTCCCTATCTTTCTATGTGTCTGGTTGAAACTTTTTGCTCATGTTTATGATGTGAGTGTTAGCAATCATGGAAGATTAAATGATGGTTGAGTATGTGGACTTACCAAAAGGCTCCGACACGAGACCCTTCGTAAAAATATGATGAATTGTAATTGGAAAGTTGACTGAGAACATGGTTTGTTTGCCTTCAAGAAAGTTTATGTTTTATACTTTGATGTTGTGATGAATTGTTACTTGCTCATGAGAAGTTATATGATGAAGTTTATTTGCTGTTATAATAATAAGCATGATGCTACTATGTCCGTATTTTGTTTTTATCGACACCTCTCTCTATCTAAACATGTGGACATGATTTTCGATGTCGGCTTTCACTCGAGGACAAGCGAGGTCTAAGCTTGGGGGAGTTGATATGTGCTACCTCTTGAGCTTGCGTTGGTTTTCCCTTGAAGAGGAAAGGGTGATGTAGCAAAGTAGGGTAAGTATTTACCTCCGTTTTGAGAAACAAGGTATCAATCCAGTAGGAGACGACGCACCAGTCACAGAATACCTGCACAAACAATCAACAACTTGCACCCAACGCGATAAAGGGGTTGTCAATCCCTTCACGGTCACTTGCAAAAGTGAGATCTGGTAGAGATAGATAAACGGTAAAGTAAATATTTTTGGTATTTTTGGTTTATAAATCGGAAAGTAAAGATTGGAAAATAGTAGATCGGAAACTAGCAAGATGTAAACGAGATTCAATATAATGGAAAAGATACCCCGGGGCCATAGGTTTCACTAGTGGCTTCTCTCAAGATAGCAAATATTAAGGTGGATGAACAAATTACTGCCGAACAGTTGATAGAAAAGCAAACAGTTGATAGAAAAGCACATAGTTATGAATGGAAGCAAAATGGCATTGGAAGTTTGCAAAGAGTAAGCTGCCATTTTTCTTTCATAAACTTCCAATGTCGCCGAGCGGGATGTGCAGTGGGCAAAGAGGCAACGCGGGCGCAGTGGCTGGACGGAGGGAGTGGGCGGCAACACCCAGAGTGGCGGCCGTGCACGAAGGCAGGCACGGTGTAGGTAGCAACTGCAGGAGCAGCGGCAGCAGGTAGAAGCAGGGGAGCATGGTGGCAGTTGCATGTGGGAGGCCAAAGGCGCGGGTGTGGCGGACGAACAGGCAGCGGCGGGGCGGAGGCGAGGTCAGACGCGAGTGGCGCAGCAACTGCGGCAGCAGCACAGGCATGTCGGGGCGAGGGTCCGGACGGACGCGCGTGCGGGAGCGCGGGCAGGGGCGTGCGGGATCGCGCGCAGCACACGGCCACGAGCGCTAATCCGATGAGCGCGGGGCCTGGGCGTGGCCACGGCGAGCATCGACCACGTTGAAGCGGCGGCAGAACGGAGGGGTGAGGTAGGATAGGAGCTCACAACTGCGCAGGGAAGAGGGGGCGGCGAGGCTCGAGGAGGCCGGTCGAGGTGGGACGGTGACGACGGTCGCCGCGGCGGACGACGGCGGGAGACGACAGGAGGCACTCGGGCCCACTCGGGACAAAGAGAGGGGGCTCGAGGAGAAAGGGGAGTGGGTGGACTAGGGTTTCGGGGGCAGCTCCGAGGGCGGCTTTGTAGGTGCAGGGGCGGGCGGATGGCCGCCACGGTGACTGCCGCGACCGTGGCGGTCAACGGGGGTGGCCACGAGCCCCCGATGAACAGAGGTGGAGAGAGGGGGGGGGGGCGCTGGTGGGCTTGGCCCCTGTAGCTACGCGGGCCAAGTGGCCCGGGGGTTTCCGTTTTTCTTTATTTTCTTTTTTAGTTGTTTTTTTCCTTTTTATTCATTTTATGTTTTCCTTTTGTTTTAATTGTATTTGGTTTTATAAAAATACAAAACCAACTCCTAAATTAGTATTTTAATTTATTCTACTACCACAAAAGGTTTGGTACACAAATAAAATACTCCCTCTGTCCCATAATATAAGAACGTTTTTTGCACTACACTAGTGTCAAAAACGTTCTTATATTATGGGACGGAGGGAGTAGTTTGTAAATTTTTGTAATTTAAAAGGCATTTAAATTATTGTTTTATCCCATGTTTCAATTATTTTAGGGCGCTGAAAGACTTTATAACATGTTGGTTTCTTCACTATAATTATCTATGGATTATTTTTCACATTATGCACATTTTAGTTTGTCATTTGAGAATTTTAATTATTTGACTTTAATTTAGATTTGAATTTGATTTGTGTTTGAATCAAGGTCAGGTTTACCAACAGTAATTGTGATGACATGGCATCATTACCATGGTATTACTGTAGCTTAATTATCGGGGTGTTACAATCTGTAACTCCTGGTTTTACCTTCTCAAGGACTAGTTGATCTGGCTCATGTACTCCGGAAGTGAACAGAGATTTGAAGTACTCTATCACTTGCAAAGTTGCAATCTGTGCCTCAATCCAATTACCCACAGCCCCCTGTAGACATGTTATAAAATTTCTCTTATGTCCTCCAGTAGCTACGCGATGGAAGAAATCAGAGTTCTCATCCCCCATTGTAAGCCAGTCAGTGCGCCATCTCTAAAGCCAATATATCTCATACCGCCCGAGCAAATTCTGAATTTGGTGGTGCAGTTCATGTTGACATGCCACCGCCTCATCTGTCAGCGGTCCAACCATCACTTCATTCAACTTTTTAGTACCTCCTTGTCCTACCGGTGAAGCGCGGTGTGCACATCAGACGTTATCTCCGTCAGAGATGCTACACCTTGTGGTTTCCGCAAATCCCATGTTGTTTGAACTATTGTTTCTACGTCCTCGTCAGCTAACCACTTTGCCTCAAACTTTCAAGGCCCGCAGGGTCCCCTCGGTTGCACTCGACTCTGGAGCCCAGTGTCTATCACGATCGGTCTCTGGTCAGATTTGTCTAACTGATCATTGGATAACCATGGAAATTGGTCTGCCAATGCACTGTTAACTACCACTCGGTCCAGGCGTTCACGTATACGCCCCCTTCTCCATGTGAACAACTCGCCATTATATCCCAAATCATCCAAGTTGCAGTCGCCGAGTGCACTACTGAACGCATGCATATCATCGCGTGTAGTTGCCTAACATAGTCCCATGCAAGGTGTTTCTTGTCGCCACTTGGTTCACCATAATCTCCAGTAAAGCGCCATCCCACTTCACTGGTTTCCTTTATACGGATGTCAATGAAGTTCATGTGCACCTCTGTTTGAGTTCTCCTTCGTGCACTTTTTTTGAACTAATATTAGTTCAAGTGCAATCTATATCTAATTAAAAAATGAATTCAAAATTTAATTGTAAATTTCGTTCGAAATTTTCTCAAAATTTCTTGGTAACCATGATAACCACGTTTACCAGTTCCCCTCGATAAAAATGCCCCATTCGGTAACCAAAACAATGCTGCAACTAAAACTTGGGATGGTCAGGCACTTGACAGTTGACACCCATCTACTGCCCGATGGACAGCAAGGTCATTCGTCAAATCCCCATTAGTCATGTGCTGATGTGCACCAGCAAGAGTTCTGGACGTTACCACCAGTGCTATCTGAAGTTGAAATATCCCTGGTAGTTTACATATATAGGTAACGAACTTCCAATGACACCATGAATTACACCAGTAAATTATGTTCAGATGGCACACACACGTAGATTCAGCGACCATCATGAACCTCCAAATTATGCTTGCTCAAAAACGCACACAAGCATTTGTACATACCAAAGGAAAAAAATGCAAACACGTGCATGAAACCACAAGGTACACAAAAACTTCTGCTCTACCGGTTTCTCTCATGATCATGTATTCTCTAATGCATGAACAACTAGCACTATACCTCCCTTAACTATATTTTGGGCCATCGTTAAGCGAACCTGGTTGGTCAAGACAAGAATACAAGAGACTCGCATGTAACAAAATATAAAAAAAAAATACAAGGAGTTACATGAACCCGTCTAGTAAACTGTAAGCATAACTACCTCACCATCGGCCTTCCTTAAAAACCATTGCTTCTTTTTCTCTCAATTAAAAAAGCAACAAAGGTACATGCACGGGTTTCACGACGAGAGTATTTAACAAGGCCAAGCAAGCAAGCTAGGCATGGACACGTGCATAAGAGTAGCTCAAGGCAACCAAACATGCATGCAGAAGAATGTCATCCAGTCTAGATAATACTAGAACGCAGGATGCCCATTAATTAGAACATCATAACACACAGCAGGAATAATATATAGTACTATGGTCCAACTTCACAGCTGATAGCATCACACACAAACTTGCCCGCTGCGACTCACTCTTCAGTGTGCATCTTGTTGAGTTTCTCCACAAGCTTCGCGTCTTTCTCGGAACCGAGGACGACGTCCATCTCTAGCATGTCATCCACGTGGCAGGTACCCTCATGGGTGATATCGTGCGGGATGTATTTGGCGTCATCTGGATACACAATTTTCCTCGCGGTTTGCTCGCCATAGTAGCAACGGCCTATCAACAAAATAAAACCCGACCATACATGGTTCAGTGAGACTACTACAACACACGGTAATAAAAAGCCAATCAGCCGTGCCGCAGAGAAACTAGAGGGAGCTTACCTGCATACTCATTGGGTAGAGGGCAGCACGTCTCTCGCCCGCCTGAGAACAAAAACTCGGCGAAGAATAGCGTCCTCTGAAGCTGCAAATGAGAAGTAGCAGTGAAGTTCACGCGGTAGCACATCTTACCCGAGGTGGGCCAGCTTTGGTTGATTTCCTCCACGCCACAGATAATATCAAGTTTATACTGTGGTTCCTACAACAAGCAAGCAAGTCAAGTAAGAGAGTAGGCCAAATGAAGGTAATTAAAGCAAATTTACGTAGCTGCCAGGGATACCTACCCAAAAATGTTGGGTCGTGTAATGCTTCAGCACCTGTTCAATCTTTGAACGGAACCAGCTCCTCCCCTCCTCATACTGTGATCTCATGCTAGACACCAACCTCTGAGACTCTGGAAAAAGATCAGGAGCTTGCACAATGCGGCCAGTTTTAGCAGCCGAGTATCTACACCACGTGCGCCTCATACGAAGGGTCATGTCACGGAGGCGCAACACAGTACGGCCAGTTCGAGCCTCGGTCATAAAGGAGAGCAGCGCGCTTCGCTCATCGGGCATCCGCAGCAGCAGCATGTGCAGTTCACCCAGCTGAAGCGGTAGAGGGTGTCCAGCGGCCATGGCAGCTTCATGGAAGGGGTTCTTCTTTTCAAGCATCTCTGGCGATAATGGCAACATTTCAACGATGTCACATCTTGCACCGCAGAGCAACTCCAGAGCACAAGCCTCTGTTGAGAACTGGGGGCCGGCGAATGCGGCGAGCTCCATAAGGCCCTTGAGGGAGTGGACCTGTGTGCGGAGCAGA
Source organism: Secale cereale (assembly GCA_902687465.1). Lineage (NCBI taxonomy): Eukaryota > Viridiplantae > Streptophyta > Magnoliopsida > Poales > Poaceae > Secale > Secale cereale. The sequence continues at coordinate 751,742,471 of LR738712.1, read as the reverse complement.
GATAGGGGGTCCAGTATGTCATTGTATTGCTCAATCTTGCTGCGATCAGACTCTGAGAGAGGGCAGCCTTGGCTGTTGTACCAGATGGAGTTGACGATAATGTTGGAGACAGGGTCCATGGAGCCGTAGCAGTGGCCGGCCATGAGGAAGCCACGCATGAGCGAGCCGGATGGCGTGGGCAGCAGCTTGAGCGCCTTGATGCTGAAGTTGTGAATCATACTGTGGAGGCGCATCTTGAGAGTTTGCAGGTAATCGCAAGCGTCACTGCTGCACGGGGTCTTCTTCAAATATTGTTCCAGGCCATCTGCTCTTCCCAGGCAACGTTGCAGCTTGTCAGGCAGTCCGCACTGCAGCGACGAGATGGGTTTTCCGTCCCAGCTGAGGGCGGTGGAGGTGATGCTGGTGTCCTCTGTAGTGGCGGGGGCGGTCGAGCACACGGCGTCGAGGCTCTTACGGACATGGAGAATCGGCCCTTTTCTGGTATTGATTATGGTGGCAACACAGGGCGGGCTCATCATCATGCGCAATATGCGGTCGATTGCTCCGACATCCGCAACCGTTAGAGGGCCATCTGCTGCTGAAAAGAGTAGCTTGTCCAGAAGGTGAAAGTCGTCGTCTTTGAGCCGGGATGACATGAGCTGAGTCAAAACGCCGGGCGAAGGGTGACCTGCCATGGTGGCCGCCCACTCGAGGGCGGCCTGCGTCCTGTCGGATTCAGGGTCCAGTACTGCTTCTTCACCCTCCACATAGAGATCGTGTTGGATGAGCATGACGGCGAGGCTGAGATTGGCGTCGGCCCAGTAGAGGTAGCGGGTGGCCTGTTCCTTTTCGAGGCATCCGAAGTATACCATGAGGAAGGCCAGGAGACTTTGGCAGGACCTGTTTGCAATTTCGTGCCAGTCGTTGCGCACTAGTCTTTTGGACTTCTTTGTGGCGGGTGGAGCGGTGGAAGCTGCGGCGGCGGCGGCGGCGCCTTCAGGGAGGAGGGCGAGGGTGTTGAGGATGATGTTGGAAACGGGGTCGAGGAGGCCGAGGCAGGTGCCGCACCCGCCGGTTGCGAGGAGGTCGAGGAGGCCCGGAATCCTCCCGCAGGGCAGCCGGTCGTACGCCTGGTCGTAGAAGCCGACGATGAGCTGGTAGACCTCCTTTTCCAGATCAGGGGGGAGAGGAGGCGCGTCCTCGGCGCGGCAGTTGAGGCTGTGCGCGCAAGACACCAGCCCCCTCCTCCTCCTCCCAAGGGGAACAGAGCCAGACGCCATCAGCGGCAGCGATCTGCGAGCAGAGACGGCGGGCGGGTCGGGCGCTGCTGAAATTGCTTGTGGAGAGAGACGTACGTGCCGGTCCGGCTCCGGGGATTTAATATGGGCTCGGTCCATCGATCGTCTACGATATTCGATTCGGTTACCAAACCGACACGTTGTTGCCCGCTTGTTTCGCGCCGTAGACTTTTGTTTCCTCAGCCTCTTCCTTTTTTTTCTCAACCAAGGCAAAAACTTTATCTTTTTTCCATCTCCACGATCGGATCGACTCGATCGCCTTTCACTTACCTTACCACGTGTTCCGTCCGTGGGGACCTCATCTCCTTCATCTCCGGTCGGTAACTGCACCCGCCGTCGTCGTCGACAATTGCTCCTCCCCCCTCCTCCTCACTAATCAATCGCTTCTCGTCGCCGCCGACAACCACAAACAACACGCCGCCGCCTTAGTCAATCGAGCTCACAAACTAGTACTCTAACTAATATAAGAGCGTTTAGATCATCATTTTAGTATTCTAAATACTCTTATATTAGTTTACGAAGGGAGTACGTATTTCACTCAAAGCATAAAGGTCCTCTTTTTTTCCAACGCCGGCAACAAACCAAAGACGCAAGGCCATACCCCATACATGGGCGTCGTTCCTCAGCTCCCGGGCCGCAAGGATGGACCTGCTATCCTCCCACCGTCGCACCGGCTGAAAATGGGCCTCCCAACAACGGTTGCTAAGAGTATCTCTAGCCGTGCTCCCAACAGGCCCCCCAGGCTACTTTTTCGGCGCCGGCGCCGAAAAAATGGCTCAGTCGCGCCCCAGGACGCCGAAAATCGTCGGATTGGGCCGAAACTAGCGCCGGCGGACCCAACCCGAACCCGGGGCGCTAGGGTCGCCTGGGGGCGCCGGACGGGGCGTTTTGTAGCGCGAATTTTATGGGCCCGCCCTGTCAGCGACGCGCTGCATCGTCGTCCTCATCGCATCGGTTCCCGCGGGAATCAATGCCAAAGCTGCCGCACTGCCGCGCCGTCGCCTGCCCATTGATGCGGCGCAGCAAACCGTCGCGTCGCCCGGCGCCACAGGCGCCCGCCACGCGTCGCCTGGCATGCGCCTCTCGCCGCCCGAGCTCCGGCTATAAAAGCCGCCCACCTCGCCGGTGAACGGCACACCGCAGCACATCGCCCCCCCCGCACTCTCCACACTGCCACGCGCGGTTCACCGCTTCCTCCGCCGCTGGCTGCTTCGTCGCTGACACGCACTGCGCCCCCATGCCGCCTCGTCGCCGGGGAGCTGCGGGCTACCACGGCGTCCGGGTTCGTCCGTCCGGCACCTACTCCGCCGAGATTCAGTCGGGCGACGTGCGCCTCCGCCTCGGAACCTTCGACACTGCTCAGGAGGGCGCCCGCGCGTACGACGCTGCGGCGTGGCGCCTCCGGCGTTCCCGTTGGGACATGAACTTCACGGACGTGTCGATGCGGGAGAGGGAATATGAGTTGGCACCTCCCTCGCGGCTTATCACCCACGACGATCGTCGGAAGAACCGTAGGCGGGCGCACCGTCTCAGCCTGGCTGAGATGGACGAGGAAGCCATGGCGACGTGGCGCCAAAACTTCCCGCAAGACATCATCAACGAGCACCAGTTCTTGGCCGAGAAGAGGGCGGAGAGGAAGAAGTGGAGGGAGGAGCGAGCGGCCTATCTCGAGGACAAGCGATAGCGCAAGGCGGTCGCTAAATTCAACATCGAGCTAGGAGATGCATCCTCCTGGCACTCCACCGACTAGTGGTTCCTTGACGCCTACGCTGAGACGTCGGAGGAGGACATCACCGAGGCAGAGTCCGAGTCGGAGAATGACGAGTAGTAGTAGTTCGTAGAAGAAGATTACGTGAACTATCTATCTATCTTCGTATGTGAAACTGTGATTTTATTTGCGACTATGTGATTATATTTCAATAGCCGCGGAAACACGTCGAGCCTGGGACGTTTTCCGCCGGAAATGGGCTGAAAGCGCCGAAACTGGGCCGATATCGGCGCCTGGGGGAACCTGGGGGGAGGGGGCGACTGGGAACGCACTGGCACCCAAGGCGGCGGTTTTCGGCGCGTCTTGGGGGCGCAACGGCTGGAGATGCTCTTAGCAGCAGCGTGGGTTTCCAGAGGGCACGCTACTGGTAAGTTTCCCACACCACACCACCCGATCAAAAAATATTAGCAGCGTTTGTCGTCTAACCAACGCTACTGTTAATATTTAGACTGAAACTACAGTCCGAATCATTGTTACTTAACTGAAAATATGCATTGTGATCACACTGCAACTTCACAAATTACAATGTAATTTAATTATCATTTTTGCCCAGCAATGTGTATTCCTTCTCTTTTTGGTGGCCTGAATTTAAAGTTGTTTTGGGCTGTAGTTTTCAGCAATGAAAAAAATAGCGCGCTATGTACAGCAAAATAGCGCCGACTTCTAAATATGCTATTAGCATGCTATATGGCAATATAGCGTGCTATTAGCGAGACATTGTACACTGATATATTTAGCAAGACAATTCTCAATGCGCTATAGCGCGCTATTTTTTTCAGTTGTTTTGAGTAATGTGTCACTTCTAGTTTATCTGAACATTTTTGTATTCTAGTCAGTTTTGTGCCCCATTCTAGAGAAGTTCAATAAATGTGTAAGCCCCATTCTGTAAATACAATATTTCGCAAACCATTTAGATACAACAATCTGATCTTTGTTTTCTTTATTTCATTTTCCACAAGAAGCTATTTTTGGCTTACATGAAGGGGTGCATCATCTTCATCTTGCAGGTATGACTCATGTCCTCGCATTCTTACTTCGCCTTTGTTTCCTTCAGCTTCTTGATCCTAAAATTTTAAGATAAATTGAAAGTACTCAGTATCATGTTCTTAAGCAAAGCTACAGTTTATTGCTTGAATTTACGGTGTTTTCCCTGACATATGTATGGTGTCAACAAAGATCTAAATTGCATGTTGGAGATACATTTTTTGGCGGTATCTTACATCACAGTAATTTACAACCAAGATAGGTTTACAGTGTCTTTTTGATAGCATCTGCAATGCATAGCTGTAGATTTTGTCGAATACACATTTGTATTTTGTATGCATGTTCATCTTCGTATGCCCCATGTATTTGCTTGTATGCTTCGGTAGTGTTATTATCTATGTAGTCTAATTTATATGCCGCATTCCTAAGCTGCCACCTCCTGGATTGAAAGCTGCCACCACCTGGACTCGCCGCCACTTGCGCCGGCGACTCCTGGATTCGACAATGACTCCCCCATCCAGCACCAGTCTCTCCTCGCAGCCATAGGTAACCCATCAGCCTCTCCATTCTTCAACCACTTCCTCTTTTATTCTTCAGATTCAGATTTTCTTCCATTAAGGCATTAAGCTACTGGACCTGGATTCTTGCTAGCTTGCTGCTCCCTCTCTGCTTGTGCTGGTGTTGTTTGCTATGCTGCTGCTGCTTCCTTGTGTTGCTGCTCGTTTGTGCTGCTGTTGCCTGTTGCTGCTTGCTTATGCTGCTAGGGCTGCTGTTGCTGATGCACTGGCTACTTCCTACTGCTGTATTTGACAGCTTGTGCTGCTGCTCACTTAGATGCTAGTGTTCATTCTTTTGTTGTTCAAGTGTTCATTGTGCTGCTACTTCTAATGCTCATTGTTGTGCTATTACTTGTTGGTAGGCATGGCATCTCTCACTTGATTCTACTGCCATGCACTCCTTCAGCCATGAGAGAGTCAGAAAATCAGTCATTCTCTCCATTTATGTTTCGAGTTGTTATGTAATCTACTTTTTTTTTTGAGAGGGAAACCTGCCGCTTTATTTAAATAATTAAACCAAGTCTGGGATCTCCGTAGAGACCACCGAAAGTACAAACTCCGGGGGAACCATAAGCCAAACCTTACAAAGTTCATCTCCTACTCCTACTTTTGCTCACTTATGCGCGGCAGAATTCGCAGAGCGACGAACCCACGAAACTTTGACCTCGTCGAAGAATTGAAACATCTATCTATACATATACTAATTAGAGACTCCCTAAAAATTCTCACGTTAATTAGAAATTATCAGCCGTTAATCTAATGGGACCGAGTTATAACGGTGTAGATCCACCGATGTAATCCTTGCAATCCAAGAAAAAACCAACATGTATAGCGCAGCTATAAAAACCAATCTAGGGTACCTGTAAAAAAAACTATCTAATCGATCCTTCCCCAAAGAATCCCCACGTACAAATAATCTCACGCAATATATTTCTCCCTATGCGAGGCACATGAACAGGAAACTCGATTGACATCTAGAGGAGGTGGAGAAGGACAGCGGCATGATCATGATAAGGACCATGGCGTTGCGGAGGCAAGACGCAGCCGCTGGCTGGCTGCTCCTCGCGTGGCTGTACTCCTCCAGTGATAGATCGAAGAATAGTAATGTGTGTTCCTGCTTCTCCCCGGCTGAGGAGGTTCAATGGAGAAGATATGGGGCAGAGGATATCAGAGAAAGACGAGGTTGCAGAGAGGATTGGGTAGCGATGTTGTTGCTCTTGCTCCTCACCGCAGGTGCATAGGAAGATCGACTAAGGAGGTCGGGGCAGATTGGAGGGGGGAGGAAGAACTTGCGTTGGGCATATGCTGCTGTAGGTCGCTGTGCTGAGGGAAATCGATTATGATGGAAAATTGATTATGCTGATGGTGATTATCCTAATGGCGCTCTTCAAGATCAATAAATATGTCAGTATGTCTTCCTCAGCAAAATCGGTAGTAGCGACTTCACGGAGGTCATGGCTAAATCTACCTAGCGGCCTAGCCTGTCTTAACTGCCGAGATGAATAGTACTATGAATTAATTGGTTTTATCAATTAGGTTTGACCTACACAACACTGGCAGCATCAGCGAGAGGAACAAATCCATGTGTAATCTGTACTTACATACGATGCTATCACATCTAGTTGGAATCGATCAACCTCTTTGCTAAAGGCATCTATCTTTTTTCTCTGTACAACTCCCTTCCCGCTCCTGGACCTGAAACTATGAGCGGTGTGGTGTCGCGGCACAGGTGCATGCAAGATTGTGAAATGCTTCAACGTAAGTCAGGTTTGAAAATTGACAGGTATATCATGGCGTATGAATTTTATATGTTAATTCTCTATCGTGCAAATTAAAACCGATACCAGCATGCTTGGGCTTTGTCTGCTTTATTTTCTTATGGACAAGTATGAATAGTATGAAGTAGTGCAGATTGTTATTAATTAGCAAGCAGACCCTGTGTATTAGCATAGCGGGATTCAGATTTCAGAATACACTAGGGTCTTCCTTAAGGAGCTCGGGAAGAATAACTGAAGTACTCAGATTTGAGTTGGGGGTTCAGAGTTGCTTGCTTGAAGATATTGGAGGTTTGTTTAATTATATTTTATATGTACTTATCTGTACATAATTTGCCATTGAGTGGACTGTACATGAAAAGAAATCGAGTGCTTCAAAAACTTTATTGATTATTTACTGCCCCTGATCATCTGTTAGTATTGTATGGGGAATGATGAACGTTGCTCTGTGTACATGAAGACCTGTGGTCTTCATGTGCTAGCACCTAGCGCACTGCAAGATGCATAGTTGCACTTTGGCAGGACTGCATGAGAACATATGGCAGTCGGAGACAAGCCATACTTTTTGGTGGACAGCTGCTAGGGTTGATGCCCTATTGCTGGAGAATAATAGTAGCAACGACATCCTTTCGTCCAGAGATAATATTATATGAGGTTCATAGTCAAGAAAGGTACTCGCTGATTTTTAGTAGCTGTACAGTTTTATCTCTATAGCTGTTTATGGATGAAACTAATTACATTTTACATGCATGACTCATGTCTATGTATTTTACACATAGTGCCTTGGACAGCTATTTTCTTAAACGACGGCAAGATTTTCTGTCAGATCTTTCTCTTTGATAGTTTCTTTCGAAGATAATTGTGCGGTTCATTGCTATTAAGAGTGCAACATTTTTGATCCCAAGCTTCAAATAGGGAAAAATTCCAAAAACAAATCAAATCCCTCTAATTTTTTCGAATATCCTGATTTTCCTAGACGTAAATGTCTATTACGTATATATTTAGGATCAAAAAATATTTTATTAATCTTTCAGTGTAATATACAAAATCATTCAAATAAAGCTTAAAGTTAGGAAGTACACATATAAATGTACATTTTTTATGGAACTCAAAGAGAACACTTTTTCTGTATTTTTTAGCCGAGCTGAAATGAGCCATTCAGGTTTCCACCAAATATCATCATATATTAATGTTACTGATTAGTAGATAGGGGAGTTGGAAACCACAGGAAGTTTTAAATCGCACTATTAATAAAAGGAGAAATAGAGTATTTTTGCGATGAAAAGTACAATCAATTTTTTTGGAGTATAAGTCATGTTACCAGATAAATTAGGGTTGGAGGAGATCCAATTAGTACATATACAGATGAAAAAATTGGTTAATATCATAATATTGTCAAAGCACGTGTGAAATTTCGTGTTTGAGCTTAAATACATTACGTGAAGCGTGTATCACTTGGAGTATAAAGGAATCTTTCAACATGATTAAGCTTATCCACTTAATTTATCTGATACTATTATTATATACTTAGAAATGCATGAATGTCATATGTCATGCTTCTATGGTCCAATCTGAAACGGTGGCATGGATCGACCAAATTAGTATGTAGGGATATCATCCTCATATATATATTTCTACAGGTAGTTTATAAGAGCCTCAAATCAATGATTTCCAATTAATCTTTTCTCATTTCGGTCTCTATATTCACTTCCTTCAAATTTGTAAAGGATTTAATGACTCTGACACTGGAAAAACATAAACATAGCAAAAGGAAATTATAATTATTTGGTCAGGCACATATTGAATATACAGAGACGCAAGGTTACTAGAAACAAAAATAAATAAAAGCCAAAGAGTTAGATGGCCTTCTTCGAATCATATTTTGTCACTTAGAACTGAAGTAATTAAAAAATATCGGAGACACCCTGCATGTGCTTCAGGTTCAAGTGGATGGATGGATGTTTCACTTATTTCCTTTCATGACAGATATTATTTATGACAAAATAAATGCATAAGAAGTATTGACTAGCCCGTGCAAATGCACGGGTCGACGACTAGTGTCCTTAATCTCTTGCACTCTTGGCCCCAAGGCAGCCAAATTCTTCTCTGTCGTCTGAAGCATCGATGCCACCGTTTTGTTGTCTGTCTCTAGGTGCAGTTTTCTGACGTTGATCTCTGCTGCTAGCTGGACAGCTCTTCTGCATGCAAGCATCTCCACGCTTTCCGGATCAGATTCATGGCGATAGATATGGCATGCTGCCGCTCGGAAGTCACACGGATGTCCACGAAGGATAACTCCCGCTCCTCCTTTATCTCCAAACTTGGACACCGCACCATCAGGGTAAGCTTTGATCCACCCTAGGTCCGGTGGCTTCCACTTGGCAGTTTCTTTCGTCATTTTTGGCTGGGCCTCCTTCCTATGAACAGCAAACCATTCGGCCATATACGCACACACATAGTTCATTATTTCATGCAGTGATGCAATTCCCTTACCATCTCTCGCGTCATTCCTTGCCAGCCACAAACCGTAACAGGCCTGGATCATCGTGGCTCTCTCTTCCTCCCCAGCTTCCGCGAACCACCCAAGCATCCATGACGACAGCGCGCTCGAGGAGTCGATCTGACACGGTGGGGCTGCCACCATAACTCCTTTCTCCGAACGCAGGATTCTCCAGAACAGGGCTGAATGTGGGCATGTCCAAAAACGGTGGAGGAGGGTCTCTTCTCTTCCACATGCCACACAAAACACCCTCGGCTTGATATGACAACGATGGAGCTCCATCCCAACAGCTAATCCATTTCTCATGAGTCTCCACACATGAATCGTAGCCTTATTGGGGGCACTAGCATCCCACAAAGCGAGCCAGCCCTTGTGTGCATTGGCCGAGGAGGAAGGGCCCGGCCGTCCGGACTTCACCCTGTTCAACGCCATTTTCAGATGATAGGCTGATCTCAACGTAAACTGCCCATTCTTTGTGAAGTTCCAGGCTATGTAGTCATCCATGTTCGGCCCACCAATAGCTGTCTGCTTGATATCCTTCGCATCATCTTGCGAAAACATGTCGTCAACCAGCTCCTGATTCCATCCCCTCGCATCCGGCGTCATAAGATTCTGCACCTTGATAACCCCCGAAACAAAAGATTGTCCAAGCGGCTTCATGCTTCCTCGTCTCGGGATCCAGTTATCGTGGTGGACATTGATATTGGATCAATCCCCTATACGCCAGATTGTGCCCTCCCTTAGCAAGTCCCGCCCGTATATCATACTACGGAACGTGTAAGACGCACCGGATGGGCAGGTAGCGTTCATAATAGAGCCTTCTCTAAAATACCGGGCCTTCAAAACTCTAGCGCAAAGGGAGTCCGGGCATTGGAGCACTCGCCAAGCCTGCTTAGCAAGCAGAGCTTGGTTGAATGCTACTGGGTCTATGAACCCAAGCCCTCCATCCCTCTTCGCCATATACATCTTCTCCCATGCTAACCAATGCACCTTCTTTTCTCCATTTGCTTCACCCCACCAAAAGTTTGACGAAATTGAAGTCAGGTTCCCGTACATCTTCTTTGTGAGTTGAAAACAGCTCATGGTGAAAGTTGGTGTAGATTGCAATCCCTATTTGACTAGCACTTCTCTAGCTGCCTTTGAAAGCCCTTGCCCTTTCCATCCTGAGACCTTGCCTTTGGAGCACTCCATGACATACTTAAACGTACCATCCTTGGATTTGCCCACCACTGTTGGTAGGCCCAAATATCTTTCACCAAGCGCCTCAGTTTGAATCCCAATAGCTTGCATTAGCGGCCCCTTATCCTCAATAGGACATCCCTTTCCGAAAAAGATTGTGGACTTTTGAAGATTAACTTTTTGTCCGGAGGCTGCCTTATACTTCATAAGAATCCCTTTGAGCACCGCCAAGTTATTCTGTGATCCTTCCAAGAACACTATGCTATCGTCAGCAAACAATAGGTGTGTGATGTGGGGGCCAGTGCTCCCAAACGACACACCCCTAATGTCTTTGTTCTGCTGCGCCTTCTTGAGCAAAGCTGAGAAGCCTTCTACAGAAAATAGAAACAGGTACGGCGATAGAGGGTCAACCTGTCTCAGCCCCCTTGATGGCAAAAAACCTCTGGAGCAGCCTCCATTTAATTTAACAACAAAACTCGCTGACGTAACACATTTCATCACCATGGAAATCCATCTCTGGCTGAAACCAAAACGTGCTAGCATTTGTTGTAAGAAAATCCACTCTACTCGATCATACGCCTTCATCATATCCAACTTCACTGCACACAGCGGTTTCTTCCTTTTTCTAGTCCTGATCGCATGAACACTCTCATATGCAATCAACACGTTATCCGTTATGAGCCTCCCCGGTACAAAAGCACTTTGTTCTTCAGAGATCAACACTGGAAGAATAGATTTTAATCTGTTGGCAAGAACCTTAGATGCTATTTTGTAGAGCACATTACACAAGTTGATCGGTCTGAACTGTGAAAGTAACTCCGGTGACTTTACTTTGGGGATCATCACGATAACAGTCGCATTAAAACTGTCAGGAGCTGCCTGACCTTCGAGGAAGTCACGCACTGCTCTGCACACATCCTCCCTAACCAAAGACCAGTGTCGTTGGTAAAACATTGCGGGTAAACCATCCGGTCCTGGCGCCTTAGTCGGACCCATCTGAAACAGCGCTCGTTCGATTTCCAAATCTGTGTTGGCCGCCGTCAGGTTAGCGTTCATCAGGTCGGTCACCGCCGGCATGATGTTCTCCAGCAGCTGGCCAGCATCCGTCGACCCCTCGGACCGAAAAAGGTTTTCATAGAAAGTTGCCGCCATCTCCCGCATGCCCTCATCCGTAGTGCATTTATTCCCGTCCTCACGAGTCAGGGCCTTGACAGTGTTCTTTCTCTTGCGATGTGAGCATCTATTCTGGAAATACTTGGTGTTCTGGTCACCTGCAGCAAGCCAATCCACCCTGGAATGTTGTTTGTATAAGATCTCTTCCTTCTCAAATATATCACGCAGCTGACCTTCAATGTCACGGACCTCCAGTGGGCATCCGGTGACTAGAGATCTCCTTTTAGCATCTTCCAATTGCATCTTGAGCTTGCTGATTTGTTTTCTGATCGAGCCAAATACATTCCGGCCCCACTGTTGCATATCCCTTGTGACCTTCTCCAGTTTAGCCCACACAGCCGCGATACCTCTGTCCCCGTTACTCGCCGCTTGCCACGCCGTCGTGACCATGTCTTCATACTCAAGGTGTTTCACCCACGCTTCCTCCCACTTAAATTGACGTGGGCCTTTCTGCGTGCTGCATGGAGCTGTCTCCATAGCACGGATAACCAAGGCTACATGGTCGGACTCCTCTGTCACAATATGTTCTACACTAGTATCCGGGAACATCTCCGCAAATCCATCATTACACGTCGCCCGATCAAGCCTAACTTGGATGTTGTCCTCACCATCACGCTTGTTATCCCATGTATACTGATACCCAATGTACCCTAGGTCCACCAAGCCACAGTCTGCCAAACAAACCTTGAAATCCTCCATTTGATTAAAGCTCCGTGTGTTCCCCCCAAATTGATCCGACTGAACCATGACTTCATTAAAATCACCTGCGCAAAGCCATGGCAAATTATCTTGGGCTCGAAGAAACCAGATCGCATCCCAAGATTTCTTCCTCAGCTCCTTCCGGGGTTCCCCGTAGAAACCAGTGAATCTATAGGTCTTGCCCTCGAAATGTATCTCAGCATCAATGAAGTACGGACACCACGGTCGAACTGTAACCTGAAGGTTATCTCTCCACCATAGCGCTGGTCCACCACTTCGCCCCTCACAGTCCACTGCCACTCCATTCCGGGACCCTAACCTCCACATCAGTCTCTGTATCGCTCCCGCCTTCTTTTTTGTTTCACTCAAAAAGACCACCGCTGAGTTGTACGACCGTATCAGGTCCCTCAGTTTGCCGACTATCGAGTCCAACCCCAGTCCTCTACAGTTCCAGGCCAAGATATTCATTGGTCGCGGCGGCCCTATACCCCAGGGTCCGCCGATGAATCTATCAAATCAGCAATGCGGTCAAACACCGAGGAAGTCTTCTGCCTCGTGTCGCGAATGAACACATCATTCTCAGTCATCCTCTCATGCTCCCCCTTAGCCACCCACATTTTTTAGGGCTCCTCTTCCTGCTTTCGTTGCCAACTCTCCCTCTGGGATCATAGTGATCAGAATACCCGTACTCGTTCCTTGGCTTCCTGCGGAACGTGCCTCTTCGTCTTCCATGTACACCATTCCTATCGGGTCCCCCCAGTGGGTGACCCCAGCCCGAACCATCATTGCGCCCTTCTGCATGGCGCCCGTTATCAAACCGCCCATCATCATGGCGCCCAAATGGCCCATTGGATGAATATTTTCCTTTGCGATCTCTTTCTGACTCAACAGGGCCACCCCCCTGACGCTGCTGATGCTATTGCGTGAGCTTACTCCTCAGGTCCTGTTCCCGTCGCTGCTCTAGCTTGTCGCGCAGATCCTTCTCTTTCAGAGGCTCATTTCTTTCTCGCCCCTTATTTGGGCTAGTAACCTCCCCCTTGTCTGTATGGGCTCCTTCGCCAGTGCGAGTGCCGTTGGACTGGGAGAAAGCAGATTGCAAGTTCCTTTTGGAGGGTAGGTCCCTAACCCTTGGATGCTCCGACCTAGCATGAGAGCCATCACCAGATTGGGAGAAGCTCCTGCTATTTGTGTTGCTTGTTGCCCCGCTGATAGAGCCCTCCTTGGCTGGATTATTTCTTCCCGGGGATGCTCTCAGCCATCCCCCCACTGAGAAGAGGAATCAATAGGCGGTTCACAGATGCCACCCACATGCACCAGCCTACCACACTCAAAGCAGAAGTGTGGCACTTTTTCATAGTAGAAATCAAACCAGGTTTTCTCTTTGTCATCCTTGTACTTCTTCAGATAGAATCCTCGGACCAGAGGCTCATAGATAGAGATTTTTGCCCTAAACCTCAGATTCACGCCCCTAGCACATCCCTCCTTATCCACGTCTACCTTCACACTTTCTCCTAGCCAATCACCCAAAGCCTTGCCAAACACCTCAGTTCTCTTATCACGCGGCAGATCTGTCACCCTCACCACTACTAGGAAAAGGCCTACTAATGGCGCACCTATTTTGGCCATTAATGGCGCATTAGTGGTGCGCCATTAGTATCTGGTATACTAATGGCGCACCGCAGATGCGCCATTAGTATATACCATGGTGCGCCATTAGTATGCCTCCCAGGGGGCTATATATACCCAGGTGCTTTGGCATACTAATGGCGCACTACTGCCAGATGCGCCATTAGTAACTTTGGCATACTAATGGCGCACTGTTGGATGATGCACCATTAGTATCCTTTGGCATACTAATGGCGCACTGTGATGTGATGCGCCATTAGTATGAATATTAGGTTTTTATTTATTTTTTAATTTTCTGTTTTTTGCACAGGTTACAAAATGTATTATTGGACAGAATATAGACAGCACCAGCACACAACAACAACAGATTCATCGAATACAATAGAAGATTAGTCTCTGAATACGATTCATCATATTAGTCTCCGAATACAATTCATCATATTAGTCTCCGAATTGAAAAGACCGAACAAAGATAAAACATTATATTACAAGTCTCGAGACCGCGAGTAGCGAGTTTGTCTTCACATTACAAGTCGATATCGATCATCTAAACTACCATCACATAGAAGAGAGCTGCGGTCATCACGATGAGCATCATCACGATGAAACTCGTCTTCATCCGGTTCCTCCAACGCTCCCTCCCGTCTCCCGCTAGATAGCGGGCGTATCTAGATTCCGCCTCGGCCCTAGTGGTGTACCCTTTGTAACTGTTACCGCTGAATCAGTGAACCTGTCTCCGACACTCCTCCCAGTCGTCGTAGACTCCGGGAACCTTACCCTTGTACACGACATACGACGGCATCGCTATGCACTAGCCAAACGAAATGTTAGTACCAATTCACAGACAATACATAAGCAATATATAAGTATGCAACAGAACGATCGGAAGAGAAAAGCAAGATATTAATAGCATCGATTACATCTGAGTTGAACGACAGTCGAAACCAAAGAGACATATTACAAGTTCATTAAAGTTTAATTACAAGATGAGCCAATCGATGTTTCAGAACTAGACACAGCATCACTACTTTCGACTCGACTCAAGGGACCGGAGGGTGGATGAAGCCGCCGTCTATCGTGGGAGTCATGAAATCGCGGGCGTTGTCAGCCTGCATTTGTAGCATTGTGTCGATGTCACTGTTGGACGATTGATTTCTGAGGTAGAACTGCCCCGAGGTACGAAGGACATCTTGATTGATGATTTCCGCAAACTCCGACTGGATGCGAAAGAATTCTTGTCTGATGTCCGCATCCTGGAATGCCGACACGCTCGCGGCCCAATCTTTGAGTTTACTCGGTAGCAGAAGTTGATGATGGTCCCGTACGATCGCCCGCATGTGATGGATGGCGTAGTAGGCACGCTTCTGACCGCCAGGCGGCTATTTGACGCAGCAGAACGTCGTATTGTGGGAGAACACGTGCTTGCCGTACTTACGAATAGGCCTGGTGAAGGTGCCTCCAGATTTGGCGTAGCCGGGGAGAACATCATCAAGAACCTTCTTGACATTTGTGTAGTTTACCTTCGACTGACGGTCCGAGTCGAAATACGTGGCCATGGAATATTTGGGGCTTAGGAGGATGAGCGTGCAATGTGTGTCACTGCAGAAAACACGGAATGTTAAAAGAAAAATGATCGAAATCTAAGAATTCATATGTTACGGGGCGGTTGAGGGGAGGACTTACTCGGGAAAGTAAGGCACGAGGAAGTTATCCTTATCTCGGTTTGCCAGAATGACACCTTCGAGGTAAGAACTCGCGACTTGTCGGTCCCCAGCGCTGCCCAAGATCTTGGCACGCATGTAGAAGAGGTCGACTATCACGATGTCCGGGGTCTTGTCGCGAATGATCCGCATCTCCATACTCAGCGAAAATAGCCGAACGAAGGTGTAGTGCAGCAGATGAAGATTCAACATAGCGTGTATGTCATCAAACCGCAGGACGATCATACCCCCGATGGAGTTATCCACAAAGCCCTTGCCCTCTGGCACTTTGGCCGCGAAAACCGGGAATGCCACATCCTTCTCTCTGAGACGCCGCTTCTTCAAAGAAAGAACACTGTCATGCAGACTCCGCATAGCACCGGTTGCATCATCGAGCATATTTCTCGGTAGCATTGGCCTACCCGCCACATGCACCCTCCTCATTACATCCTCAGGTGAAAGTGGCCCGTCCTGAGCACGAATCATACTCGGTGCCGGCTGGCTCGCACCCTTGTTAGTCTTTCTTTTCCGTGCCTTCTTCTTCTCCTGTAATGGGACCGAGTTCTGCTCACATACCGCCTTCTTGAGTGTGTTGGGGATGATAATATTTCGCACCTCGCCTATCTGAGGCTCGGTGAAGTCGGCAGCTGGAGGCGTCTCCTGAGAACTGAACGGCAGACGACACCTGTTGCAACTTGGTTTCTCCGCGGTATCAGCTAGATCGTGCATGTATTTTGTAGGGTTGGGTTCTTGAGGAGGAGGCCCCATGAAGTCGCCACCATACCCATGATCGGCAAAGTACTGATCGACGTTGGCAAATGTATCGTCGTCGTTGGCATCGTCGTCGTTCGGATCCTGTGCCATATGCATGTTTGGATCCAGTGGCATAGGGATGTCCGGCACCGTTGTGGCGGTCTTCCCATGGGGCCGACTTGGCGCCGGCACGACCGGCGGTGTTGTCTTTGGGGTGGTGTGCCCCGTCCCCAAACGAATCTGGCTCTTCGGCCAAAGCAGGGGCCAGCTCAGGCAGGCGCTGAGGGTCATCACGTCATCTTCGTCGGCCCCGACGGCTCGAATCGGAGGTAACAACTCGTCGCAGCCTGGCAGCACCCGGACCAGTTGAACCCTATACAAGTTGGGTGGCATCCTAGTACCGTTGAAAACGGGGTTGCCCGGTTGAACGATTTTGCCCTTGGCGACATCGACCAACTCGTTGTTCATGAAGTGCAGGAGAGTGCACGGAACGTCGTCGGCGCCCTGCGAAAACATGTAGGGCGTCAGGGATGCCTAGTCAAAGGCAAGGAGATGAAGTCCTCGGCTGAGAGAGGCTTAATTAGTTACCGTGATGATGGCGTCGAGCTCGGCTAATGTCGAGGTACCGCCAACGACGGGCGTGCAGTTGACGGAGGGGCCGCTTGCTGCACAGGTGCCGGCCGGCATACACCCGGGTGCATTAAGCTCCCGTGCCGTCGTCGGAGACACCAATGCCGCCTCCGCCGGAGACACCAATGGCCCCGCCATCGCGTTCTGCGAGTTGCTGGCCGTGAAGCTGGGAATCGGGGGCGGCCCCTGTTGGCCGCCCGCAATCCACGCCTGCAACCCGTCGATCAAGGTAGGCACAATGGCGGTGATCGTCGCTCCCAGTTGTTGTTGCACTTGCTCTTGGACAATCTCCGGAATGCGCGCCACTTGTGCCTTGAGTTCTTGAACCTCGCGCGACTGGCTTTCCGAGCTGGTCTTTTTATCCTTTCGCCCACCAGTGTTATAGTATGACGACCATTTTGTGGACAAGCCTTTGCCGGCCACACGACCAGCTGACGTCGGCTTACTAATCTTATCCTTTTTCTTCATTACATTCAACGCCCTATTTAGAGTGGTGTCCCAAGGGTTGCTCTTAGTGTACCCCGCGCTACTGCTTTCAGTCGCCTACGGAAGGAATGTGAACCATTTAGAAATTTGGCTTCATTAATTAGAATGCAACCATATGGAGCTAATTACGCGGGGGTGTATTCCTTACCAGAACAAGCTCAAGCGCCCTGGTCTTCGGATCCGTGGTAAGCTCCTTTGTTTTCGGGTCCTTCTTCTAAAGGGCCCTGACAAAGTTCCTAGTCTGCTTGTCACCGTATTTATCGAAGAGGGGCGGTAGGCCTTGCTCGGCACGGTCCGCCTCCTCCTTGTCCCATATAGGTTCCTCCACTCTGTAACCGCCGGGACCGAGTGTGGGTTCCCCTAAGTAGAGCTCCCGCATTTCTTTCCCCCACTGACTTGATTCTGAGGTTGCGGTGCTCGAGCACTTGATCTTGAAGTCGTTGTAGTCATCTTCGGTGATCGAAGGATTTTTCTCCTTGATCTTCTCATAACTCTCACCTTTCTCGATCATTCTCTTCACATTGCTTTTCCAAGTAGACAGGGCCGTGCTCATCCTCGTGAGGGCAGTATTGTTCACTTTATTACCTTTGAGGCTTGTGTTTTCAAATTCAGCGGGGAACTTGTATTGTTCGTGCAGCTTCATGAAGAGGAGGTTGCGCAAATTCCCTCGGTCAGGATGCCTCAGGTTCTCGGTGTTGATCGAGACGGTGCTCTGGAGAATGCACCCGAGCTGAAGCGAGTAGCCCTTGACTATTCGTTCAGGCACCATTGGATTCCCGTCGGAGTCCACTTCAGTAAATTCCTCCTTGACGGTGCGGAGCACGGTCAGGCGCCGGTCCTTCTGTTGCCTCTTCGGTTGGCTGCCATCTGTGCGTGCGCCGCCATCATCAGTGGTGGCATCCTCGACGGCACCATCAGTGGTGTCATCCCCGACAGCACCATCAGTGGGGTCATCCTCGGCGGCACCATCAGTGGTAGTGTCAGGATCGGTGGGGAAGGCGGCGTCCTCATACAAGTGTGGTTGTTCCTCCATCTCCTGGGACAGCTCCCAGAATGCCTTGCCGCCCGAACCCCCGGCCTCATCGTCGTCGGCCATGTTTCTCTATAAATAGGAAAAAAGTTTGGTCAGAAAGTTGGTTATTGTCAAGGAACAAGATCATGGTCTCATCATTTATGGTTTGTCGACACCGAGGCATCCTAAAAGCTAAGCTTTTATCATTGAGTGTTTTTCGACGCCGAGGCACCCTAAAAGCCTAAGCTTTCATCAGTTCGGTTTTTATCGACACCGAGGCACCCTAAAAGCCAAGGTTTTATAATTTATGGTTTGTCGACACCGAGGCATCCTAAAAGCTAAGTTGGGAAGGAGAATTCTAAGTTGGGCCTAATCACTTGGCTCTATTTCCGCCTATGGTTTAATGCAGCAGGAATAAAGGGGCAGTTGATCCTACTTAATTAACTACTAAGATACCCCGGCCCATGCATTAGTCACAAGTACCCCATATGTCCTATTTTTAGCAAAGTCATGCTAAAATTCACGGAAAATTTCAGCATGACCTTTGCTGAAAATAGGACATATGGAGTACCCGAATTTGCCGGAACGGAAGTTAATCGACATTCCAGCAAACTCAAGGGCCTCTCGGGGTACCTCCAAAATCACCAAGACACGATGGTCGGAGACAAAACCCAGCAAAAATCTGGATGGAGTGCATCGGGCTTTAAACTCCACTTTAGACTATTCAAATGAAGATCACACTGAGCTTCAGCTGAGGGATCCATCAGCCATCATGCCAGCCAGCCAGCAAATTAAGCTGGCCTGGAGCAAATAAAAATACAATGCATACATACATACTAAAGCAGAAAGATAGATAGATAGATAGATAAGCATGTTTAGTTTAGTTTACAAGAATGAGTGCATGCATGTCAAAAGTTGGCATCTACTACTTGCCTTTGCTTTTTCACCCCATGTTCATGCAGGTCACTGTCAGTTACTACCAGTTAATTACTCTACATTTTAAGCATTTTACAGTAATTTATCACCCTACTGTCCCTAAAATAGCTATTTATCCAGAGATGGCTAATAACCAGCAGATATGTCACAGAGATACACCAAAAATATGTAACAATTTCCCTGGTTAAACCGGGATAGTCCTAGAACCTCCTGTGATCCAAAGAAGAAGAAAAGGCATATAGTACATCATCTAATGTCCTAGGATATTAATAGAGAAGAGGGCGCTGCACATGGTATGTACTCTACTACTAATTTAGTGCTCAACGTTGACATCACAGTACCAACTGAAGCCGAAGTCTAACTGCACACTAACCTTTTGGTACAACAGAAACATGTATGCTATTTAATGTGATAAGATCAAGTACCATACCAGAATCTTATAAATTCCCCCCTAATTAAAAACAACAGGAGTGTATATCTCCCTCAGACTGCTATTGTGGGGGATGCTGGTGTTAGATAGATAATGTCCACATGGCAATTCTTGGTGTGCCATTGGCGGGGGCCAGTTAGTCATAGGGCCCACTTGGCAGTAGGTTCTAACGACCTCTAACAACCAGAGGACAGGAGAGTGTGGCTGCTGCTTTAATGCCATTGGAAGTGAAGTCCACTTTGCTGAGAGTGTGAAGCACTCCACTCCACTACCACAACCCTTGCTACTGACTTCATATCAGCTGAGCTCCTCCCTTTCTTAATTAGTTGGTGACTTTGTTGCTCTAGTTAACTTGAGCAGACACACACCTGATTCTAAGTACAACACACACCACCACACTTAGTCTTCTTGTTCTTCATTTTTTCTTTTGCAGTCCTATCACATATCGTCGATCATACTCATAATTGGAGATAATAATTATCTGTAAAAACTAATTAATTAAATGAAACTATGTCAAGTTCTATAAATGTGTGACTACGTCAAAGGTAGTCCTAAAATAGCTATATACCTAGCGAAGATTGAATTAGCACAAAGGTCTAAATCCACTAATGTCCCTCCCTCAAATGGTTAATTAGTCAGAGATGGTAAAGCAATTGCAGTTTTCCCACAACCAACATCCAGCAATGGACACAGGAGCACAAAGGTCTGAACTTGTATCCTAAAAAACATCTGGAACTCAATTACTGAATTAATCTTGCATGTTGTACTAATAGCCAACAGTATTTCTATCTAGCGAAGATTAAAGTTGCAGCATTAGACAGATCCAGCAATGGAATCCAAACAAAGGCCTAAAATTGTACCACCCCTAGAACACATCTGGAACTCTAGAAAAAACATCTGGAACACACTTGCAGATAATAAAGTATTCCAAAGCACATATCAATAATGTGGCACATGATTTTCTCAAGAGTTGAAGTATTTTAGAATAATCCTGACACAAGCAAATGGCTATAATGCACATACAGGAAGATGGACCTATTGTGATGGGTGTGGATGCATTTCTTACCAGGCACAATGGCGGGGTCGTTGGAGGGGTCGGGGTCGGGGTCGGCGGCGGCGGCGGCGTCGAAGGGATGGCTCGAGGGCGCCCGGGCTCGTCCGGGTCCTCTTAGTCGAAGAAGAAGACGGCGACGGTCCTCCTGGGCGCCTCGGTTGGTCGTGGGGAGGACGGCGGCCACGTGCTTCGCGGGTCGGCGGCGGTCGCCGTCCTGCACCTCGTGCCCGGACTGAGGTACAGGCGGCACAGGGCAGGGGCCAACGCGGGGAGGCTGTCGGCGACGGCGAGGTCGCGGAGGCGACGGCGATGGCGGAGCTGCAGTGGTGGGGGGCGCGGGGGCGGCGGCGCACGTAGGGGCGGCGGCGTCGTGGGTCGGGGCAACGCGCGGAGGGGAGACGTGGATCTGGCGGGAGGGATGGACGAAGGGATCGGGCGACTAGCTATAGGGGGGAAGATTACTAATGGCGCACCCTCTGGCGGTGCGCCATTAGAATGTTTTTTTTATACCAATGGCGCACCAGCCAGCGATGCGCCATAAGTAATTATTTTTTATAAAAACATTAATAATTTTTTATTTGAAAATATTTATGAATATAAAAAAATATCATGAATATGAATATGAATATGAATATGAAACAGTAATAAATTTTTATAAAAACAGTAATAATTTTTTATTTGAAAATATTTATGAATATAAAAAAATATCATGAATATGAATATGAATATGAATATGAAATAGTAATAATTTTTTATAAAAACAGTAATAATTTTTTATTTGAAAATATTTATGAATATAAAAAAATATCATGAATATGAATATGAATATGAAACAGTAATAAATTATTATAAAAACAATAATAAATTTTTTAAAAATATCATCAGATTTTTTAATTTGAAAATATTTATGAATATAAAAAAATATCATCAAATTTGTTATTCGAAAATACCATCAAATTTGTTATTTGAAAATATAATCAAATTTGTTTTATGAAAATATAATCAATTTTTTTTAGTTGCATTCATTTGTGACGGTGGAGCGGGGGAGGGTGCGGGGGTCGTCGGCGGTGGTGGAGCGGGGGAGGGTGCTGGGGGTGCTCGGCGGTGGTGGAGCGGGCGAGGGTGCGGGAGGTGCTCGGCGGCGAGGTGGATCTGGCAAGGGGAATCTGGCGAGGGGGGATAACGATCGAGATGGAGGGGGATCGAGATCGAGTGTTCTCATGAATTCAAAAAGTGCCCATGAAATTTAAAAACCTTCATGATAGTTCAAACAGTGCCCATGAAATACAATCGAGAAATGAAGATTACAATTTAAATACAATCGATCTTAGCTAGCTATCTGTTCACAATCTTCTTGCAAATGGAGTTCTTCTGTGGAACAGACGTCCTTTAGGTAGGGTGGTCCTGCTTCTTCTTGTGGTGTATGCTGCTACTTCATCATCGTCGTCATGTTCGATCCTCGGGTCGCCGTACTTGTCGAAGTCTTGCTCATTGGCTACTCCATCCATTCTGATGATCTTCCTTTTGCCTCTCCTCACGACAACACGACTGGGCTTTGACAGGTCGGTAATGAAGAAGCATTGGTCAACTTGGGAAGCCAGCACCCATGGCTCATTTTTCGTGGTGACGTTTGCACCCGCGGTCTTGGATTTGGCTTCGGCTATAACCATGGTGGTGAAATATCGGTCTTCTTTTAGGACGCTCTTGGCCCATCTGACACGGAACATCGGGACCTTCTCTCCAGCGTAGCTCAGCTCCCAGATCTCCTCGATCCTTCCGTAGTATCTGTCCTTATCGTTACCGGTGTAGGATTCCATCGTTACCCCGGAGTTCTGATAACCATCGCTCTTCATGTCCTTGGCCTCGGTGTAGAATGTGTAGCCGTTGATATCGTACGCCTCATAGGTCATCAGGTTGTGCTCGGCGCCCTGTGACAAGGCGAATATGAGTTGTTCTTCCGCGGAAGAAGATCCTCATGTAAAGGGTACGACAGAAGCTTCTACTTGAACCAACGCGTGAAACATGAGTTGTGCTCTTTGATTATATCTCCGTCATTAGCGTGAAGCTCCTGCCTGATCATCATCATCATCATTAGCGTGCATCTCCTGCCTAATGCCCATTGATTTCAAGTCTGCCCTTGCTTTCGGCCCATCTTTGGTCCTCTCTGGCATGTTGAGCAGGGTACCAAGCAGACTCTCGCACACGTTCTTCGTGATATGCATGATATCAAGGTTGTGAGCCACACGGTGGATCTTCCAGTACGGCAAGTCCCAGAAAACATACCTCATTTTCCATACCTTCAGCAGCGGCTCTGGCGCCTTTCGCTTCTTTCCCGGCTCTAGCGCCTTTTGCTTCTTTCCCGGCAGTGGGCAATCTTTCCAATTTTTCAACAGCTCGTCTATTTCCTCGCCGCTCCTCGTACGCGGGCGTCCTTTGGGTTCGGTTTCACCATCAAACAGATCCTTACGTTTTCTCCACAGGTCATCATCGCGAAGCCACCTTCGGTCCCGTGAACACGGTTTTCGAAGACCCGGGATCTCTATCTAGCTGGCGATACGTTGTGTCATCCATGAACCTGACGCATCCAGAAAATCCGTGGACCACCTGCCCCGCGACATATCCGTAACCGAGATAGTCGTGCACCGTCGTGAGCAGCGCGGCTCTCATAGGGAAATATTCTTTCTCTGCGCCGTCCCACGTATTGGCTGGCGTTTTCCACAGCGTGTCAAGCTCCTCTTTCAGCAGCCCCAGATACAGATTGATGTCGTTCCCTGGTTGCTTCGGTCCTTCAATTAGCATACTCCTGTGAATGTACTTCCTCTTCATGCACAACCAGGGGGGAAGGTTGTACATCCACACAAACACAGGCCAGGTGCTATGTGTGCTTCTCTGGCTGCCAAACGGATTGACTCCATCGGTGCTCGCGCCCAGCACGATGTTCCTTGGATCGTACCCAAATTCTAGGTCTTCAAAGTTCAACGCTTGCCACTCGCTCGCATCCTTAGGGTGACTCAGCATCTTGTCTTTTTTATCTATCTCCGGATCATTTGCGTCATCTTCTCGCTTCTTCTCCTCCCTATCCGCTTTGCTACCTTAGGGTCCGCGAAATACCGCTGCAGACGAGGACTGATCGGAAAGTACCACACGACTTTTCGATGAGCTTTCTTCCTCTTCTTGTATCGAGTGACGCCGCACCCCGGATATATGGTAGACTCCGCGTGCTCGTCCCGATAAATGATGCAATTGTTCATGCACACATGGTATTTCACGTGCGCTAAATCCAGAGGACACACGACTTTCTTCGCCTCCTCGAAACTGGTCGGGCACTTGTTCCCCTTGGGAAGACGTTCGGGCCAGAATGACATGTTCTCGTCGAAGCATGCGTCGGTCATTTTGTGTTTTACCTTCATCTCCAGAGCCATGAGCGTTACTTTCAGGCGGGTATCCTCGGGCCTGCATCCTTCATACAATGGAGTAACCGCGTCTAACTCCAGTTGATCCATCTTGGCTTTCTCTCGGGCGGCAGCTCTTGCGTTATCCGTCTGCTTGAGAAGCAGCTCTTGAATACGAGGGTCCTGCACCCAGCCCATCGATGGTCTAGCATCGTCTGCTCCGCCGGCATCATCATCTTCATGATCATGCCCGTCGTCTGCTCCGGCATCTTCCTCATCATTATGTCCTGCATCTTCTACATGATGACTGTGTACAGCATCACCGTCGTGATCATCTCCTGGGGATTCTTCGTCTTCTCGCCCGCCCGAGCCGCGGTGGTTGTCTTGCTGCCCTTCCTCATTTCTTGCCCGCCCCCCATGGACGACTTCGTAGTCATCTTCATCACCTTGCCACCGATAGCCATCCATGAAACCACGCAAGAGCAGGTGGGCCCGCACCTGCCCGGAATCCGGGTCCGCAATAAGGCTCTTCAGCTTGCATCTTCGACACAGACATCTTATCTCTGTCTCGTTCTTTTGAAGTATATCGGCCTTCGCGGAGCTCAAAAACCTATTCACGATGTCTTCAGTCATCGTGCGGACCATGGTCGCCTGCGGGGTAGAGCAAAACGATATTTTAGAACGAAGAAATTTTTTTGCATGACTTTCCCTAAAAATAGGACCAAAAACAATGCTTAATGCCAAAATTCTCGCCGAAACGGAAATGAATCAACATTCCGGCAAAATATTGGCAACTATCGCATTTCAAATACCGGTACACCTCCAAACACAAAGACATATGCAACACCACAAACATATGCAACACCACGAACATACATAGATCTAGCTAGGCCATAAAAAGTGCATGTGCACATTGTTGTAGGGAGAACAACATAAATATAGCTTCCCCCCTTACTTACGTATCAAAACAAGGTAATTTAACCACTTAATTTGAATGAATCTATGGTGGAAATGAGGTGACAAAGAGGAGGCACCCGAGACAAGGAGGAGGTGGAGAGAATGAAGTGCGGAGAAAGTGAGTGGGTAGGAGTGGCTGTCCAAAATATCTTGTTGGTGCCCACTTACTAATGGCGCACCACCTCAAAATGCGCCATTAGTAACCCAGGTTACTAATGGCGCACCTTCTGGTGGGACGCCATTAGTAGTTTTGCAAAAAAAATTAATAAAAAACATACTAATGGCGCACTGTCCCAAAGTGCGCCATTACTAGCCACTAGTAGTTTTGCAAAAAAAAGAATAAAAAATATAATAAAAAAAACAACAGTAGTGGCGCACTCTGTGACTGGTGCACCATTACTAGTTACAACTAGTAATGGCGCACTGTGTCTGGATGCGCCATTAGTATGTTTGGAAAAGGAAAAAAAATTGATACTAATGGTGCACCCTGAGCCAGGTGCGCCATTAGTGTATTCAACTCTAATGGCGTACCAGAAGGTGGTGCATCATTAGTATATACTAATGGCGCACCGCTTGTCTAGTGCACCATTAGTGTCAATCCCATCTATAGCCCTTTTTCTAGTAGTGCACCCATATATCTACCTTGTCAAACACCATCTCCGAAGGTCTTGTGCTTCCGTCATACTCTTTCATAACCAAAACACTGAAATCATACTGCCAGGGACCATTGTTTAGGACATGTTTATAGTCCCCCTCACTTCCAAAGTGCACCACGAAAGTATTAGATCCCATCTCGTTAAACTTCGCCTCTCGGTGCAAACCCCAAGCCCGAGGCATTGTTCTCTCCAGCACTGACATCTTCAGCGGACGAGGGGAGCACACCTTGCCCACCGCTGCCCATCGAGTCCTTGTGTTGGTTGCAGGATTTGGATCTTCAAACACCAAGCCCTCTACTTCCTTGTCCATGAGAACCATGCCACCGAGTCTCGCAGATAAGCTGGCAGCCGGATCCGGTGTTTTGCACTCTGCCTGAGATGTAGAGGATCCCCGGCCTACAGATTCGTCCCCCTTCCGTGCCAGCGGCGTCTTCGCCGCCGCAGATGGGGAAGCCACCGATTTCCCCGGAGTGGCCGTCACCTTAGGTGCAGTTCCTCCCGCCATTAGCAACGCTCCTTGACGGGGATCACAGCCCTGCCTACCCGAGTCCTTTGGAGCGCCGTCGCCCCTTGGACCCCGCCGGAATCACACCACCCTCGGCAAGTGAAACCGTAACCCTAGCGCCAAGACCCAATCGCCTGGCGATCGCCCTTAGCTGCCTTAGCGCTTCGCTCCGTGGTGGACCCACCATTATGTAATCTACTTCTGAAATACCTATTTACATTGTAACTCACACTGATTGCCCTGTTTTACAATGTAATTTTAAGTTGTTTTCACTGCAATTTGTTACTGGAATTTATAGTTTCTTGTATCGTGAATTTTTCACTATCAATCTATTAATAATTTATTTTAAATCTACTGTTAATGCACTGTAAATCTATTGATAATGAACTGTAAATCTAATGCAAAATCATTGTAAGAACTCACTGTAATTCCACAAAATCTGCACCTATGCATTGTAGTTGCTATCAAAAAAAACACTTTAACCTATCATGGAGATAACACAGGACTACCACAGCCTGGCAGGTTGTCATGCTCTGCAACCCCTCAGAGGCGGACTTGGTCGTGAAGCCGGGAGAGTACATCGTGTAGATGATCGTCCAGGTGATTGCGACGCCGGAGGTCGTCGAGGTGGAGGACCTCGATGCCAACGCCGTCGTCCGAGGGAGGGAGGGTTCGGGTCCACAAGAGTTTGTACTCCGAGGCTTGGTAGATACATCTAGAGAATTTGTCTATTTGTTTGTGTCTGATATTAAATGGGATCTTGTGATCAATTTCGAGTTGAGATGTTCAATGTTGCATCAATAAACGCTTCAAGTGCTAAGATGGTTAGAGCATCTCTACCCGTTTCCCCCCCATAGGAGGCATAAAAACCGCCGCCTGGGGGCAAGCTCGCGGTATAATCAGCCCTGGGGGCGGGTTGGCACCTAGTCGTCGCCCGCAGGCGCCGACTTTGGCCCATTTTTTGGGCCCAATTTGGGTGAAAAATGGCCGATATTAGCGCGAATCGGCCCATATTCGACGAGGTTGGGCGTGGTTCGGCATGAGTTCGCAACACAAATAATTTTTTAATCGCATTGTTCATCACAGAAAATCAATAGAAATTATATAGTTCAACAAAAAAATAGTTCAACACAAATTATATAGTTCAACAAATAATTCATCGCACATCGAGCTAGGCGTCGCCTTTGATCCGCCGCAGGTTCTCCACGAGATCCTGTTGCAGTTGTTGTTGCACCCGTGGGTCTCGGATCTCCTGACGCATATTGAGGTAGGCAGTCCAGGTTGCCGACAGCTGGTGATCGACTTGGGAAGAGGACCCTGCCTGTAGTATGGTTCAGTGTCAAACATTGCCTCTTCCTGCTCGCTCTCAATGATCATGTTGTGCAAGATGACACAACAAGTCATCATCTCCCACATTTGATCTTTTGACCATGTTTGAGCAGGGTACCGGACAACAGCAAATCGAGACTGGAGCACACCAAATGCCCGCTCGACATCCTTCCTGCAAGACTCCTGAACCTTGGCAAAGTGGGACTTCTTGCCTCCTGGAACAGCGTTTGAGATAGTCTTCACAAATGCCGACCATCTTGGATAGATGCCATCAGCTAGGTAGTACCCCTTAATGTAATTCCGCCCATTGACCTCAAAGTTCACCGGAGGAGAATGACCTTCGACAAGCTTGGCAAAGATAGGGGAGCACTGCAGCACGTTGATGTCATTGTGTGTTCCTGACATACGAAAGAAGGAGTGCCAAATCTAGAGGTCCTGTGTGGCCACTGCCTCTAGTACCACACTGCAACCGCATTTGGCGCCTTTGTACACCCCCTTCCAAGCAAATGGACAGTTCTTCCAGTTTCAATGCATGCAGTCGATGATTCCAAGCATCCGAGGTTATCCTTTCACTGCATTCTATGCTAGGATCCGAGCAGTATCTTCCGCATTGGGTGTTCGCAAGTATTGGGTCCAAACACTGCCACCACTGCCCTGCAGAACTTGTAGAAACACTCAATGGTGGTGGACTCGGCCATGCGCCCGTAGTCATCGAGTGAATCACCTGGAGCTCCGTATGCAAGCATCCTCATCGTTGTCGTGCACTTCTAGATTGTGGTGAATCCAAGTTTGTCGGTGCAATCCTTCTTGCATTTGAAGTAGCCGTCGAACTCCCGGATGGAATTCACAATCCCGAGGAAAAGTTTTCGGCTCATCCGATAACGTTGCGAAAATACTTTGTCGCCGTGCAGTGGAGCATCAGCAAAGTCGTCGGAGTAGAGCATGCAGTAGCCTTCAGGACGATGCCGGTTCTTTGCTTTCGTCCGTCCCGGCGCCGAGCCTCCTCGCCGCGGCATTTCATTGCTCGCGAGCAGTCCGGCGACGGGGGCGAGGACCATGAGATGTTCCTCTTCCTGGACGTCGGCTTCGGCTTCCTCCGACAGCAGCGCGGCGAGCGCCTCCTCGTCGTCTAAGTCCATTGCCGAGCGCGGTGAGGCAAACCGCCGAACACCTTGCGGGCGTGTTGGACGCACACCCGCCGGTACACTGCCCTGCGCGGCCGGAACGCCGGAAAAATCTCCCGGGCGGTGGTGAAGTGTCTACCGTCGCCACACGCTCTTCCCTTTCCTGGCGGGGAACAGCCTATCTAGCGTGGTGGGCGGCGGGCAGCGTCGGGATCGGCCGTCTGGCGGCCGAACGCGCGGGGGGAGGGGGCGAACCTGAACGGTTGGATCGCTTTTTCACCTGACAGCGTGGGCCAGGCGTGTGTTCCACTTGCGCCGGAGCCCCCAAGTGCCCCCAGTGCGCCGGGTTCGTTCTGCGACCGCCGGACCCAAAAACTGGCCGAGCCGGCAGATTTCGACGTCTAGGGGCGCGACTGGGGCGTTTTTTTCGGCGCCGGCGCTGAAAAAGTCGCCTGGGGGACCTGTTGGAGGAGCGGCTAGAGATGCTGTTACGTGACCTTTGCACTAGACGTGTCTTGATTTCCATCCATGAATATGGCATCTATTTTTTAAAAAAGTTCTAATTAGTTACCAGTATCGTTGGGGCAAAATGGTGCGCTACTAGTAGTTAGATAGCAGTAGCTGTGGGAATGATGCGCTACTAGTACTTAGATAGTAGTAGCGCAGGTTCGGAATAGTAGTAGCGTGGGTTGCACGCGCTACTACTAATTTTTTAGCTGTAGCGCCGGGTAAAAAACGCACTACTGCTAAAAAATAACTGTAGCACCGTATAGTAGTTGCATGGGACCCCGCGCTACTGTATGCAAAAAACATACGCTACTGATATTGTTTTTTCTAGTAGTGTTATGTGCGCTGGACGCAAGCGGTGGTACTTGCAATAGCTCTTGCCATGCCCCCGGTGGCGGCGACGGCCTCGTACGGCAGACCGCATCTCACCCCGTGTGAAAGATCTATGCGTGGAGGCGGCAGCGCAAGGGAGTATTGAAAATGGGGAAAGATAAGGATGTGCCCTCACTGCGGCGCACAGGGGAGTACTATATTTTAATAGAACACAAGGGAGTACTAGAGCATGTGTAGGAAGATGAGTTCGTGGGTCTGTCTGTGTATGTTAACTATTTTGTTAACCCCCCACCTCCCAAATCACTTTTAACTAAAAAACAACTTCCAAATGTATAACAAAAAAACATTCGTTTCAAAAAACTATTAATTTATAAAGAAATGCTATAGTTGTCATAAGAATGTTAACTACTAGGTGCTTTCCCCGCGCGTTGCTGCACGATTTTAAAGATTAATTTTGGATACATTCTATATGAATGAAATGACAAGTCGAAATCTATTATTTTTTTAAGTAATTATATGTGAGCAAAGAGTATGCATGTACGTTAAACTATTGGAGATGGAACAATTAAATTGAGGTATGCATGTGCTACAAAATCTATAGCTATACTAATTACAGACTCTCAGGAAATTACCACGCTAATTAGAAATTAGGAGCCGTTTATCTGGTGTGGGACCGAATTATTACGGTGTAGATCATCCGAATTTTTTTCTGGTGAATAAAAAAATAAATAAGGCATCCACCTACGGGCCCAAGAGTTATAACGAATGAGAGATTAAGTCTGATCGGTCAAAAATGTGAAAAAGGAGGAGATTAACTCACGTACGTGAAAAACGTGAAAAGGTGGAGATTAACTCACGTACGTCTTTATTTTTTTATTTTTTGAAGCTACCGTATGTATGTCTGGGTCTAAAAAGCAAAGAACAAAAAAAAAAAAACTCACGTACATCCACCAAAAAGGTATAGATTAACTCACGTATGTGTGTGTTAGAAAAACAAAAAGAACTCACGTACATGTATCAACACAAATAGAAACTCACAAACGTGCAAAACCAGAAAAAAAAGATGAGATTTGCTTGCATACGTGCTCCCTTGGCTCCAGCCAGTTGGAAAAATATGGTATTGTACATCTACAGGCCACTTTATTTCCTCATCGCTATCACCATTGTTCGTGTTCAATTTGCCCTTATGCTCGCCTCTTTCTTAATATACCACACCTAAATCCAATAATATCATTTTCCGAGATGGGATGTAGCCATGTTTTCGTTTCTGCTTATATATGGATGAACTCCATTAATGATAATTCCAGATGAACTCCATCGATGGTGATTCCAGCCGAACCACTACATTAACTTATGTCAGTTCATGAAGCCTTGGAGGCATCACCACATTACACGTTAGCAGGGCATGCCGCTGCTGCCACCACGACACAGTGCGAGCATGTAGTAGCATCGTTGGAGGCATTAGTGCATCACCACTGTACTATTCAGGGAGAATGCTCTCCTTTTCAAAATAAAAATGTAGTAGCATCCACTTCGCCACCATGACCCATCATGCTTCATGTGCAGGTTCTCAAGAGTAAGCCCTGCAGGATGCGAGTACCATGCATGTCCGCGTGCAGCACGATGACTCCTCTAGGATATCTTTCAAAATTGGAGAGCATAGCAGTCATGCGTCCAACATCCTAGGTTAGCAGTAGCAGACCGGCATGAATTTTTGGTTCTGGGTTCTGTACATGAATACATTGGCGTTGAGCAGGAGCAGTGACAAGTTCAACAAAAATATGGAAATAACTGCACATGCCATCAGTAGTATTCTCAATCTAGGAAAATCTTCATTCATAATTAATATTAATCAAAGACTGGTGCTCAAGATGGTACCAGATGTTTCAATTCTCATTCATTATTGTGTTTTCTAAACATGTATTGTTTTCGCCGCAAAAAGGTGTATTTTTTCGGGTTTTTTAGAGTAGTGCACTATTCTGTTTTAATATCAAATTTTTATGTGGATACCTATTTTTTTTCTTAAGAAAGAAGATGCTACAAGCCAAAGAGGGTATGACCAGTACAAATCCCAAAGCGACACGACCCAAATGTCTAGATACGTATTCCTCTGGAAGTTCCCACAATGTCTGGATCCGAATTCACTCGAATGGATTCAGATTAATAAATTTATAGTATAACACTAATCACTTTGTTATAACACATGGTGTCCAATCATATTCATGCCATGGTTGTATATTTAATTAAGGTGCATATTTTTCGATATAGTTATTATATAGCCTATTAATTTTGATGCAACTACAATTGAAATAGTCAAGAAAATGATCTTCCTTATGCGAAAATAGTAGGAGAGTATCCAACTGTGTTAATATATTAAAAAAAATAACAATATACAATATACTAACATTGATGAGAACTAAAAGAAAAACAGAAGAAAAGAATTAGGCTAAAGTTGTGTTGTTTCCTCGCTTTGAACTTATTGAGGTGTTTGTTCTTGACTCTACATGGACTAGATCATATTTAAGCCCTCTCTTCCACTTCCATATTACACACAATATATCTAGGGGTTGTGATCTTCTGAAGTAACAACAATACCGTTATAGCAGATGCACGTGGGGTCGGGGACCATACCACAATGATTGTAATAGCACTGTTGTTAGTGCAGAGGTTCCCATCACATATTTTAGCAGATCAACCTGATAATTTACATTGCAAATGGCTGCTTGATGGCATCCAACTCCATCATTGACTAATATAGCTCTATGCCTATTGGTGAATACCTACAAACATTCTTTGGCACAGAGCAATCCCAAAGGAGCTACATGTTGTTTGTTCTGACTTGCTGATATGAGTATAGAATACTTAAGTAGCTTGGTAAATGAAAGTATTTCCTTTTCAAATGCATATGATTAGGTATATATATTCTGGAATGTATTTTGTTTTGTTTTTTGTAAGGACCTTTACATTGATTGCGAATAGTGGTTATTAGTACAAGTAATCGAAACTTAAATTTTCTTTAAATCACACCTCTTATTTTCTTGCGATACATTCTTTAGTTTACATCTTATGTTCTCAATGACCTAATTGCTTTTGTCAAAGGCCAGTTCACATCTTTGTGCTCATAATTTTATTAGCTACTTAGTTTCATATATTAAGACAAACTTATTGGAAAAAAGCATGCTCCTGATTAATTATACGAGGTTAGTTGTGCCTGATTTTTGTTGATTATCTCATGGTTTGTGCCCATTAAGATTGCTTCTTAAACCATGTCAAAAAGTCTGACTATTGGATAAGTACATGGCATACCATCATACATATTCCAAATTTTAACTAATACTATCCCGTGCAACTGCACGGGTTGATGACTAGTAGTTCTAATGGATGATGACGTGGTATATTTGGTGATGTGGAGGGCTGCATGTTAAGACAATTAGACTTAGTGGGGATCAACTATTTATGTATTATAGATTCGTCAATAGGTGTTACGTTTTTTATAATAGCATTAACTTTTATTAAAAATTAGAAAATATCCACGTTCATAATTATTATTGGCATTTATTAAAATTGGACAAAAAAATGGTGCAAAATAGCATTGAAGCAGGTTCTACCCATTTTATTACCCGGTGCAATGCACGAGCATTTATACTAGTATCCGAACCAATACCCAGAATGAGAATGTTCACCCAACATTCACTCTTTTCCAATATAATATAGCTCTCACTATCAGCTGTCGGTCACCTGTTGCATTGCGAACCGCCGGGACTCCTCGAGTGCCATGCCCCGTGCCGCCCCTTTTTGTACAGCACCGGGCATCCCCAAGCCGTGCGGCTCTCCCTGCCACTGTTGGCTGCTGCATTGTCAACCGGTGGGACTCGTCGAGCACCATGCGGAGTGCCATCGCATCTTTGGGGCGACGGCCGTCCATTTCCGCGGATGTCTAGGGGTGGCGGATGACGTCGCAGAGGCCCGTGTCCTCGCTAGCTGGGGCAGGTTGCTCAGGCGTGAATCTGCTACATCTGCACTAGTCGCGGTTGGCAGCCCCGCCTCCACTGCCGGCTTCCTTGCGTACGGATACGTGTGCCCACCCACTTTCTGTTGGAATTTTGCTAATAGGTCTTTGGTTCAAAGTTCAATTAAAATTCTGAAATTCTCTTGACTCATTCATGCACACATGTGAGTGAAGTGAGTGGCACTAAAGTTTAGTCCCACCACGTAAGTTGAGAGAGAGTTGCACCTCTTTATAGGTTAGCTCTTCTACCACTTGTATGAGCATGAGAAGATGAGACCTACACGCGCGCTCCTCCTCCTCGCCACGGCGCGGCGCGGCGCGGGAATGAGCCGAGCCGAGGACAGAGGACAGAGCTATGCACGTTGTCTATGTTTTTGCTGCTCGGAAATAATTAATAAATCGTAATTAACAGACACGTTAATTGCTCAGCCGTTTCCGATCCGTTTGGGTCGTGGGGCTGTTACTTGGACGTGGGATTTTTCTCCACGACCTACCCGGTCCGCATTATATAGTCAGGCAGACATCTACCCTAGCCGCAGCCACAACATATGGTTTCGCACCACCGTTCCAGATCATTGCGCCGCCACGCAAGTCTTCTCGATCCCTCCTTCCGGCATGCACCGCAAGAAGGGACAACAGGCCTCCGGAACCCCGCCTGTTGTGATCCTGTACGGGAGAGTGGCGATCAATTTTTTGGGGAGCGCACTCACGCGACTGCTGGCAACGACGACTTCGCCAACGACGACTTCTTCCCCGACCTCGGCAACCTCTTCCTCAACGACATGTGTGACAACGTCAACGTCAACGGTGCTGCTCCCGTTGCACCGTATGTGATTATGTCCTTCTTGTACGAGATGGTGGTAAAATTCCTATTTCTAGTATGTGCCCTACATGTCATATGTTCATCTACTATGCTAGTTCAAATGATTAGTTTAATCTCTGCTAACTGTCATGATTTATCTTCTGTTTATTTGAATTAAATCTCATAGTAATTTCCTCATATTTCCAACAATCCAAAAACCTGATTATAGGCAAATTACTCCGAGTGTTTTTACTGTGTATTTGAGCCGCCTGCCTTTAAGGGGGCGCAATATAAGTGGTGGCGCACGAGAGCAGTCTACTGGTTTGAAACCATGGGCTGGTATGACGCCACTAAGGGCAAGCCTGAGGGCGATCTTAATCCAGCACAACTGGAAGCTCTTGAGAAGATCGACACTCTCTTTAAAGGCGCCTTTCTGAGTGTTCTTGATGATTCCATTGTGGATTTATATATGTCGATTGACAACGGCAAGGACATGTGGGCTGCGCTCGAGGCCAAATTTGGTGCCTCGGACGCCGGCAACGAGTTGTACGTCATGGAGCAATTCTATCGATCTTCTCCGGCTCACGAAACTCTGGTCTAATGCCCGCCTTTAGAAAGTACCTGTTTCTTCCTATTATTCATATCCGCTAGGGGTACGAAGGAGAAGGAGACCGGATGCGTTAAGCTAGTTGGTAAGAGTTCTTGTCATTATTAATAGTGGCCCTAGAGAAAGAGCTTACGCTAATTGTTCTAACTTCATTCATATTTGATTCCGTAACCGAGACCTTTTCCCACATCTGTGCCAGGAGGGCAAGCGGTCAAAGCAGAAAGGGTTCTCGCTTCTCCGTCTAGAAGGACACCAAATGGACCAAATCCTATCGATCTTACTACAAGTTGACTGATGAGCACCATGTTGTACAACAGGCTCATGAGATACAGTCACTCGCCAAGGAACTTGAGTACTTCAAGTGTGTGTTGCCGGACAAATTTGTCGCCGGGGGCATCATTTCCAAGCTTCCACCTTTGTGGAACAATTTTGCTACTTCCCTGAAACACAAGAGACAAGAGTTTTCCGTTTCGGATCTCATTGGTACTCTTGATGTTGAAGAGAAGGCGAGAGTAAAAGACACACGTGCTCGAGTTGCTGAGGGAGCTTCTAGTGCCCACAAGTTCAAAAATAACAAGAACAAAACTCAGGGCAAAGGCAAGTTTGATGCAAAGAACAAGCCGTCACATCTTACCAACTTCAAGAAGAATTCTCATAAGAAGGGGAAGGGACTTTGCCATGTCTGCGGTGATCCTAATCACTGGGCTCCGAAGTGTCCTAACCTCTTTGAGGAGCGTGAACATGAGAAGAGCGGCAAGTCCGCTAATGTTGACATCGGTGATACTGATATGAAGGAATCTGGGTACGGCATTCTTCCTACCATCCTTTCAGTATTTCAATCTCCTGATTGGCTAATTGACACCGGTGCCAATGTACATGTTTGTGCTGACGCCTCCATGTTTTCTTCTTACCAGATCACAGGGACTTCTCCCGTGCTGATGGGGAACGGGTCACATGCCATCGTTCGAGGTGTTGCTATGGTCGATCTGAAGTTTACTTCGTGGTAGATCGTGCGTCTGAAGAACGTTCATCATGTGTCCTCCATCAATAAGAATCTCGTCAGCGGTTTCCGCTTGTGTCGAGATGGTTTTAAGTTCGTTTTCGAGTCCAATAAAGTTGTAATTTCTAAGGATGGACAATTTTTTGGAAAAGGCTATGAGTGCGGAGGCTTGTTCCGCCTGTCTTTGTCAGATATTTACACTAAAGTTATTAATAATGTTTGCCACAATAATGAGTCAAATATTTGGCATTTAATACTTTGTCATATTAACTTTGGCTGCATGACACGGCTAGCCAATATGAGTTTAATTCCGAAATTTACTAATGTCAAGGGCTCCAAGTGCCAAGTGTGTGTGCAAGCTAAGCAACCTCGCAAGTCCCATAAGACTGCAGAGGCTAGAGACTTGGCGCCACTAGAGCTTATACATTCTGATCTTTGTGAGATGAATAGTGTGTTGACAAAAGGTGGCAAGACATACTACATGACGTTGATTGATGACTCCACTAGATTTTGTCGTGTGTATCTTC
This sequence comes from Secale cereale, assembly GCA_902687465.1. Taxonomy (NCBI): domain Eukaryota; kingdom Viridiplantae; phylum Streptophyta; class Magnoliopsida; order Poales; family Poaceae; genus Secale; species Secale cereale. The sequence goes on along the minus strand of LR738712.1, from coordinate 751,706,184 downwards.
TGAAATCAAAAGTTGAGGCTCTATATTTGTTCAAAATCTATAAAGCTGAAGTAGAGAACCAACTTGATCGAAAAATTAAACGGCTTAGGTCTGATCGTGGTGGAGAATATTTTTCCAATGAGTTTGATTTTTTTTGGGCGGAACATGGTATAATCCATGAGAGGACGCCTCCCTACTCACCTCAGTCAAATGGGGTGGCCGAAAGAAAGAACCGAACTCTAACTGATTTCGTTAACGCCATGTTAGACACACCGGGTCTCTCCAAGGCATGGTGGGGGGAGGCGCTAATGACTGCATGTCATGTCCTAAACCGAGTTCCCACAAAGCATAAAACCATGACTCCTTTTGAGGAATGGGAAAGGAAAATATTGAAACTCTCCTACCTATGTACTTGGGGTTGTTTGGGGAAAGTCAATATACCAATTAGCAAGAAGCGCAAGCTTGGACCAAAAACTGTGGATTGTGTTCTTCTGGGCTATGCTTTTCATAGCATTGGCTATTGATTTTTTATAATAAAATCTGAGGTATCCGACATGCATGTTGGTGCAATTATGGAGTCGAATGATGCGACTTTCTTTGAGGACATATTTCCTATGAAGGGTATGTCGAGTTCATCAAATCAGGAGATACCTACTTCTTGTAGTGAGGAATTTGCTGTAATTCCTGAACCCACCATTGCGATGGAACACGTTGAGAATCCTATTGAGGATGACAATGAAACTCCTGTAAGGAGTAAGAGACAGAGGACTGCAAAGTCCTTTGGTGATGATTTCATTGTGTACCTTGTGGATGACACACCCAGGAATATTTCAGAAGCCTATGCATCTTCTGATGCTGACTATTGGAAGGAAGCTATCCGCGGCGAGATGGATTCCATCTTAGCTAACGAAACCTGGGAAATCACTGATCGTCCTTATGGGTGCAAACCTGTAGGATGTAAGTGGGTGTTCAAGAAAAATCTTAGACCTGATGGTACGATTGAAAAGTACAAGGCACGACTTGTGGCTAAGGGTTATACCCAAAAAGAAGGTGAAGACTATTTTGATACTTACTCACCTATGGCTAGACTGAACACTGTTCGGATGCTACTATCACTGGGTGTCAGGGTTTTGGGGCGACATATGCCAACGGATGGCTTATCATGCTTTGGGTCAATAGAACGTCGCCGGGCCCTGGAAGCGAGATGAGGCGAAACTTAGGACGCCTACGGATCTTACCCAGGTTCGGGGCTCTCCGTGGAGATAACACCCCTAGTCCTGCTCTGCGGGGGCTCCGCGTCATGACTGATGTCACTATGGTAGGTACAAGGTTACTCCTCGAGCTGTGTGGTCTAGGGGAGGAAGATGAACAAGGCTAGCTCACTTCCTATGCCCTAGGGATCGGGGATGGTTGCTAGGGTTTCTATCTCTCTTTCTATCTTCTTCTTCTCAGGGTTCTAATCTTTCAACCCTCCAACATGGAGGACCCTGGGGTTTTATATAGGCCTACCCCCAGGGGTACAATTGTAATCTCAACAAAGCGGCCCCCATCTGCTGGCGTCTTGCTGCATCGATCTTGCCGCCTGTCTGCCGGCGGGCCCACATGATTGCCTTTTACTGTATACATGCTTCTGCTGACGACAACCTCGTCAGGGGGGAAGTGGCTACAGTGCCGCCGTCTCCCACCGTACGCTGCCGCCACGCCACTCTTGTCATTTTGATGAGGTTCAAACTTCTAGGGCATGATCCTCCGTCTGTTACCAGGCGGCTGCCTCCCCTGGCCTTCTGCCAGGGGCGGCTTGTTTATGACTTACCCATTGGCCGGTGGGGCCAGCCTCCTGCTGGCCCTGCCGTCTCCGAGTAGTGGGATCGTGGCTTCCTCTGACCGAAGCTTGGTCACAAGCAGCGTGGCTACAGTGACCCGCCGTTTAGGAGATATCCATAAGGTACACATTCACTGTAGCCACGCCCTTATAGATTCTCTAAGACATATTCATCTGTAGCCATGCCTCAGCTGCGTGGTGGTCCCCCAGCACGCGTCCCGAGGGGGGAGCATGGGACCGTCTGCTAGCTGTTGGCATTGGTGCCGCAGCCTGTTGGGTCCTTGCCGCCTGCTGGCAGCCGGCTCCTAGGGCAAGCTACCCTAGGAGGCGGCCCGATGAGCAAACGGTCGGGGGTAGCAGGCGGCCACAATTTGTCTTGAAATACCAAGGGTGGTCACCGAGGACACCCATGGTCAATATCTCCAATAGTAGTCCCCGAAGCTGGTGGAACTCCGCGGCTGGTGGTGGAGGGCTGCGGGGTTCCGCGCGCGGATCCAATGTGACAGGGATAATCGATTGCCCTCCCACGCGCATTTAATGCGCGCGGATTAGGCGCGCAAAAGGTGGGGGTCGTGCGGGGCGTGGTGCAGTTGATTCCACGCACGTGCCCTCGGCTTCGCCGCCCCGAGCCTATAAGTAGGCCGGGGGAGAGGAGTTGGCTCCGTTCTCGCGCTCGCTCCTCCCCGCTTTCCTCCTTCTTCCTCGCTTCCTCCCGCTCCTCTCGCCAAGGTCGCAACGAGCTGCTGCCTGAACCATGGCCGCCGCAATGTCTACTCGCCACCATGGCCAGTGGGACGACAACGAGGTCCTGGAGGAGCACATCGACGTCCTCCGCCGGTCGCGAAAGTGTTGGGGAACGTAGTATTTTAAAATTTTCCTACGATCACGCAAGATCTATCTACCAGATGCATAGCAACGAGAGGGGAGAGTGAGTCTACGTACCCTCGTAGACTGAAAGCGGAAGCGTTAGAACAACGCGGTTGATGTAGTCGTACGTCTTCACGGCCCGACCGATCAAGCACCGAAACTACGGCACCACCGAGTTCTAGCACACGTTCAGCCGAGTGTCGAGGGAGAGTTCCGTCAGCACGACGGCGTGGTGACGATCTTGATGTTCTACCGTCGCAGGGCTTCGCCTAAGCACCGCTACAATATTTATCGAGGAGAACTATGGTGGAGGGGGGCACCGCACACGGCTAAGAGATCAAGAGATCAATTGTTGTGTCTAGAGGTGCCCCCCTGCCCCCGTATATAAAGGAGGGAGGGAGAGGCCGGCCCTAGAGGGGGCGCACCAAGTGTGGGGAGTCCTACTAGGACTCCCAAGTCCTAGTAGGATTCCCCTTTCCTTTCCGGAGTAGGAGAGAAGGAAAGAGGGGGAGAGGGAGAAGGAAAAGGGGGCTGCACCCCTTGTCCAATTCGGACCAGAAGGGGGGTGCACGCCTCCTTCCTTTTGGCCTCTCTCCTCTATTCCCGTAACTCCCCGGTACTCTGAAAATACCCGAATCACTCGGAACCTTTCCGATGTCCGAATATAGTCGTCCAATATATCGATTTTTACGTCTCGACCATTTTGAGACTCCTCGTCATGTCCCCGATCTCATCCGGGACTCAGAACTCCTTCGGTACATCAAAACTCATAAATTCATAATAAAACTATCATCGAAACCTTAAGCGTGCGGACCCTACGGGTTCGAGAACTATGTAGACATGACCGAGACACGTCTTCGGTCAATAACCAATAGCAGAACCAGGATGCTCATATTGGCTCCCACATATTCTACGAAGATCTTTATCGGTCAAACCGCATAACAACATACGTTGTTCCCTTTGTCATTGGTATGTTACTTGCCCGAGATTCGATCGTCGGTATCTCAATACCTAGTTCAATCTCGTTACCGGCAAGTCTCTTTACTCGTTCCGTAATACATCATCCTGCAAATAACTCATTAGCTGCAATGCTTGCAAGTCTTATAGTGATGTGCATTACCGAGTGGGCCCAGAGATACCTCTCCGACAATCGGAGTGACAAATCCTAATCTCGAAATACGCCAACCCAACAAGTACCTTCGGAGACACCTGTAGAGTACCTTTATAATCACCCAGTTACGTTGTGACGTTTGGTAGCACACAAAGTGTTCCTCCGGTATTCGGGAGTTGCATAATCTCATAGTCATAGGAACATGTATAAGTCATGAAGAAAGCAATAGCAGTAAAACTTAAACGATCATAGTGCTAAGCTAACGGATGGGTCTTGTCCATCACATCATTCTCCTAATGATGTGATCCCGTTGATCAAATGACAACTCATGTCTATGGCTAGGAAACATAACCATCTTTGATCAATGAGCTAGTCTAGTAGAGGCATACTAGGGACACTCTGTTTTGTCTATGTATTCACACATGTACTAAGTTTCCGGTTAATACAATTCTAGCATGAATAATAAACATTTATCATGATATAAGGAAATAAATAATAAATTTATTATTGCCTCTAGGTCATATTTCCTTCAGTCTCCCACTTGCACTAGAGTCAATAATCTAGCTCACATCGCCATGTGATTTAATACCGATAGTTCACATCGTTATGTGAATAACACCCATAGTCCACATCACCATGTGACCAACACCCAACGGGTTTACTAGAGTCAATAATCTAGTTCACATCGCTATGTGATTAGTACCCAAGAGTAATAAGGTGTGATCATGTTTTGCTTGTGAGAGAAGTTTAGTCAACGGGTCTGTCACATTCAGATCCGTATGTATTTCGCAAATTTCTATGTCTACAATGCTCTGCATAGAGCTACTCTAGCTAATTGCTCCCACTTTCAATACGCATCCAGATTGATACTTAGAGTCATCTGGATTTAGTGTCAAAGCTTGCATCGGCGTAACCCTTTACGACGAACTCTTTATCACCTCCATAATCGAGAAACATTTCCTTAGTCATCCAGTTACTAAGGATAATTTTGACCGCTGTACAGTGATCTACTCCTGGATCACTATTGTACCCCCTTGACAAACTCATGGCAAGGTACACAACATGTTTGGTACACAACATGGCATACTTTATAGAACCTATGGCTGAGGCATAGGGAATGACTTTCATTCTCTCTATATTTTTCTGCTGTGGTCTGGCTTTGAGTCTTACTCAACTTCACACCTTACAAGTCAGGCAAGAACTCCTTCTTTGACTGATCCATTTTGAACTACTTCAAAATCTTATCAAGGTATGTACTCATCGAAAGTCTTATCAAGCGTCTTGATCTATCTCTATAGATCTTGATGCCCAATATGTAAGCAGCTTCACCAAGGTCTTTCTTTGAAAAACTCCATTCAAACACTCCTTTATGCTTTCCAGAAAATTCTACATCATTTCCGATCGACAATATGTCATTCACATATACATATCAGAAAGGTTGTAGCGCTCCCACTCACTTCTTGTAAATACAGGCTTCACCGCAAGTCTGTATAAATCTATATGCTTTGATCAACTTATCAAAGCGTATATTCCAACTCCGAGATGCTTGCACCAGTCCATAGATGGATCGCTGGAGCTTGCACATTTTGTTAGCACTTTAGGATTGACAAAACCTTCTGGTTGCATCATATACAAGTCTTCTTTAATAAATCCATTAAATAATGCAGTTTTGTTATCCATATGCCAGATTTCATAAAATGTGGCAATTGCTAACATGATTCGGACAGACTTAAGCATCGCTACGGGTGAGAAAGTCGCATCGTAGTCAACTCCTTGAACTTGTTGAAAAACTTTCGCAACAAGTCGAGCTTTGTAAACAGTAACATTACCGTCAGCGTCAGTCTTCCTCTTGAAGATCCATTTATTTTTGATGGCTTGCCGATCATCGGGCAAGTCAACCAAAGTCAACACTTTGTTCTCATACATGGATCCCATCTCAGATTTCATGGCCTCAAGCCATTTTGCGGAATCTGGGCTCATCATCGCTTCCTCATAGTTCGTTGGTTCATCATGGTCCAGTAACATGACTTCCAGAACCGGGTTGCTGTACCACTCTGATGTGGAACGAACTCTGGTTGATCTACGAAGTTCAGCAGAAACTTGATCTGAAGTTTCATGATCATCATCATTAGCTTCCTCACTAATTGGTGTAGGAATCACTCAAACTTGTATCTGTGATGTTCCAATTTCCAATTCGGGAGAAGGTACAATTACCTCATCAAGTTCTACTTTCCTCCCACTCACTTCTTTCGAGAGAAACTCCTTCTCTAGAAAGGATCCACTCTTAGCAACAAAGACCTTGCCTTCGGATCTGTGATAGAAGGTGTACCCAACAGTTTCTTTTGGGTATCCTATGAAGATTTACTTCTCCGATTTGGGTTCGGGCTTATCATGTTGAAACTTTTTCACATAAGCATCGCAGTCCCAAACTTAAAGAAATGACAGCTTAGGTTTCTCGTCAAACCACAGTTCATACGGTGTCATCTCCACGGATTTAGATGGTGCCCTATTTAACGTGAATGTAGCTGTCTCTAATGCATAACCCCAAAAGCGATAGTGGTAGATCGGTAAGAGACATCATCGATCGCACCATATCTAATAAAGTACGGTTATGACGTTCGGACACACCATTACACTGTGGTGTTCCAGGTGGCGTGAGTAGTGAAACTATTTCACATTGTTTTTACTGAAGGCCAAACTCTCTAATTCAAATATTTTACCTCTACGATCATATCGTAGAAACTCTTATTTTCTTGTTACGATGATTCTCCACTTCACTCTGAAATTCTTTGAACTTTTCAAATGTTTCAGACTTGTGCTTCATTAAGTAGATATACCCATATCTGCTCAAATCATCAGTGAAGGTCAGAAAATAACGATACCCGCCGCGAGCTTCAACACTCATTGGTCCACATACATCTGTATGTATGATTTCCAACAAATCTTTTGCTCGCTCCATTGTTCGGGAGAACGGAGTTTTAGTCATCTTGCCCATGAGGCATGGTTCACAAGCACCAAGTGATTCATAATCAAGTGATTCCAAAAGTCCATCACTATGGAGTTTCTTCATGCGCTTTACACCATTATGACCTAAACGGAAGTGCCACAAATAAGTTGCACTATCATTATTAACCTTGGATCTTTTGGCTTCAATATTATGAATATGTTGTTGGAGATATGCCCTAGAGGCAATAATAAAAGCATTATTATTATATCTCCTTGTTCATGATAATTGTCTGTTATTCATGCTTGAATTGTATTGTACGGAAACAACGATACATGTGTGAATACACAGACCACAATGAGTCCCTGGTAGGCCTCTAGTAGCCAGCTCGTTGATCAACAGATGGTCACGGTTTCATGACCATGGACATGAGATGTCGGTGATAACGGGATCACATCATTAGGAGAATGATGTGATGGACAAGACCCAAGCTTGAGCATAACACGAGATCGTATAGTTCGTAATGCATAAGCTTTTCGGTGTCAAGTATTTATTCCTTAGACCATGAGGTTGTACAACTCCCGGATACCGTAGGAGTGCTCTGGGTGTGCCAACCGTCACAACGTAACTGGGTGGCTATAAAGGTACGCATCGGGTATCTCTGAAAGTGTCTGTTGAGTTGGTACGAACCGAGACTGGGATGTTGTCACTCCATATGACGGAGAGGTACCTCTGGGCCCACTCGGTAATACATCATCATAATGAGCTCAATGTGACTAAGTGGTTAGTCACGGGATGATGGATTACGGATCGAGTAAAGAGACTTGCCATAACGAGATTGAACAAGGTATTGGGAATACCGACGATCGAATCTCGGGCAAGTACCGTACCGATGGACAAAGGGAATAACATACGTGATTGAGTGAATCCTTGACACGGTGGTTCATCCGATGAAGATCATCGAGGAACACGTGGGAACCAACATGGGTATCCAGATCCCGCTGTTGGTTATTAACCGGAGAGTGGTCTCGGTCATGTCTACGTGTCTCCCTAAACCCGTAGGGTCTACACACTTAAGGTTCGGTAACGCTAGGGTCGTAGAGATTAATGCACGTGGAAACCCGAAAGTTGTTCGGAGTCCCGGATGAGATCCCGGACGTCATGAGGAGTTCCAGAATGGTCCGGAGGTAAAGATTGATATATGGGAAGTCCAGTTTCGGCCAACGGGTGATCTCCGGGGGTCACCGGGAGCGTCCCTGGACCACCGAAGGGGCCCCGGGGGTCCACCGGGTGGGGCCACCCCTCCCGATGGGGCCCCTAGGCCGCGAGGGGATGTGTCCAGCCCTCAGGGCTGGCGCACCACCAAGGGAGGCCCACCTCCCCTGCGCCTAGGGATAAACCCTAAGGGGAGGGGGGGCCACCACTTGCCTTGGGGGAGGGGGACTCCTCCCTGGCCGCCGCCCCCCTTGCAGATTGGATCTGCAAGGGGCTGGCGCCCCCCCTGGCCCCCTATATATATGTGGGGGGGGGGGGGGGAGAGGGCAGCCGCACCTCAGCCCTGGCGCCTCTCCCCCTCCCGTCACACCTCCCAACTCCTTTGCAGGGCAGCCCGGCGAAGCCCTGCTGCGATCTCCACTGCATCCGTCATCACGCCGTCGTGCTGCCGGATCTCTGACGACTTCTCCTCCCCCCTTGCTGGATCAAGAAGGAGGTGACGTTGCTGCACCGTACGTGTGTTGAACGCGGAGGTGACGTCCGTTCAGCGCTAGATCATCGGTGACGAAGAACGTGAAGAGTACGACTACTTCATCCTTGCTTCGTTGAAAGCTTCCGCACGCAATCTTCATAACGGTATGTAGATGCACTCTTAGTTGCTCGTTGCTAGATGTCTCCATACTTGGATCTTGGTGAAGACGTAGAATTTTTTGAATTATGCTACGTTACCCAACAGTGGCATCTGAGCCTAGGTTTTATGCGTAGCATCTTGGCACGAGTAGAACACAAAGCAGTTGTGGGCGTATGATCTTGTTCAACTTTCTTACCGTTACTAGTCAATCTTGATTCGGCGGTATTGTGGGATGAAGCGGCCCGGACCGACCTTACACGTACGCTTACGTGAGACTGGTTCCACCGACAGACATGCACTAGATGCATAAGGTGGCTGGCGGGTGTCTGTCTCTCCTACTTTAGTCGGATCGGATTCGATGAAAAGGGTCCTTATGAAGGGTAAATAGAAGTTGACAAATCACGTTGTGGTTTTGGCGTAGGTAAGAAACGTTCTTGCTAGAAATCCTATAGAAGCCACGTAAAACTTGCAACAACAATTAGAGGACGTCTAACTTGTTTTTGCAGCATGTGTTTTGTGACAAGGTATGGCAAAGAACGAAGATGTGATGAATGATATATGTGATGTATGAGATTGATCATGTTTTTGTAATAGGGAATCACGACTTGCATGTCGATGAACTTGACAACCGGCATGAGCCATAGGAGTTGTCTTTATTATTGTATGACCTGCGTGTCACTGAATAACGCCATGTAATTACTTTACTTCGTTGCTAAACGTTAGCTATAGTAGTAGAAGTAATAGTTGGCGTGACGACTTCTTCAAGACACGATGATGGAGATCATGATGATGAAGATCATGGTGTCGAGCCGGTGACAAGATGATCATGGTGCCCCGAAGATGGAGATCCAAGGAGCAAGATGATATTGGCCATATCATGTCACTTTAATTGATTGCATGTGATGTTTATCATGTTTTTGCATCTTGTTTACTTAGAACGACGGTAGTAAATAAGATGATCTCTCACTAAAATTTCAAGTAATGTGTTTCCCCTAACTGTGCACCGTTGCTAAAGCTCGTTGTTCCGAAGCACCACGTGATGATCGGGTGTGATAGGTTCTAACGTTCGCATACAACGGGTGTAAGACAGATTTACACACGCGATACACTTAGGGTTCACTTGACGAGCCTAGCATGTATAGACATGGCCTCGGAACACGGAAGACCGAAAGGTCGAACACGAGTCGTATAGAAGATACGATCAACATGAAGATGTTCACCGTTTTTGACTAGTCCGTCTCACGTGATGATCGGACACGGACTACTCGATTCGGACCGTGTATCACTTAGATGACTAGAGAGATGTCATTCTGAGTGGGAGTTCATTAAAATTTGATTAAGATGAACTTAAACTTAGTCTAAATTCTTCACAATATCTCTTGTAGATCAAATGGCCCACGCTCAGTTTTCCCTCAACTTCAACGCGTTCCTAGAGAAAACCAAGCTGAAAGACGATGGTAGCAACTATACGGATTGGGTCCGTAACCTGAGGATTATCCTCATAGCTGCCAAGAGAACTTATGTCCTAGAAGCACCGCTAGGTGCTGCACCCGCTCTCCCGGCGACCCAAGACGTTTTGAACGCCTGGCGGTCGCGTAGTGATGATTACTCCCTGGTTCAGTGCGGCATGCTTTACAGTTTAGAATCGGGGCTCCAAAAGCGTTTTGAGCACCATGGAGCATATGAGATGTTCGAAGAGCTGAAAATGGTTTTCCAAGCTCATGCCCGAGTCGAGAGATATGATGTCTCCGACGCATTCTACAGCTGTAAGATGGAGGAAAACAGTTCTGTCAGTGAGCACATCCTCAAGATTTCAGGATTGCACAACCGCTTGCCTCAGCTGGGAATGAATCTCCCAGATGAAGCGGTCGTTGACAGAATCCTCCAGTCGCTCCCACCAAGCTTCAAGAGCTTCGTGCTGAACTTCAATATGCAGGGGATGGAGAAGTCCATTCCCGAGGTGTATTCGATGCTGAAATCAGCGGAGGTAGACATCAAGAAAGAACATCAAGTGTTGATGGTCAATAAAACCACTAAGTTCAAGAAAGGCAAGGGTAAAAAGAACTTCAAGAAGGACGGCAAGCAAGTTGCCGCGCCTGGCAAGCCTGTTGCCGGGAAGAAGCCAAAGTATGGACCCAAGCCAGAGACTGAGTGCTTTTATTGCAAGGGAACGGGTCACTGGAAGCGGAACTGCCCCAAATACTTAGCAGACAAGAAGGCCGGCAACGTCAAAGGTATATATGATATACATGTTATTGATGTGTACCTTACCAGCACTCGTAGTAGCTCCTGGGTATTCGATACCGGTGCAGTTGCTCACATTTGTAACTCAAAACAGGAGCTGTGGAATAAACGGATACTGGCGAAGGATGAGGTGACGATGCGCGTCGGGAATGGTTCCAAGGTCGATGTGATCGCCGTCGGCACGCTGCCTCTACATCTACCCTCGGGATTAGTTTTGAACCTGAATAATTGTTATTTAGTACCAGCTTTGAGCATGAACATTGTTTCTGGATCTCGTCTTATGCGAGATGGATATTCTTTCAAATCGGAGAATAATGGTTGTTCTATTTATTTGATAGATATGTTTTATGGTCATGCCCCGCTGGTCAATGGTTTATTTTTGATGAATCTCGAACATAGTGATACACATATTCATAGTGTAGATGCCAAAAGATGTAAAGTTGATAATGATAGTCCCACATACTTGTGGCATTGCCGCCTTGGTCATATTGGTGTCAAACGTATGAAGAAGCTCCATTCAGATGGACTTCTAGAGTCTCTTGATTATGAATCATTTGACACGTGCGAACCATGCCTCTTGGGCAAGATGACCAAGACTCCGTTCTCCGGAACAATGGAGCGAGCAAGCAACTTGTTGGAAATCATACATACTGATGTGTGCGGTCCAATGAGTGTTGAGGCTCGCGGAGGCTACCGTTATGTTCTCACCCTCACGGATGACTTGAGTAGATATGGGTATATCTATTTGATGAAACACAAGTCTGAGACCTTTGAAAAGTTCAAGGAATTTCAGAATGAGGTTGAGAATCAACGTGACAGAAAAATAAAGTTCTTGCGATCGGATCGTGGGGGTGAATATTTAAGTCATGAATTTGGCACACACCTTAGGAGCTGTGGAATTGTTTCACAATTGACACCGCCCGGTACACCTCAACGTAACGGTGTGTCCGAACGTCGAAATCGTACTCTGTTGGACATGGTGCAATCTATGATGTCCCTCACCGATTTATCGCTATCTTTTTGAGGTTATGCTTTAGAGACTGCCACATTCACTTTAAATAGGGCTCCGTCAAAATCCGTTGAGAGGACTCCATATGAACTTTTGTTTGGCAAGAAACCAAAGCTGTTGTTTCTGAAAGTTTGGGGTTGCGATGCTTATGTCAAGAAACTTCAACCTGAAAAGCTCGAACCCAAATCGGAGAAATGCGTCTTCATAGGATACCCAAAGGAAACTATTGGGTACACCTTCTACCACAGATCCGAAGGCAAAGTTTTTGTTGCAAAGAATGGATACTTTCTGGAGAAAGAGTTTCTCTCGAAAGAAGTGAGTGGGAGGAAAGTAGAACTTGATGAGGTGATAGTCACCACTCCTGTACCGGAAAGTAGCGCAACACAGGAAACTGTTCCTGAGGTGCCTGCACCGACAAGGGAGGAAGATAATGATAATGATCATGAAGATACAGATCAAGTTACTACTGAACTTCGAAGGTCCACAAGGGTACGTTCCGCACCAGAGTGGTACGGCAACCCTATACTGGAAATCATGTTGTTAGACAATGGTGAACCTTCGAACTATGAAGAAGCGATGGCGGGCCCAGATTCCAATAAATGGCTTGGAGCCATGAAATCCGAGATAGAATCCATGTATGAAAACAAAGTATGGACTTTGGTGGACTTGCCTGATGATAGGCACGCCATAGAAAATAAATGGATATTTCAGAAGAAGACAGACGCGGATGGTAATGTGACCATCTATAAAGCTCGGCTTGTCGCTAAGGGTTATCGACAAGTTCAAGGGATTGACTACGATGAGACTTTCTCTCCCGTAGCGATGCTGAAGTCAGTCAGAATCATGTTAGCTATTGCCGCATTCTATGATTATGAGATATGGCAAATGGACGTCAAAACAGCTTTCCTTAATGGCTTCCTCAAGGAAGAGTTGTATAAGATGCAACCGGAAGGTTTTGTCGATCCAGAGAACGCTAACAAGGTATGCAAGCTCCAGCGCTCGATTTACAGGCTGGTGCAAGCATCTCGGAGTTGGAATATTCGCTTTGATGAAGTGATCAAAGCGTTTGGCTTTATACAGACTTATGGAGAAGCCTATATTTACAAGAAAGTGAGTGGGAGCTCTGTAGCATTTCTCATATTATATGTGGATGACATATTGCTGATGGGAAATGATATAGAATTCTTGGAAAATGTAAAGGCCTACTTGAATAAAAGTTTTTCAATGAAGGACCTTGGAGAAGCTGCTTACATATTAGGCATCAAGATCTATAGAGATAGATCAAGACGCCTCATTGGTCTTTCACAAAGTACATACCTTGACAAAATATTGAAGAAGTTCAATATGGATCAGTCTAAGAAAGGATTCTTGCCTGTTTTGCAAGGTATGAGATTGAGTAAGACTCAGTCGCCGACCACGGCAGAAGATAGAGAAAAGATGAGTGTCATTCCCTATGCCTCGGCAATAGGTTCTATCATGTATGCCATGCTGTGAACCTTGCCATAAGTTTGGTAGGGAGGTACCAAAGTGATCCCGGTACGGAACACTGGACAGCGGTCAAGAACATCCTGAAGTACCTGAAAAGGACTAAGGATATGTTTCTCGTTTATGGAGGTGACGAAGAGCTCGTCGTAAAGGGTTACGTCGATGCTAGCTTCGACACAGATCTGGATGACTCTAAGTCACAAACCGGATACGTGTATATTTTGAATGGAGGGGCAGTCAGCTGGTGCAGTTGCAAGCAAAGCATGGTGGCAGCATCTACATGTGAAGCGGAGTACATAGCTGCTTCTGAAGCAGCGCAAGAAGGAGTCTGGATGAAGGAGTTCATCACCGACCTAGGAGTCATTCCAAGCGCGTCAAGCCCGATGACTCTCTTCTGTGACAACACTGGTGCTATTGCTATTACCAAAGAGCCCAGGTTTCACAAGAAGACCAAGCACATCAAGCGCCGTTTCAACTCCATCCGGAATTATGTTCAGGATGGAGACATAGATATTTGTAAAGTGCATACGGATCTGAATGTAGCAGACCCGTTGACTAAACCTCTTTCACGAGCAAAACATGATCAACACGAGAACTCTATGGGTGTTCGATTCATCACAATGTAACTAGATTATTGACTCTAGTGCAAGTGGGAGACTGTTGGAGATATGCCCTAGAGGCAATAATAAAAGCATTATTATTATATCTCCTTGTTCATGATAATTGTCTGTTATTCATGCTTGAATTGTATTGTACGGAAACAGCGATACATGTGTGAATACACAGACCACAATGAGTCCCTGGTAGGCCTCTAGTAGCCAGCTCGTTGATCAACAGATGGTCACGGTTTCATGACCATGGACATGAGATGTCGGTGATAACGGGATCACATCATTAGGAGAATGATGTGATGGACAAGACCCAAACTTGAGCATAACACGAGATCGTATAGTTCGTAATGCATAAGCTTTTCGGTGTCAAGTATTTATTCCTTAGACCATGAGGTTGTACAACTCCCGGATACCGTAGGAGTGCTTTGGGTGTGCCAACCGTCACAACGTAACTGGGTGGCTATAAAGGTACGCATCGGGTATCTCCGAAAGTGTCTGTTGAGTTGGTACGAACCGAGACTGGGATGTTGTCACTCCGTATGACGGAGAGGTACCTCTGGGCCCACTCGGTAATACATCATCATAATGAGCTCAATGTGACTAAGTGGTTAGTCACGGGATGATGGATTACGGATCGAGTAAAGAGACTTGCCATAACGAGATTGAACAAGGTATTGGGAATACCGACGATCGAATCTCGGGCAAGTACCGTACCGATGGACAAAGGGAATAACATACGGGATTGAGTGAATCCTTGACACGGTGGTTCATCCGATGAAGATCATCGAGGAACACGTGGGAACCAACATGGGTATCCAGATCCCGCTGTTGGTTATTAACCGGAGAGTGGTCTCGGTCATGTCTACGTGTCTCCCTAAACCCGTAGGGTCTACACACTTAAGGTTCGGTAACGCTAGGGTCGTAGAGATTAATGCACGTGGAAACCCGAAAGTTGTTCGGAGTCCCGGATGAGATCCCGGACGTCACGAGGAGTTCCAGAATGGTCCGGAGGTAAAGATTGATATATGGGAAGTCCAGTTTCGGCCAACGGGTGATCTCCGGGGGTCACCGGGAGCGTCCCGGGACCACCGAAGGGGCCCCGGGGGTCCACCGGGTGGGGCCACCCCTCCCGGTGGGGCCCCTAGGCCGCGAGGGGATGTGTCCAGCCCTCAGGGCTGGCGCACCACCAAGGGAGGCCCACCTCCCATGCGCCTAGGGATAAACCCTAAGGGGAGGGGGGGCCACCACTTGCCTTGGGGGAGGGGGACTCCTCCCTGGCCGCCGCCCCCCCTTGCAGATTGGATCTGCAAGGGGCTGGCGCCCCCCCGGCGCCCTATATATATGTGGGGGGGGGGGAGAGGCCAGCCGCACCTCAGCCCTGGCGACTCTCCCCCTCCCGTCACACCTCCCAACTCCTTTGCAGGGCAGCCCGGCGAAGCCCTGCTGCGATCTCCACTGCATCCGTCATCACGCCGTCGTGCTGCCGGATCTCTGACGACTTCTCCTCCCCCCTTGCTGGATCAAGAAGGAGGTGACGTTGCTGCACCGTACGTGTGTTGAACGCGGAGGTGCCGTCCGTTCGGCGCTAGATCATCGGTGACGAAGAACGTGAAGAGTACGACTACTTCATCCTTGCTTCGTTGAAAGCTTCCGCACGCAATCTTCATAACGGTATGTAGATGCACTCTTAGTTGCTCGTTGCTAGATGTCTCCATACTTGGATCTTGGTGAAGACGTAGAAATTTTTTGAATTATGCTACGTTACCCAACATATGTGTATCACCACGATCGAGATCCAACAAACTATTTTCATTGGGTGTATGACCATCGAAGGTTTTATTCATGTAAACAGAATAACAATTATTCTACGACTTTAAATGAATAACCGTATTGCAACAAATATGATCAAATCATATTCATGCTCAACGTAAATGCCAAATAACATTTATTTAGGTTTTACACTAATCCCGAAAGTATAGGGAGTGTGCGATGATGATCATATCAATCTTGGAACCACTTCCAACACACATCGTCACTTCACCTTTAACTAGTCTCTGTTCATTCTTCAATTCTCGTTTCGAGTTACTAATTTTAGCAACTGAACCGGTATCAAATACCCAGGGGTTGCTATGAACACTAGTAAAGTACACATCAATTATCTGTATATCAAAATACAACTTTGTTTACTTTGCCATCCTTCTTATCCGCCAAGTATCTAGGGCAGTTCCACTTCCGGTGACCATTTCCTTTGCAGTAGAAGCACTTAGTTTCAGGCTTGAGTTTTAGCTTTGGGTTTCTTCACGGGAGTGACAACTTGCTTGTCATTCTTCTTGAAGTCCCCTTCTATCCCTTTGCCCTTTACTTGAAACAAGTGGTCTTGTTAACCATCAACACTTGATGCTTTTTCATGATTTCTACCTTCGCCGACTTCAGCATCGCGAAGAGCTCGGGAATTCCTTTCGTCATCCCTTGCATATTATAGTTCATCACGAAGTTCTACTAACTTGGCGATAGTGACTAGAGAACTTTGTCAATTACTATCTTATCTGGAAGATTAACTCCCACTTGATTCAAGTAATTGTAGTACCTAGACAATCTGAGCACATGCTCACTGGTTGAGCTATTCTCCTCCATCTTGTAGGCAAAGTACTGTCAGAAGTCTTATACCTCTCGACACGGGCATGAGTATGAAATACTAATTTCAACTCTTGGAACATATTATATGCTCTGTGGCGTTCCAAACGTTTTTGAAGTCCCGGTTCTAAGCCATAAAGCATGGTGCACTTAAACTATCAAGTAGTCATCATACCGAGGTTTTGTCAAAACGTTCATAACATCTACATCTGCTCCTGCAATAGGTCTGTCACCTAGCGGTGCATCAAGGACATAATTCTCTGTGCAGCAATGAGGATAATCCTCAGATCACGGAACAATTCCGCATCATTGCTACTAACATCTTTCAACTTAGTTTTCTCTAGGAACATATAAAAAATAAACGGGGAGCAACATCGTGAGCTATTGATCTACAACATAGATATGCAAAAACTATCAGGACTAAGTTCATGATAAATTAAAGTTCATTTAATCATATTACTTAAAGAACTCCCACTTAGATAGACATCCCTCCGGTCATCTAAATGATCACGTGATCCAAATCAACTAAACCATGTCCGATCATCACGTGAGATGGAGTAGTTTCAATGGTGAACATCTTATGTTGATCATATCTACTATATGATTCACGCTCAACCTTTCGGTTTCTAGTGTTCCGAGGCCATATCTGCATATGCTAGGCTCGTCAAGTTTAACCCGAGTATTCTGCGTGTGCAAAACTGGCTTACACCCATTGTTGTCAGGACCCCGATCCTAAGTCACACCGATCTAGCTGTAACACGTCATATCACTTTGCGGCCTCACGCACGGTAACCCCACGGGTGCCACCTTACCTGGCCCGGGACCGTTTGTGCATTTTGGCACACGTATATGACAGTGTCGCTAGCATCCATATGACAGAGAACCCGGGCCGACATGGCTAGTTATAAACCAAAAGTGGCACTATATTACAGAGACATGCATCCATGACCCAGCAACGAACGTGTCGGTCATCAACGTATGAACCCAAGTCGTAGCAAGCTACATGGACTTAAAGGAACAACGCGTGACATTTCCCCTAAGGGGCAGACACAGGAACGAAGAAGGACACATGCCGGCCAGCCTACGTGTTCCGAGCAGTAGCAAGCTACCAAGGCTCATTGGAATCACTAGGAGGCATTTCCCTGTAAGATAGGCTACCAAAGGAGAACAACTAGGTGTCGGATCCCACACATACCAAGCATTTCAATCATACACGCAATATGCTCAATATGTGCAAATACAACATTGCATCACAACAGAACTCTATGACTCAAAGTACTTTATTTAAAAGGCTCCAAGAGCCATACATAACATATTCATACAGGTAGGGGTCACATGACCCAACACTCAAGTCATACAGTCATACAAGCACAAGCGGAAGCTACATGTCTAAGTACAGACAACTTAGAAAGTAAAACAGGCTTGGTGTAGCCTGACTATCTACAAGGCCCTTCACAAGCTCCACATCACCGTTTGGGTGTCAAGCTACTCGTCGACGTCAACGTCTATGTAGAACCCATCAGCAGGGGCAGGGTTCTCCTCTGCAACAGTTATTAAGCAAACATGAGTACAAAGGTACTCAGCAAGTCTTACCACAGAACCTATCATACATGCAACATTATCAAAGGGGGTAGTGGAGTTTATAGCAGAATGCCAGCTTTGACCTTGGCTAACCTATACTACAACTCTCAACAGATTGCAAGATGTTATTACGAACACGAGTCCTCTAATCACCACATCAATACACTACCGAGGATCCTCTTCCGTCATCCTACGGAAGGGCCATCCACGGCACTCACGCTTATCTTGAGGCTTTTAGTAGTAACCATCAACTTGTCTATGAACTGTAAGAGAAACCAAGTAGTTCGTACTGCGAACAACGGCTATTCGAATAGTTTGAAAACCCTGCAGGGGTGTACCTCTTCACACACGCTTCCACCACTTATCGCCGTTTACTCGGCGTGTACTCGGCAACCTTCAAGCGGAAGCCCAACGAGGGTGTCGGCCACGACCTGACTAACTACTCAAGTCTCTCGTCCAGGTTTATCGCCTATTTGGGTTCCATCCGTGAAGAGATCCGGCCGGGGTGTCGCTCACGGCCCCAAACGATGTGTACAGGGTTCCCGAGTCACCAAACGGGCAACCGGTACACCGTGCCACGTACCTGTCGCATCACAACCCACCCCGAGGGTCAGCGTTGTGCACGACCTCCAGTAAACTATAAACACCAGAAACTAATTGCAACTCCTGGACAGAGATCAAGGGTAATTAATAAGCCGAGAGGGTCAATTAAGGATCCCAATGTGTGGTAGTAGCTGTAACTTGAACCACACATACAGATCTCGGGTCCTATGGACGATTCCAATGAAACAACCCACCATGTACTCCTACATGGCCTTTCATCGATACCTTTACCAAGCGTATTCCACACTTCCTTCTCTTTATCGGTAAGATCATTTCACTCTGATCCATCACCCAGATGAATCAGACCAGACACAACTCTAAGCATAGCAGGCAACATAAACAAATAGCATGGTGGATCACAGATCACATGGCTCAATCAACTCCTACACATGCTAGTGGGTTTCAACTATTTACTGTGGCAATGACAGGTCATGCAAGGGAATAGGGTTCAACTACCGCAGCAAGTAGCAGTTCACGCGCTGTTGCCTTAATGCAGTAAAAGAGAGCAGGAGCGAGAAGATTGGGTTTGTATCGGAATGATCAATGATTGCTTGCCTGACAAGGTAGTTGTCGGGTACTGCTCTTCAACTGGATACGCGGCAGTATCCTCGGGAGCAGGACCTAACACAGGGAATACCGACGATACAATCATTAACAAACAAATGCAACAATATGATGCATGCTCATGACATGGCAAGATGCATGTGTGTTGGCTAATGTAACTAGAACCAGAAGGGTTTGAACCTATTTGAATCAAGGATTCAAATTGAAGTTCAAACTATTATTTAAAAAAGTGCATAATCGTGTTTGTGATGTAAACAGCAAGTTAGCTTGTTCAAACATGCATGAAACCAGTGCCATTAGAAAGATTGGATTTTTCTGATCATTTTTCATATATAAATCTTTTCCATCTGAGCTATGGTTGATTTTTTATGATTTTTAGAAGTTTTGGGTATTTTCTGGAATTTCTTGAATTATTATTAAACCTAAAAATCCCAGAAAAACCTTTACTGCGTCAGCATGACATCATGCTGACGTCAGGCAGTCAACAGGAGCTAGTCCAAGTCAAACATGACATGTGGGCCCTGCATGTCAGTGTCACAGCTAATTAACTGAGTTAATTAGAGTTAATCTAAAACTAATTAGCTGTCAGTGGGGCCTGGGCCCACGGGTCAGTGACTAAACCAATTAACTAAATAAATTAACAAAAACTTAATTAAACTAACTAATTAGCAGAAGGTGGCCCACACGTCAGTGACCCAGGGGTAGTCAACCCCCTGGTCAAACAGGTCAAACCCGCCGGCGACGTGACGCCGGCGAGGCCAAGTGCGGCGGCGTGCTTCGGAAAACGTCTGTGGTGCACGATTCGAGCTGTGGCTAGGCGCGTTGGAGAGCTCTTGCTCTTGCGCGTCGGATGGTGGTGGTCGCCGGACCTGGGGTGGCCGGAGACGACGGCAACAAGCTCGACGGCGGCGACCGGCGTCGGGCGTGTGTGGAGATGCGGCTGCAGGGGTCTAGGCGATGCGTGCGTAGCACCGTTCGCATCTACGTGCTGTGGTGAGTGTGATGGACGGGTGCCCGTGACCAAATGGTCACCGGAGCATCGTCGGCGGCGAGCACGGCGGCGGTGCGTTTCGGTGATCAACAGAACGGCGGCTACACGGTGCAAAAAGAACGGAGGAAGGAGGGGTTCGACGTAGAAGCTCACTGCGGTGCTAATGAGCTCGATGGCGGGGTCGGGGACGCGCTGTAGCTTCGTAACGGCGGCGAGGTACTCCGGCGATCCGAGGAAGGGGACGACGGCGTGGGGTCGTTGCAGGGCTTCCGGTGGCTCGTGGCTCAGCGAGGAGGAAGAGGACGACGCGGCGGATCCTCTGGACACACTCACGGGGCGAGGGGGTGGCTCTGAGTGCGGCTACGGCGAGCGGCGGTGACGGCGGCTCGGTGATGGAGAAGAAAGAGCCAGGGGAGGGCGAAGGAGACGAGGGGGAGAAGTGAGAGCGGTCGGGGTAGCTGCGTGTCGACTCGTGGAGTCATCCAGGCCATCGGGGAGGCAGGCAAGCAGCCTGGAGGTGGCCAGGCGCGTGCTGGCGTGCGGCGGCCACGCGCGCGTCCTTCTGGCGCGAGGAGGAAGACGACAGGAGGAGGGCTGGTGGGCTGGGCCGGCTTGCTACAGGGCTTGGCCGAGGTAAGTACTTCTTCCTATTTTCCTTTTCCTATTTTCTTTCTGTTTTATTTCTTTTGCAGCTTTGTTCAATTAATAAAAATGCCTAAACATTTTTATAACTCATGACACTTGTCATATCTACTGTATATAATAGGAATAGTAGGAAACATTATAGTTCATGATTATTTGAGCATTTAAAATATTTTATAGCATTTAAATGCCCAAATTCAAATACCATATGAATTAATCCAAAGCCCTGGATTGTCCTAGAAAATTGTGCACCATTTTTGGCAGAGGTTTAAGACCAAGGCAGAAATGATGAACATTTTGAAGGGCATTTTGGGTACATTGGAAAATATTTTAGCAAACCCTAGTTGTTAGGGGAGGGGTGCTGGGGTTTCTGTTAATCCCATTTCAGGTTTTCTTTGAAAGTAAACATGATGCACACTCTAGTTAGGACCTAATGCAAGTGCTAGCTAGGGATGTGACAACTCACCCCCACTTAAAAGAATCACGTCCCGAGATTCAGGTTCCTCCGGAAAGAGGGTGGGGTACTCAAGTCGAAGACGATCCTCCCTTTCCCAAGTAGCTTCACTCTCGGAATGATGTGACCATTGAACCTTGAGAAACTTGATATTGTGGCATCGAGTGGTGCGCTCAGTTTGATCAAGAATACGAACGGGGTATTCTCGATATGTGAGATTGTCTTGGAGATCAAGCGTCTTGTGGTCCACTCCGCAGATAGGATCCGAGAAGCAACGCCTGAGTTGGGAAACGTGGAAAACATCATGAACTCTGCAGAGGTGCGGAGGTAGTTCCAATTGGTAGGCAACTTCTCCTCGTTTGGCAAGAATGCGAAAAGGACCGATGTAACGAGGGGCCAGTTTGCCTTTGATACCGAAGCGATGGGTTCCCTTAAGAGGAGTAACCCGAAGTTAAGCCTTATCGCCGACTTCAAAAGTCACAGCCTTATGATGACTATCATATTGGCTCATTTGGCGAGACTGGGCTGTTTTCAATCTCTCACGAACGATGCGAACTTGTTCCTCTGCTTCCTGGATCATAACCGGGCCAAAGAATTGTCTTTCCCCGGTCTCTGACCAGTTAAGAGGTGTTCGACACCTTCGTCCATATAGAACTTCGAGGGGGCTTTGCCCAAGCTGGCTTGATAACTATTGTTATAAGCGAATTCGGCAAATGGAAGACATTTTTCCCATTCCATACCGAAAGAAATGACAGAGGCTCGAAGCATGTCTTCCAGAATTTGATTGACTCGTTCCACTTGACCAATTGACTGCGGATGGAAGGCAGTACTGAAAGAGAGATGAGTTCCCATAGCATTCTGGAAACTCTCCCAAAATCGGGAAGTGAAAAGACTTCCACGGTCTGAGTTAATCTCCAACGGTACATCATGTAGTGATACTATCCGAGAGATATATAAGTCTGCTAGCTGGCTAGCGGTAATACTCTCCCGAACAGGCAGGAAATGAGCTACTTTAGAGAGGCGGTCGATAACGACGAAGATAGCATTATTCCCTTTCCTGGACCTGGGAAACCCGGTAATGAAGTCCATACCGACTTTGTCCCATTTCCATTCAGGAATAGCTATAGGTTGAAGGGTGCCAGCAGGCCGTTGATGCTCTACTTTGACTCGACGGCAAATGTCGCAGTTAGCAATAAATTGAGCGATTTCTCTCTTCATCCTAGTCCACCAGAATCTTTGACGTAGGTCTTGATACATTTTGGTACTACCGGGATGAATCGCGAGAGGAGATTCCTGAGCCTCCTTAAGAATCATCTGTCGTAGTTGTGGTTTCTTAGGTACCACCAAGCGGTTTTCGAAGTACACTACACCTCGATCATCCATAGAGAAACTTCTAGCAACTCCGCTAGCAATGTTCGCCTTGATCCGAGATATGCCTTTATCATACCGCTGGGCAACTATGATTTGATCCGTAAGGGTAGGTTTCGCCACCAAGGTGGAAAGGAATCCTCGAGGAATAGTGTGAAGGTTAAGCTTACGAAATTCATCGTGGAGAAGTGGTTGACTTTGTTGTAACATTAAGTTGTTACAATATGACTTACGACTTAGTGCATCAGCCATGACATTGGCCTTTCCAGGAGTGTAAGTGATTCCTAAGTCGTAGTCGGTGAGCAACTCAACCCAACGTCTTTGCCTGAGATTTAGATCTGGTTGGGCGAAGATATACTTCAAACTTTGGTGATCAGTGAAGATTTCACAGCGATTACCAAGGAGGTAATGTCGCCATGTTTTGAGTGCATGGACTACAGCTGCAAGCTCTAAGTCATGAGTAGGATAGTTATCCTCATGTGGACGCAACTGTCGGGATGCGTATGCAATCACTTGACGATCTTGCATGAGAATGCAACCTAGTCCTTGTCGCGAGGCGTCGCAATAGATTATAAAATCCTTGGAAAAGTCTGGTGGTACCAGTACAGGTGCAGATGTCAGGCGTCTTTTCAGTTCCTGAAAACTGGACTCGCACTGTGGGGTCCACTCAAACTTTTTATCTTTCTTGAAGAGTTCGGTTAGAGGTTTAGCAACCTTGGAGAAATTCTCGACGAAACGTCGGCAATAGCTCGCTAAGCCAAGAAAACTCCTAACTTGCTTGACCGATTCAGGGGGAGTCCAATCAAGTACGGCTTGAACTCGCTCGGGATTGACAGCAATACCCTTGCCAGAGATCACATGACCTAGATAGGTTACTTCTGGCAACCAAAATTCACATTTAGAGAATTTGGCATAAAGGCGGTGCTCTCGAAGTTTCGTCAATACCAGCCTTAAATGCTCGGCATGATCTTCCTTGTTCTTGGAGAACATGAGTATATCATCGAGGTATACCACGACGAATTTATCCAAATACTCCATGAATATAGAATTCATTAACCGAGAAAAGGTAGCTGGGGCATTGGTTAATCCGAAGGACATGACGGTGTACTCATATTGGCCATAACGAGTAACGAAAGCCGTTTTAGGAATGTCCCCGTTCTTGATTTTGATTTGATGGTAGCCCAACCTCAAATCCATCTTAGAGAAGACTGAGGATCCAGCGAGCTGATCATACAGGTCGTTGATCCTGGGAAGCGGATACTTATTCTTTATGGTGACCAGATTGACAGGTCGATAATCTACAACCATCCGCTCCGTTCCATCCTTCTTCTTGACGAAGAGGACGGGGCAAGCCCAAGGGGAAGAACTAGGACGGATGAAACCTTTTTGTAAAGACTCATCGAGTTGTTTCTTTAGCTCAGCTAATTCTAGTGGTGCCATCTTATAGGGTCTCCTAGAGATTGGGACAGTTCCAGGGATAAGATCTATCACGAACTCGACATCTCTGTCAGGTGGAACTCCTGGCAGTTCTTCTGGAAAAACATCCGGGAAGTCACGGACTACCGGGATATCTTCGAGTTCTGGTAGAGGGCTGGCATTAAGAGAATAGAGCTGACGTTCAGCCATTCGAGTCAAGACATTGACTATCTTGCCGGATGGATGTGTAAGTTGAACAGTCCTAGTAAAGCAATCAATTTTGGCGTAATGGGTTGTCATCTAATCCATACCCAAAATGATATTTATGTCCGAGGACTTGAGAGCGATTAAAGATGCAAGGAAAACAAGTCTATCGACAAGGATTTCATTTCCATGGCTTACCCTAGAGGTTTGCCACTTTGAACCAGGAGTTTGAATAACCATGGAAGTAGGCATGTCACAAAAAGTCATGTTGTGCAATCGAGCATAGCTCTCAGATATGAACGAATGGGATGCTCCAGTATCGAAAAGAACAGATGTCGGATGGCAGTTTACGAGAAGCGTACCAAGGACGACGTTAGGATCCTCATAGGCTTCTTCGGCAGAAACATAGTTGACATGACCACGTGCAGTGGGGATTAGCTTGACATAGTTCACCTTGCCGGTTGGCTTACCACGGCCAACGGGTTTTCCTGGCTGGTTCAGGGGCCAATCACGCATGTAGTGTCCCGGTTCTCCACACTTGAAACAAGTCACAGTAGTGGTGCGTGGAGCAAAGTTGGAGGGTGGACCTCCATAGGTCTTAGCAGGTGCAAACTGTTGAGTTGGGCGAGGCGCCTCGTAGGATGGCCTCGGGGTATACTTGGGTGGCAGAGCAGTGTTAGGAACCCACACACGGCGCTTGTGAGAGCCAGAGCCGGATGGGGAACCAAAGTCTCGAGTATGCTTGCGGGTGGCCTCGAAGTCGGTCTGGCCTGTCTCAGCACTGATAGCCTTGTTAACCAACTTCTGGAAGGAGGTGCACTCGTGCAGACGTAGATCTCGACGAAGTTCAGGGCTGAGTCCCTTGCGGAACCTCGCCTGGTTCTTGGCATCGGTGGATACTTCCTCAGGTGCATAGCGTGCCAGATTACCAAACTCACGACTATAGGCATCCACAGTTAAACGGCCCTGGGTGAAATTGCAGAATTCCTCCCGCTTGCGATCCATGAGACCTTCCGGAATGTGATGTTCACGGAATGCCTCACTGAACTCAACCCAGGTAGTGACTTGGCCAGCAGGATGCATAGCTTCAAAGTTTTCCCACCAAAGACTGGCAGGGCCCTCAAGATGATAGGCGGCGTAGATAACCTTGTCAGCTTCGGCCACACGGGCAGAGTGTAGCTCGTGGGTGATACTACGTAGCCAGTCATCAGCATCCAGAGGTTCAGTGGAGTGATGGAACTTTGGTGGACACATCTTGATAAAATCGTGGATTGACACCACGTCATTCCTCTGACGGAACCCAGTGTTCTGCTCTATGCGTTCCAGGAGACGGTTGGTCTCTCTCTTGTTCCGTTCTGCTTCAAGCATAACTTCCGCCAAAGAGGGTGGCTGGGGCAGATTCCCATCTCTAGCCCCACTAGCCTCACCCAGCTCCTGAGCACCAGGAGTGTTGCGAGTGTTGACCATCCTAGGAAAACAAAACAACGGTTTAGACAAGGATGGCAAAAATTTGACATAGAAGTGCAGAATGTAATGGATGACACAGAATGCAGAGATGTTCATCCGTACGACATGGTAATATAGGAACTGCTATATATACACCAGTGGTCATACACACCATACAAAGTTTAGTACAAGCCAAGGCTAAAGTACAACTGCGGTGAAAGACGATACATCCCATCAGAGGCATTCCAAGCTCCTATACATTATTTAACTACACCTCCGGAATTCAGTACACACTAAGTCATATTCCACAAGACGCGCAGGACTGTGGAAATACAACTACTACAATACTACTACTACCACAAACTAGCTCAGACATTCGCGTAGTAATCCTCGTAAAGATTACCACCGTAGCCTGGAAGTGGTACAGACGGATCTTGGAACTCGTGAGCACTCGAAGGCTGTGGACCATAGGGGCATGGGTGTGGTCTCGGTCCCGATGCTGGTGGTAACCGACGCCCATGTGGAGGTGTAATACCCCCAACGTCACGCCAATCCATGCGATCAGGCAGACGAGTCCGCACAGGATACAAATCCCGCATGTCCAGATATCCGGCGTGCACAGCAGGTGCAAGCCGTGTCAAAGTAGTCCAGTGAGCGGCTCGAGTGTTATACAGCTCCATTCGGAGGGCACGGACCTCGCGGTCCCTATCCTCCAACATCTGAACAGTAGTCTGAAGCAGTGGCTCTTCATGAGCAGTATCAGTATACAGACCAGTGTAGTAGCCTTCCTCTCCGGGGAGTGAGGCTGGCATGTAACAAAACTCAGTGTTCAGCAACAGGGCATGCCTAGCACGGAGAATGGTCATCATCGAATAAGCGGCATCCTGCACTGCCATCTCGATGGTAATCCCGAGTCCATAAGACCAATGGATGGGATCATTAGCTCCGGGATATGAGGGGTATATCCGGACTATGCAGAAATACAGACTTTGATTAAAATCCCGATACTGTTCCTCCACAGTGTATTCAGGATACCAGCGATAACCGGTCTCAGTCATCACACGAACTAGCATGGCCGTGTGACCGGGCACATTAATGCACCGAGTCAAACGAACCACTTGGTGAGGGATGCGGCCAGACATCTGAAACACGAAATAATGCAAAGGCATAAGTGTTTCTGGAAGAAATCGGGCAGCATAACAACTGTAAATGCTCAAACAAGATTTGAGACATCATACAAATGATAGCATAGCCACTCAACAATTCCATATCAAGGTTCCGGTTCAACAATCATCATACTCAAAAGGATAGAAACTGAACTGAGGCTTGAAACCAACAATCCTAAGAGTCTACGGATTAGTAACACGTGAACCTAGTAAGGATAAGAGGCCTAGTCCTAAATCCCCGTAGAAAGAATAGACGGACTCAGATCAGAAGGGCATAAGGTAAAGGAGTAAAAAGAGCCTTACGTTCCCTTCCACAATCAATTCCCCTACATATAACTAAGAATTTTTTCTAGACTCAACATCGACCAGTTTGGCTTGAGAAACCTACAGGCAGTCCAGCTCTGATGCCAACGCTGTCAGGACCCCGATCCTAAGTCACACCGATCTAGCTGTAACACGTCATATCACTTTGCGGCCTCACGCACGGTAACCCCACGGGTGCCACCTTACCTGGCCCGGGACCATTTGCGCATTTTGGCACACGTATATGATAGTGTCGCTAGCATCCATATGACAGAGAACCCGGGCCGACATGGCTAGTTATAAACCAAAAGTGGCACTAAATTACAGAGACAGGCATCCATGACCCAGCAACGAACGTGTCGGTCATCAACGTATGAACCCAAGTCGTAGCAAGCTACATGGACTTAAAGGAACAACGCGTGACATTTCCCCTAAGGGACAGACACAGGAACGAAGAAGGACACATGCCGGCCAGCCTACGTGTTCCGAGCAGTAGCAAGCTACCAAGGCTCATTGGAATCACTAGGAGGCATTTCCCTGTAAGATAGGCTACCAAAGGAGAACAACTAGGTGTCGGATCCCACACATACCAAGCATTTCAATCATACACGCAATATGCTCAATATGTGCAAATACAACATTGCATCACAACAGAACTCTATGACTCAAAGTACTTTATTTAAAAGGCTCCAAGAGCCATACATAACATATTCATACAGGTAGGGGTCACATGACCCAACACTCAAGTCATACAGTCATACAAGCACAAGCGGAAGCTACATGTCTAAGTACAGACAACTTAGAAAGTAAAACAGGCTTGGTGTAGCCTGACTATCTACAAGGCCCTTCACAAGCTCCAGATCACCGTCTGGGTGTCAAGCTACTCGTCGACGTCAACGTCTATGTAGAACCCATCAGCAGGGGCAGGGTTCTCCTCTGCAACAGTTATTAAGCAAACATGAGTACAAAGGTACTCTGCAAGTCTTACCACAGAACCTATCATACATGCAACATTATCAAAGGGGGTAGTGGAGTTTATAGCAGAATGCCAGCTTTGACCTTGGCTAACCTATACTACAACTCTCAACAGATTGCAAGATGTTATTACGAACACGAGTCCTCTAATCACCACATCAATACACTACCGAGGATCCTCTTCCGTCATCCTACGGAAGGGCCATCCACGGCACTCACGCTTATCTTGAGGCTTTTAGTACTAACCATCAACTTGTCTATGAACTGTAAGAGCAACCAAGTAGTTCGTACCGCGAACAACGGCTATTCGAATAGTTTGAAAACCCTGCAGGGGTGTACCTCTTCACACACGCTTCCACCACTTATCGCCGTTTACTCGGCGTGTACTCGGCAACCTTCAAGCGGAAGCCCAGCGAGGGTGTCGGCCACGACCTGACTAACTACTCAAGTCTCTCGTCCAGGTTTATCGCCTATTTGGGTTCCATCCATGGGGAGATCCGGCCGGGGTGTCGCTCACGGCCCCAAACGATGTGTACAGGGTTCCCGAGTCACCAAACGGGCAACCGGTACACCGTGCCACGTACCTGTCGCATCACAACCCACCCCGAGGGTCAGCGTTGTGCACGACCTCCAGTAAACTATAAACACCAGAAACTAATTGCAACTCCTGGACAGAGATCAAGGGTAATTAATAAGCTGAGAGGGTCAATTAAGGATCCCAATGCGTGGTAGTAGCTGTAACTTGAACCACACATACAGATCTCGGGTCCTATGGACGATTCCAATGAAACAACCCACCATGTACTCCTACATGGCCTTTCATCGATACCTTTACCAAGCGTATTCCACACTTCCTTCTCTTTATCGGTAAGATCATTTCACTCTGATCCATCACCCAGATGAATCAGACCAGACACAACTCTAAGCGTAGCAGGCAACATAAACAAATAGCATGGTGGATCACAGATCACATGGCTCAATCAACTCCTACACATGCTAGTGGGTTTCAACTATTTACTGTGGCAATGACAGGTCATGCAAGGGAATAGGGTTCAACTACCGCAGCAAGTAGCAGTTCACGCGCTGTTGCCTTAATGCAGTACAAGAGAGCAGGAGCGAGAAGATTGGGTTTGTATCGGAATGATCAATGATTGCTTGCCTGACAAGGTAGTTGTCGGGTACTGCTCTTCAACTGGATACGCGGCAGTATCCTCGGGAGCAGGACCTAACACAGGGAATACCGACGATACAATCATTAACAAACAAATGCAACAATATGATGCATGCTCATGACATGGCAAGATGCATGTGTGTTGGCTAATGTAACTAGAACCAGAAGGGTTTGAACCTATTTGAATCAAGGATTCAAATTGAAGTTCAAACTATTATTTAAAAAAGTGCATAATCGTGTTTGTGATGTAAACAGCAAGTTAACTTGTTCAAACATGCATGAAACCAGTGCCATTAGAAAGATTGGATTTTTCTGATCATTTTTCATATATAAATCTTTTCCATCTGAGCTATGGTTGATTTATATGATTTTTAGAAGTTTTGGGTATTTTCTGGAATTTCTTGAATTATTATTAAACCTAAAAATCCCAGAAAAACCTTTACTGCGTCAGCATGACATCATGCTGACGTCAGGCAGTCAACAGGAGCTAGTCCAAGTCAAACATGACATGTGGGCCCTGCATGTCAGTGTCACAGCTAATTAACTGAGTTAATTAGAGTTAATCTAAAACTAATTAGCTGTCAGTGGGGCCTGGGCCCACGGGTCAGTGACTAAACTAATTAACTAAATAAATTAACAAAAACTTAATTAAATTACTAATTAGCAGAAGGTGGCCCACACGTCAGTGACCCAGGGGTAGTCAACCCCCCTGGTCAAACAGGTCAAACCCGCCGGCGACGTGACGCCGGCGAGGCCAAGTGCGGCGGCGTGCTTCGGAAAACGTCTGTGGTGCACGGTTCGAGCTGTGGCTAGGCGCGTTGGAGAGCTCTTGCTCTTGCGCGTCGGATGGTGGTGGTCGCCGGACCTGGGGTGGCCGGAGACGACGGCAACAAGCTCGACGGCGGCGACCGGCGTCGGGCGTGTGTGGAGATGCGGCTGCAGGGGTCTAGGCGATGCGTGCGTAGCACCGTTCGCATCTACGTGCTGTGGTGAGTGTGATGGACGGGTGCCCGTGACCAAATGGTCACCGGAGCATCGTCGGCGGCGAGCACGGCGGCGGTGCGTTTCGGTGATCAACAGAACGGCGGCTACACGGTGCAAAAAGAACGGAGGAAGGAGGGGTTCGACGTAGAAGCTCACTGCGGTGCTAATGAGCTCGACGGCGGGGTCGGGGACGCGCTGTAGCTTCGTAACGGCGGCGAGGTACTCCGGCGATCCGAGGAAGGGGACGACGGCGTGGGGTCGTTGCAGGGCTTCCGGTGGCTCGTGGCTCAGCGAGGAGGAAGAGGACGACGCGGCGGATCCTCTGGACACACTCACGGGGCGAGGGGGTGGCTCTGAGTGCGGCTACGGCGAGCGGCGGCGACGGCGGCTCGGTGATGGAGAAGAAAGAGCCAGGGGAGGGCGAAGGAGACGAGGGGGAGAAGTGAGAGCGGTCGGGGAAGCTGCGTGTCGACTCATGGAGTCATCCAGGCCATCGGGGAGGCAGGCAAGCAGCC
This sequence comes from Secale cereale, assembly GCA_902687465.1. Lineage (NCBI taxonomy): Eukaryota > Viridiplantae > Streptophyta > Magnoliopsida > Poales > Poaceae > Secale > Secale cereale. The sequence goes on along the minus strand of LR738712.1, from coordinate 751,675,249 downwards.
TGGAGGTGGCCGGGCGCGTGCCGGCGCGCGGCGGCCACGCGCGCGTCCTTCTGGCGCGAGGAGGAAGACGACAGGAGGAGGGCTGGTGGGCTGGGCCGGCTTGCTACAGGGCTGGGCCGAGGTAAGTACTTCTTCCTATTTTTTATGTTCTATTTCTTTTGCAGCTTTGTTCAATTAATAAAAATGCCTAAACATTTTTATAACTGATGACACTTGTCATATCTACTGTATATAATAGGAACAGTAGGAAACATTATAGTTCATGATTATTTGAGCATTTAAAATATTTTATAGCATTTAAATGCTCAAATTCAAATACCATATGAATTAATCCAAAGCCCTGGATTGTCCTAGAAAATTGTGCACCATTTTTGGCAGAGGTTTAAGACCAAGGCAGAAATGATGAACATTTTGAAGGGCATTTTGGGTACATTGGAAAATATTTTAGCAAACCCTAGTTGTTAGGGGAGGGGTGCTGGGGTTTCTGTTAATCCCTTTTCAGGTTTTCTTTGAAAGTAAACATGATGCACACTCTAGTTAGGTCCTAATGCAAGTGCTAGCTAGGGATGTGACAGTTGTATTTGAACGTAGAGCTTATTACACCCGATCATCACGTGGTGTCTCAGCACGACGAACTTTCGCAACGGTGCATGCTCAGGGAGAACACTTATACCTTGAAATTTAGTAAGGGATCATCTTATAATGCTACCGTAGAACTAAGCAAAATAAGAAGCATAATAAGATAAACATCACATGCAATCAAAATATGTGACATGATATGGTCATCATCATCTTGTGCTTTTGATCTCCATCTCCAAAGCACCGTCATGATCACCTTCGTCACCGGCGCGACACCTTGATCTCCATCGTAGCATCGTTGTAGTCTCGCCAACTATTGCTTCTACGACTATCGCCACCGCTTAGTGATAAAGTAAAGCAATTACATGGCGATTGCATTTCATACAATAAAGCGACAACCATATGGCTCCTGCCAGTTGCCGGTAACTTTACAAAACATGATCATTTCATACAAAACCGTACAACTCATCATGTCTTGACCATATCACATCACAACATGCCCTGCAAAAACAAGTTAGACGTCCTCTACTTTGTTGTTGCAAGTTTTATGTGGCTGCTACGGGCTTAGCAAGAACCGTACTTACCTACGCATACAAAACCACAACGATATTTCGTCAAGTATGTGCTGTTTTAACCTTCACAAGGACCGGGCGTAGCCACACTTGATTCAACTAAAGTTGGAGAAACTGACACCCGCCAGCCACCTGTGTGCGAAGCACGTCGGTAGAACCAGTCTCGCGTAAGCGTACGCGTAATGTCGGTCCAGGCCGCTTCATCCAACAATACCGCCGAATCAAAGTATGACATGCTGGTAAGCAGTATGACTAGTATCGTCCACAACTCACTTGTGTTCTACTCGTGCATATCATCTACGCATAGACCTGGCTCTGATACCACTATTGGGGAACGTAGTATTTTAAAATTTTCCTACGATCACGCAAGATCTATCTACCAGGTGCATAGCAACGAGATGGGAGAGTGAGTCTACGTACCCTCGTAGACCGAAAGCGGAAGCGTTAGAACAACGCGGTTGATGTAGTCGTACGTCTTCACGGCCCGACCGATCAAGCACCGAAACTACGGCACCTCCGAGTTCTAGCACACGTTCAGCTCAATGACGTCCCTCGAACTCCGATCCAGCCGAGTGTCGAGGGAGAGTTCCGTCAGCACGACGGCGTGGTGACGATCTTGATGTTCTACCGTCGCTGGGCTTCGCCTAAGCACCGCTACAATATTTATCGAGGAGAACTATGATGGAGGGGGGCACCGCACACGGCTAAGAGATCAAGAGATCAATTATTGTGTCTAGAGGTGCCCCCCTGCCCCCGTATATAAAGGAGGGAGGGAGAGGCCGGCCCTAGAGGGGGCGCACCAAGTGTGGGGAGTCCTACTAGGACTCCCAAGTCCTAGTAGGATTCCCCTTTCCTTTCCGGAGTAGGAGAGAAGGAAAGAGGGGGAGAGGGAGAAGGAAAAGGGGGCTGCACCCCTTGTCCAATTCGGACCGGAAGGGGGGTGCACGCCTCCTTCCTTTTGGCCTCTCTCCTCTATTCCCGTAACTCCCCGGTACTCCGAAAATACCCGAATCACTCGGAACCTTTCCGATGTCCGAATATAGTCGTCCAATATATCGATTTTTACGTCTCGAACATTTTGAGACTCCTCGTCATGTCCCCGATCTCATCCGGGACTCCGAACTCCTTCGGTACATCAAAACTCATAAATTCATAATAAAACTATCATCGAAACCTTAAGCGTGCGGACCCTACGGGTTCGAGAACTATGTAGACATGACCGAGACACGTCTCCGGTCAATAACCAATAGCGGAACCTGGATGCTCATATTGGCTCCCACATATTCTACGAAGATCTTTATCGGTCAAACCGCATAACAACATACGTTGTTCCCTTTGTCATCGGTATGTTACTTGCCCGAGATTCGATCGTCGGTATCTCAATACCTAGTTCAATCTCGTTACCGGTAAGTCTCTTTACTCGTTCCGTAATACATCATCCTGCAACTAACTCATTAGCTGCAATGCTTGCAAGGCTTATAGTGATGTGCATTACCGAGTGGGCCCAGAGATACCTCTCCGACAATCGGAGTGACAAATCCTAATCTCGAAATACGCTAACCCAACAAGTACCTTCGGAGACACCTGTAGAGTACCTTTATAATCACCCAGTTACATTGTGACGTTTGGTAGCACACAAAGTGATCCTCCGGTATTCGGGAGTTGCATAATCTCATAGTCATAGGAACATGTATAAGTCATGAAGAAAGCAATAGCAGTAAAACTTAAACGATCATAGTGCTAAGCTAACGGATGGGTCTTGTCCATCACATCATTCTCCTAATGATGTGATCCCATTGATCAAATGACAACTCATGTCTATGGCTAGGAAACATAACCATCTTTGATCAATGAGCTAGTCTAGTAGAGGCATACTAGGGACACTCTGTTTTGTCTATGTATTCACACATGTACTAAGTTTCCGGTTAATACAATTCTAGCATGAATAATAAACATTTATCATGATATAAGGAAATAAATAATAAATTTATTATTGCCTCTAGGGCATATTTCCTTCAGAAAGCTGCCTCCTACTGACAAGGTCGCCGTGCGCCTAGCGCCGGCGGCGGAGATCAGGCCGGCCCCATGGCTGGGCGAGCGGGTCGTCTTCCGCTCGCACTTCCCGTGCGGCTTCGGCCTCCCGGCGAGCGGCTTCTTCCGATCTTTCTTGGAGTTCTTCAACATCCAACCCCACCATCTTACGCCGAACACGGTGGTGACACTCTCATCCTTCGTCGTCCTGTGCGAAACGTACTTCGGCGTCCTCCCCACCATAGAGCTGTGGACCGAGCTTTTTTACGTGGAGCTCGACACCGCAATCCAGAGCGTGGCCGCCCAGTGAGGGGGTGCATTGCGGTGAAGCGCAGTGTATCGAGGAATTTCTTCCCGGCGCCGCAGCTCGTGGCGTCAGTAAAACAGTGGCAGAAGACGTACTTATACGTCTCCAACGTCGACCCCGAACAAGACTTTATCTGTCTGCCGGACTGGGCGCTGGGTCCGCCTGCTGAGCCTCGCGACTCCTGGAAGACCCGGCCTACCTCCCTCCCTGAAGGCGCCTCCATCGCGATGCGCCGTCTCCGGGAGCTGAGGGACGGCGAGGGCCTGATCTTTGCGGATTTGCTGCTCACGCTTGCGGAGCGCCGAGTGCTGCCGCTGCAGCGCCGCCCTCATCTGATCTGTGACATGAGCGGGCACCGGGACCCCAGCTGGACATGTACCAAGCCAATGCCATAAAAGGAGGTGGCTAACTTGGTGAACCACATCTCCAACTGCAAGGTCTCCTACTCCGGCTGGGCCTTTGGCAAGCCGCCATACAGCCGCGACAACCAGCCGCCTGCAGTAAGTTCTTCAGCCCTCTCTTTTCTATCTTTTCCGTTCGGCTACTGTAACCGTCTGATCCTGATGTCTTCTTCAGATCTTCCCTGGATAGCCGGCGCCGGGTTCTGGCCAGCCAGGCCGCCCCCTGGAACCAGATCACTCCCAGAGTGAAACAAGCGACCCCGATCTTAGGGCCGCCACCATGGAGGAGGAGGAGGTGACAGGCGGCAGGGGTCAGCCATCAGGGGGCCTGCCAGATGGCGCCGTCGAGAGCTGGCCAGACGACGAGGAGGAGGAGGAGGAATCACCCGTCCGCGCCTGCCAGCAGGCCGGGCCATCTAGCTCAGCCGGCGGTGGGAAGCGGCGGGACTCACCAGGGCCGTCTGGTGCCCCGCCCAAGAAACTCCGGCTGTCGACCGCCGCCACTAGGCGTCGGGAGGCAGCTGCCAAGGAGATCGTGCCCAGGATGCCCAAGGCCAGGCCAGTCGTGTCCGGGTAAGTGTCTTGTGTCCTTCTTCTATTTGATGCTTATCTTTCTCAGCCGATCCCCTCTTGGCTGACTCCCCATTTTCTTCGGGATATCCATGCAGCTTGCCGCTTTCCCTCTCGCGGCACCAGTAGGCTCTGTTGTGGGGGGCACGGATGCCCCCCCTGCGCCCCCTCGCGTGGATCCAGCCGCCGTGCTCCGGGAGGCGACAGAGAGGAACGCCCGCGAGGCGCACGAGGAGCACGAGGCCGCGGATCGCGAGCGAGCGGTGGCTGATGCCGCAGCCAGGGCGGAGGCCGAAGCCGCCAAGAAGGCCCAGACAGACGCCGCCCGAGCCCGGGAACAGGAAGCGGGCTCCCAGTAGCCAGCAGGCCGCACCGTACTCCCGGAGGCGGGCTCTCTAGAGCCGTTGGCCCAAGCGCCGGCTGCTGACGATTAGCAGCCGGCTGCTAACAATGGGGGGGATGACGCAGATGCAGGTGCCGCCCCCTGTGCCGCCTGCAAGGGAGCAGGGCAGCCGGCCTGCTGGGGCGGAGGTGCCGCCAGCTGAGGGCGTGCTGGTGACTGGCCCGCAGCCGGCCCCCAAAGCCCCAGCCCGTCCACGCCCCGCGAGGGCGGTCTCCGTGCCGCAGCAGGTGGAGGCCGGCGGTGCCAGCTCATCCGTGCCGGAGAATGAGGCCACCAGCGCGTGATGACCCACAACCGTAAGGGATCTATTGCAGCGTTTTAGATAAGTAAGAGTGTCGAACCCAACGAGGAGCAGAAGGTATTGATAAGCGATTCTGAGCAAGAATTTACTGCAAGCACTGAAAGATAACTTTTAGGGGTTTTCTCGGTATAAGCAACAGGAAAGTAAAAGCAAGTAATGTAAAAAGGTACTGAGAGTAATAAGTGGCCCAATCCTTTCTTAGCAAAGGAGAGGCCTAGCAACTGAACTTATAAAGACTAAAGCGTTCCTGAGGACACACGGGAGAGGTAGTCATGTGCTTTCACCATATTCCGTATCGATACTATGTTATGTGTTGATAAGTGTTGAGTGGGTGGATCTATGCTAGTGCACTCTCTAAACTAAGATGAATGCACTCTTATGATTAAACACCTTGCAAGCATCCGCAAATACAAGATAGAATTTAAGGCAAAAGCCTAACCATAGCAATACGATCGAGGATCCATTATTCCCTTATGCAAAAGCGTGCGAACTGGGGTTCAGGTTTCTGTCACTCCGGCAACCCACCGTAAGCATTCTTTATACACGATGTATTCTCCTAGGTCCTTAATTATGCGGAGTGTTGGGTGTTCGACTCACACAACACCACTAGTAGAATGACAACGCAACTTAAGTATCAAACAACACATATTACTTCAACAGCATATGACTACAAACAACAAGACTTTCCCCATGTCCTCAAGAACTAAGGTAACTACTCACGAGGCGTAAAAGAGATCATGATCAGTGGGGATAAATATGTGATAAACAATCTGGACATAATAATATTTCTCCAACAAAACTCAATAGCATTCACCACAAAGTAGTAATCAACACCGATGGAGTAGAGAGGATAGTTAGTACGAGTTACAACACGAGTTGCGATTGTAAGATGAGATTTGGATGAAGATGGAGATGGTGCTGGTGTTGGGGATGATGTTGATGTTGATCTCGATGATGCCCGTGACGATGGTGATGACGATGGCGACGATCTCCCCTTCCGGGAGGTGATCTCCCCGGCGGAATCTGCCCGCCGGAGATGCCCTTTTCTTCTCCGTAGGTTTCCGCCTCGGAGCGGCGGCGGAACTCCGTAAAAAGTCTTCTTTTTAGGGTTTTCGGAGAACGGAGAGTATATAGGCAAAAGGGGGCATCCGGAGGTGGGCCAGGGGCTCCAGGCGCCCCCCCCCCCGGCGCGACCAGGGGGGGGGGGGGCGCCCCCAGGCCGCCTGGGCACCCTGTGGCCCCCCTCTGGCTCCCCTTTTGCGTGTCTTCGTGATTCATATGAAAAATAACTCCCGTCAATTTTCAAGTAATTTGGAGGTATTCTTCTTCAGCAACTCAGCGTCCACTTTTTACTGCTGAATCCTGCGTCTGCTGTTCCGGCATCGGAGAGTTTGCAAACTGTGTAAAATAGACCAAAACAACATAAGAACATCACCGTAACGTGAAATATATCAATGAATAAGGATAAATTATGATACAAAATAGTGATGCATTTTGGACGTATCAACACCCCCAAGCTTAGACCTCGCTTGTCCCCAAGCGAATATGAACTCGGTAAACCTGTCCACAAGTTTAGAGAGTGAAGTGTCGATAAATAGAATACGGACAAGAAGCATCATAGTTTCTTTACCAACTCAAATATCCTCAACAGCAATCTTCAACTCATAAGGCCCTTATGAAAGAGTGATAACACTTATATTCGAAAGTAGGGCTAAGGAAACTCATTATATCATGGCAAACATGTCCTTTGGTCAAAGAACAACAACTCTTATATTTGATGAGATCAATTGAAGCTTTTTGAAAATAACATGTTAATAGGCAAGAAGTGAAAGTGTTAACACAGAGGAAGATGTTTGCCTTAGCTGGGCATGACAAACAATTTACTTATCGAATGATAATGTCAACAGGGATATGATATGACAAATCTTAATGCAGCTTTATATGAATGAATCCTTATCAACATCAAACGTCTGCTCTCTTTGAGAAATAGAAGGAAGTAGAAGTAACTGACTCAACTTAAAATTAAAAGATAGGCACTGCTCTAGGGTAGTAGGGAAAACTCATGTGCTATCCTCAAATCAAACAGAATGAAAACAAGTTTTTAGGGGTGCATGATTTGTCAACGAATGCTAATAGATAACTCAATTGCTTTTTGAGCTGGACAAGTTTCGAGGAACGGCTCACGCACGAGGACGATAACATCCTCTTATTCTCCTTTGTTTATCACTGCCAAAGTTTTTTGATTTCCCATGAACAAGCATGAAGGAGGGTTTGTTTGTTATATTATTTTTAAGCCGGGCGCACTCTATGCCAGCTCCTTCTCGTATTATGGGTTTGCACATTATACATGCAATCCCGGGGTGAAGCTTGTCCAACTCAAAAAGACTATGAATTAGCTATTACTTCCTCATGAGCTAAAACAAAGGCACAAAATAAAAGATTTTGAACATTTGAGGATAACACATAAATTATATACTTTTAGGAGGTGGTAATGGAACACCTCGAGTAGGTAGGTATGGTGGACTCATATGGAAGGTATTGGCTTAAGGGTATGGATGCACAAGCAGAATTCCGCTTAGTATAGAGTTAGGCTAGCAAAGGTTTTGAGAGAACAGACAATTGATGATGACTAAGATGCAAAGCAATATAAAGCATAAACATTGAAATAAGCATAACACATCAAGTTGTCTTCCTTGTCAGCATAACACTTCAAGCATAATAACATAAAGTTTTGGCTATGTTGATAATTTAAGAAAATCATGCTTGTTGTTATGACCAAAGCTATATTTGCCAAGATTAAATAAAGTTTCATAGCCATACCTGACATAAGGTCAATACTCCCCATAAGAATCATCATATAAGGTCGATTGCGTGAAGAGAATACCGAGTGCAGCAAAAGGAACCGATAAACTTCTCATTAATATTCCATCATAAACGACTCCACACTCACGGATACAATTCCTCACCGAAGGAGCGATAGACCTCAATGCACACACCTATCTCATATAACAACCTCCCTAGACATGGTACGACTCTACTTGACTCTAAAAGACAAAAGGTAAAGATAAAGATACCGGGCACTCCCCCAAGCTTGGAACAATCCAAGGGAATGCCATTACCCCAGGAGATTTCACTCATCATCCTTGTTGGCGTTGATCAAGTAGTCCTTGGCGAAACGCTTCCATGGAAGGGGTTCTCCAGTCTCACATCAGAAGCTCGTCTCCTGAATCCTGCATTCAGCACCCAAACCCATGCGCAGAAACCTTAGTTCATACTCACAGTTCTAGTTATGTAGATCATTAATTTTCCCTTGGAGCTCTATAATTCTTTCTTCAGACGCGGCGATTCTTTCCCACATCTCCTTCATCTCCTTCAGGAAGTAGTTCTTCAGCTCGTTGGTGATGTCAAAGTTAGCTTCGACACCACGTTCGGTCATCTTCTTGTACTCAAAGACTTCTTGCTCCACTTCTTCCAGCCTGGCCTGGATGCTCCCCTCCTTGATAGGTCCCTTCAGATCTTCTTGATGAAGGACGCCATCCTCCATCTGAACAACCTGGGGGTGCTTCTTCACCTCAGCGAGGTAAGGGTTGATGACATTGACGACGAACTTGTCCTTGGGGGAACTTGGAGAAGCCATGGCACCTAAATTCAGCTGAAAGATTCCCTGGCAGAAATAGATCGAAGAGAAAACACGCGAAATCGCAAGATACGTTGCCGGAACAATCCGGGAAAATATATAGGAAAAATTTATGCACAGAAAGGAAGGTAACGGACCAAAGCGGGGTCGGAGACGGGCTCCCGGGTGTCCAGGCGGCCTGCCGGCGCGGCCCAGGGGGGGGGGGGCGCCAGGGGGGCGCCTGGACTCCTTGGAGGTCGTCTCCGGCTCCACTTAGACTCGGAATTTTACTAATTTTGCAAAAACTCATAATACGGAACTTTTATGATGGGTTGCGGTGTTTCCTTACCGTACTACATACCTTTTCTTTATTCTGCTTCTGCTGGCGTCTGAAACAGGGCTGCAACATGTTCTTCGTGAGTTGTTGTGTATATTATATTCACATCAACATTGACAGGGTCTCCTGCTATGTAATGTTTAAGTCTTTGCCCATTCACAACTTGAGGTTTGGTGCCTTCAAATTTTTTAATCTTAATTGCACCAGACCGATAAACTTCTTCAATATGAAATGGTCCTTCCCACCTGGAAAGTAGTTTACCTGGAGAAAACCTGAAATGGGATCTAAACAACAAAACTTTATCGCCAACATTAAATTCACGTTTCAGAATCTTCCTATCATGCCACTTTTTTACCTTTTCCTTAAACATTTTAGCGCTCTCGTAAGCTTCACTTCTCTATTCATCTAGAGAAGTCAAGTTCATGAGACGCTTCTCACCAGCTAGTTTTGGGTCAGCGTTAAGCTCTCTAACAGCCCAGAAAGCTTTGTGCTCTAACTCTGATGGCAAATGGCAAGCCTTGCCATACACCATCTTATAGGGAGACATGCCCATGGGGTTTTTGTAAGCAGTTCTATATGCCCACAAAGCATCTCCTAACTTGTTTGACCAATCCTTCCTATTTCTGTTTACTGTTTTCTGCAAGATCAACTTAATCTCTTTATTGGTGAGCTCAACTTGCCCACTAGTTTGAGGATGATATGGTGAAGCAATTCTATGATTAACATCATATTTGGCCAATGCTTTTCTAAAAGCTCCGTGCGTGAAGTGTGATCCCCCATCAGTCATGAGATACCTTGGTACACCAAACCTGGGAAATATTACATCTTTAAGCATTTTCAAAGATGTCTTGTGATCAGCACTTTCAGTGGGGATTGCTTCAACCCACTTGGTCACATAATCAACAGCTACTAAAATGTGAGTGTACTTGTGCGAAGAAGGAAAAGGGCCCATAAAGTCAAAACCCCAACAATCGAAAGGTTCAATTACTAGTGAGTAATTCATAGGCATCTCATTCCTTCTACTAATGTTACCAACTCTCTGACATTTATCACATGCTAAAACATAATTTCTAGCATCTTTAAAGAGAGTAGGCCAATAAAAACCTGATTGAAGAACCTTATGTGCAGTCCTCTCACCGGCATGATGTCCTCCATAGGGACTATCATGACACCGTCTGAGAATGTCCTTCTGCTCATGTTCCGGAATGCATTTTCTCACGATCCCGTCGGGACCTTCTTTGAAAAGATGTGGGTCATCCCAAAAGTAGTGCCTCAAATCATGAAAGAACTTCTTCCTTTGCTGAAATGTTAGACCTGGAGGCAAATACTTTGCAACAATAAAATTAGCATAATCTGCATACCAAGGATCGGAAAGAGATTGTACTTTTACAACGGCAAGTTGCTCGTCTGGAAAACTATCGTTAACTGGGATGGGGTCGTGCGGTATATCTTCCATCCTTGAAAGATTGTCCGCCACCGGATTGTCTTCCACTTTCCTATCAACAATCTGCAAATCAAATTCTTGAAGAAGGAGTACCCATCTGATAAGCCTTGGCTTGGCATCCTTCTTGGTCATAAGATACTTAATGGCAGCATGATCAGTATGAATAATAACTTTGGAATCAACAATATACTGCCTAAACTTAACACAAGCAAAAACTACAGCTAAGAATTCCTTCTCAGTAGTAGCATAGTTTCTTTGAGCACTATCAAGGGTTTTATTAGCATAATGTATAACATTCAATTTCTTATCAACTCTTTGTCCTAAAACAGCTCCAACAGCAAAATCACTTGCATCACACATAATCTCAAAAGGTAAATTCCAGTCAGGTGGTTGTACTATAGGAGCAGTTATTAAAGCTTTCTTAAGGACTTCAAAAGCTTCCTTACAATTTTCATCAAATACAAAAGGAACATCCTTCTGGAGAAGATTAGTGAGGGGTCTCGAGGTTTTAGAAAAGTCTTTAATAAATCTTCTATAAAAACCTGCATGACCGAGAAAACTGTGAATACCTTTGATGTCCCTTGGATAGGGCATCCTTTCAATAGCTTCGATCTTGGCCTTGTCCACTTCAATTCCCCTTTCGCAAATCTTGTGACCAAGAACAATTCCTTCTTTAACCATAAAGTGGGAGCTTTCCCAGTTGAGTACCAAATTTGTCTCCTCGCATCTCTGCAAAACTTTATTAAGGTTGTGAAGACAATGGTCAAAAGAAGTTCCATAGACGGAGAAATCGTCCATGAAGACTTCCATAATATCCCCGCAGAAACCATGAAAGATAGCAGACATACACCTTTGAAAAGTAGCAGGGGCATTACATAAACCAAAAGGCATACGCCTGTAAGCATAAGTACCAAAGGGACAAGTAAAAGTGGTCTTCTCCTGATCGGCGGTGTTAACATGAATTTGAGAGAAGCCAGAATAACCATCGAGATAACAAAAGTGGGTATTTTTGGATAACCTTTCAAGAATTTGGTCGATGAATGGCAACGGATAGTGATCCTTCCTGGTTGCCTTGTTCAACTTCCTGTAATCAATACACATTCTATATCCAATAATAATTCTCTGAGGTATTAATTCATTTTTATCATTAGGAACCACAGTTGTACCTCCTTTCTTAGGAACACAATGTACCGGACTTATCCACTTACTATCAGCTATAGGGTAGATAATACCTGCGGCTAGAAGCTTGAGAATTTCAGTTCTCACGACATCCATCATCTTCGGGTTCAACCGTCGTTGATGATCAACAACTGGTTTATCATCAGGCTCAAGGTTGATAGTATGTTGACAGATAGATGGACTAATCCCCTTAAGGTCATCAAGGGTATAGCCAATTGCGCTTCGGTGTTTACGAAGTACTTCCAATAATCACTCCTCTTCATATCCTGAAAGGTTAGAATTGATAATAACAGGATATACTTTCTTTTCATCTAAATAAGCATACTTGAGCGTATCGGGAAGAGGTTTAAGATCGAACACCGGATCTTCTTTCGGTTTTGATAAAATTCCCAAAGGTTCAACCGGAAGGTTGTGCTTCATGATAGCAGGCTGCCTCAAGAATATTTCATCTAGTTCATTTCTTTCCTGCATATGCAAATCATTCTCGTGGTCCTCCATGTATTGCTGCAAAGGATCATTAGGGGGAATAGCAATAGAGGCAATACTTTCAATAATTTTATCATCACTAGGTAAATCAGTACCACGAGGCTGCTTAGAGAACTTAGAAAAATTAAATTCATATGGCTCACCATCGAATTCAACCGAAACTTTACCTTTCTTGCAATCTATTATAGCTCCACAAGTTCTAAGAAAAGGTCTACCAAAAATAATTGGACAAAAATTGTCCCTCTCTGAACCAAGTACTAGAAAGTCGGTAGGGTATTTTACCTTTCCACATAGGACTTCAACGTCCCTCACAATTCCGATAGGAGAGATAGTTGTTCTATTTGCAAGATGAATAGTAACATCAACTTCTTCAAGTTCACAAGGGGAAATCTCACCGATGATTTCTTCATATAGTGAATAGGGGATAGCGCTTGCACTCGATCCCAAATCGCATAGCCCATAATAATTGTGATCTCCTATTTTAACAGATACTACTGGAGTACCTGAAATTGGGCCTTTATTCTTGGCTGTGACAAGGTTAGTGGAAACAACACAAAAATTTATATTGGAATCCAAAACATCATTAGTAGCAAGGTCTTTAATCAATGCAACTTGAGGATCGACTTTGATCTGGTCCTCAGGCTCATCAACTCTTCTCTCACTTTCATTTATTATGCCTGTCACAAGAGAGTGCTCCCTTATCCTCGTGGGAAAAGGAGGCTTTTCATATATAACTGCAGGCAAAATAGGGTCAACAACATAAATATCAATAAGTGGTTCTTTAAAAGGTTCATGGTGCTGGTCTCTCTTCTTTTTAAAAGAATCAACGTGAGAGGCAAAATTCTTACACAAATCAATCACTAGATGGGAATCAAGACCAATCTTAGAGCAAAAAGTATTGAAGTAATCAGTTTCCACATAGCTCTCAATATAATCATGTTCATAATTTATAGCGGGTTCAATACCTTTATCAATTTCCCAATCTTCGGTATTCCTCTGGATTCTTTCAAGGAGATCCCACATTTCTTCAACACTCTTCTTCTGAAACACCCCACTAGAGGAGGCATCCAGCATCTCCTTATCTTGACGAGAAAGCCTGGCATAAAAATTTGTAAGTATAATTTCCTTGGGAAGCTTATGAATAGGGCATTTGAGCATTAGGGACTTCAATCTCCCCCAAGCTTGAGCAATGCTTTCTCCATCACGAGACCTAAAGTTATAGATATAATTCCTGTCTCGATGAATTTCATGACGAGGATAAAACTTAGTATAAAAGAGAGACATAAGCTCCTGCCAGTCCAGCAAGTGTGAGTTATCGAGAAGCCCATACCAATCTGAAGCTTTATCTATAAGTGATACGACAAACAATTTCCTCATGACAAACTCCCTCGATACACCTGCAAGCTTAAATAATGAACATAGTTGTGACAGATATAGCAAGTGTTCACCGGGATGTCTGTCTCCTGCATAACGATTAGCCAAAACATAATCGATAATACCAGCTGGTATTTTATAAGGCACAATTTCAGTAGGGGGAGGATCAACCACCACAGGTGTGGGGCGTCTTCCCGCAAGCAATGATCCAATAATAGGGTTATCCATAAGGACAAAGAGCAGCAATAGCAAAAACAAAAACAGAATTATATATAAAAAACTTTCTTACCAGTTTCACTTTACCAATAGCGCTACGCTCCCCGGCAACGGCGCCAGAAAACGGTACTTAATGACCCACAACCGTAAGGGATCTATTGCAGCGTTTTCGATAAGTAAGAGTGTCGAACCCAACTTGGAGCAGAAGGTATTGATAAGCGATTCTGAGCAAGAATTTACTGCAAGCACTGAAAGATAACTTTCAGGGGTTTTCTCGGTATAAGCAAGAGGAAAGTAAAAGCAAGTAATGTAAAAAGGTACTGAGAGTAATAAGTGGCCCAATCCTTCCTTAGCAAAGGAGAGGCCTAGCAACTGAACTTATAAAGACTAAAGCGTTCCTGAGGACACACGGGAGAGGTAGTCATGTGCTTTCACCATATTCCGTATCGATACTATGTTATGTGTTGATAAGTGTTGAGTGGGTGGATCTATGCTAGTGCACTCTCTAGACTAAGATGAATGCACTCTTATGATTAAACACCTTTCAAGCATCCGCAAATACACGATAGAATTTAAGGCAAAAGCCTAACCATAGCAATACGATCGAGGATCCATTATTCCCTTATGCAAAAGCGTGCGAACTGGGGTTCAGGTTTCTGTCACTCCGGCAACCCACCGTAAGCACATTCTTTATAAACAATGTATTATCCTAGGTCCTTAATAAGGCGAAGTGTTGGGTGTTCGACTCACACAACACCACTAGTAGAATGACAACGCAACTTAAGTATCAAACAACACATATTACTTCAACAGCATATGACTACAAACAACAAGACTTTCCCCATGTCCTCAAGAACTAAGGTAACTACTCACGAGACATAAAAGAGATCATGATCAGTGGGGATAAATATGTGATAAACAATCTGGACATAATAATATTTCTCCAACAAAACTCAATAGCATTCACCACAAAGTGATAATCAACACCGATGGAGTAGAGAGGATAGGAAGTACGAGTTACAACACGAGTTGCAATTGTAAGATGAGATTTGGATGAAGATGGAGATGGTGCTGGTGTTGGGGATGATGTTGATGATGATCTCGATGATGCCCGTGACGATGGTGATGACGATGGCGACGATCTCCCCTTCCGGGAGGTGATCTCCCCGGCGGAATCTGCCCGCCGGAGATGCCCTTTTCTTCTCCGTAGGTTTCCGCCTCGGAGCGGCGGCGGAACTCCGTAAAAAGTCTTCTTTTTATGGTTTTCGGAGAACGGAGAGTATATAGGCAAAAGGGGGCATCCGGAGGTGGGCCAGGGGCTCCAGGCGCCCCCCCCGGCGGGGCCAGGGGGGCGCGCCCCCAGGCCGCCTGGGCACCCTGTGGCCCCCCTCTGGCTCCCCTTTTGCGTGTCTTCGTGATTCATCTGAAAAATACCTCGCGTCAATTTTCAGGTAATTTGGAGGTATTCTTCTTCAGCAACTCAGCGTCCACTTTTTACTGCTGAATCCTGCGTCTGCTGTTCCGGCATCGGAGAGTTTGCAAACTGTGTAAAATAGACCAAAACAACATAAGAACATCACCGTAACGTGAAATATATCAATGAATAAGGATAAATTATGATACAAAATAGTGATGCATTTTGGACGTATCAGCGCGGCGCCGCCAGGTTGGAGGCCCGGAGGCGGCGGCACACTGATTGTCGCGTCGCGGGACGTCTTCGACCGCTTCAACTCCACGGGCAACGTCGTGCAGACGGTGATGTAGGAGTTCGTAGGTGCTCAGCAGGAGTTCGGGTACATATGCTTCATGTTCTTTTGCTTTTATTCCTTCAATTTCTTCTGTGGGGGCGCGTCAGCGCACCCACGGGGTGTAGTCCCCGAGTTCCGAGCCGGCTGCCGAGCAGGCGTATTGGAACTCCAAAGTGTGTGTCGTGGGCTGATCTTGTCTCTCATTTGTAGGACTACCACAACCTCCGTGTGGCCTCCTACAACGCCCAGCGCCAGGAGCTGGCGCAACTGCAGGCTGCCCTGCAGACAGCCAAGGTGAGTGCTTCCCTTCTCCTCCTTGCGGGGGCGCGTCAGCGCACCCGCTGGGTGTAGTCCCCGAGTTCCGAGTCGGCTGCTGAGCAGACGCCTTGGAACTCCAAGGTTATCTTTTTTGCTGCTGCTGACATTATTGTTTTTTTTCCTCTCTTCCCAGCGGTTGCAGCCAACCTCAGAAACCAGCTGGGCGAGGCCCAGTCGGAGCTAGCTGCCAAGGAGCGAGAGCGTGGTCTCGCCACTTAGGACCGCGACTGCCTGACCAAGGAGATGGCAGACCAGGCGGCGGCCCACAAGGTCGAGCCCGGGAAGATGTCGGACGCCGAGACGTTTCTTCGGGCAGAATTCTAGGCCGAGCGCTCGAATTGGGTCGAGAAGGAGGCGGCTCTTCAAGACGGCTATGTAGCCATTGAAGACATGGTCGACGGTGAGATGTCTACCCTTTCTTCTTGTACTCGCCATCTGTTACAGCCGCCTTTCTTTTCTTCTGATTCTTCTTCTAGTTTTGGCAGAGTTCTTCTCGGGCTACTCTGTGGCCGCCACCCAGGCCATCTAGAGGCACCAGCCGGGCCGGGTGATCGCACCTAACGCGCCCAGGACCCCAGCCGAGGAGTTTCTTGCTATTCAGGTGTGCCTCCAGCCGGTCCGCCGTCTGCTTCGCCGTTTGCAGCGTGCTGGTGCCCAGGTGCTGGCCGCCCTCTGGCCAGGTGTGCCGGCACTCTGCACTCGCAGTCGGACAACCGACTGGCTGGAGGCAGCCGACCACCGCTTCGAGGCCTGGAAGGGTTCCGCGGCGAGGGCTGGCACGCGGATCGCCCTGGAGTTCATCAACAGCTGGTATTCGGGCCTGAGCCTCGAACAGCTAGAGACCTTCCGTGCGGAGGCTCGGCCTGAGCTAGACGTGGTGCAAAAGGATCTCGTCCAACGTGCTGCCGCCCTTGCCGAGTACGCCGATACCTCCGTCTTCATCCCAGAGTTGGATGACCGGGGTCATGTGGTGCCACCCAGCAACTTCGGGATGGACCTGGCCGCCTCGAAGGAGCCGGACGAGGAGATCGCCTCCAGTGATGAGGGCGAGGAGGAGGAAGGCAGCGAAGAGGAGACCAGCTCCCAGGAGGCGGATCCATCTGCCGGCCACCAGCCTGACCGGTCCTCGACAAGCAGACCAGGTGTGGTGGCCCTGCCTGCGACAGGAAGCGTCCAGGCCGAGACCCACCAGGCGGCCGCCTTGGAAGCCGGCTCTGTCGTGCCGCCCGCTCCGCCTGCTGCGCCCTCAGCTTTTACTCTTGTATCTTTTGGTTCCTGTTTCTTTGTAAGACTTGGTAGGGTTAATCCGAATAATTCCACCCGCTGGGTGTATAAGTAAGCTGCTACTACAAGGTGGCCCTTGAGGCCTATTTGATGTAAATATTCTTTTAATGCTGCATGGTTTTTATGCAATTGTGCCGAGTCCTAGGATTAGCCCCGCCCTTGATTCCTTAGGGCGATTTTGCTTTTGTCGTATCCTTTAACTGTCGTCCTGCCAGCCAGACAGCCACTCTGTGGCTCTATGGCTGGGTCAGGAACTTGGGTGTTTTCAGGGTGGGCAAGTATCCCGCCCTCTGGAAGGTGGCGTGGCTAAGCCCAGAGCCGGCTGGTCGGCTGTGTTACAGCCGGCTATTCGTGTGAAGGGCCGGCTTGCCCTATGTCTTTTTTTCTTAGCCTTTTTTCATGTGGGCACCGCTTCTTTCCTTTGGCTCATGCCAGTCGGGCAGCCGCGTTCTACAAGTCTGGGACTGAAGGCGGGAGAGGGCTTGGATGCCATCACACTACTCGTCTGACTTTTTAAGGAGAAGTTTTAAACATAGGGCTAGGCGGCTAGTCCCCGGGCCGTCTGCTAGGCTCCGGTGCCGGACAAAGGAATGAACAATACTCATTCACGGGCATAATTCTTATCATATAGATAGAGGGTTGGGCAGTCCCCGAGAACTCCTCGGGGGTCCCATTGGTTCTCAAAATAAAATAGATAGCGGGACACATACTATCTTTCAGCTATAAAAGCGACGAAGCAGGTTTGCATTCCATGGGCGCTCCGACTCCTTGCCTGAGTCGTCTCTCTTGCGTGCTCTTGGCTTCTGGGCATCAATGAGGTAGTAGGCATCGTTGCCTACTACCTTGCTGACGATGAACGGTCCTTCCAAAGGAGCCGAGAGTTTGTGCTGGCCGGCTGTTCGCTGGATCAGCCGGAGCACAAGGTCCCCCTCGCGGTAGTAGACGGGCCTCTAGACGGGCAAGGCTCTGCCGTCTTCTAGTCGCTCGACCACAATAACAGTGCTGACCACCTGGTTGGTGGCGGCAATGTAAAGGAACATGGGTTCCTTGTCTGCTAGCACCGCCAGGACAGGCAGGGTGGACAGCAGTCTCTTGAGCTGCTGGAAAGCTTCGTCTGCCTGGTCGTTCCACACAAAGCACGTGGTCTTCTTCATCAGTTGGTACAGGGGGAGTGCCTTTTCTCCCAGCCGGCTGATGAAACGGCTGAGAGACGGCAGGCACCCCATGAATTTCTGGACATCTCGCACGCGGGTCGGCCGTTCCATTCTCTCAATGGCCTTGATTTTTGCAGGGTTGCACTCAATGCCGCGTTCGGATACCAAGAAACCATGGAGTTGGCCGGCTGGTACCCCGAAGACGCATTTCTCTGGGTTTAGCTTGATCCGAAAGCAATGCAAGTTCTCAAATGTCTCTTGGAGATTCTCCAAAAGAGTTCCTCTCTTCTCCGTTTTTACCACGATATCATCCACATAAACGTGGGCATTTCTGCCAAGTTGCTCGAGGAGACACTTCTGCATGCAACGCTGAAAGGTGGCACCAGCGTTTCTCAGGCCGAACGTCATGGTTAGGTAGCAGAAGGCCCCAAATGGCGTGAGGAAGGTGGTCTTCAGGCGGTCAGCTGGATCAAGCTTGATTTGGTGGTACCCGGAATAAGCATCAAGGAAAGATAGCAGCTCGCATCCGGCTGTGGAGTCGATCACTTGATCTATTCGCGGCAGAGCAAACGGATCTTTAGGGCAAGCTTTGTTGGGCTGGTGTAATCAATGCACATGTGCCATTTGTTGTTCTTCTTTAGCACTAGGATCGGATTTGCGAGCCATTCGGGGTAAAAAACTTCCATAATGAAGCCGGCTGCTAGTAGGCGGGCAACTTCTTCACCAACGACTCTTCTCTTCTCTTCCGACAGGCGGCATAGCGGCTTCCTGATAGGCTTTGCATCTTCTCTCACATGGAGTTTGTGCTCGGCGAAATCTGTCGGGACACTCGGCATGTCTTTAGGGGACCATGCAAAGATGTCCCGATTCTCACGGAGGAAATCGACGAGCTCGCTTTCCTATTTGCTGTCTAGGTTTGACCCTATGACAGCAAATCACTCTGGGTGAGATGGGTCCAAGGCAATCTTCTTTGTCTCCTTGGCCAACTGGAATGAGCCTTGCGGCTCCGCCTCCCTGGGATCGGCTGGTATGGTTAGCTGCTCGCCAGCCATTGCCACCAGCCGTTCCATGCAGCGCTTTTCCTCAGCTACGACAAGGGACTCTGCCAGACGACTGCTGGCTGTTGCGCATGCGATGGACTTCTCGTAGTCCCCGGCTATGGTGATTATTCCCTTGGGGCCCGGCATCTTTATCTTGAGGTAGGCATAATGGGGTACTGCCATGAACTTTGCAAGAGCTAGCCAGCCCAAGATCACGTGATAGGGACTCACCAAGTTCATTACTTCAAACCAGACTGGCTCCCTCCGGAAATGCATCTTGTCACCAAACAGGACATCGATCTTGGCCTTGCCGATTGGTGAGCAAGAGAGGCCTGGCACAATGCCATGGAACACGGTCCTGGTAGGCTGAAGTTGCTTTTCCTTGATGCCCAATTTCTCCATGGTGTCACGGTACATGATGTTGATGCTGCTGCCGCCGTCTACCAGTGCTCGGAAGAAGCGACAGGCCCACCTGTCGGTGGAGAGAATGGCGTCCAGGACCAAGGCGTAGGCCCCTGGTGACGGCATGACAGCCGGGTGATCCTCTCGGCTCCAGCTGACAGGCCTTCCAGACCAATGCATGAATTCTGGGTCTTTGACGGCAACGTTGTTGACTTCTCTGCGCTGTTGGCGCCGGCTGTGCCTATCGTCCGTCTGGCTGGTGAAGACAACGTAGGCCCCGTTTTCTTCTCAGAATTCATCCTGGACCTGGCCGCCGGGACATGCAGCCGACGGATTAGGAGGCGGGGCCGGCTGCCCAGTTGGCGGCGGTGACAGAGCTTCTCCCTGGCAATTCTTGTGAGCCAATGACACTTTCGCGTGGTGTGGTTGGAAGGCTTCACGCCGCTGTGGAACTTGCAGGGGGCGTCCAGAGCTTGGTCAAAGGAGAAAGCTGGCTGCCAGACTGGTTTGCCGCCCTTCTGGATCTTGGGTCCTGCTTGAGCTTCTGGCTGCTGGCCGTCGACTGCTGCCACCAGCCGGCTATTGGCAGCCGGCACATGGGTCTTTCATTTTTGGTCGCTCGGCTGCTGGCGCCGGCTGGATTCTCCAGTCGGCGTCTTGGGAGTTGGGGGAGTCATCTTGCTAGAAGCATCCACTTGTAGCTCAGTCTTCATGGAGGAATCGGCGGTGGCGTACTTGTCTGCTATGCTCAACAGCTCATCCAGCGTGGCCGGCTCATCACAAAGGAGCCTGTGCTTGAGTAAGGTGCCTTCTCTGCACCCGGTCGTGTACTTGATGGCTTGTACCTCGTGCACTCCTTCACAAGAGTTTCGCAGCTCTGCCCAGCGTGTCAGGTAATCGCGAGCCGACTCGTCTGGGCCTTGGACACATAAGGAGAGCTGGCGCGGCTTGGGAGGAAGCTTGTAGGTGCTGGTGAAGTTGCGAGTGATGGCATCGGTGAAGTCCAACCAGCCGTTGATGCTGTTGGGTTTGAGGCTGTTCAGCCAGGTCCGAGCCGTGCCCTGGAGCATAAGAGGCACGTACTTCACCGCAACGTGTCTGTTGCCGGTAGCTATGCTGACGGTTGTGGAGTAGTCCACCAGCCAGTCCTCTGGTTTCATTGATCCGTTGTACTTGAGAGTATCTCTGGGGAGCGAGAAGCCCTTGGGAGGAGGCGGATGTTCCCCTCGCCACTCTAAAGCCCTTGGGCGACCGTCTTCATCGCGCTCGACGGTGACGCGAGTCTGCCGGCTGCGGCTAGCAGCCGGCTCTGAGTATCGTCGATTGGGGGCGCCGACTGTTGGAGAGCGAGACGTGGCTCCTTGCTCCCGCCGAAGAGGGCGGTAGTCTGCGTGCGCGCCGGCCTCTGACACCCGGCGATGGGCCTCCTGCCACATCGTCGAGGAGCTAGCGGGCGTGCTGAGTCACGCAACGAAGCTCGTCTCCCTGCAAGTGGCCCATCTCATCGACTGCCACCTGGGCAGCCCTTAGGTTCTCCGATGGAGTGAGGTACACATGCCGTGGAGCCCCCAGCATATCTGCTAGCAGCCCGCCGCGATCACGAACGGCGCCAGCTCGGCTGGGCTCGCCAGCAGCCGGCGTACCGCAAATGGCACGGTGAATCTCGTGGCGGTAAGCTTCAGTGAGGCGACGGGAGGCAGCCAACTTGGTGGCGCTGTCGAGGAGCAAGACGCGGAGCGCCTCGAACACCGTCTGCTCCCGCCGCAACAGGAGCGGTGAGGTGCTGCAGAGCGTCCTCGAGCGGGTCTTGGTCTGCCCCGCCGGACGGTTCGCCGTGGTCGGTGACGAGCACCTCCGTGACGGTGCTAATGGCGTTGCTGGTCGTGAGAGCGGGGAGGGGGTCCTTGATGATCACCACGTGCTCGGGGAAGGAATCGACGGGCTCTGCGCCGAGGTCGATGATCATGTCTACTGGTGGGTCAAAAGAGCCTACTGACTCCATGTCAGAGGCGCGCTCGTCGACGATGTGGAGCTTGTCGATGAGCTCGACGAGGCAGCTCTCCGGCGCCGTGGGCTCGGCCGCCGGAGAGGGCTCGTCATGAATGCGGACACCTCCGAGAAGGTCGACGAGTCCGCTCGCGGCGCATGCGGCCTCAGCGCCGCGAAGCATCCCGGTTTCCATGCCTGTAGGCGTGCCGGCCTGGCTGCTCTCGCCAAGGAGGAACAAAGTTCCCATCCAGAACATGTTTCCGGACGACGGTGCACCTAGCCCCACGGTGGGCGCCAAATGTCGGGGTTTTGGGGTGACATATGCCAACGGATGGCTTATCATGCATGGGGTCAATAGAACGTCGCCGGGCCCTGGAAGCGGGATGAGGCGAAACTTAGGACGCCTACGGATCTTACCCAGGTTCGGGGCTCTCCGTGGAGATAACACCCCTAGTCCTACTCTGCGGGGGCTCCGCGTCATGACTAATGTCACTATGGTAGCTACAAGGTTGCTCCTCGAGCTGTGTGGTCTAGGGGAGGAAGATGAACAAGGCTAGCTCACTTCGTACGCCCTAGGGATCGGGGATGGTTGCTAGGGTTTCTATCTCTCTCCCTCTATCTTCTTCTTCTCAGGGTTCTAATCTTCCAATCCACCAACATGGAGGACCCTTGGGGGTTTATATAGGCCTACCCCCCAGGGGTATAATTGTAATCTCAACAAAGCGGCCCCCATCTGCCAGCGTCTTGCGTCGTCGGTCTTGCCGCCTGTCTACTTAGGCCCGCTGCCTGCGGGCCCACATGATTACCTTTTACTGTATACATGCTTCTGCTGACGACAACATCTCCAGGGGGGAAGTGGCTACAGTGCCGACGTCTCCCGTCGTACGCTGCCGCCGCGCCCTGTCTTGTCATCTTGATGAGGTTCAGACTTCTAGGGCAAGATCCGCAGTCTGTTACTAGGCGGCCGCCTCCCCTGGCCATCTATCAGGGGCAGCTTGTTTATGACTTACCTACTAGCAGGTGGGGCCAGCCGCCTGCTGGCCCTGCCGTCTACGAGTAGTGGGATCGTGGCTTCCTCTGACCGAAGCTTGGTCACAAGCAGCGTGGCTACAGTGACCCGCCGTTTAGGAGATATCCATAAGGTACACGTTCACTGTAGCCATGCCCTTATAGATTCTCTAAGGACATATTCATCTGTAGCCATGCCTCAGCTGCGTGGTGGTCCCCCGGCACGCGTTCTGAGGGAGGAGCGTGGGACCGTCTGCTAGCTGTTAGCATTAGTGCCGCCGCTTGTTGGGTCCCTGCCGCTTGCTGGCATCCGGCTCCTAGGGCAAGCTACCAGAGGAGGCGACCCGATGAGCAGACGACCGGGGGGTAGCAAGCGGCCACAATTTGTCTTGAAATACCAAGGGTGGTCGCCGAGGACACCCATGGTCAATATCTCCGACACTGGGTGCCTCGCACAGTCTTCTCGTTCATCAAATGGACGTTAAGACGGCTTTCCTCAATGGAGAGTTGAAGGAGGAAATTTATATGGATCAGCCCGATGGTTTTATAGTACGTGGTCAGGAAGGAAAGGTGTGCAAGTTATTAAAGTCTTTATATGGCCTTAAACAAGCTCCTAAGGAGTGGCATGAGAAGTTCGAAAGAACATTAACTACTGCAGGCTTTATAGTAAATGATGGTGACAAGTGTGTGTACTATCGCCATGGTGGGGGTGAAGGAGTTATTCTTTGTCTGTATGTCGATGACATACTGATCTTTGGAACCAAACTTGATTAATCAAGGAGGTTAAGGATTTCTTATCTCGTTGTTTTGAGATGAAGGATCTTGGAGTGGCTAATGTTATCTTAAACATCAAGCTATTGAGAGATGAGAATGGTGGGATTACACTACTTCAGTCTCACTCTGTGGAAAAGGTCTTGAGTCGTTTTGGTTATAGCGATTGCCAGCCTTCTCCAACTCCATATGATGATAGTGTATTGCTTCGAAAGAATCGACGGATTTCTAGAGATCAACTGAGATACTCTCAGATAATTGGCTCACTTATGTATTTGGCAAGTGCCACGAGACCTGACATCTCTTTTGCTGTGAGCAAGCTGTTTCGGTTTGTGTCAAAACCGAGAGATGATCACTGGCGTGCACTTGAGAGAGTTATGCACTACTTGAAAGGCACTGCGAGCTATGGGATTCACTACACCGGGTACCCAAAGGTACGTGATGGTCATAGTTACTCAAACTGGATATCTGATGCTGATGAGATTAAGGCCACAAGTGGTTATATTTTCACACTTGGTGGTGGCGCTGTTTCCGAGAAGTCTTCCAAGCAGACCATCTTAACGAGGTCAACTATGGAAGCAGAACTCACAACATTTGGCACTGCCACTGTTGAAGCAGAGTGGCTTCGTGAACTCTTGATGGACTTAACCATGGTTGAAAAGACAATAGCCCCTATCCTAATGAATTGTGATAATCAAATTGTGATTGTTAAGATAAACAGTTCTAAGGATAATATGAAGTCCTCAAGGCATGTGAAGAGGAGATTGAAATCTGTCAGAAAATTGAAGAACTCCGGAGTTATTATGTTGGATTATATCCAAATGTCGAAAAACTTGGCAGATCCCTTCACAAAGGGTTTATCACGTAATGTGATAGATATTGCATCGATGGAGATGGGTTTAAGACTCACTGCATAAGTTGCCCACAGTGGTAACCCACTCTATGTGATCGGAGATCCCGTGAAGTAGAAGTGGGAGACAAGCTGTTGGTCAGCTGGGAGGAGAGTATCCTTGTATTAGTTATCCCACTCCGTGAAGATGCAATACTCTCCTAATCTGCATAGGAGGTTGATACTTATCTTAATGTGTTCCAAGTGGCTTATTCGGGTAAGCAGAGATTTTGCCGCATCTCCTGATGAACACACCTATATGAATTTGACTGTTAACGTCGCAGTCTGTGAGAATTGGGAGTTCTCTAATAAATTGATGAAAGGCCCTGGAGTATGACGTATACGCTCCACCCACGGGGAAGCCTTGCAGCAGCCCAGTATCGGTCAACAATTTGTGTGAAACTAGTCTCGCAGAAAACATGTAGTTCAAGGCATAGTTCACTATTCAAGTTGTGATCTAGTGTAGCATAAATCTTTGAGTGGGAGTTCAAATTAACAGTCTCCACTGAGCACCAGTATATAAACAATGTTTTGGAACTAAATGATGAGATGTGCCAATGAGACTTTGTGGGGGATTGTTGGAATTTTGCTAGTAGGCCTTTGGCCCAAAGCCCAACTAAAATTCTAAAATTCTCTTGGCCCATTCATGCACACATGTGAGTGGAGGGAGTGGCACTAAAGTTTAGTCCCACCACGTAAGTTGAGAGAGAGTTGCACCTCTTTATAGGGTTAGCTCTTCTACCACTTGTATGAGCATGAGAAGATGAGACCTACACACACGCTCCTCCTCCTTGCTCGCCTCGCCACGCCACGCCTTGTCACGACGCATCTCGGTTTGCGGGAATGAGCCGAGCCGAGGACAGAGAAATGCACGTTGTCTATATTTTTGCTCCTCGGAAATAATTAATAAATCGTAATTAACGGACGCGTTAATTTCTCAGCCGTTATTGATCCGTTTGGGTCGTGGGGCTGTTACTTGGACGTGGGGTTTTTCTCCACGACCTACCCGACTCGCATTATATAGTCAGGCAGACGTCTACCCTAGCCGCAACCACAACATATGGTTTCGCACCACCGTTCCAGATCAATGCGCCACCACACTAGTCTTCTCCATCCCTCTCTCCGACGTGCACCGCAAGATGGGACAACAAACCTCCGGAACCCCGCCTCTTGTGATCCTGTACGGGAGAGGGGCAGTCAGGTTCTTGGGGAGCGACGACTTCGCCAACGACGACTTCTTCCCCGACCTCGGCAACCTCTTCCTCAACGACATGGGTGACAACGTCAACGCCGGTGGTGCTGCTCCCGTTGCACCGTATGTGATTCTGTCCTTCTTGTACGAGATCGTGGTAGAATTCATATTTCTAGTATGTGCCCTAGATGTGATCTGTTCATCTACTATGCTAGTTCGCATGATTAGTTTAATCTCTGCTATTACTGTCATGATTTATCTTCTGTTTATTCGAATTAAATCTCATAGTAATTTTCTCATATTTCCAACACTTCGACTGCGCTTCAGCCAACACGCGCACCCAGCGATGCCCCGAACAACCAGCTGTTGGCTATGCCGGGTGCCACGTAGTAGGAGATGGCACATACCTCGTCAGGTGTCCGCGGGGCGCCGTGGAGGTTCAGTTGCCCACCCAGCCCATCGGACGTCCCGAAAGAGGAGCTATCGATCCAGTCCATCTGCGCCCGATGAAGAGCAATGCGGAGCGCTAGCTCCACGTCGAACGTGGACGAGCTATCAGACTCCACAATGAGCTTCTCCCACTTGATTGAGTCAAAGTCGTTGTCGGCCATGGCGTTATGTAGTTTTTTTTGGGTGATAACTGACGTTATGTTGTTACTTCAAGATGTCTTTATCAGGTATTTGAAATCTTTAAGGCCAAGATTGAGATGGTAAATAATAATCTCGGTACGTACTTCTGCAAGCCCCCATGCAGGGGAATCCGTACATCGAGTGCTAAGAGCATCTCCAGCTGCCGCCCAAGTGCCACCCCAGGACCAATTTTTCTGCATCGACGCCGTAAAAAGGGCAAAAAACGGCCCAGCCAAGCCCCCCAAGTGCCCCAAGACCTCATACAAACGCTAGCAAATCCAACCCAAACCGAGCGCGCTGGTGGGCTCCTAGGGGTGCCGACGGAGGCAACGGCCAATCCCACTCCTCCACGCATTTATTTTGCTGTCGCACCCAAGCAATTTTTGCCCAGCGATTCTTCTGAGGACGCCAGTGACCGGGATCACTTGTTCTTGGAGGCGCCGGCGGAAGCATTTTCCCCCCCAGGACATGTTATTTTTGGTCTGGCGATTGTCCCGGGGGGGCTCCAACGGCTGGAGATGCCCTAAGTGGACATATACAGCTCCCCCTCGGATGACTAAATGTGAGTACATGGCATCGACACGCCGGCCTAAATTTGGGTCGGACGCACTGTGTCCGCCCGATACGTTGCGTTCCAGTGCCGTTAGATTAGTGCGTGCTTCGTCCTCAAATACACGTCTTTTGTTCCCAAATCAAGAGAGCGCGGTGCGGGACGAGAATGAGACAGCCGGCCTTCGAAGCTCCCCGGGATACCCCTGCTTGTCGGGTCACTATCGCTGGCCGGTTCACCGCTGTTCTCCGGATTGTCATCTCTAACTGGGTGGCCGCTGCTTGCCAGATAGCCACCGCTCGCCGGCTTGCCTCCCTTGCTATCATGTTGCGTCAAACCTCCTCCCCCTTGGACCGCGGTTCCAGCAGCCCCGATGACCTTGCAGCTCCTCGCTGCGGTGGCCGGCGCAGTTCACAACAGTAAGCTGTCACGGCTCTAAAAAAGCTTCAGTTGTTGCACCTTTGGAATTGCTGGTTCCAACAAAAATGGATACTGGTTGAAGCAAATTTTTTGGCCGGTTGTTTTAAATTATTTCTATGCATCAATGCAAAACATAGGCTCCAGCAAAAAAATCAAATGGTTTCAGCAAAAAGAAATGATGGTTGAAGCAAAACTGCTCGCTGGTTCTATGAAAAAGTGCTTGACAATCCTAGCTATCGAAAAAGAAAGCCTTTGTCGCCATGGACAAACACCGCGGTGGATGGATGTAGCAAAAATTATGTTCGGTTCCAACAAAATCATAGCATAGTTGTATCAAAAAATCGACTAGAAAAGCAGGCCATGTGATGGAGATGGATGTAGTACAAATCCACAAAACGCCGGTAGTAACAAAAACCAAAAATGGTTGTAGCAAAATGGTTCGCCGGTTCCAGACTTTTGGTGGGTGGGTGGTAGCAAATAAATGGGCTGGGTCCAGCAAAAAAAGCATAGTTGTAGGGAATCTTGTTGTGGCGGCCATGGAGAGGTGCGCAACCAGCTGCGGTCGGCCATGGCGACGAGCATTGGTTTCCACACGGTTTCGCTAATGATTGGGCGGCCACTAGCCGGAGCAGCGTGAGGCGGGTGGATCTCACTAGAGGAGCGCAGGCAGGTGGTGGTGGGGCTGAAATCTTCCTCATCTAGAAAACACCAATAGCTACCAGTTTGTTGGTAGATTTGCAACATTTTCCTAAAATAAAAAATATGTGAGCTAATCTTTAATAAATGTTCATGAATTCTAGAAAATACTCGTGGTTTTAATAAAATATTCATGAAATGTGTTTCCAGAATTTTCATAATGTTCAGTACTTTTGAACTACCTATGAATTAAAAATTGAACGAAGTTCAAAAATTGTTCACAAAATTATAAAATGTGCATCGATTTGAAAAAATGTTTCATGAATTTTAAAATACTTCATGAAATGATCACTACTTGAAAAATATTCATGAGGTAACTGCACCAAGGATACATGAACTTGTTACGTGGGTTCAGTTTAATACACATCAACTCGCAAAATGTATCGAACTAGCCAAGCCCTCGGAGCCATATAACAGAAGCCTTTGGAATGTCCAGTTAGTGTTGATGATCATCACTCACGCATAGTAGTAGAAAACATGGCTTAGGTTGAAGTCAGGAAGACAACTTTAATCCCGGTTCATTCACAAACCGGAACCAAAAAGTGCATCAGTCCCGGTTCGTGAGGCCAGGGCTCCGGCGGGGCCTTGGGGGCCATTGGTTCCGGTTCGTGTGACCCCTTTGGTCCCGGTTCCAGACACAAACCGGGACCAATGGTCCTTGCTCCTGTCCGCTCCAGGCCCAATACCTTTGGTCCCGGTTGGTGGCTGGAACCGGGACCAAAGGTTGTCCTTTAATCCTGGTTTAAGCCACAAACCGAGAGTAAAGAAAAGCCTATATATACCCCTGTAATGCCCAGGATGGGACTATATCTCCTACGTGTCGAGGCATGACTTAAAGATATAAGCCCATTCTAGAAAGATCGCAAGTTCGGTATCTTTGCACAACTCATGTAAAAATGGGAATGAAAAACATAAAAAATAGTTGGCTTACACTCGCCACGTCACACAAATTCATTACATGTTCAAACATCATTCAAATGAACATCACAGCCCATCTAAGGGTAAAGTTCCAAATGACAAGATACCAAACATAACTTAAACCACAGGTCTAGATCGAATCCTAGTAGAAGCTCTACTGATCAGACGGATAGTTCACATAGTAAGGGCTACGCTCCTCGTCGTACTCCCAGTCTAGCTTAGTGCCATCGCCTGTGTAGCTCACCATCGTACCTGCATCTGGGGTGTTGAAGTAACTGTGAGCCACAGAGGACTCAGCAATCCTGTTCCCGGGTAACACGACTATTTAAGCCTTGGGTGTGGAACAAGGCTGAAGAAGAATAAGAGGTGAAGGAAGAACAAGAGTCTGCAGCAGCACTAGCCTAGCTTACGTAAAAGAGAGCGAGAAGAGAGGGTGCCTCGGTCGAGAGATGATCACGAAGTGATCCTAACTAAATCAAGTCAAACATAACCCCACCGTGTTCACTTCCCGAACCCCTTTCGGAAAATGACCATCACGGTACTCACGCTGGTAGTGTATTGGAACATCGTGTCAAGTTTTCTACAACCGGATATTAACAAGCTCCCATCTGCCACATAACCACGGGCACGGCTTTCGAAAGTTCATAACCCTGCTGGGGTGTTCCAACTTGGCCCATGACAAGCCCACGATCCGCGGAGTCGCAACTCCAAGGTGGGAAGGCCCGAGTATCCTCGGAATCCCATGCTCAAGATACTCCGAACTAAGGTAAGGCTAATCCAGCAAATCCTTCCGGCGTGCCGACACCCTGACAATAGCCGCGCGTATCTAGGCTCAGGCCACGACCGGATGGGCGATTCTACAGGTGTATACCAGATACCTCGGGTTTCCCCAAGGTGGCCCTGCAGAACCCCCGGTTCGGACCAACACTCATGTGGAGCACTGGCCCGGGGTTGTTGATTAAGAACTCGGGTTTGCAAGACCCGATGCAAGTTTTAGTTATTAGGCGAATAGTACCAATGTTGGGACTTGCTGGAAAAGACTTAGCACTTAGGGGTTTATCGAGGGGGTCCCATAACCCCAACCGTGTGAGGAACGCATAATCAAGGAACATAACACCGGTTTATACGGTTCCTAGCGGCATGAGTGGAACAAATCACCAAGCAAAAGGCTTAGCCTTCCACCCATTGCCAATATATAGATGAGTTCATTTAATATTTAATATAGTGTGATATTCCAACAAGCTTCAACAAGAAGCAAGAATCTTCAATCTTCACCTGCAACTAACAATGCTATAAGAGGGGCTGAGCGAAGCCTACGTATAACCAATCAATGGTTTGCATAGGTTGGGTGGTTAAACAGGTTCATGGTTACAATAGGAGGCTGACAGGAAAAACATGGGCATCGAGGCAAAACTATAGATCGAGACTTATAGAAATAGGCAAAGATAGTAATGGTATCCGGGTTTGGTCATCTTGCCTAAAGAGTTGTCGATAGGATCGTAAGAGGGGTCCTCGTTCTCAAGCTCGGTAGTAACCTCTTGCTCGTACTCGTACTCGGTCTCAGCTTCCGGCTCTACTCAAACACAAGAACACAAGGCAACGAATCAACAAGATGCAATGCGCACACAAAATACTGGATGCATGGCTGATGCACTATGGAAGCAAAACAGATGCACTATGGAAGCACAGAAAGTTTACTTAGGAAGCACAATGTTATATCACAACAATATGCATCAAGCAAAAATGCTTCAAAACATGTTAACAATAAGATATTATGAATCTACATGAAAAATCACACAAGTTTTATATAGGACTTGCTCAAAACGGAGCAACGGGCTAAAAGTTACACCCGAAACAATAAATACGCACAAGCTGAAAATAACAGCCACATAGCAACTTCGGAGCAATAGATAAATAAGCTACAACACTCAAACATCATGGAAATGAGCATGGACATAAACTAGACATATCCTACAGCAAACAAATCCATTGGAGCATCTCCAAAGGAGCCACGGATCAATAGCAACAAGCTAAGACATATTGAACTTGACAACAAAATCCTGACAGCACTAATTTGTTGCAACTTGGGAGCAAGAGTTAAATATGCTACAGCCACCCAAATAAGCATGTGAGAGCATGAATGGATAGACAACAACTTATACAACAAGGAATCATCAATATTCACCCCAAAACTATCATGGATTGGCCTAGAACAACAAGCAAACATGGCATCTGGAAATTACAGATTCCAGACTTAGTGAAATTTCACTAAGTGTTAAAACAGCAGATTCATCATGGCATCTTTGTGCGCAAGTTTAAGTCACCTCAAAGCTAAACATGGCAAGTGGTAAGCACCACAGCAAAGTACACATGATGATGAATCAAAAACATCTAAGCATGCATCAAGGGGACAAACACAACGATAGCAAAGAGCTCCTCAAATTGACATCTCATAACAAGTTTAACAACATAACAGCCACATGCACTTTTGCAAAGGAGATTAACATGGCAAGATGAAATCTATCATGCACGTTAAAGCAATCAACCTGTAGAGCATCTCAAGACGAACACGTGGACATATCATTTGCTTCATTTGGATGAACATGCAAAAAGTTATCACATTGCAAAGATGGCATGAAAACAACTACTAACAGCAGTTTATAACAAGTTGCACTTTTCCAACAGATATTTAAGCATCTAGATGACCTCAAACATGCATGGCACAAAGGAATGAAATGTAGTACAAGTCTCCATGAACATTTGGACATATCATCTGCTCAAATCGGACCATCACACAAAAAGTTATCCATGCACTAAAACAGCATCAGACAATGAAAATAACAAGACTTAGTGGATAAAAGAAGCAACCTCAGATCTGGGTCAAACGGGGTCAACCGGAACGGATCGGGCCGGTGGATCTGCGGATCGGCGGCGTACTAACGGGCTTCGACCCGTTAGGGTTTCGGAGGCGAGGCGATCGGGATCTGGATCGCGACCGAGGGGATCCTCCCGATCCCCTTCGACCGGTGGCGGCGCGCGGCCTCGAGCGCTGGCTGCGGCGGCCTCGGGCGCAGAGTAGGCCGACCCAACAGGAGGCGGGGCGCTGGGCCCAGGCGGCTGAGGGAGGAGGGCCAGGCAGTGGTGGCTCGGCCCAGGAGGGGTCGGCTGGCTCGGCCCACTAGGGTTGGGAGCGCACGGATCGGCTGGATCGGGGACTCCTTCCCCGAGCGATCTGGTCGCGGCGGCGGCTGTCCTTCGAGCCAGGGCTACGGGGCGCCGGAGGGAGAGGCGGGCCGGCGCGGGGGTGGTGGCCCGCGGCGGCGGAGGCGGTGGCGGAACGGCTCCCGGCGGCGGTGGCGCGGTGAGGAGGAGGTCGGCCGGCGGAGGTGAGAAATCCGGCGGCGGCGGGGAACTCCGGCGAGGTATTCCGGCGAGCTCCTCCGGCGGGGCTCCGGCGAGCTCCGGCCGGAGTGGAGGAAGGTGGCTGGAGGAAGGGGATGAAGGGGCTAGGGTTTTTTTATTTAAGGCAAAAATTGGGGAAGATGGACAAATATATAGGCACAAGGAGCTAGGGTTGTCCAACTGAGGTGTGGTTTTCGGCCACGCGATCAGAATTGGATGGCCTAGATGAAGGGAGGGGTTTGGTTAGGTTTGGTGGGCTGTTGGAGGGGTGTCTTGGGCCTCAAAGAGGGGGTACTTTGAGCCCACGAGAATAACTGTTGGGGTAGCAAACGAACTCCAAACGAGACGAGATTTGA
Source organism: Secale cereale (assembly GCA_902687465.1). Lineage (NCBI taxonomy): Eukaryota > Viridiplantae > Streptophyta > Magnoliopsida > Poales > Poaceae > Secale > Secale cereale. The sequence continues at coordinate 751,642,666 of LR738712.1, read as the reverse complement.
CAGGCGGGTTACACACACCAAAACAACAACACACGACAAGTCTCACGCCAAACCGGAAACGTTACACGGCCAAACACCAAAGTAGGCCTCGGGGACGCCACGGACACGTGAGAGAGCTTCGGAACGCGAAACGGACAACGGGAAGGAACACGTGGAACCGGAATCAAACGACAACACAAATGCAATGCGATGCACATGACTACATGATATGAACGAATGCCACACACGCACACAACAAAACGACGAAAACCCAAAAGACAAAGAACCCAGAATGGAATTGATGAAGCCAGAGATATATTATATTGCCCAAAAGGGAAAGTATTACATCCGGGGTATTACAACCCCCGCCCCTGCCCGCGAATAGAGCCACTGCTCTGTTTTTTCGGCTTGGAGAGGAGAGGTGTGTGTTTCTCAAGCTCACCTCCTATGCACATGAGGTGTTCGATGAAATGCCCGAGCCACACTTAAACTTTCTCCTCTTCAAGGTCCATTTTCCTCAAGATTTGTCTAGGTTTGCTGGTCCGTCATGTCCCGTTGCCGTCCTCACAGTGGTCGATTGCCCGCACTAATCTCGTCGACGGCACTGCCGTGGTGAGCCTCTTGTTCTTGTCTTCTTTCTAAAAGAAAAATATTCTAACTTTTATGTTTTAGATAGATACTTGTATAATTTTCTTACTTTTATTATTGTTTGTTATTATATAGTGCTATAGTTTTGGTATCCTCCCCCTTTGTCCCTTGTCCTGTCTATGATTCGGATGTGGTATACTATCTTTTATAACTATTTGTTTCAATTAGTGTTTATGAAAATTATGCCGACCAACATGACAAAAAAGTTTTTATCTAGGAGGTATGTGAACCGGAAATTCCAACCGACCCTCTCGTGGAGAGGTTAAATTTGCTTGAAAAGGATAAAATTTACTTGAAGAAAAAAATTGAAAAGAACTCTCCAGGAGAATATGGAATTGGAGTTGCATGTTGCGGATGTTGATTATGATCACAAGATCAAGATGGATGCAATGCGCTTGAAGATTAGAAAGATTAGAAAATGTGCCATTCATACCGAGGCTTGGTATCATTATTTCGTTGGATCAATTGTTACCTTAGTTGCGATTATGACCGCATTTATTGTTGCATTGAAATGTTTTACATAGTTTCAATGTATGGTTTAATTAAATGCTTTAGAGAGCTATATGTTGTTCAATGACAACTATGTATGAACTTTAGTTGTGATTATGAACTTCTATTGAGAGGTTCATGGGAGTCTTAAAGAAATATGTTTGTAACCGTGCTAGGCCAGAAGGAAGCATCTCCACGGGCCAACAAACAGAGGGAAGGTCATTCTTGGTCTCAGGCACACTACACCGTTCTTCAAAATTCAACCTTGGTGACCCCGTATGTCGGTGAACACAAGAATATTCTGCACTCCAAACACCCGGAGCAGTGTGACGACTGGATTACATGCGAACACATAAGGACTTTCGGTAGTTGGTTGCAAATATGTCTCATGGGTGACAACACTATTTTTGATGAGCTGTACTCGTTGGCCAGGGGACCATCTTGGACTGTATTGACTTACAAAGGGTACGAGATAAATGAAAATACATTTTACATGATCACCCAAGATCAAAAGAGCACCAACCAAAACAGTGGTGTCTGCTTTGATGCACCAATCAACAGGGGAAATGACACATATTATGGTTACATAGTGGACATATGAGAACTTGACTATGGACATGATTTTAAGGTCCCTTTGTTTCAGTGCAAATGGGTCAATCTGTTAGGAGGCGGGGTATGTTGGAAATATGCCCTAGAGGCAATAATAAAATAGTTATTATTATATTTCCTTGTTCACGATAATTGTCTAGTGTTCATTGTATTATCCGGAAATCGTAATGCATGTCTGAATACATAGACCACAACATGTCCCTAGTGAGCCTCTAGTTGACTAGCTCGTTGATCAATGGATGGTTATGGTTTCCTGACCATGGATATTGGATGTCATTGATAATGGGATCACATCATTAGGAGAATGATGTGATGGACAAGACCCAATGCTAAGCCTAGCACAATATCGTGTAGTTCGTATGCTAAAGCTTTTCCAATGTCAAGTATCTGTTCCTTAGAACATGAGATTGTGCAACTCCAGGATGCCGTAGGAGTACTTTGGGTGTGCCAAACGTCACAACGTAACTGGGTGGCTATAAAGGTACACTACGGGTATCCCCGAAAGCATCTGTTGGGTTGGCACGAATCGAGACTGTGATTTGTTACTCCGTATGACGGAGAGGTATCTCTTGGCCCACTCGGTAGGACATCATTGTAATGAGCTCTATGTGACTAAGGAGTTGGTCGCAGGATGATGTATTACGGAACGAGTAAAGAGACTTGCCGTAACGAGATTGAACAGGGTATCGGCATATCGATGATCGAATCTCGGGCAAGTGCTATACTGGTAGACAAAGGGAATCGTATACGTGATTAATTGAATCCTTGACATCATGGTTCATCCGATAAGATCACCGGGGAACATGTGGGAGCCAACATGGTTATCAAGATCGCGCTGTTGGTTATAGGCCGGAGAGATGTCTCGGTCATGTCTGCATGGTTCTCGAACCCGTAGGGTCTACACACTTAAGGTTCGATGACGCTAGGGTTATTGGGAATAGATGTACGTGGTTACCGAATGTTTTTCAGAGTCCCGGATGAGATCCCGGACGTCACGAGGAGTTCCGGAATGGTCCGGAGGTAAAGATTTATATATGGGTAGTCCTGTTTTGGACACCGGAAGTGTTCTGGGCATTATCAGTAACGTATCGGGACCACCAGAAGGGTTCCGGGGGTCCACCGGGAGGGGCCACCAGCCCCGGAGGCCTGTGTGGGCCAAGTGTGGGAATGGACCTGCCCCTAGGTGGGCTGGTGCGCCTCCCACAAGAGGCCCAAGGCGCAGGGAAAGGGAGAGGGGGGAAACCCTAGGCTTAGATGGGCCTAAAGCCCACCTAGGGTGCGCCCCCATCTCTTCCCCTCTGGCCGTCCACCTAGATGCATCTAGGGCTAGCCTCCACCCCTAGGGGGGGAACGCTAGATGGGGGCGCAGCCCCTCCCCTCCCCCTATGTATAGTGGAGGTTTTGGGGCTGCCATACACGAGTTTCCCTCTCTCTTGGGGCAGCCCTACCCCTCTCCCTCCTCGTCTCTCGCAGTACTTGGCGAAGCCCTGCTGGAGTGCCACGCTCCTCCATCACCACCACGCCGTCGTACTGATGCTGGACGGAGTCTTCACCAACCTCTCCCTCTCTCCTTGCTAGATCAAGGCTCGGGAGACGTTACCGGGCTGCACGTGTGTTGAACGCGGAGGCACCGTTGTTCGGTGCTTAGACCAGATTCGGCCGCGATCTGAATCGCTTCGTGTATGACTCCACCGACTGCGTTCTTGCAACGCTTCCGCATCGCGATCTTCAAAGGTATGAAGATGCACTCCCCTCTCGTTGCTAGTAATCTCCATAGATAGATCTTGGTGATGCGTAAGAATTTTTTTTATTTTCTGCAATGATCCCTACAGTGGCATCATGAGCTAGGTCTATGCGTAGTTACAATGCACGAGTAGAACACAAGTTGTTGTGGGCGTAGATCATTTAAATTTACTTGCCACTAATAGTCTTATGTTGATTCGGCGGCATCATGGGATGAAGTGGCCCGGACCGACCTTACACGTACGCTTACGTGAGACAGGTTCCACTGACTGACATGCATTAGTTGCATAAGGTGGCTAGCGGGCGTCTGTCTCTCCCACTTTAGTCGGATCAGATTCAATGAAAAGGGTCCTTATGAAGGGTAAATATAAATTGGCATATCACGTTGTGGTTTTGGTGTAGGTAAGAAACGTTCTTGCTAGAAAGCTATAGCAGCCATGTAAAAACTTGCAACAACAATTAGATGACGTCTAACTTGTTCTTGCAGCATGTGCCGAGTGATGTGATTTGGCCAAAAGGATGTGATGAATCATATATATGTGATGTATGAGATTGAACATGTTCTTGTAATAGGAATCACGACTTGCATGTTGATGAGTATGACAATCGGCAGGAGCCATAAGAGTTGTCTTATTTTATTGTATGACCTGCGTGTCATTGAAAACGCCATGTAATTACTTGACTTTATTGCTAACCGTTAGCCATAGTAGTAGAAGCAATGTTTGGCGAGACAACTTCATGAAGACACGATGATGGAGATCATGATGCCGGTGACGATGATGATCATGGAGCCCCGAAGATGAAGATCAAAAGGAGCAAAATGATATTGGCCATATCATGTCAATATTTGATTGCGTGTGATGTTTATCATGTTTTACATCTTATTTTATTAGAACGACGGTAGTAAATAAGATGATCTCTCACTAAAAATTTCAAGAATTGTGTTCCCCCTTACTGTGCACGGTTTGCTAAGGTTGTTGTTCCGAAGCACCACGTGATGATCGGGTGTGATAGGTCCTAACGTTCGCATACAAAGGGTGTAAGCCAGATTTACACACGCAATACACTTAGGGTTGACTTGACGAGCCTAGCATGTACACACATGGCCTCGGAACATGGAAGACTGAAATGTCGAACATGAGTCGTATAGAAGATATGATCAACATGAAGATGTTCACCGTTGGTGACTAGTCCGTCTCACGTGATGATCGGACACGGCCTAGTCGATTCGGATCGTGTATCACTTAGATGACTAGAGAGATGTCTATCTGAGTGGGAGTTCATTAAACTTGTTTAGATGAACTTAATTGTCATGAACATAGTCTAAAAATCTTTACTATATCTCTTGTAGATCAAATGGCCCACGCTAATGTTGCCCTCAACTTCAACGCGTTCCTAGAGAAAACCAAGCTGAAAGACGATGGTAGCAATTATATGGATTGGGTCTGTAACTTGAGGATCATCCTCATAGCTTCCAAGAAAGCATATGTCCTTAAAGCACCGCTAGGTGATGCACCCGTTTTCCCAGCAGCTCAAGACGTTATGAACGCCAGGCAGTCGCGTAGTGATGATTACTCCCCGGTTCAGTGCGGGATGCTTTACATCCTAGAATCGGGGCTCCAAAAGTGTTTTGAGCAGCACGGAGCATATGAGATGTTCCAAGAGCTAAAAATGGTTTTTCACGCTCATGCCGAGTCGAGAGATATGAAGTATCCAACAATTTCTACAGTTGTAAGACGGAGGGGAATAGTTCTGTCAACGAGCATATACTCAAAATGTCTGGGTTACATAACCGCTTGTCTCAGCTGGGAGTTAATCTCCCAGATGACGCAGTCGTTGAAAGAATCCTTTAGTCGCTCCAACCTAGCTACAAGAGCTTTGTGATGAACTTTAATATGCAAGGGATGGAGAAGTCCATTCCCGAGGTATATTCAATGCTTAAATCAGCGGAGGTGGAGATCAAGAAAGAACATCAAGTGTTGATGGTGAATAAAACCACTAAGTTCGAGAAAGGCAAGGGCAAGAAGAAATTGAAGAAGGATGGCAAAGGAGTTGCCGCGCCCGGTAAGCCAGTTGCCGGGAAGAAGCCAAAGAATGGACCCAAGCCGGAGACTGAGGGCTTTTATTGCAAGGGAACGGGTCACTAGAAGCGGAATTGCCCAAAATACTTAGCAGATAAGAAGGCCGGCAACGTCAAAGTATATGTGATATAAATGTTATTGATGTGTACCTTACCAGCGGTCGTAGTAGCTCCTGGGTAATAGATACAGGTGCAGTTGCTCACATTTGTAACTCAAAGCAGGAGCTGCGGAATAAGCGGAGACTGGCGAAGGACAAGGTGACGATGCGCGTCGGGAATGGTTCTAAGGTCGATGTGATCGCCGTCGGCACGCTACCTCTGCATCTACCTTCGGGATTAGTTTTAAACCTCAATAATTGTTATTTAGTACCACCTTTGAGCATGAACATTGTATCTGGATCTCGTTTAATGCGAGATGGCTACTCATTTAAATATGAGAATAATGGTTGTTCTATTTATATGAGAGAAATGTTTTATGGTTATGCCCCGCTGGTCAATGGTTTATTCTTATTGAATCTCGAACGTGATGTTATATATGTTCATAGTATGAATGCCAAAAGATGTAAGGTTGATAATGATAGTCCCATATACTTGTGGCACTGCCGCCTTGGTCATATTGGTGTCAAACTTATGAAGAACCTCCATGCAGATTGACTTTTGGAGTCTCTTGATTATGAATAATTTGACACGTGCGAACCATGCCTCTTGGGAAAGATGACCAAGACTCCATTCTCCAGAACAATGGAGCGAGCAACCAAATTATTGGAAATCATACATACTGATGTGTGCGGTCCAATGAGTGTTGAAGCTCGCTGTGGCTATCATTATGTTCTCACCCCACTGATGACTTAAGTAGGGCAGCTTTTGCTAAAACTCGAGCAGTTTCTTGAAAACTTGCTTCAAATATGAAACTTTGGTATTCAAGGAAGCCCTTGTTATTCCCAATAAGATTGCCCGATAATAGATCGATTCATGCAAAGCTCGCCCTACTCGTTCCGCTCGCAATAGTCCGATTAATTCCCCAGGCGAAAAAACATTAGACATTCCATCTTCGGAAACACGTACTTTTGATGGGTATGTCTACTTAATGAAACAAAAGTCTGAGACCATTGAAAAGTTCAAGGAATTTCAGAATGAGGTTGAGAATCAACATGATAGAAAAATAAAGTTCTTACGATCAGATCGTGGAGGAGAGTATTTAAGTCACTAATTTGGCACGCACCTAAGGAAATGTAGAATTGTTTCACAATTGACGCCGCCTGGAACACCTCAGCGTAACGGTGTGTCCTAATGTCATAATCGTATACTCTGTTGGACATGGTGCGATCTATGATGTCCCTTACCGACTTACCGCTATCATTTTGGGGTTATTCTTTAGAGACTGCCGCATTCACTTTAAATAGGGCACCATCTAAATCCTTTGTGACGACACCGTATGAACTATGGTTTGGGAAGAAACCTAAGTTGTCGTTTCTAAAAGTTTGGGGATGCGATGCTTATGTCAAGAAACATCAACCTGAAAAGCTCGAAACCAAACCAGAAAAATGCGTCTTCATAGGATACCCTAAGGAAACTATTGGGTATACCTTCTACCTTGTGTCCGAAGGCAAGGCCCTTGTTGCCAAGAATGGATCCTTTATGGAGAAAGAGTTTCTCTCGAAAGAAGTAAGTGGGAGGAAAGTGGAACTTGATGAGGTGATTGTCACACCTCTCGAACCGGAAAGTAGCGCAGCACAGGAAGATGTTTCTGCGGTGCCTGCACCGACTAGAGAGGAGGTTAATGATAATGATCATGAAACTTCGGATCAAGCCACTGCTGAACTTTGTAGGTCCACGAGGACACGTTCCGCACCAAAGTGGTACGGCAACCCTGTCCTGGAAATCATGTTGTTAGACAACGGTGAACCTTCGAACTATGAAGAAACGACAACGGGCCTGGATTCCAACAAATGGCTTGAAGCCATGAAATCCGAGATAGGATCCATGTATGATAAAAAAAGTATGGACTTTGGTTGACTTGCCCAATGATCAGCGAGCCATAGAAAATAAATGGATCTTTAAGAAGAAGACAGACACAGATGGAAATGTGACCATCTATAAGGCTCGGCTTGTTGCTAAGGGTTATCGACAAGTTCAAGGATTTGACTACGATGAGACTTTCTCTCCCGTAGCGATGCTGAAGTCCGTCCCAATCATGTTAGCAATTGCCGCATTCTATGATTATGAGATATGGAAAATGGACGTCAAAACGGCATTCCTTAACGACTTCCTTAAGGAAGAACTGTATATGATGCAGCTGGAAGGTTTTGTCGATCCTAAGAATGCTAACAAGGTATGCAAGCTCCAGCACTCCATCTATGGGCTGCTGCAAGCATCTTGGAGTTGGAACATTCGCTTTGATGAGGTGATCAAAGCGTTTGGGTTCGTACAGACTTATGGAGAAACCAGTATTTACTAGAAAGTGAGTGGGAGCTCTGTAGCATTACTCATATTATATGTGGATGGCATATTACTTATGGGAAATGATGTAGAACTCTTGGAAAGCATAAAGGCCTACTTGAATAAGAGTTTTTCAATGAAGGACCTTGGAGAAGTTGCTTATATATTAGGCCTCAAGATCTATAGAGATAGATCGAGACGCCTCATTGGTCTTTCACAAAGCAAATACCTTGACAAGATATTGAAGAAGTTCAATATGGATCAGTCCAAGAAAGGGTTCTTGCCTGTATTGCAAGGTGTGAAATTGGGCGCAGCTCAATGCCCGATCACGGCAGAAGATAGAGAAAAGATGAGTGGCATCCCCTATGCTTCAGCCATAGGTTCTATTATATATGCCATGCTGTGTACCAGACCTGATGTGAACCTTGCCATAAGTTTGGTGGGGAGGTACCAAAGTGATCCCAGGATGGAACACTGGACAGCGGTCAAGAATATCCTGAAGTACCTGAAAAGGACTAAGGATATGTTTCTCGTTTATGGAGGTGACGAAGAGCTCGTCGTAAAGGGTTACGTCGATGCTAGCTTCGACACAGATCAGGATGACTCTAAGTCACAAACCGGATACGTGTATATTTTGAATGGTGGGGCAGTCAGCTAGTGCATTTGCAAGAAAAGCATCGTGGCGGGATCTACATGTGAAGCGGAGTACATAGCTGTTTCCGAAGCAACACATGAAGGAGTCTGGATGGAGGAGTTCATCACCGACCTAGGAGTTATTCCAAGCACGTCGGGCCCGATGACTCTCTTCTGTGACAACACTGGAGCTATCGCCATTGCCAAGGAGCCCAGGTTTCACAAGAAGACCAAGCACATTAAGCGCCGTTTCAACTCCATCCGAAATTATATTCAAGATTGACTAAACCTCTTCCACGAGCAAAACATGATCAACACCAGAACTCTATGGGTGTTCGATTCATCACAATGTAACTACATTATTGACTCTAATGCAAGTGGGAGACTATTGGAAATAGGCCCTAGAGGCAATAATAAAATAGTTATTATTATATTTCCTTGTTCATAGTAATTGTCTAGTGTTCATTGTATTATCCGGAAATCGTAATGCATGTGTGAATACATAGACCACACCATGTCCCTAGGGAGCCTCTAGTTGACTAGCTCATTGACCAATGGATGGTTATGATTTCCTGACCATGGACATTGGATGTCATTGATAACGGGATCACATCATCAGGAGAATGATGTGATGGACAAGACCCAATCCTAAAGCTTTTCCAATGTAAAGTACATGTTCCTTAGACCATGAGATTGTGCAACTCCCGGATGCCGTAAGAGTACTTTGGGTGTGCCAAACGTCACAACGTAACTTCGTGGCTATAAAGGTACACTACGGGTATCCCCGAAAGCATATGTTGGATTGGCACGAATCGAGACTGTGATTTGTCACTCCGTATGATGGAGAGGTATCTCTGGGCCCACTCGGTAAGACATCATCGTAATCAGCTCTATGTGACTAGGAGTTGGTCACGTGATGATGTGTTAAGGAACGAGTAAAGTGACTTGCCGTAATGAGATTGAACAAGGTATAAGCATACCGACGATCGAATCTCAGGCAAGTGCTATACCGGTAGACAAAGGGAATCGTATACAGGATTAATTGAATCCTTGACATCATGATTCATCCGATGAGATCATTACGGAACATGTGGGAGACAACATGGGTATCCAGATCCCGTAGAGATGTCTCGGTCATGTCTGCATGGTTCCCGAACCCGTAGGGTCTACACACTTAAGGTTCGATGACGCTAGGGTTATAGGGAATAGATGTACGTGGTTACCAATGTTCTTCAGAGTCCCGGATGAGATCCCGAATGTCACGAGGAGTTTCAGAATGGTCCGGAGGTAAATATTTATATATGGGAAGTCCCGTTTTGGACACCAGAAGTGTTCTGGGCGTTACCGGTAACGTACCGGGACCATCGGAAGGGTTCCGGGGGTCCATCGGGAGGTGCCACCAGCCCCAGAGGCCTGCGTGGGCCAAGTGTGGGAAGGGACCAGCCCCTAGGTGGGCTGGTGCGCCTCCCACAATAGGCCCAAGGCGCAGGGAAAGGGAGAGGGCGGAAACCCTAGGCTTAGATGGGCCTAAGGCCCACCTAGGGTGCGCCCCCCTCTCTCCCCCTCTGGCCGCCCCCTAGATGCATCTAGGGCTGGCCGCCACCCCTAGGGGGGAACCCTAGATTGGGGCGCAGCCCCTCCCCTCCCCCTATATAAAGTGGGGGTTTTGGGGCTGCCATACACAAGTCTCCCTCTCTCTTGGTGCAGCCCTACCCCTCTCCCTTCTCGTCACTCGCAGTTCTTGGTGAAGCCCTGGTGGAGTGCCACGCTCCTCCATCACCACCACGCCGTTGTGCTGCTTCTAGACGGTGTCTTCCCCAACCTCTCCCTCTCTCCTTGTTGGATCAAGGCGCGGGAGACGACACCGGGCTGCACGTGTGTTGAACGCGGAGGCACCGTTGTTCGATGCTTAGATTGGATTCGGTCGCGATCTGAATCGCTTCGTGTACGACTCCACCGACCGCGTTCTTGCAACGCTTCCGCATCGCGATATTCAAAGGTATGAAGATGCACTCCCCTCTCATTGCTAGTAATCTCCATAGATAGATCTTGGTGATGCGTAGGAAATTTTTTGATTTTCTGCAACGACCCCCAACAGGGTACAGGTAGACCCACAATATGGAATGACAAGAATGGATCTGAACAATCTTGGGTACACAGATGAACCATTCGTCCTAGCCAATGATGTGGCGCAGGTTTTCTATGTGAAGGACATGTCTACCAAACCGATAAAAAGAAAAGATAAGGAAGCGAATACATCATACGATGAGCCAAAGCGCCACATAGTTCTTTCAGGGATAGAGACATCGTGGGAGTGGAGTGCAAGACAATCATGTCTGAAGATTATGAAAAGTTTCATGAAATTCCTCCCTTCAAAGTCAAGGCTCACGCAAGCACCCTGTTAAATGATGAAGATTATCCATGGTTACGGCGCAATAAGGAAATGACACAAGTGAAGAAAAAGTGAAGACTTTCTCTCCACAACTATTATGATGATGTGTTTGATCTAGAATATCACTGCAGTTACATGTGAAGAAATGAAATCCCTTTTGTAACAGATGAGTTTTCGTCCGAAACATTGATATTTCGAAAGAGATTGTCCATGTTGTACGTGAAGTGCATCCAGTTTTTTCTGCAACCCTGTCAACTTTTTAACATATGCTATGTGGGTGAAATGATGATACCATTCCAACTTTCAACCATTTCAGAGTTCATTTGTAGTGCTTTTCAATTTCAAGGTGATTTAGCTCAAAAAAATCAGTAAATGCATGAAAAATACCAAATGAAGTTAGAAATGGTTGAAAATTTATAAAGTGGCTTTGAATGGTGCATTTTTGAACACACAAAAAGTCTAGAGTTCAAATAAGTTCAAAAAATGAATTCCCTTTGTAACAGATAGGTTTTCGTCCGAACCATGATATTTCGAAAGAGATTGTCCATTTTCTACATGAAGTGCATCCATTTATTTCTGTAACCCTCTCAAATTTTTAGCACATGCTATTTGGGTGAAATGATGATACCATGCTAACTTTCAACCTGTTCAGACTTCATTTGCAGTGCTTTTCGATTTCTGGGTTATTTAGCAAAAAAATCAGTAAATGCGTGAAAAATACAAGATGAAGTCACAAAGGGTTGAAAGTTGATGATATGGCTTTGAATGGTGCATTTTGAACACATAAAAATTCTAGAGTTCAAATAAGTTAAAAAATGAAATCCCTTTTATAACAGATGAGTTTTCGTCTTAAACACTGATACTTCGAAAGAGATTCTCCATTTTGTACACGAAGTTCATCCAGTTTTTGCTGTAACCCTCTCAACTTATTAGAACATGCTATGTGGGTGAAATGATGATACCATGCCAACTTTCAACCATTTCAAAGTTCATTTGAAGTGCTTTTCAATTTGAGGGTCATTTATCTCAAAGAATGAACTAATAGCAAAAAGAATGAGCTAGAAAACTTTTATGAAATTCTAATAGCAAAAATAATTATCTAAAAAAATCAACTAAAACAAAACTATAATATTCTTCAATAGCAAAAAGAATCAACTAAAATTATTTTATAAAACTCAAATAGCAAAAGGAATCAACTAATAAGATTTTATAAACCTCTAGTATTTTTGAAACTAAAATTATATAAAATTTATGCAACTAAGATTATCAAAGTATTTCCTTTTCAAAACATTAATAGCAAAAAGAATTTTCATAAATAATTTTTTTAGAAACTTTAATAGCAAACTATAATAACAAAATCTGTTTTTGATTAAAACACACATTTTGAAGTAACCTAAAAATTACCAAATTAAATATAATGATAAAACACAGTAATATTAAATAGCAGGGAAAATAATCACTCAAAAAATTATTTTTATAGTAAAGTTATTCACAAACTAGGGTTCCACACAAATTTAAAAGAATTGAAATCTGAACTATTCAAATTTGCAAACTAATGGCACTAACAGAAAGTTTATAATTTTTGTGACCTAAAAGCAAAAAGAATTGCTGAAAAACTGTAAGTATTTAGCTCTAAGTAGAAACAAAAGAAAATAAATAAAGCAAAAAATAAAACAAAAAAAATGGAAATTTTAAAAAAAAGCCAGGATGAAAGGTTCACGATCGAAGAAATCGCGAAAGATTGCCAACCGATTGCTCCCCAGCAGACCAAGGACGCTTTTCTAAGTTAGTGCAGAGCTATTGTTAGGGACACCGTCCAGATCAGCGTCCAACAATGGAGTAAGAGTAAGGACCACCCTGAAGTTTCTTATGTCGAGGATAGACTGAAAGGTGATCTTTGGACCCTCCCGCAAGAGGAGGATCTGGATAACCCAGTTATAGAGCCAAAGGTCAAGGCGTTTGCTCTTAAGAAGATGGCAGATCAATTCAGGAACTGGAAGAACGAGATGAACACAAAGTTTGTCGATAAAATGAAGACTCCAGAATTCACCGGCCGATATGAGAAGATAAGAGATCACTGGCCCGCATTTGTGGCCTATAAGAAATAGGAGAAAGGTCAAAAAAGGTCACTGACAAACAAGAAAAATGTTGCAAAGAAGAATTATCACCATCACACTTGGTCAGGTAGCTAATACAAAGCTCGGCCACTTTGGGACAAAGCTAAGCAGAACCTGCTTGCTAAAGGGGTCCAACCAGCGACATTGAACTGGCCAGATCGGTGTAGGACCTAGTTCTTCGGGGTTGGGGCAACTTTGGACTGAGAAACAGGGGAGTGTCGTTGGACGGACAAGCAACTTGCAATACCCTTCAAGAAGCTTCAACACTATATCAATGCAGCACAGGAAGGGACGTTCATTACCAGAGAAAAGGACGAGCTGATAGAGGCCCTCGGGAATCCTAAGCACCCTGGACGAACACAAGGCACACCGGGCTCCATTCCGTGGGTGGTTGGGTTTGCCGACAACGGTGGTTGTATAAGTCGAGGGAAAGAGGAAAGAGGAAGTGAGCGAAATGCAGAAGCTCAAAGCAAGAATAACAACACTGGAGGAACTTGCAGATATCGGCCAACCATCATGTCAATTGCACGAAGATCGTCCTTGCTTCGACGCTGCGCTAGAAGCTACCGCACCATCTCAGCGGAGAAGCATCATGGCTTTCACGAAGCTCGTTCAGCCTGATATCACGGCTCCTCACTACCCCGTGGATACTATCACAGAGGCTCAACATTGCGAGCTAATGGAAAAATGGCAGAAACTGCCTTTGAAGGCGACTGTCGGCTCTGTTGCACCTCCTCAAGCTGACGGAACTTTTCATTGCCATCCGATTCCACATGGCTATGCTGTTGTGACAGTGGATGAAATAACTGAGGGATTCGAGGAGTTGGAGCTTGACCACCCTACAACTGTAGCGGAGAATCATCTGGTTTATGCTTTGAGGATTACCTATCTACGGAGCAAGGAGTACATCAAGCTACCAAACTGTACGCCTGCTCCTCCTCCTCCTCCGTCGCATCAGGGCACTCCGCCTCCACCACCACCACCTCCTCCTCCTCCTCTAGCGAATGATCAGGGCACTCTGGCACCTCCACCTCCTGCTCAGGCGCGTTAGGGCACTCCGTCAACTCCTCTGCCCCCTCTAGCACATCGGAGAAATCCGCCTCCTCCTCCGCCTCCTCCAGCATGTCAGCGGACTTCGCCGCGACAGCAACGGCCAAAGAGAGACGCCACTGCTCCGGCGGCTAGCAGTACAAGCAGAGGCGGGAAGAAATTAAAATACGGTGCAAGCCTCAAGGCTCCGGAAAAGTTACCATATGAGAGGACCGAGGAGGAAAATGCGGACATCAGTGCTGCCGAAGTGAGGGACCATTTTGCACGGAAACCTCCACCTCCGAAGAAAACAGTAGATCCGGTGAAGGTGAAGCGCACTCTGGATGCCCTGAAGCGACCACCACCGCCTCCACCGGATTCCAACTATGTTCGAACAATTCAAACGTCATACGAAGATGCGCGGCGGTCGGGAAGCACTTCAAGTGATGCAAGATTAGCACAACAAAGAAGTGCGAAAACAATTCCCCAGCTGGGTGTACAGGTGAAACAATCGTGCCCCCTGCTCCAGGTGTCTAGCGATATCGTCGCTAATCATCCAGGGATGGTACCCGGTACCAATGCTGGTGATTACCTAAGTGATGATGTAGAGTTTGAAATGTTAGAGGTGGCAAAGATCTTCAAATACGAGTACGGGAAGCCTCTCATCAAACCCGATCATCCTCCTCTAACAACGATGATGCAAAAATTGCATGAATGGTACAAGGATACCTGCAACAAGTCTGGGAAGGATAGTTTGATGCCGAGAGTTAAATACAAGCACGACCTCATTAGAACCGACGTGCTGCCTATTAAATTTGTCGAGTTATTTCAGTTATTCACTTAATACGCCCTCGACAAATAACTCATGAGTTGCTACTGTTTGTGAGTATTACTTCTATAATTAAGTCTCTATACCTCAGCTCTTTCATTGCATGTATATATAATTATGCTTACTATATTATGCAGATTGAAGATCATCGAATGCTAAAAAAATACAAATCTATGACATTGGGTTCATTAACCCAAATACTATAAATGAATGGTTGGTTAAAATAGAGGCAGCGATACCGAGGACAAATTGCTACAATCGTTACTTCGACATCCAAACAAAGCTAAAATACTCTTTCCTTAAAACTTCAGGTAAGTGTTATTATCTTGTGCATATTTTGTTTTTCTTACTCGAGGTTATAGTAATGTAATTGATGAGTTATGCTTACGCAACTTCCACTTTATTCTGCTTGAGATTCAACTTGACCGGGGAATAGTAACTGTCTTAGACTCGAGATGTAAAGGTCCCCAGGATTATGTGGACATGACTGCAATGCTACAGAAGTAAGTTCAATCGATCATTATCGCACCATAGCGGCAACTTTCGTTCATTTGCTGATATCAAGTAATCATTTCCTTTGCCTCGCACGGTTTGGAAAGAGTTCTCCGGAATTGTTCCGGGTCTGCAGAGGCAGCTGCGATTTACACACCCCAAAGTAAGCAGTACTAGCTAATTTGGTGCATCTCTCATTAATCATAGTTTCATCATTACCATTTATCATGCTTTCTTATCTGTTTGATTGAACTCTATTTCTCTTAAAGTGGTTGTGACAGGAAGGCGGGAATAATTTATGTGGATACTATGTTTGCGAGTTCATCTACAACTCGATCACTGATCAGCGACGTGACACATCTCCATCGTATCTCCTTTCCAAACTCTTTTCCCTTGTTCTGGATTCTAATTTGCATGATTTGAATGTAACTAACCCGGACTGACACTGTTTTCAGCAGAATTGCCTTGGTGTTATTTTTGTGCAGAAATAAATGTTCTCGAAATGACCCGAAATTTCGCAGAGATTATTGCCGGAATATATAAAAAAATACTTGCGAAAAGAACTACCGAAGGGGGGCCACACCCTCTCCACATGGGCGGGGGGCGCGCCCCCCTTAGGACACGCCCCCTGTCCTTGTCGGCCTCCTGGACCTCCACCGATGTTAACTCCAACTGCATATATTCTTATTCGGGGAGAAAAAAATCAGAGAGAAGATTTCATCATGTTTTACGATACGAAGCCACTGCCACCTCATGTTCTTCATCGAGAGACCTGATCCGGAGTCCGTCCGGGGCTACGGAGAGTGGAGATCATTGCCGTCGTCATCATCAACCATCCTCCATCACCAATATTATGATGCTCACCGCCATGCGTGAGTAATCCCATCGTAGGCTTGCTGGACGGTGATGGGTTGGATGAGATTTACTATGTAATCGAGTTAGTTTTGTTAGGGTTTGATCCCCAATATCCACTATGTTATGAGATTGATGTTTCTATGATGATACGTCTCTGTTGTATCTATAATTTTTGATTGTTCCATGCCAATATTCTACAACTTTCATATACTCTTGGCAACGGTTTATAATATTTTTTGGGGACTAACATATTGATCTAGTGCCTAGTGCCAGTTCTTGTTTGTTGCATGTTTTTTGTTTCACAGAATATCCATATCAAACGGAGTCCAAACGAAATAAAAACGGACCAAGATTTTTTTTGGAATATATGTGAATTTTGGGAAGCGGAACCAACATGAGACGATGCCCGAGTGGGCCATGAGGCAGGGGCGCCCACCAGGGGCAGGCGTGCCCTGGGCCCTCGTGGCCACTCCGTAAGGCAGTTGATGCCCTTCTTTCACCGCAAGAAATCTAATATCCGGATAAAAGTTGTGTCAAAAAATCAGCGCAATCGGAGTTATTGGATCTCCGGGAATATAAGAAACGGTGAAGGGCAAGAATCTGGTATCGCAGAAATAGAGAGAGACAGAGAAACAGTTCCAATCTAGGAGGGGCTCTCGCCCCTCCGCCACCATGGTGGCCATGGACCAGAGGGGAAACCATTCTCCCACCTAGGGAGAATGTCAAGGAAGAAGAAGAAGGAGGGGGGCTCTCTCCCCTCGCTTCCTGTGGCACCGGAGTGCCACCGGGGCCATCATTGTGTGACGGCGATGTACACCAACACCTCTGTCATCTTCACCAACATCTCCATCACCTTCCCCCATCTATCTATAGCGGTCCACTCTCCCGCAACCCTCTGTACCATCCACTTGAACATGGTGCTTTATGCTTCACATTATTATCCAATGATGTGTTGCCATCCTATGATGTCTGAGTAGATTATCTTGTCCTGTCTGTGATAGGTGAATTGCAATGATTGATTTAAATTGCTTGTGGTTATGTTGCTGTCCTTGGTGCCCATCATATGAGTGCGTGCGTGGATCACACCGTATGGTTAGTTGTATGTTGATAGGACTACGTATTGGAGGGCAAGAGTGACAGAAGCTTCAACCTAGCGTAGAAATTGATGCATACGCGATTGAAGGGGGAGCAATATCTCTTAATGCTATGGTTGGGTTTTACCTTAATGAACGTTAGTAGTTGCAGATGCGTGCTAATAGTTCCAATCATAAGTGCATAGAATTCCAAGTAAGGGATGACATGCTAGCAGTGGCCTCTCCCAAATAAAACTTGTTATCGGTCTAGTAACTTAGTCAATTGCTTAGGGGCAATTTCGCAACTCCTTCCACCACTTTTCCACATTCGCTATATTAACTTTATTGCTTCTTTATCTTAACAGCCCCTAGTTTATATTTACGTGCTCTTTATATTCTTGCGAACCTATCCCACAAAAACTACAAAGTACTTCTAGTTTCATACTTGTTCTAGGTAAAGTAAACGTCAAGCGTGCGTAGTGTTGTATCGGTGGTCGATAGAACATGAGGGAATATTTGTTCTGCCTTTAGCTCCTCGTGGGGTTCAACACTCTTACTTATCGAAAGAGGCTTCAACTAATCCCCTACACTTGTGGGTTATCAAGACCTTTTTCTGGCGCCGTTGCCGGGTAGCAATAGCGTGGGGTGAATATTCTCGTGTGTGCTTGTTTGCTTTATCACTAAGTAGATTTTATTTGCTGTCCTAAGTTGTTTTCTATCTTTAGTTATGGGTAGGAAACGCAAAATACCAAAAAAATTAGTGGTACCTACTGAACCAATGGTTGAAGAACCACTCAAAACCTATCACACTACTGGAGCTTATTAATTGGATCATCTTCGATCCCTATGTGCTCGGGCTGAAACTCCAACTAGCTTAGTTGAGGGAAAATCTTTAGATGAGCATGCTTGTTATGTGCGACACCACATATCTGAAAAATTGAAACTTTTACGGGATCAAATTCAACCTTTGCAATGGTATGCTTGGAATTTATGTGAAATTTATGATTTTGCTTGTTGTTCTGAAGACCCTACGAAACACCTTCCCTACAAATGTGAGTTTAGTGATAATGGAATCGTATCTTCGTATGCTAAGGGTGTTTATAGTTACTATGACACTACTAGAAAAAAGGCTATAGGTAATATCACTATTAGTGGCGCACCAGAAATGTGGTGCGCCACTACTATATAGCAGTGGCGCACCACAAACAGGTGCTCCACTAATAGTGACATTACTAGTGGCGCACCAGGTGTGGGGTGCGCCACTACTAAGTTTTTGAACAGTAACCAGCCATGCCCAGGCTTACCAGTGGCGCACCAGGACAAGGTGCGCCACTGGTAAGGCTGGGCATGGTGGTCCAAAAAAAAACATAGCAGTGGCGCACCCCTTCACTGGTGCGCCACTAGTATTCCTGGCTACTAGTGGCGCACCAGTGAAGGGGTGCGCCACTGGTAACCTGGGACGCATTTTCACCAAATGCACCCCCCCCCCCGTGGACCGCCTTTTCAGTAAAAAAATAAATAAAAGAAAATGATAGAAATGTCAAAAAAATAAAAAAAATAAGATTCCAATGTGATTTGTGGTCTAGTTGTTAGCAAAATTTACAAACATGAATTTCGACTTTTTTTGCAAAATCTCTCGAGAATTTGTAAAATGGGCATAACTTTTGCATAAGAACTCCGATGAAAAAGTTTTTTATATGAAAAAGCATCTACTCGAAAAGTTACATCCGAATTCAACTGGGGGAACCCCGTTGAAGATTCTTAGAATCCCCAAAAACCTAACCGAATAAAAGATACGGGGCTTTTAAGATCTAGAGGCAAAAAAATTCAAAAAAATTCAAAAATAGTAGTGGCGCACCGTGGGTGTGGTGCCCCACTAATATAGTTTTTTTTTAAAAACTATTTTTTTTGGAATAAATATTTTTTGAAAAAATTCAAAAAATTTCAAAAATAGTAGTGGCGCACCGTGGGTATGGTGCTAATATATTTTTTTTGGAAAAAAATGGTTTTTTTTGAAAAAATGTTTTTTTGAAAAAAAATAGTTTTTTTGAAAAATATGATATGTAAAATGACCGGGAAGTTTGAAATATTTTTTCAAAATTTTATCACACTCATGAACATGAACAAACTCCCAGACATTAACAAGGTTTAATAGGATTGATATGATAGATATATCAACAAGTGCCTGCTAAGTGAGCTGGTGCTGGGGTTGGATAGAACTCAGAAGTTAAGCGTGCTTGGGCTGGAGTAGTGTAGGATGGGTGACCTTCTGGGAAGTTTGACCACGGAGTGCGATTTGACCCGAGATTAAGCCATAGTGACCCGAGATTAAGGGAAAAAAATTCCCGCCAAAATTGAAAAAAAAAATTTTGGAAAAAAATTTGAAAAAAAAAATTGTTACTAGTGGCGCACCTGTAGCAATATCAGTGGCGCACCTGTAGCAATTCTGAAATAAAATTTGAAAAAAAAATTGAAAAAAAAAATTTGAAAAAATATCAGTGGCGCACCCTTATACTTAGTAGTGGCGCACCAGGTGGTGCGCCACTGATATCTGGATTAGTAATGGCGCACCTCTGGTGCGCCACTAATACCCATTACTAGTGGCGTGGTAATAGTGGCGCACCAGAGGTGCGCCACTAATACCCAAAAGTGGTGCGCCACTAATAAGCTTTTTTCTAGTAGTGTGATGTTGAACAAATTGAAGAATTTGTTGCTTTTAAGGGTGCTTATGAAATTGCTTCTTTGATTGAAAAGTATGGTGCTACTCTTTACATATCTGAAAATTTTGCCATATTTAAATATTGTTATGATAATTTTGCTTCTATGCCTATGTTAAACCATATATTGAGGACTACTCCGCTGTCCTAGAAGAGACTAATATTTGGCAGGAGTCTATGGAAGCAGAAATTAATGACATTGTGAGCTGATTGGATGAAAAAGATGACAAGGAGAGCGAAGAACAAAAGGAGGGAGAACGGATTAGCTACCCATGCCCACCTTCTAATGAGAGTAACTCTTCAACTCATACATTGTTTAATTTCCGTTCGTGCTTACCGAAGGACGAATGCTATGATGATTGTTATGATCCCGTTGATTCTTTTGAAATATCCCTTTTTGATGATGCTTGCTATACTTGTGGCCAAGATGCCAATATGAATTATGCTTATGGAGATGAACTTGCTATAGTAACTTATGTTAAACATGAGATTGTTGCTATTGCCCCCACGCATGATAGTCCTATTATCTTTTTGAATTCTCCAAACTACACTATATCAGAGAAGTTTGCACTTATTAAGGATTATATTGATGGGTTGCCTTTTTCCGTTACACATGCTCATTTTGATGAGTATAATATTCATGTGCTTGCTGCTCCTACTTGCAATTATTATGAGAGAGGAACTACATCTCCGCCTCTCTATGTTTCCAACACGATAAAATTGCGAGAAACTAGTTATACTATGCATTGTCCTTTACTTGACGTGCATGAATTGTTCTTGTATGACATGCCTATGCATAGGAAGAGAGTTAGACTTCGTTGCCACATGATATATGTTACTTTGTGCTCACTACTAAATCACAAATCATTGTTAATGAAAATTGGCTTTGATATACCTTGGGATCCGGGTGGATCCATTACTTGAGCACTATATGCCTAGCTTAATGGATTTAAAGGAAGCGCTGCCAGGGAGACAACCCGGATGTTTTAAAGAGTCATTTATTTCTGTTGTGTTCTTTAATAAAGTTTAAAAACAAAAAAAAATAAAGAGGGAAACCTAAAACTTTTTCAAAAAGAAAAGCGAAAGTGAGAAAGACGAGCATTGTTAAAGTGGGAGCTAGCCTTGAACTTTGTTCATGCCCATGGAAACTTTGTGAACCTTGATTACAGAAACTTTTCAATGAAAATAATTATCCCCTTGTACAATTCCATTGTATTATAAAAATAATGTGCCAAGAGTTTCCTTTAGATGATTAAACTGCTTGTTGGTTTGTGCGGTGCAAAAACATAAACTTTGGCTGTAGTGCGCGATTTTACATTTTTACTGGAACATTGAAAGGATCTGAAACTTTTTGCAAAGTCTTGCCATAAAAATTGTTGATTTTTCCTAATTTTGCTAGAATTGTTAGAGTTACAGAAGTATGGTTAATGTTCAGATTACTACAGACTCTCCTGTTTTCACAGATTGTGGTTATAACTTCATTATTTGCAAATGTTTGAATTCTTTTTGATGCCTCCTTGACTTGGGGCCATAGAATTGTGATAGCATACAGTCGGTAATGTTTGTTTATATTTATACAATAATGTTAGAGTAGTACATGATGGGATTTTATTGATCATATGCACTAACCCCGCCACTAAAAGTTTGGTTAAGTTTTGTGTGGATGAAGTGTTCGAAGACCGAGGATGTCTCGATGTGAGAAGAAGGAGGAGAGGCAAGAGCTCAAGCTTGGGGATGCCCAAGGCACCCCATGTAAATATTCAAGGAGACTCAAGCGTCTAAGGTTGGGGATGCCCCGGAAGGCATCCTATCTTTCTTCAACAAGTATAGGTATGTTTTCGGATTCGTTTCGTTCGCATGATATGCGTAAACTATTGGAGCGTCGTGTGCGTTTTCTTTTTCTTTTAATAAATGCACCATGCTGGTATGAGATAGTCCTTGGTTGTTTTATAGAATGCTCTTTGCACTTCACTTATATCTTTTGAGTATGGCTTTATAGAATACTAGATGTGCTTCACTTATATCATTTGAAGTTTGGATTGCCTGTTTCTCTTCACATAGAAAACCGCCATTTGTAGAATGCTCTTTTACTTCACTTATAATTGTTAGAGCGTGGGCATAACTTTTGTAGAAAGAATTAAAACGCTCTTGCTTCACTTATATCTATTTAGAGAGTTGACGTGAATTGGTCATTGACATGGTTAGTCATAAAATCCTACAAAAAAATTTAGATCACTGAATATGATATGTTCGTTTCCTTGCAATAGTTTTGCGATATAGAGATGCTAATATGTGGGAGGTACTAGTGAATGATTGTGGTCTATTAAAAATATTGGTGTTAAGGTTTGTGATTCCCGAAGCATGCATGTATGGTCTCCTAAGTATGTAACCAAATTGGCGCGCATTGTATTTTGATTGTTAATCTTTGCGTGAAGGTCGGGGGCGCGCGATGGTTAACTCCTACCAACCTCCCCCCTAGGAGCATGCGTCGTAGTATTTTTGCTTCAAGGGCTAATAGATTTTTCGCAATAAGTATGTGAGTTCTTTATGACTAATGTTGAGTCCATGGATTATACGCACTCTCACGCTTCCACCTTGCTAGCCACTCTAGTACCGCGCAATTTTCGCCGGTGCGTCAAACCACCTTATATCCATCCTCAAAACAGCCGCCATACATACCTATCATGGCATTTCCATAGCCATTCCGAGATATATTGCCATGTAACTCCACCGTTTCGTTTATTATGACACGCACCATCATTACCATATTGCCTTGCATGATCGTAAGATAGCTAGCATGATGGTTCCCTGGCTTGTCCTTTTTTGATGTCATTGCTACGCTAGATCATTGTACATCCCGGTACACCGCCAGAGGCATTCATATAGAGTCATATTTTTGTTCGAGTATCGAGTTGTAATATCGAGTTGTAAGTAAATAGAAGTGTGATGATCATCATTATTCGAGCATTGTCCCTTGAGAAAAAAAAAGGACAACAGAAAAAAATAAACGCCAAATAAAAAAGAAAGGCCAAATAAAAAAAGGAAGGCCAAAAAAAAGAAAAAAAGGGACAATGCTACTATATTTTTTCCACACATGTGCTTCAAAGTAGGACCATGATCTTCATGATAGAGAGTCTCCTATGTTTCCCCTTCCATATACTAGCGGGAATTTTCATTATAGAACTTCATGATAGAGAGCTCATTACGATGGGTTTCCTCAAATGCCCTAGGTCTTGATGAGCAAGCAAGTTGATGCACACCCACTAGTTTTCGTTTGAGCTTTCATACACTTATAGCTCTAGTGCATCTGTTACATGGCAATCCCTACTCACTCACATTGATATCTATTGATGGGCATCTCCATAGCCCATTGATACGCCTAGTCAATGTGAGACTTTCTCCCTACTTTTGTCAACTACCACCTTCTATTCCACACATAGTGCTATATCCATGGCTCACGCTCAAGTATTGCGTGAAGAGTTGAAAAAGTTCGAAAAAGTAAAGTATGAAAACAATTGCTTAGCTTACACCGGGATGGGCATGAGGGGTAACTTGTGTTAAGAAAAGGGAAGCATAAAAGACTATATGATTTTGTAGGGATGACGTTCTTTAGCATTGATATTTTGAAAGACTTGATTGTTTGTTGGGATGCCCGAGTATTAAATTCTTCTATGTCAAATGATAGATTATTGCTTTGAATCACGCGTGTCTTAATATTCATGCCATGATTAGATTGCATGATCAAGATTATGCTAGGTAGCATTCCACATCAAAAATTATCTTCTTTTTATCATTTACCTACTCGAGGGCGAGCAGGAATTAAGCTTGGCGATGCTGATACGTCTCCGTCGTATCTATATCTTTTTATTATTCCATGCCAATATTATACAACTTTCATATACTTTTGGCAACTTTTTATACTATTTTTTGGGACTAACATATTGATCCAGTGCCTAGTGCCAGTTCCTTTTTGTTGCATATTTGTTTGGAATATATGTGAATTTTGGGAAGCAGAAACAACATGAGACGATGCCCGAGTGGGCCACGAGGCAGGGGGTGCGCCCACCAGGGGCAGGCGCACCCTGGGCCCTCGTGGCCACTCCGTAAAGCCGTTGATGCCCGTCTTTCTCCGCACGAAAGCTAATATTCTGATTAAAATCGTGTCAAAAAATCAGCCCAATCGGAGTTACGGATCTCCGGGAATATAAGAAACGGTGAAGGGCCAGAATCTGGGAACGCAGAAACAGAGAGAGACAGAGAGACGGATCCAATCTCGGAGGGGCTCTCGCCCCTCCACCGCCATGGAGGCCATGGACCAGAGGGGAAAACCTTCTCCCACCTAGGGAGAAGGTCGAGGAAGAAGGAGAAGGTGGGGGGCTCTATCCCTCTCGCTTCCGGTGGCACCGGAGTGCCACCGGGGCCATCATCGTGTGACAGCGATCTACACCAACACCTCCGTCACCTTTACCAAAATCTTCATCACCTTGCCCCATCTATCTATAGCGGTCTACTCTCCCGCAACCTGTTGTACCCTCTACTTGAACATGGTGCTTTATGCTTCATATTATTATCCAATGATGTGTTGCCATCCTATGATGTCTGAGTAGATTATCGTTGTCCTATCGGTGATTGGTGAATTGCTATGATTGATTTAAATTGCTTGTGGTTATGTTGCTGTCCTTTGGTGCCCATCATATGAGCGCCCGCGTGGATCACACCATAGGGTTAGTTGTATGTTGATAGGACTACGTATTGGAGGGCAAGAGTGATAGAAGCTTCAACCTAGCGTAGAAATTGATGCATACGGGATTGAAGGGGGACCAATATATCTTAATGCTATGGTTGGGTTTTACCATAATGAACGTTAGTAGTTGAGGATGCTTGCTAATAATTTCAGTCATAAGTGCATAGAATTCCTGTCAGGACCCCGATCCTAAGTCACACAGGTCTAGCCTGTAACACACCATATTACTTTGCGGCCTCACGCACGGTATTCCACGGGTGCCACCTTACCTGGCTCGGGACCGTTTGCGCATTTTGGCACACGTATATGATAGTGTCGCTAGCATCCATATGACAGAGAACCCGGGCCGACATGACCAGTTATAAACCAAAAGTGGCACTAAATTACAGAGACAGGCATACATGACCCAGCAACGAACGTGTCGGTCATCAACGTATGAACCCAAGTCGTAGCAAGCTACAAGGACTTAAAGGAACAACGTGTGACATTTCCCCTAAGGAACAGACACAGGAACGAAGAAGGACACATGCCGGCCAGCCTAGGTGTTCCGGAGCAGTAGCAAGCTACCAAGGCTCAGTGGAAGCACCAGGAGACATTTCCCTGTAAGATAGGCTACCAAAGGTAAACAACTAGGTGTCGGATCCCACACATAGCAATACACATTACACGTACGCATAACATGCAAGTATGTGCTGTACAACATGGCATCACAACATAACTCAACAACTCATATAGATAAGGCCCAGAAGAGCCATCATAGCATTTATTACAATCAGAGGTCACATGACCCAACATACAGAGCATACAGGCAACGGAAGCATACATGTCTGAGTACAAACATCTACAAATGAAAAGACTAAGAAGCCTGACTATCTACCAGACCCTCCCAAGGGTACAAGATCGTAGCTGAGGTAACAAGCTAAACATCGAAGTCCACGCGGAACCACTAGCGAGACTGAAGTCTCTCTGCAAAAACATAAATTAAGCAAACGTGAGTACAAAGGTACTCAGCAAGACTTACATCAGAACTAGCTACATATGCATCGGTATCAACAAGGGGGTGGTGGAGTTTGACTGCAGCAAGCCAGCTTTGACTCGGTGGCTATCCTGAACTACGACTGCAAGTAACTCTTTTGAGGTGGCGCACACGAGTCCACATATTCACCAATCAATACACCACTATGGATCCGCTCCCGTCTCCCTACGAGAAGGCCATCCATAGCACTCACGCTTATCTTGCGCGTTTTAGAGTATCCACTTTCACTTGTCTATGAACTGTAATAGGCAACCCAGAAGTCCATTACCGCGGAGACGGCTATTCGAATAGATTATATTTAACCCTGCAGGGGTGTACTTCTTCACACACGCTCTCACCACTTACCGCCGTCTACACGACATGTACTCGGCAACCTTCAAGCGGAGGCCCAGCGAGGGTGTCGGCCACGACCTGACTAACCACACAAGTCTCTCGTCCAGGTTTATCTCCTATTTGGGTTCCATCCGTGGGGTGATCCGGCCGGGGTGTCGCTCACGGCCCCAAACGATGTGTACAGGGTTCCCGCATCACCAAACGGGCAATCGGTACACCGTGCCACGTACCTGCCATGTCACAGCCCACCCCAAGGGTCAGCGCTGCGCACGACCTCCAGTAAACTACAAACACCAGAAACTAGTTGCAACTCCTGGACAGAGATCATGTTGATTAATAAGTCGAGAGGGTCAATTAAGGATCCCAATGTGTGGTAGTAGCTGTTTCATGGACCAACCAACACAGAACTCAGTTCCTGAGGACGGCTGCAATGAGACAACCCACCATGTACTCCTACATGGCCTCTCATCGCTACCTTTACCAAATCGTGTTCACACACTTAGTTTTCACACATTAGGACATGTTCATCACCATTCAAATTCATCCCCGATGAATCAGACCTGACACAACTCTAAGCAATAGCAGGCATAACCAGAAAGCCTGAATGAGTAGGCACAACATGGCTCAAACAACTCCTACTCATACTAGTGGGTTTCAACTATTTACTGTGGCAATGACGGGTCATGCAGTGGAAAGGGGTTCAACTACCGTAGCAGGTAACAGTTGAAGCGTTGTTGTCCTAATGCAGTAAAAGAGAGCAAGAGCGAGAGAGTGGGATTGTATCGGAATGCTCAATGGGGTTTGCTTGCCTGGCACTTCGGAAGATAACATTGGGTCTTCATCGATGTCATCGAACTCATCGTCGGAACGTCGTCTACTGAGAGGGGACAAAACCGACAAACAGAGAAAGGACGCAATCAATGCAATGCAACAATATGATGCATGATCATGACATGGCAATATGCTGTTGATTGAGCTAATGCAACTAGCAACACAATTAAATGAAGTTGGTTTGAACCAAAGGTTCAAATTCAAACTTCATATGTGATTATTTAGATGCCATTTAATTGATTTGACCTTGTCAGCAGGTTTAACTTGTTCAAACATGCATGAAAATGCCATAAACAGATTCCTTGAATTTTTCTGATCAATTTTCATATATAAATTATTTTCATCTGAGTTATGGATTAATTTCTATGATTTTTAGAAGTTTTGGCTATTTTCTGAAATAAATAAATCATTTAGATTTATATAAAATTACAGAAAAGGCTTTATTGCATCAGCATGACGTATGTGTGACGTCAGCAAGTCAACAGGGGCTGTTCGGGTCAAACCTGACCAGTGGGGCCCACTGGTCAGTGACTCAACTAACTAAATTAACTTATTTAAAACTAACCTAGTTTAATTAGCCGGGCGAGGCCCACATGTCAGTGAGTCACAGAGTTAATTAATTACCAATTAGCACTAATCTAGAATTAGCAGGGCACTGGGCCCACCTGTCAGTGTCTACTTAAACTAATGACAGAAATTAAACTTAACTAAAACCTAAACTAAAACTAATCTACAGCCGGCCCCACATGTCATGGACACAGGGGGGGGGTCCAGCCGGAGTCAAACGAGGTCAAAACCACCGGCGGCTCGACGCCGGCGAGGCCAAACGTGGCGGCGGTGCTCGGAAATCGCCCTCCGGCGACCATTTGGACGGCGGTTTGGTGCTATGCGAAGCTGGGGAGCTCGCGCATCCATTTATGCCATCGGGAGGAGCTAGGGTGGCCGGAGCTCGTCGGAAACGAGCTCACGGCGGCGACGGAGTTCGGGCTCCGTCGGGTTAAGCACTGCGGGGCACGGGGAGACGAGCTGATGGGTGCGGTGTGTTCCTGGGGGTGCGCTGAGCTCGCTCGTGGCCTTGAAGAAGCGTGACAGCAGCTCTGGCCACGGCGGCGCCATGGACGGCGGCGGCGAGCTCACGGCTGTGGTCGGGATCGGGGCTAGCGAGTGCAACGAGAGAGGGAGAGGTAGGGGTTGGACGCGGGAGCTCACAGCGATTCATTTGAAGAGGACGGCGAGCCCGGGGGCGGCCCGACGGCGGCGAATCGTCGACGGCGGTCACCGGACGCAGAGGAGGGGAACGACGGTGTTGCGGGTGAGGGAGAGCTCCTGGCGCCGCGTGACATGAAGGAGAGGAAGAGGGGGGGCACGGCAGAGCTCGGGGGCTCATCGGAGGGACGAGGGGGAGGCCGTGGCCATGGCTACGGCGAGCGGCGGCGGTGGTGGCGTTCGGCCATGGCGAGGAGAAGCAGGGGAGGGGGAAGGGGATCCAGTGAGAGGGGGGAGGAGTGACAGAGAGAGGCAGGGAGGTGCGTGGCAACCTCAGGGCGACGAGGAGGCAAGCAGAGAGGTAGGAGGTGGCCGGCGTGTGCCGGCGTGCAGCGGCCACGCGCCCTCCTGCCCACTGGCAGGAGGTTGAAGACAGTAGGAGGGAGGAGGTGGGCTGGGCCGGCCACTTGGGCCGGCCACTTGGGCCGCCAGGTTGCTGCACAGGTAACTACAGGTGGGTTCTCTCTCTCCCCTTTTAATTTCTGTTTTCTATTTTTTCTGCAGGTTTGTGGCTTTTCTAAAAATGCTTAGGCATTTTCAAAATTCACCAAACTGCTCATGCCCATTGTTTAGCATACAACCGACATGGAACATTTCAGTTTGGGATTATTTGAGCATTTAAAATAATATATAAAATTTAATTGCCCAAATGCAAATAAAATATGATTAAATTCAAAAATCCAGAATGGTCCTAGAAATATGTGCAACATTTTTGGCAGAGGTTTTTTAATCAATCCAAAAATGATGAACTTTTCCCAAGGCATTTTGGGTTCATTGAAAAAGATTTAAATTTAACCCTAGTGAAATTCATTTAGTGCTAGGGTTTGAGCATCCCCATTTCAGGTTTCTGAGAATTGAAACATGATGCACACAAGACTAACTGGACCAGAGCAGACCAGAACTGGGGTGTCGGGGGAAACTATCCGCCACGAACACCTATGGGACCGGAGCCCCTTGTCTGTGCGGTACGAGGGCGGAGGGAGCACAAAGAGCAGATCGTAGCGAGCACGCGGGCAGTTTTACCCAGGTTCGGGCCGCGGTAGACGCGTAAAACCCTACTCCTGCTTGGTTGTGTATTGAGTTTGAGCGCTCGGGAGCTTGAAGAAGCAGCTACACCAAGCGCGAGAGTGATCTAGGTTCCGAACCCCCTCCACGTTGTGCATGGGCCTCCTTTTATAGTGCAAGGGGTCACCGACAGGTGTCAACGTAGGAGAAAGGGGTAAAAACGTAAAAGAGGTGGTAGTTGTAACAGTGCGGGAACAGTGGAGCTACAGTATAGAACAGTGGTCTATACCTACTTTGACAGTGGGGGACAAGGGCATTTAATGCCCGTCGCCGTCGACCCCAAAAGCTCCCGCCCTGGCGTCTCCGTCTGCCACGGCGATGGATCCATCACCGTGGAGTGCCACCGTGTACCCCAGGCTGCACAGCCATCCGCCACGCGTCCCTGGATAGGCCCCAAGGCGACGCGTGGGCTGATGAGCTGGAGCGTGGGCACACAGCGCAGTCTTCCCGGCAAGCACCTTGCCGGGGCCTTGATCTTGCCGGGCCCGGGAGCTTGCCGCTCCCCGGGCCCTTGCCGGGGCGCATATAGCGCCGGGGCGTCGTCTTCTAGTCTTCCTGGCAAGCTCCTCTTGCCAGGGTCTTGTGTTAGCGGGGCAGTCTTGAGCCTGGTACGGCCTTCCCGGCAAGCTCCTCTTGCCGGGGTCTCGGTCTTACGTCTTGTATACTTTGTTTTTGAATGGTTTAATAGGGAGCAGGAAGGTCTCCGGCGAGCACGCAGTAAACCCTGCCGCGGGAAGCTGCAACTGCCCGTGCACAAGTTGGGGTACTGAGGTACCCCTACCTTAGTACACCGACAGGAGCCCCCGGGCCTGGGCCACACACGGTGCCGAGCGCTGTTGGGCCAGGCCCAAAACAGTGCACGGGCACCCGCGGCCCGCGGCGCGCCGAATCCACTTCCGTATCCGCCGCACCCCACTGTAACGGCACGCGTCGATCGCGGCGCCGTGGGATGGGACGTGCCCACGATCTCTTAATGGAAAGGGCGAAACGCCCCCCACTCCCCCATAAAAGCAGAAGAAGCGGGCGCGGTTCCCCTCCTTGCGCTTTCATTGCATCGTCTTCCTTCTCCAAAGATTCTCTCTTGCGCTCTGCCTCCACACCTCCGCCGCCGCCGAGCTCTTCGTCCCCCTCCTTCCGCCGCGTCCGCCATGGCCCCAAAGACCGACAAGGCGAAGGCGGAGAAGTCCAAGAGGGAAAAGTCGGAGCAAGCGGCGAAGCTCATCGCGTACCGGAAGCAGCATCTCGTCTTCCCGCCGAAGCTCGGCGTGCGGGAGCTCTGGAACAAGTATTACTTGTTCTGGGCCAAGGAGACCGACGCGCATCCCCGCACGCGAGCATATCCGGCCGCCGCCAAGGACAGCTATCCCGGCGGGTACTACTTTTTTGCTGCCTTCTTTCATTGCGGCCTCTGTCCTCCTTTCTCAAACTTCTTCTGCGACATCATGAACACATACGGCCTCCATCTGCTTGACTTCACCCCCAACGCCATCCTCACCATGGCGGTTTTCGCACACATGTGCGAAAACTTCATAGGAGTCCACCCCAATGTAGCGCTTTTTAGGCACTTCTTCACTCCTAGAGCCGAGGCCGATGCCCCCCTCTCCGGAGGAATTTCTTGGGTCTTCCATCTGAATAAAAAGGGTGCGTACTTGCCGGGCGAGCTCCGCGGCAAGTGGGAGGAATGGCGAGCGGAGTGGTGCTGGATCGTCGAAGACCAGCCGCAAGCCTTCACCGCGCCGCGCACAACGCCGATCGTGCGCGGCAGGGACTGGAGTGAGCTAGATTCGGACGACATCAAGCTCGACATCGCCCTCGTCCGGATTCTTCGTCTTCGGATGGCCAAGCTGTCGGTTGCTGAGGTGGGCGCAGATTTCCTCCGCCGGCGCATCGCCCCTCTCCAAGACCGGAAGAGGCCGGCCTGGGAGTACGGCGGCCCGGCAGACATAATGAGGCTGCGCCCCGGGCTCAACTTCAACTTCACCACGCTGGAGCTGAGGGGAATGGTCCGGGAACTCTTCAAGTACGACCCGGCACACCCCGAGTGGTTCAGGACTCCCCGGGAAGCGGTGCCGCTCTGCAACAACATCGTCAGGGATCGCATCCTCGCCATGATGCCCATGTGTGACTCGCACGGCGTGGACCGCACGTGGATCGCTCCGAAGCCCATCGACGTCCTCAACTTCTACGACAACCTCGCAGAGGTGGCGAAGAACAAGGACGACCTCAAGCAGCACACGCGGGACACCACCGACCAGGAGATCGCCTACATAGCTTCTCGGGCTGAAGAGGCCGCCGCAGCCGCGGCGGCAGGAATTTTCGGATACTCGCCGGAAGAGGCGGAGGCTGCGGACGCGTCCACCCAGGCGGAGGAGGCGGAGATCCGCAGGTTGCTGAAGCTTCCTCCCGACGCGCTCGCCGGGGTCCCCTCGCTGAGGCACTCCGGGATCCACGGGATCGCGGCCGAGGCCGCGGCAATGGAGGGTACCGCCGGAGGGAGCAGAGGCGCCGCGAGGGCGGAGGCGCCAAGGGAAAGGGGGCCGCAGCGCAGGACGCTGGGCCCAGTGAGCCGGCCGGGGAAGAGGAGGAGGAGGAGGAGGCCGAGGACTCCGGCGGATCCACGGAGTTGTACGCCGACGACCTCTCCTCGTCGGAGAGCTCCCCGCCCCCGGCAAGCCCGAGGCAGTCCCCGGCGAAGCGCCTCCGCAAGGCGGCGACGGGGGAGAGGGCGCAGGCGCCCCGGCAACAGCCGGCTCGTCGGGCGGCTCCCCGGGGGAGTCAAGCCGCGCCAAGGCCTTCCGGCGCACCTGCCACAGCGGAGGCAGCCCGCGCGCGGACCACGACGGAGGCGCCTCGCAGGCCGGCGCCGAGCCGGCAAGGGTCTTCTCGGAGCGGAGCAGCGGCTCCGCCCGCTCCTCGGGCGCCGGCTACCACAGGGGCTGGGTCTTCGCAGCCCCCAGCCCCGGTGAACACCAAGCGCGCGAGGGAGTCTTCGTCTTCCGCTCCTCGCGCCGACGCGCCCACGGTGGAGTATGATTTCTCCGCCCTGAGCGAGGACGACGAGGAGGACCAGGAGTAAGGATCCAGGACCTTACATCTTCTCGATTTCTGTCTTGGTTTTTTTTGTTGATGCTGACTCTGTTCATTGCTCTGATTTCAGGACCCTGGCCCATCGCGCGGCGAAGAAGGCCAAGGCGCCCGAGGTCGAGGTCGCGGAAGACTCAGCAGCTGCGGCAACAGGGGGTGTGCCGGAGCCGAGCCTGCCGGACCCGAGCGCTGCTCCGAGGAGCAGCCCCCAGCGCAGCCCGCAGCGCAGCCCCCAGCGTAAGTCTGGGTTTTACTCTTTTCGCTTGTCGGGGTACGCCTGAGGATTTGGTTTTGTTTTCATGTCTTGATGTTTCTTGTCTTGTTTTGTGCAGAGGTGGAGCCACAGCGGGAAGAGCGCCCGGAGACCGTCGTCAAGGAGCCGCAGGCCCCGCCGCCCCCGCCAAGGCAGAACTCCCCGGCAAGGGAGAGCGCTCCGCCAAGGGCGGGTACTCCGCCACGGCAGAGTACCCCGCCGAGGGCGAGCAGCCCGGCGAGGGTGACTACTCCGACAAGGCCGAGCTCCCCGGCGAGGGAGCCCGCTGCTGAGGACGTCCGCCAAGGTATGTTTTGTGACTTGTCTTCTTGGCTTGCCTCTTTTTGGATATTTGCTTGAATCTTAAACTTCTTTTTCTTCTTCTTCTTCTTCTTTTTAGATCTTCCTCCTCCTGAGCCCATGGAGACGGAGGTTATCAACCTCGAGGAGGAGGGCGCGCAGGGCGGCGGCGGCGACGCTCCTGTCGTCGAGGAGATGGCCGAGGCCGCCGAGCCGGCCGCGCAGGAGACTGCTCCGGCTGCAGACGCAGCGGCCGGGGAGGGGGACGGTGACCGCACCGCCGGCCCGGAGGCGGCGGGAGCATCGGATGCTGCACCGGCCACCGGTCCCTCCGCCAGCAAGGAGCAGGGGTACTATCTTGAGGCCCCCAATGGCGTCTTCATCCAGATGCCTTGGGGGTCTTCATCGCGAGCTCCTGCGGAGGGCGAGGCGTTCGACGGAGAAATCCTCGCCTCCGCAGGCCTGAAGATTGTCGAGGCGCCCGGCGGGAGTGAGGGGCCCGAGGAGGAGAGGTTGCTCCACCAGCTCCTGGCCCTTTACCGGGCCAGGCAGGCGAAGCTCGCCTCCCGGGAGGCCCTTGCCGCCAAGGCCGCCGCAGAAATGGAGAAGCGCGCGGCGGAGCTCAGCGCCGCCAACCAGGCAGCCCTCCGCGAGGTGACGGAGGAGCGTGAGCGTCTCGCCGGCGAGTACCAGGAGTGGGTGCTCGAGAAGGCTGAAGCTGAAGAACAGCAGCGGCTCGCCGGGGTGGAGATGTCCCGGCGAGAGGGAGAGCTCGCGCAGCGGAAGGTCGAGCTCGACTCCCACGAGGAGGACCTTGCCGCTCGCGAGGCAGCCCTTGGCGGGGAGCTGAAGGAGGCGAAAGCCGCCGCGGTTGCCGCGGAAGACGCCAAGAAGGAGCTTGCCGCCAAGGTTGAGCAGTTGGAGGAGGCGCTGAAGGTGAGCGCAGAGAAGGTTGCCGCGCTCATCCTGGAGCGCGAGAAGGACGCTCACACAAACTCCGAGCTTTAGGTGAGTCTCTCCAAGAGGGGCGACGAGTTGAAGGCCGCCAAGGACTCCATCGAGGACTTGGAACTGAAGGTTACCACTCTGAAGGATTCGCTCGACGCTGCCCGGGCTCAGGAGAATAAGCTGAAGGAGGAGCTCCGCAAGGAGCGGACCTTGGTGGACAGCGTCAACAAGGCATCCGAGCTCTTCCGCCAGACCATCGAGGTATGGACCGAAGACTTGGTTTCTTCTGCGTCCAACATTGACCAGGAGCTGCTGGCGCTGAAGGTCGAACACCTCATCTACTCGCCGGATCCGGATCTCCCGCACAGCGCCAAGCTCAGCCTCTTCTTCAGAGGGATCGCGCCGGCCCTTGCAGGTCTCCGGAACCGCATCCCCGCGCAGCTGGCCGAGGAGTCGCGCCTGCTCTGCGCGGGAACTCTGGAGCGGGTGCTGACGAAGATAGTGTACCGCAACCCGGGAATCAATCTCACGAACATTCTTCGCAGCTTGCCGGCTGATGCAGACACGGAGGCCCTGAAGGAGCAGGTCGGCCACATCATCGCCAAGGTGGCTAGGCTCGGCCGGAAGGAGGGCGACCGCGTAGATTAGGGCTCCATTATCTTTATCTTTTTGTTGCTGCACATTATGTCATGAACTTATTAGTCCATTGCGACAAGTTATCCTTTGTAAGATATTTACTTTATTTTGATCAATTAGTGCAATGTTATCTTCCTTGTCTCAATCTTTGACTTTGTATGTTTTTCACCCTACGCTCCCGGGGAGCTTGCCGGCAAGGGGCCTTTGCCGCGAGCGCTGAGTGCTGGACTCTGAGCAGCCTGCTGGCCAAGGTCTTCGCCGGCAAGCAACCTTGCCGCAGCTAGTCGCAACGCACTTAGCTTGCTGAGCGTACTCGGAAACGAAGCAAGGGCGCGACACTTGTCGCAGCTCACTTAAATCGTTGAGTGAACTCGAAAACAAGATAAGGGTGCGGCAAGCTACGGGTAGGTTCCTCCGCGCACAGGTTTTCCATACAAAGTGTGACTGTTCAAGGAAGACAACTAAAATTTAAAATTTGAACTGGTCAAATTCTAACAACTTATCTTTCATATGCTGCTTGCTTATATTGCTTGCTTTTCGGTAAGACTTCTCTTTCTTGAACAGCACTTGGTTCCTCCTCCACCTCCTCCCCCCCGGCGAACTTGTGCGCGAGGAACATTCCTTCTGTTCAAGAGGAAAGAAAAGGGAGAGGGAAACAAGCATATGGCCTTTCGGCGTGCTAATGCTTACCGTATACTTGAGTGTCGCACCAAATGCCAAACCAAAACATGCGAATAGCAAAGAAAAGCATGCAAAAGGCAGTCGGTGCGAAAAACACAAAAACTTTACTGATGCACGGGGTCTGCGCCCGGCTTTGTACAAAGGGTTACATGCAACAGCGGCAAAGCTTGTACAAAAGGTGGTTGCCGGAGCGGATCACGGCAACCGTGCCTTAGGGGTGAAACTTGCGAAGATGCTCTATGTTCCAGGAGTTGCTCACCGGTAAGCCTTCTTCGGTCTCGAGGCGGACAGCGCCGGGCCTCGTAACTTGTCTCACCCGATAAGGGCCTTCCCACTTCGGCGTCAACTTGTTGGAATTCTTGGCGGACTGAACACGCCGAAGAACAAGGTCGCCTTCCTCGAGACTCCTGGCCTTGACTTTGCGGCTATGGTAGCGGCGCAAAGCTTGCTGGTATCGAGCAGCTCATACAGCAGCCTGGAGACGTCCCTCCTCGAGGAGCAATGCGTCATCTTGCCGCAGTTGCTCTTGCTCGAGCTCATCATAAGCGAGCACCCGAGGAGATCCGTATACGAGTTCCGTGGGGAGAACTGCCTCTGCTCCATAGACTAGAGCAAAAGGTGTCTGTCCGGTGGCTCGACTTGGTGTCGTTCTGATTGACCAAAGAGCCGCCGGGAGCTCCTCTATCCAATTTCTTCCGCACTTGCGCAGCCTGTCAAAGGTCCTTGTCTTGAGTCCGCGCAGCACTTCAGCGTTTGCCCTCTCCGCTTGACCGTTGCTCCTCGGGTGAGCAACTGAAGCGAAACAGACCTTGGCGCCAAGGTCTTGGACGTACTGCATGAAGGTGCGACTAGTGAATTGCGTACCGTTGTCGGTGATGATCCTGTTAGGGATCCCGAAACGGCAAACAATCGACCTGAAGAACCTGACTGCTGACTGTGCTGTCACCTTCCTCACCGGCTCCACTTCTGGCCACTTTGTGAACTTGTCGATTGCAACGTACAAGTACTCAAAGCCCCCGACAGCACGGGGGAAAGGGCCGAGGATATCGAGCCCCCAGACCGAGAAGGGCCAGGACAAAGGGATTGTTTGGAGAGCTTGAGCTGGCTGATGAATTTGCTTCGCATGGAACTGGCACGCTTCACACTTGGTTACTAGTGCAGTTGCATCTTGGAGGGCTTCTTGTCAAAAGAACCCTTGCCGGAAAGCTTTCCCGGCAAGCGCCCTAGCGCCAATGTGGTGGCCGCATATGCCTCCGTGTATTTCCGCCAACAGCTTCTGTCCATCTTCCCTGGAGATGCACTTCAGTCTGACACCATTGAGTCTTCTTCTGTACAGCTCGTTATCCACGAACTGATACATACTTGACTGCCTGGTTATCTTCTCTATCTCTTGAGGGTCGTCGGGAAGTTCTCCAGTTTGAAGGAAACGGACGATTTGCTGCGCCAATGCCGGAGCCCGAGGCTCGACGGCAAGGACTAAAGGCTCGAGGGCCGCTGCGGGAACCTCAGCTTCTACGGCAAGGACCTCTGGTTCTGCCGGAGCTGACGGTCCCCCGGCAAGCTCGCCGGGGCGAGGCTTGCCGGGAACGTTTGCTTCAACTGTACAAGCCCGAGGACTTGCAGGAGCAAACTGTTCCTCAGCGTTCTGGTTGTTGATCTTGGGGACCTTGGCGGCGGTTTCAGGAAGATCCGCCGGCAAGTAGTCGCCGGAGACCAACTTTCTCTTCTTGGACTGCCCAATTGATGGTGTAACGGATGGCTGAGTCAGCTTGAGCAAGAAGGTCCCTGGTTCCACAGGTAACTTCATCGAAGCGCACTTTGAAAGGCCGTCTGCAATTTCATTTTGAGCTCTCGGGACGTGCTCCATCTGCAAACCTTCAAAGTGCTCTTCAAGCTTTCTCACTTCATCGACATAAGCTTCCATCAAAGGGCTCTGATAGTTCTTGTTAACTTGCCGGACCACCAACTGAGAATCGCCCCGCACAATCAGCCTCCTGATCCCAAGTTCGGCCGCAATCCTGAGGCAGGCAAGCAAGCCTTCATATTCTGCAGTGTTGTTTGTCGCTTGCTCCCTGGGAAAGTGCATCTGGATAACATATTTGAGGTGCTCTCCGGTGGGCGCGATGAGTACCACGCCGGCACCGGCGCCTTGCAGCGAGAAGGCACCGTCAAAATACATTACCCATTCACTTGTCGCTTCTTGTACGGGTGCACTTGTTTCTTGAACTTCTTCATCTGGCGTTGGGGTCCACTCAGCTATGAATTCTGCCAAAGCTCGGCTCTGTATGGTTGAAGTACTTTCAAACTTGAGTCCAAAGCTTGACAGTTCCAGTGCCCACTCAACGATCCTGCCTGTCGCTTCGGGGTTGTGCAATATCCTCTTCAGCGGAAAGCGAGTGACCACTGTTATCTCATGGGCTTGGAAGTATTGGCGCAGCTTTCTCGAGGCAATGAGGAGGCCAAAAAGCAACTTTTGCACACCAGAGTACCTTGATCTAGCCCCCTGGAGAAGGGAACTTACAAAATACACTGGACGCTGCACCATCTTCTTCCGCACCTCTCCTTGCTCCTGCGCAGAGTCATCCTTGTCGGGGCCAGAGCTTGCCGGAGCAGCCCCCTGCTTGTCGCTGGATTCGCTTGCCGGTGGTGCTGACTCCTCGTCGGACTCCCTCTCCGCTACTAACGCAGCACTAACCACCTGGTTGGTTGCCGCTAGGTATAGCAACAACTTTTCCTGTGGTCTAGGTGCGACAAGTATAGGAGTGGAGGACAGGTACCGTTTCAATTCCTGCAACGCCGCCTCCGCTTCCGGAGTCCACTTCATGGGACCTGCCTTCTTCAAGATTTTGAAGAAAGGTAGGGCGCGTTCTGCAGATTTTGAAATGAACCTACTGAGGGCAGCAACACAACCTGCAAGCCTCCTGACATCCTTGACGCGCTTTGGGGCCTCTATCTGCTCAATGGCTTTAATCTTGTCGGGGTTGGCTTCAATCCCCCTCTGTGATACAAAGAACCCGAGAAGCTTGCCGGAGGGAACTCCAAAGACGCACTTCTCGGGGTTCAACTTGAGCTGTATTCTGCGCAGGTTCTGAAACGTTTCTTCCAAGTCTTGAATCAGGGTTTCCTTTCTCTTGCTCTTCACCATGATGTCATCCATGTAAGCTTCTACATTTCTGTCGATCTGTGGCTCAAAAGCAGTGTACACTACCCTTGCAAAGGTTGAGCCTGCATTCTTCAATCCAAATGGCATGCGAATAAAGCAATAAGTGCCACATGGAGTGATAAATGCAGTCTTCTCTTCATCTTCCTTGGCCATGAAAATCTGATGATAGCCTGAGTATGCATCAAGAAAGCAGAGTAGCTCACATCCGGCAGTGGAGTCAACGATTTGGTCAATGCGCGGCAAAGGGAATGGATCTTTGGGACATGCTTTATTGACATCGGTGAAGTCTATACACAGTCTCCACTTCCCGTTGGCCTTGCGCACGACGACTGGATTTGCCAACCACGTCGGATGGATCACACCTCTAACTAGGCCTGCTGCCTCTAGCTTCTTGATTTCCTCGTTGATGAACT
Source organism: Secale cereale (assembly GCA_902687465.1). NCBI lineage: Eukaryota > Viridiplantae > Streptophyta > Magnoliopsida > Poales > Poaceae > Secale > Secale cereale. The sequence goes on along the minus strand of LR738712.1, from coordinate 751,603,789 downwards.
CTTGGCGCTCCACGGCTTGCTTCCTCACTTTCTGCTTGATGGGCCGCGCATGAGGACAGACAGCAAGCTTGTGCTCAATCACCTTCCTGGGAACACCGGGGATGTCAGATGGTTGCCAGGCAAACACATCGACATTCGCCCGCAGGAAGGCAACGAGCGCGCTTTCCTATTTGCTGTCAAGGGTTGCACTGATGGTGAAGGTACCACCAGTGCCATCCTCATTTGCGGACACTTTCTTGGTTGCCGGAGGAGCGGCCATTCCTTTCTTACTCTTGCCGGTGGAGCTCGATGGAACGTCCTCGACGGCAGCGCAGCACTCCGAGGAGGTGCGGTTGCCGGAGTGGGTCCCAGAGCACTTGCCGGACTTGGTCTTCGTCTTCTTCCCTCCGGGAGCTTCAGCGGCAAGGGTATCCTTCTCGGCCGCAGCTGCCGCATCCCGGTAGATCTTGTCGGCGCAAATAAGCGCATCCTTCTTGTCGCTATGGACAGTGATGACGCTTATCGGCCCCGGCATCTTCAATACGTTGTAGGCATAATGGGAAGCCGGCATGAACTTGGCGAGGGCAGGACGGCCAAGTATTCCATTGTAGGGCAATGGAATATCGGCGACGTCGAAAGTGATGCGCTCAGTCCTGAAGTTGAGCTCCCCGCCAAAGGTCACCGGCAGAGTGATCTTTCCCTTGGGCTTGCTCCTTCCCGGGTTGATTCCTTGGAATGAACTGGTCTCTTTGAGCTCGCCATCTTGAATCTGGAGTTTCTTGATCACAGCAGAGGAGATCAAGTTCAGCCCGGCCCCGCCGTCAACCAACATTTTGGTGACCTTGAGGTTGCGGATGGTGGGAGAAACCAGCATCGGCAAGCACCCGACCGCAGTGGTGCGGTCAGGGTGATCCTCAAGATCAAAAATGATGGGCGTGCTGGACCATTTGAGGAGCCTGCGCGACTCCACGGGCGGCTCCGTTGCGTTTACCTCACGCACCCACTGCTTTAGTTGGCGGTGAGAGGTGTGCAGGGAGGCGCCACCGTCGACGCACAGGACCTCCGTGGCCTTCTGGAACTCCTGCTCGCTGTTCTCATCGTCCTCCATGTCTTCGTCGTCATCTTCTTCGTCGTTGTCGCCGCCCCGGGGAGGTCGATCTCCTTGCCGCTGCTTAGCCTTGCCGCGGCGTCCTCCCCGGCCGTTGAACGGCCGCTTCTTGCTGGGCTCTTCCCCGCCACCTTGGGCCTTCTCCTTGTCGCGCCTCTCGTACTCGGCTTTCTGCTGCTCGACGAGGTACTCGACGCGCTTGCAGTTGGAGAGATCGTGACCCTTGGTGCGGTGGATCTTACAGTATTGCTTGTCGGAGCTACCCGGCTTGTCGGCCGCCGCTGCAGGGGCAGGCTCCTTGCCGGAGCCGCCAGCCTGCGCTTGCTTGGCGGGGGCCTCCTTGCCGGACTTCTCGACGGCAAGCACCTCCTTCTTGCCCTTCCTTCTGTTGTTCCGCCGCCGGCTCTTCTTTGCCGGGGCGGTGTCGTCGCTGTCGCTTCCTCCCGCGCCAGTATCCTCCCCGGGGAGTCTCCTCCCCTCTTCTGCGCGTGCACACTTGTCAGCAAGAGCGTAGAGCTCGCTGACATCCCGAATCTTCGTCATCGCCATTTCCTCACGCATGCGGCGGTTACGCATGTTCTGATGGAACGCGCTGATAACCGCGGCAGGGTGAACGTCAGGGATGTTGTGCTGCACCCGGCTGAAGCGTTGGATATACTTGCGCAGGGTCTCGCCTTCCTTCTGGGCCAGTATGTGGAGATCGCTCTCCTGGCCGTGGGGTTTGTGGCCGCCGGTGAAGGCGCCAACAAACTGGTGGCAGAGGTCGGCCCAAGAAGAGATGGATCCTTCCGGCAAGTGCATAAGCCACGAACGAACGTTCGGCTTAAGCACGAGCGGGAAGTAGTTTGCTAAGATCTTCTCGTCGCGCCCCCCGACAGCTTGCACTGCGATGGTGTAGACGCTGAGAAACTCCGAGGGGTGCGTCTTGCCGTCGTACTTCTCCGGTACGTCGGGCTTGAAATTCTTCATGCTGGGCCACTGGACGCGCCGCAGCTCGCGGGTGAACGCGGGGCAGCCTGCCGCGTACGGCAAGTCGCCTGGTTCACCGGGCGCGTGCGCGTCGACAGTGTTCCCAGCTCTCTTGTCTGATTGTCGCCGAGCTTCTCGGCGGCGCTCGATTGTGGTTCGAGCGTCTTCTTCTCGCCGGTCGTCGAGGACTTGGCGCTGGTCCCGACGAGCCCGCGGGTCCGACGAGGCGGTGGAGCCGTCGTCGGGGTTGTTCCGGCGGGGCGGCGTCTTCTGCTTCTGCGGCGGGGAATGCACGCTTGTCGCACCCCCGGCAGTCTTGTTGCCGTCAGCCTTCGTCTTCTCAGCTTGCCGCGGCCGTGAGGTCGACGGCTGCTGTGGAGAATCGTTGTTGGCGAAGTCTATCAGGCTCCGTATAGTGGCCCTCCATTCTTCGGCCTTGTCGGCCGCTGGAGGAAAGTCGAGGAGCAGTTGCGCTCTTGCGAGCGCTTCCGCTGGAGTGGAGGGGAACGCGGGCGAGCGGTGCGAGGAGCGGGATACGCTCGGACTTCTAACAACGTTAGAAGGAGCGGGGTCCCGCGCCGGTGCCTTCGCTTTGCTTGTGCCCGGACGGGGGTCTGGGGCGTCCCGCGAGCCTCCGGTTTGGCCTTGCCCCAGCAAGCGGATACCACCTCCCGTGGTATGGCGCTGCTGGGTTGTCGTGTGCTGGGATGGGCGCGGCGCGTCCACGGAGACCGAGGTTCGGTTGTCCGTCCTGTTCTTGGATCTGGTGGCGCCGTGAGTGTCCTCGCCGGCAACCACCCTTCCGACGGCGTCTCCCCCGCCCACCGTTGGCTCTGGTGGCGGCGGGTGAGACGCAGACGGGCCTCCGACCTCCGAAGCCTTCTTCTTCGGGGCCATGGAGTTGTCGCTGATGAAGTTGATGAATTCGGAGAGGTTGATGAAGAATGCGCCCGCGCGAACGCCGGATCAGGTTCGCACAACCTCGACGCCCCCTACCTGGCGCGCCAAAGATGTCGGGGGAAACTGTCCGCCACGAACACCTATGGGACCGGAGCCCCTTGTCTGTGCGGTACGAGGGCGGAGGGAGCACAAAGAGCAGATCGTAGCGAGCACGCGGGCAGTTTTACCCAGGTTCGGGCCGCGGTAGACGCGTAAAACCCTACTCCTGCTTGGTTGTGTATTGAGTTTGAGCGCTCGGGAGCTTGAAGAAGCAGCTACACCAAGCGCGAGAGTGATCTAGGTTCCGAACCCCCTCCACGTTGTGCATGGGCCTCCTTTTATAGTGCAAGGGGTCACCGACAGGTGTCAACGTAGGAGAAAGGGGTAAAAACGTAAAAGAGGTGGTAGTTGTAACAGTGCGGGAACAGTGGAGCTACAGTACAGAACAGTGGTCTATACCTACTTTGACAGTGGGGGACAAGGGCATTTAATGCCCATCGCCGTCGACCCCAAAAGCTCCCGCCCTGGCGTCTCCGTCTGCCACGGCGATGGATCCATCACCGTGGAGTGCCACCGTGTACCCCAGGCTGCACAGCCATCCGCCACGCGTCCCTGGATAGGCCCCAGGGCGACGCGTGGGCCGATGAGCTGGAGCGTGGGCACACAGCGCAGCCTTCCCGGCAAGCACCTTGCCGGGGCCTTGATCTTGCCGGGCCCGGGAGCTTGCCGCTCCCCGGGCCCTTGCCGGGGCGCATATAGCGCCGGGGCGTCGTCTTCTAGTCTTCCTGGCAAGCTCCTCTTGCCAGGGTCTTGTGTTAGCGGGGCAGTCTTGAGCCTGGTACGGCCTTCCCGGCAAGCTCCTCTTGCCGGGGTCTCGGTCTTACGTCTTGTATACTTTGTTTTTGAATGGTTTAATAGGGAGCAGGAAGGTCTCCGGCGAGCACGCAGTAAACCCTGCCGCGGGAAGCTGCAACTGCCCGTGCACAAGTTGGGGTACTGAGGTACCCCTACCTTAGTACACCGACAGGATGTGACAACTCACCCCCACTAAACAAGAATCTCGTCCCGAGATTCAAGCATAGGGTAAGAAATCAGAGGGGACACTAACTAACACAATCTTCTCGATCCAGTTTCCTCCTCGAAATTGTTGATTCATTGCATCATGTAGATCTTGGCATCTTTGATTTCAAAGCTTCATCCAACACGACAACAGAGGAACGTGAATTCTACAAGATTTGATCTTCTCGAAGATCGAGCAACTCAAGATCAACTCGTGGATTGAGACGTCGAAACACCTCTTGAGCTGAGACACGAAGTACACCTCCAGGGGAATGGAGTAAGACAAACGATGAAGGTTCACCTAGTGGCAATAATTCCACACCTAAGAAGATGGTGATTGATACCACCAGACGGGGCACCTTAGAGAAGGTGACTCGTAGATTTATTCCTTTAAGTGGCAAAAAGAATTACTTTTGATATAGAGATCATTGAGATTCCCTATACCAGCCTAAGGCAAACACAATCATTCGTTTGACGGAGTCCGAAAGAATGACATACTCGTCCAGAATGGATGATGTGGACTATCTTATTAAAGATAACACAAGGGATGATTTGATTATCATCGAGGATGGATGGGACCCATGGCAATTCCACTCCTGAGGATAATCCTGAACAGCAGTGATTGAGATGGTAACCCATGGAGAATTGGCACAATGGCGGTGCAAGCTGGGAACAAAATGCAAATGCTGGGAATGATTCTGGTAACTAAGAAGAAACCCAACAGTAGAGAGTAAATCTACTCTCTGCGAGGGTATAAAATCATTAAGAACACTGGAAGCAATCCCGGTTAGTGTCGAGGATAACACCTAGTGCTTGTGCGTGCTCTCAAGAACTTGAGTATTCCCATATTCACCAAGGTTTTACCAATATCCGTGTCAAGGATCCTGGCAACACTACATATTACCATGATGAATAGCGGTGGACGATGCAGATGCATAGGAAGATAACACCTTCTTGGATTTCACCTTGGCGAGGCCAAGGGGACGAAATCTGGATGATCAACCAAGAGACATTTAGCACTCCGCTTCTAATGTTCTCCTTGATGTACTAGCACAACCCATTTATTATAATGGTTTGGCACCTAGAACGTCAAAAAAAAGGTCGGACTTCAGGGGCACAAGAATTCATAAGGAACAACTAGGGAGTAAGTCCTACGAAGTCTTTATGGGGAGGTGGCCAACTTCTTCAAACAAGATACTACAACAATAGGTCTTCCGGTTGGGTGTGTTGGCCACGACATCCACTTTACCGGTTATCGAGAGACCAATATTATAGCTCTTGGAAAATGCGCCAACCATCATATCTGCCTGAGATTCAGTTCTGATTGGTGTCAGGATATTCCAGACTCATCGAGTCTAGAAATAATGAATATTTGCAACACAATTCGACGAGACGGCGTTGCGAGATTCTCGGGGAGTAAACTACGATAGCAAGCTCCAAAACATGAGCTGGTTCTGCTACGTACCTGTGAACACGTTGTCCCAGACAAACGTGACCACATAGTAGTCTTATATTAAAATACTATCGAGTTCAGATTGGGAATCATCATTGGAGATAGCGAAGTCTTGTGCATGTCCGTCCGGGCCCTTCGGAAATAGCATTTGAACTTCTTTTCTTTGAACAAATCAATCAGTGGCTTGATGTGCTAGGGATACATACAGAATGAAGATGATCAGTCTATCAGACCATAGAATACTTCGCACGTATGCATGACTGACTTGAGATGACTCCAGAGGAGGTAGAAACATGCTTTCTCGAATTCACGGCGGCAACTTGCATCAAATTCTCATGAATTAGAGGAAGTCACTTCTTTCTTCCGTACATATGCTTCACGAACGGGTCATGAAGATAATGCTTATAAAAGTTTCCAATACTAACTGGATGTTCAACATAGATCATGGAGAAGATAACAATATTGCTGATGGGCTCAACAATAATTCATCCAGATTTCCATGGAGATGGAATTCCATAATTATGTGAACAAGTGATAGTATTGGTCAGACCAATAGATGTAATGGTGTATGCTCGAGGGATCAACCACGAGTAAGACAACGTATGAATATCGTTGGTTCTGATTTGATTCGAGGATAGCCCACACTCAAATCAAAGTTTTGGACAAGATAATAAATCCACAAATGATCACGGGGATCAATTGGAGAATATATCATCTATCTTCAATACACACACAAGATATCCCTTTGGAGTGAGCTATGTGGGTTAAGCTTTTATCTTCCAACTCTCCAAGTTGTTGTTTAGCTTAACAAACTAGTTCGGGGTATCCAACACAGATTCTTGGAGAAGTGGTGGTTTATAAGAAACCAACTTGATCACGAGCTCAACATAACAGTCAGGGAACAACCCGGTAATACTTCCGAGAAGATATTCAGAAAATCACGAACCACCGATATGTTACTAAGCTCGAGAACAATCTTGCCTTTCAAGGCAAGACGATATGATCAAATGAGCGAGGACTTAACAAAATCCTAACTCATCAATCAAGGAATGCACCAGGAAAGTGGACTAGGTAGCACGACCAATCTTAGGATGGTGATTCTGTAACCATCATGCTAAGAATGAGATTATCGTCCATTTAACTACCAAGCAACAGAGTTGCTAGGAGTATTGATTTCACACATCACAATCCACTTGTCAGTATTCCGGTTATAACAACGCGGAGACCGAGGAATGGACGACGATGGTGAGAAGTATTACTGTATCAAGAGTTCATAGTATGATGTGCAATTCCCAGGATATTCTTGACATAAGGATGGTAATACTCCAGGACAGAACAGTTTAGAAGCTGCATTAGCATTCTTCATCTGCGAAGTACATCTTCTTTGACCAAATCCTGGATATGGATAAGGTACTGGAGTTTGTTTCTCCTAGTCATTCCAGAATAGAATGGCTTGAAAGACCACAAGAGTAAAAGGCATCAATGAACACGAGTGCACGACTACTCCTGACTATCAATTGATAGACGAGGGTCATAATACAACTAAAAGGAGACAGCTCAAGGGACATATAACTTCTGAGTTGTGGATGCATAGGTTAGTATGTCGAACGAGTTCCACATATTTCTTCCAGATAACCCATGCAGAAAGGTAGGACTGGCAGAGTCACAATATGAATGGAGTACCACTCAGGAGCACTCTGGTTGTGAACTTTTGGTTCGGGAGAACTTCTGCCAAGATGGTTCATGGTATTGGAAGAACGATAACCACGGACCTCGAGGACTATCGCAAGGTTACTAATATCCTAAAGGAACGAGCAAATACTATCAACATGAAGTAAGTAGGGTGAAGCTCGGGTTCAAGAACCCAGGAATAGAATACCTACCAACTAAATGCATCATGGGATGCTTTCGAGAATAATGGCCAGAATCATCACACTGAGAATATAAAGCATTGCTAGATTACTGGGTGATCCTCTAAGATTACTTAGGGTCATAATAATAACTCCAACATATGTGTCGAGGTAACAAGGTACCACAACTCACCGTCTAGTGTGGTTAATCTGGCCTAAAAGGACATTAAGAACAGGTAGGAATGATTTGCGAAGGCATCAGATTGTTTAGAGACCTGGGATAACTCGGACAGCATAACGGCTGCAAATGCTCGAAAATACTTTTGAGATCCAAGCAAAAAGGGTAGCATATCCACTTAACATCATAATGTCAAGTTTCTGAGACCAACGGTTGAACAAAACAGAGGTAGAAGGAACTGAACATGAGGGTTGAATCCACAACAACGTGATCCTGATAGACATAAGAGAAAGCCTAGTTCTTAATCCCCGTAGAAAGAAGAAGGTGACTCAGATCAGAAGGTCATAAGGTAAAGGATTAAAAAGAGCCTTACGTTCCCTTCCACAATCAATTCCCTTACATAACTAAAGAGTTTCTAGACACGACTTCGACCAGTTTGGCTTGCTAATCCTACAGGCAGTCAGGCTCTGATACCAAAGCTGTCAGGACCCCGATCCTAAGTCACACAGGTCTAGCCTGTAACACACCATATCACTTTGCGGCCTCACGCACGGTATTCCATGGGTGCCACCTTACCTGGCCCGGGACCGTTTGCGCATTTTGGCACACGTATATGATAGTGTCGCTAGCATCCATATGACAGAGAACCCGGGCCGACATGACCAGTTATAAACCAAAAGTGGCACTAAATTACGGAGACATGCATACATGACCCAGCAACGAACGTGTCGGTCATCAACGTATGAACCCAAGTCGTAGCAAGCTACAAGGACTTAAAGGAACAACGCGTGACATTTCCCCTAAGGGACAGACACAGGAACGAAGAAGGACACATGCCAGCCAGCCTAGGTGTTCTGGAGCAGTAGCAAGCTACCAAGGCTCAGTGGAAGCACCAGGAGACATTTCCCTGTAAGATAGGCTACCAAAGGTAAACAACTAGGTGTCGGATCCCACACATAGCAATACACATTACACGTACGCATAACATGCAAGTATGTGCTGTACAACATGGCATCACAACATAACTCAACAACTCATATAGATAAGGCCCAGAAGAGCCATCATAGCATTTATTACAATCAGAGGTCACATGACCCAACATACAGAGCATACAGGCAACGGAAGCATACATGTCTGAGTACATACATCTACAAATGAAAACACTAAGAAGCCTGACTATCTACCAAACCCTCCCAAGGGTACAAGATCGTAGCTGAGGTAACAAGCTAAACGTCGAAGTCCACGCGGAACCACTAGCGAGACTGAAGTCTCTCTGCAAAAACATAAATTAAGGAAACGTGAGTACAAAGGTACTCAGCAAGACTTACATCAGAACTAGCTACATATGCATCGCTATCAACAAGGGGGTGGTGGAGTTTGACTGCAGCAAGCCAGCTTTGACTCGGTGGCTATCCTGAACTACGACTGCAAGTAACTCTTTTGAGGTGGCGCACACGAGTCCACATATTCACCAATCAATACACCACTATGGATCCGCTCCCGTCTCCCTACGAGAAGGCCATCCATAGCACTCACGCTTAATAGGCAACCCAGAAGTCCATTACCGCGGACACGGCTATTCGAATAGATTATATTTAACCCTGCAGGGGTGTACTTCTTCACACACGCTCTCACCACTTACCGCCGTCTACACGACATGTACTCGGCAACCTTCAAGCGGAGGCCCAGCGAGGGTGTCGGCCACGACCTGACTAACCACACAAGTCTCTCGTCAAGGTTTATCGCCTATTTGGGTTCCATCCGTGGGGAGATCCGGCCGGGGTGTCGCTCACGGCCCCAAACGATGTGTACAGGGTTCCCGCATCACCAAACGGGCAATCGGTACACCGTGCCACGTACCTGCCGCGTCACAGCCCACCCCGAGGGTTAGCGCTGCGCACGATCTCCAGTAAACTACAAACACCAGAAACTAGTTGCAACTCCTGGACAGAGATCATGTTGATTAATAAGTCGAGAGGGTCAATTAAGGATCCCAATGTGTGGTAGTAGCTGTTTCATGGACCAACCAACACAGAACTCAGTTCCTGAGGACGGCTGCAATGAGACAACCCACCATGTACTCCTACATGGCCTCTCATCGCTACCTTTACCAAATCGTGTTCACACACTTAGTTTTCACACATTAGGACATGTTCATCACCATTCCAATTCATCCCCGATGAATCAGACCTGACACAACTCTAAGCAATAGCAGGCATAACCAGAAAGCATGAATGAGTAGGCACAACATGGCTCAAACAACTCCTACTCATACTAGTGGGTTTCAACTATTTACTGTGGCAATGACGGGTCATGCAGTGGAAAGGGGTTCAACTACCGCAGCAGGTAACAGTTGAAGCGTTGTTATCCTAATGCAGTAAAAGAGAGCAAGAGCGAGAGAGTGGGATTGTATCGGAATGCTCAATGGGGTTTTGCTTGCCTAGCACTTCTGAAGATAACATTGGGTCTTCATCGATGTCATCGAACTCATCGTCAGAACGTCGTCTACTGAGAGGGGACAAAACCGACAAACAGAGAAAGGACGTAATCAATGCAATGCAACAATATGATGCATGATCATGACATGGCAATATGTTGTTGATTGAGCTAATGCAACTAGCAACACAATTAAATGAAGTTGGTTTGAACCAAAGGTTCAAATTCAAACTTCATATGTGATTATTTAGATGCCATTTAATTGATTTGACCTGATCAGCAGGTTTACCTTGTTCAAACATGCATGAAAATGCCATAAACAGATTCCTTGAATTTTTCTGATCAATTTTCATATATAAATTATTTTCATCTGAGTTATGGATTAATTTCTATGATTTTTAGAAGTTTTGGTTATTTTCTGAAATAAATAAATCATTTAGATTTATATAAAATTACAGAAAAGGCTTTATTGCATCAGCATGACGTATGTGTGACGTCAGCAAGTCAACAGGGGCTGTTCGGGTCAAACCTGACCAGTGGGGCCCACTGGTCAGTGACTCAACTAACTAAATTAACTTATTTAAAACTAACCTAGTTTAATTAGCCGGGCGAGGCCCACATGTCAGTGAGTCACAGAGTTAATTAATTACCAATTAGCACTAATCTAGAATTAGCAGGGCACTGGGCCCACCTATCAGTGTCTACTTAAACTAATGACAGAAATTAAACTTAACTAAAACCTAAACTAAAACTAATCTACAGCCCGCCCCACATGTCATGGACACAGGGGGGGGGGTCCAGCCGGAGTCAAACGAGGTCAAAACCACCGGCGGCTCGACGCCGGCGAGGCCAAACGTGGCGGCGGTGCTCGGAAATCGCCCTCCGGCGACCATTTGGACGGCGGTTTGGTGCTATGCGAAGCTGGGGAGCTCGCGCATCCATTTATGCCATCGGGAGGAGCTGGGGTGGCCGGAGCTCGTCGGAAACGAGCTCGCGGCGGCGCCGGAGTTCGGGCTCCGTCGGGTTAAGCGCTGCGGGGCACGGGGAGACGAGCTGATGGGTGCGGTATGTTCCTGTGGGTGCGCTGAGCTCGCTCGTGGCCTTGAAGAAGCGTGACAGCAGCTCTGGCCACGGCGGCGCCATGGACGGCGGCGGCGAGCTCACGGCTGTGGTCGGGATCGGGGCTAGCGAGTGCAACGAGAGAGGGAGAGGTAGGGGTTGGACGCGGGAGCTCACTGCGATTTGTTTGAAGAGGACGGCGAGCCCGGTGGCGGCCCGACGGCGGCGAATCGTCGACGGCGGTCACCGGACGCAGAGGAGGGGAACGACGGTGTTGCGGGTGAGGGAGAGCTCCTGGCGCCGCGTGACATGAAGGAGAGGAAGAGGGGGGGCACGGCGGAGCTCGGGGGCTCATCGGAGGGACGAGGGGGAGGCCGTGGCCATGGCTACGGCGAGCGGCGGCGGTGGTGGCGTTCGGCCATGGCGAGGAGAAGCAGGGGAGGGGGAAGGGGATCCAGTGAGAGGGGGGAGGAGTGACAGAGAGAGGCAGGGAGGTGCGTGGCAACCTCAGGGCGACGGGGAGGCAAGCAGAGAGGTAGGAGGTGGCCGGCGTGTGCCGGCGTGCGGCGGCCACGCGCCCTCCTGCCCACTGGCAGGAGGTTGAAGACAGTAGGAGGGAGGAGGTGGGCTGGGCCGGCCACTTGGGCCGCCAGGTGGCTGCACAGGTAACTACAGGTGAGTTCTCTCTCTCCCCTTTTAATTTCTGTTTTTTATTTTTTCTGCAGGTTTGTGGCTTTTCTAAAAATGCTTAGGCATTTTCAAAATTCACCAAACTGCTCATGCCCATTGTTTAGCATACAACCAACATGGAACATTTCAGTTTGGGATTATTTGAGGATTTAAAATAATATATAAAATTTAATTGCCCAAATGCAAATAAAATATGATTAAACTCAAAAATCCAGAATGGTCTAGAAATATGTGCAACATTTTTGGCAGAGGTTTTTTAATCAATCCAAAAATGATGAACTTTTCCCAAGGCATTTTGGGTTCATTGAAAAAGATTTAAATTTAACACTAGTGAAATTCATTTAGTGCTAGGGTTTGAGCATCCCCATTTCAGGTTTCTGAGAATTGAAACATGATGCACACAAGACTAACTGGACCAGAGCAGACCAGAACTGGAGATGTGACAATTCCAAGTAAGTGATGACATGCTAGTAGTGGCCTCTCCCACATAAAACTTGCTATCGGTCTAGTAACGTAGTCAATTGCTTAGGGGCAATTTCGCAACTCCTACCACCACTTTTCCACACTCGCTATATTAACTTTAGTGCTTCTTTATCTTAACAGCCCCTTGTTTATATTTACGTTCTCTTTATATTCTTGCAAACCTATCCACATTAACTATAAAGTACTTCTAGTTTCATACTTGTTCTAGGTAAAGTAAACGTCAAACCTGGGTAGAGTTGTATTGGTGGTTGATATAAGTTGAGGGAATATTTGTTCTGCCTTTAGCTCCTCGTTGGGTTCGACACTCTTACTTATCAAAAGAGGCTACAATTGATCCCCTACGTACACTTGTGGGTTTATCATATGACTTTGCTATGCTTAATGCTTGTCACACTAGGGCCCAAATGCCATGATTTCAGATCTGAACCTATTATGTTTTAATGAATATATTTGTGTTCTTGATCCGATCTTGCAATTCAATAGTCACCTAGTACGTGTTATGATCCCACAACCCCGAAGTGACAATAGTCGGGATACTTCACGGTGATGACCGTAGTTTGAGGAGTTCATGTATTCACTAAGTGTTAATGCTTTGGTCTGGTACTCTATTAAAAGGAAGCCTTAAAATTCCTTAGTTTCCAATAAGACTCTGCTGCCACGGGAGGGTAGGTGAAAAGATGTCATGCAAGTTCTTTTCCTTAAGCACGTATTAATATATTTGGAATACATGCCTACATTATATTGATGAATTAGAGCTAGTTTTGTGCCACCCTAGGTTATAACTGCTACATGATGAATATTATCCGACACCTATCATTACTGATCCATTGCCCGCGAGTTCATTTCATATTGATACTTGCTTTGTTACTTTCGTTACTGCTGCTATCACCATCACTACAAAACCGCTAATGTTACTTTTGCCACTATTATCGTTACTTTCATACTACTTTGCTACTAAATAATTTGCTGCAGATATTAAGTCTTTAAGGTGTGGTTGAATTCACAACTCAGTTGCTAATACTCTACACTCGAAAACTATTGCGATCCCCTATACTTGTGGGTTATCAAGACCTTTATCTTGCGCCGTTGCCGGGGAGCATAGCTCTATTCTCTGACTCACTTGGGATTTATATCTGCTGATCACCATGAAGAATCGGAAGGATGATAGAACCAAGATAGTTCCCTCTAGAACATGGGGAGGTAAGGAACAACTGTCTAGATCGGCACTTGATTCTCCTTATGTTTTGAGTAAGCTTGCGACACCTGCACCCGGTATTGATTCTGATATGTCGCATGTTATTGATGATGCCATTTCTATTATGAATGATGCTTATTATGCTACTACTATGTTTGATAAAACTGTGCCACTTGGTGAATTACTTGATGAACATCTTGCTAGAGCTAGAACTATTGATTATGCATAAGATGATGATATTTCTGAAAGTGATGAAATTAATGATACAGAAAACTTTGAAACTCCTTCTAGACCTAATTCCCCTAGATTTGAATTGTGCCTGAGGGGTATGTTATGGAGGGAGAGGTAGCTAGAGACTTTCTTGCTTGTGAGGATAGGAATGATTTTAAGAGATTACTACGCAAGTGGAAAGAAAAAACTTTGAATGCTAGAATGCAATATGATCGTAAATTTGCTACTTCTCCTATCCGTGTTATTGATAAGGATTACGAATTTTCTGTTGATCCTGAGTTAATTAATATAGTTGAATCTGATCCTTTTTTATGGTTATGAGTCTCAAACTGTTGTGGCACACCTTACTAAATCAAAGGATAGTGCCACCCTATTTGCTCATGAGGAAAAAGTTAGCTATTACTATATTCTTAAGGTGTTTCCTTTATCATTAATAGGTGATGCTAAGTTATGGTTCAATTCTCTTGCTCCTGGTTGTGTGCGTAGTTCCCAGGATATGATATACTACTTGTCTGCAAAATATTTTCCTTCTCATAATTAAAAAAGCAAGCTGCCTTACAGGAAATATTTAATTTTGTGCAAATTGAAGAATAGAGTTTCCCACAACCTTGGGGGAGGCTTCACTAATTACTTCATTCTTTGCCTGATCATCCTCTCAAGAAAAATGAAATACTTGATATCTTTTATAATGGACTAACCGATGCTTCTAGGGACCACATATATAGTTGTGTTGGTCGTGTTTTCAGGGAATGAACTATTGAGCAAGCTGAAAAACTATTGAACAATATATTTAACAATGATAATGAATGATTGGACTCTTCGTGAACAAACTCCGAAGCCAACTCTGAAGAAAAGATGTATTCTATTTCTCAGACCCGAAGATATGCAAGAGGCAAAGAAATCTATGAAGGAAAAATGTATTAAAGCTGAAGATGTTCAGAATTTACCGCCTATTGAAGAAATACATGGTCTTGATAACCCGAGACAGGTAGTACAGTTAAATTCTCTCTATAGATTTGATGAAGGGGATATTACTCATAATAAGTCTGCTAGTCATTTCTTAGATGAGTTTGATAATTTTATTGTTAAACAAGAAAGATTCAGTGCTTATGTTAGTAGACAACTGAAACATAATGCTTATATGCTTGAACGCTTGGGTGATTATATGAGTAGAACTGTTAATGATCTTAAGCTTATTAGTAAACATGCTTCCATGGTTACCACTCAAGTAGAACAAGGACTTAAGGCACAAATTGATTTGCTTAATGAGTTGAATAGTAATAATAATGATAATGCTGTTATGGTCGCAACTAGAGGTGGTAAAGTGGCTCAGGAACCTTTGTTCCTGACAGCCATCCTTAGAGAGTTGAGCAGGATTATCAGAGAATTAATATTGATAAACCTACTCCTAGTAATAAAAAGAAAAAGGAAACTGATAGGACTTTGCCTGCTTCTAGTGAATCTGAATGATATTTCTATTTCTGATGCGGAGACACGGTCTGGTAATGAGCATGAACCTAGTGATAATGTTAATAATGATGTTCATACAAATGCTCAACCTAGTATATGAAAGAAATTGTTTCTAATAAAAGAAAGATAGCGAAAGCTGAAATTTCCACCATGCTTGCTAATTATACTTTTAAGGGTGGAATACCAAAGAAACTTGGAGATCGAGGGATACCCACTATACCATGCTCCATTAAAGGAAACTATGTCAAAACTGCTTTATGTGATCTTGGAGCCGGTGTTAGTGTTATGCCCTTCTCGTTGTATCGTAGACTTGATTTGAATAAGTTGACACCTACTGAAATATCTTTGCAAATGGATGATATATCAACTGCTATACCTATCAGTATTTGTGAGGATGTGCCTATTGTGGTTGCAAACGTTACTATCTTAACGAACCTTGTTATTCTTGATATTCTCGAGGACGATAGTATGTCGATTATGCTTGGTAGACCCTTTTTGAATATTGAAGTGGCTATTATTGATTTCAACAAAGGCAATGTCCCTTTTCATGTTAATGGTACGGTACACTTTCTGAAGAAACAACCTCAAGTTATTAGCATCAATTCTATTGGAAAAATTTCAACAATTGCTATTGGAGGTTTTGAATTCCCTATTCCTACAGTAAAAAAGAAATATGATATTCTCAGTGTTGGGGACATGCATATCCCCCTTGAGGTAACCTAGTGTTATTCAAAAATTCTCTGATTTTCTTGATAGCATCACCGTGGGGGAAACTAGAAACATTACACAAGCCACCATAGGGAGCATTCATTTCTTGCTATACATTATTTTGCTCTCTTTATAGGAAGATGCAATAATGGTAAACATGATCTTAGTGTCCTTAAGTGTGCGGTGTTGAGTGATAAGCATTATAACTTGGGGTCTATTATGGCGAGGATGTTAAATCATGATGCTAAAGATAGAGATATATTTGGAGGGATTTATGCAACTCGCTTAGCTACTTATTTAGGTGTACCCATAAGAGGTTATGATATTGAGTTGCGACCGGCTTTTCTAGATTATGAGGCCATGATACGTTATCAGTTTCTTGAGAGGAACGAACAGCGCCTCCAGTACCGACTAATCTTTGATAGATGGCGCAAAGTCCATGTTACTCTTCCTGCTCCTGTCTTCTTTAATTTTCAGGAAAAAGGAGATATTTTATAAGTAGAGAGGAGGCGAACGAATATGAGAGAGAGGCGGAGGCCGCTCGCCTCCAAGAAGAAGCTCGTCAAGCAGTAGCTACTGCAGCACAATACAACCCCAACTATGATTTTGGATATCATCTGGGCCAGTGGTGGCCCTAAACCAACTTAGGCCAAAAGCCTAAGCATGGGGGAGTACGTATTTCTCACCAAAATTACATTCATGATCACACATTCATTTCAGTTGTCGGTGTTCTTACTTTTTCATTGTATTATCCATGTTAGTTTTTATCTTTTTTCTCGCTTTCTTCTTGTATGTTTGAAAAACTTTGAAAACCCCGAAAATATTTCGTGCTTCTTTTTGTATTTTCATTCTTGTTTTTCCTTCTAGTAGTTGGTATTATTCAAATAAAACCCAAAAAGATTTCCCGTTCTTCTTTTGTTTGTTGGGAGCTTTCCCATGTAAATAGTTTTTCTCGTTCCTGTTTTACTTTCTGCAGAAAAATAAAAACCCCAAAAATATTTCAGTGTGTTTATTTGAAATTCTTTTCTCTTTCTTTGGGGGTCGAGACTAGAAGACCACGATGAAAATGATGGGTGGCTCTAATATTGTAACACCCCAGATGTAATATTTCAAAATTTTGCAATATAGTCAACTTGGTCCTCATCCTTTTCCTTGGGGGTCCTTCCTTTCATTTTGCTATGTTCCATTATTGCATTGTCATGCCACCTTTTGTTCCATCATTGTCATATCATATTGCATTTTTGCCTATTGTCATTTTGCATTCTATTGTCCATACCATGATGCACTATGTGGGTTCATATCATGATGATCATGTGCTTTGCGTGAGGTAGCATGAGTGTTGTCTTGTTGCATGTTTCATTTGACAACCATGCACCCCACTCTCTCTTCTTTACCTAATCTATCCCTTTCTTGGTTCCTGTGGCAAGTGTTCTTGCTAGCTTCCTGTAATGTCCATCTTTGCCTCATAAATCTTGTATCTTGTTCTAAACCTCCCTGCCAAAATTCATTCATTTTGAAGCTGAATTGGTTAGGTTAAAAAATACCTGAAGTTTGAAGGTAATTCAAACTTGATATATTTTTCTACCTCTAAAAATGTCCAACTCAATTTTGTTAAATGCTCCATAATTCCACGACCTCAAATATGAGGTCATCTCACGCAAATTCTTTGCCTAGCTTCCTGGGCATTTATTTTGCTTTTATGTCTGAAGAAAAAGGAAAAAAAGGAAACGAATAAGCACCAGCAGCACTCAGCCGCAGCCCACAGAGCCACCTGGGCCTCACCAGCCAGGCCGTCCCATCAACTCCTCTCCCGCGCCCGCAGCCCAAACCAACCTCACACACGTTCTTTCCCCTCTTTCTCACCTATACACTCGCTCGCCTCCCTCTACGTCTCCTCCATGTGGCCGAGCCAGACCCACGCATCAGCGACCGCGGCCATCTCCCGGACCCACCATCGTCCACCTCGGTCCCCCGCTCGCTAGCACACACATGGCACGGCTGCGGGCGCCGTCGCGCATCCCCGTCGCCCTAGCCCCTTTTAGCCTCCCTCTCCTTGTCCACCAACCCCCTAGGGTTCCCCTCTCTTTCCCCCACGCCACCAGGTGATCCTAGATCCATAAGAACCGCCACTATGAGCCCTTGCCGAACGCATCTAGGAGCACGACCCGTGCTCTCCGTCCTCCTCCGCCTCGCTGACCTTGTCAAGCTTCTTCCCCGACGTCAACTATGTCCACGATGTCGTCTAAGTGGAGCCGAGCGCCTCGCCTGCTTCTTCTCCTTCCTCGTCTTCGACTCCGACCGCCGCAAGTGTGTGTCCGCCCTCACCGTCGACTCCGACCCCCTCCCACCGAGCCAAGCACATCACTATGTTCGTGGTGAGCTCATGAACCTCCCCATGCCCTTCTCCCCCTTTATTAAGCGCTCTAGCTAGGAGTTCACTGTCCTCCCGAATCCGCCATCATCTGACCTCGTCTCCGGCGAGTGTTCCGAGCCCCTTTTGCGTGATGCGCATGTCCGACGTGTTCCCCGTTGAGTTCTCGTTCGTTACCGTGCACGCAGCAGCTCGTTTAACCCTTCGCTTCGCCGCGTCCTTCTCTGCCGTGCCGCTGCTGTAGACTGCCTCCGGCGACGACTCTGCCATCGTCCGGTGCAACCAGCAGCGCCCAGGGGCGCCGGATCATTCTACAGGCCCATCGCACGCCTCCACTGTCCCGTTTGGTCGCCGGAGATGCCCCACGCGTCGCCCCGTTGTCTCTGTCGCCGTAGTTGGTTGGCTTTGTTCTGCGTCGATGGGTTATCTCATCAGGTACAGAACCCCTCCTCTGTTTGCCTCCCTTGCCTAGCCCAGCAGGTTCGGCACTCTGTAACTTTTCTAGTCGACCAGGGATTGAACCCCCCAGGGCCAGTGGATTATGCCCAATTTTTTGGTTTCTGTCTCACTGACAGCAGGGCCCCACATGTCATCCTCCTGCGCCTCGTACCCATCTCCACACCGAGCCTTGCCACTTCAGCACTCCCTGGGCCCACTTGTCATAGGCAATGGCTAGCCCAGGCTGAGTCCTTTCTTTGGTTTATGCATTGTTTTTTTTTCAGAATTGCTTTTAAACTTGTTTTGATAATATCTTTCATCCATGCATCCATTTAAAACAAACTTTACATGAAATCTGTTTAGAATTGAGAGTACTTTCATAATATGTTATTGTCTCCCCTATTCAAAATATTTAAAATGTTGGATGTTTTGTTTTGTGAAACAACATGTTAAAATGGTTTAATTCATAACTTTTAAACCATAGCTCGGTTTAAAATGATCTTTATATGTTTTTGGGGCAGAATTCAGCATAGAATAACTTGATGCACCTTGTTTTAATGTTTAAATAACTTTTAAATGGTGAAATAGTCAGGACAGGACCAAATATAAATATACACATGGGATTTTCCGGAATTGTTGTTTGTTCTTCCGGCCCCATTTAATTCGCTTGTGTGGTGTAGTTTGTGTTGTGTTGCACTCCTTGCCATGTTAAACACCATTTAAACTTGTTGGGTGCTTTACAAGATCAACTAAACAATTCCATGTGGTTTTGCAAATATGCATTCTCTTGCATATTGGGATCCACTAAATTGATGTGTGGTTGTTGCATTTTGCCATGCCATGTTGTCCCACCAATCATGTTCCACTTGTGTGTGCATCATACCATGTTATTTGGAAGAAGGTTAGTTAATGAGACTTGATCAACCTCGTTAACGGATTCCTTTTGATGAGCATGATATATAGGAATTTAGAAGGCACAACTCTCTTTACCCATTGAGGGAGTCCTGTATTCAGGGATCCTCAGGCATCCGGGTCGTTGAAGCTGGGCCATATTGGTGTGCCACAAAAAGAAGAAGCAAAAGACTCTCCCCCGTATTCGGTGAGGATTCCTATGTACGTAGAAAGGCAAGCGTAGAGTCCAAATGTATCAATTACTTCCTCCCCAAGTCACCCTTGTAACCCTAGGTCCCCTCTAGCGTGTATATAAGCTGGGGGGTTTAGTCTGTAGAGGGGATCATCAACATCACAAAATCCTCATAGGCTAGACCTCAGGGTTTAGCCATTACGATCTCGAGGTAGATCAACTCATGTATTCATATTCATCCATATTAATATAGCAGGAAGTAGGGTATTACCTCGATCGAGAGGGCCTGAACCTCGGTAAACATCGTGTCCCCAGCCTCCTGTTACCATCGATCATCTAAGCGCATAGCTTGGGCCCCCCTACCCGAGATCTGCCGGTTTAGACACCGACAATGGTGCTTTCATTTGAGAGCTCCGCTGTGAGCTTGCGATGAGCGATCGATGGCTCGTCTCATCATCAGTGACCGGATCGCCCTCGGAAACAACTTAGCCATTGGCCAGGTTTTCCAGCTCGGTGGATTCGCTATATGCGCCCGCATGGCCTCAGGGCCGGCCGCACTCCCTGTGGTCATCGAGCACCACCCCTATGTTTATTCCAGCCACTCCGATGACGCAACCTCGCCAGATCTCTCGCCCTTAAACGAGCTGCTGGATTGCATCGCCGGCCTGGGGATTTCATCGCCAGGAGATCAGATCGGACTTAAATCCAGTCATGATGAGATCAATCCCTTCCCGATCACTCATCTAGTGGCAACAATTGAGGACGAAGCCGAAGAGACTTCTCCTCCCGAGACGAAGATCATTACAGTTCGGATCTCCAAACCTTTAGAGCCGAAAACGCCCCTGTCGGGAGGCACTTTATGTTCTTTGAGCTCTGGGACTGACGCGGGGCCCGTGAGACGATTAGATCCTGTCAAACCCGGATCGTCCCCATCGGAGGTTGTCAAAACCCTGAATACCACTTCGGGCCGGGACCTAAAATTACCAACACCCACCCACCCTGGGAAAAACTCTCCAAGTATCCGGAGTTCCGAATATAGATGATCACGCGAACATACAATAGCAGGCCGAGGAAACGATCAATCACTTTTGGGCCAGCTGATAACCCACGAGTGTAGGGGATCACAACAGTTTTTGAGGGTAGAGTATTCAACCCATTTTATTGATTTGACACAAGGGGAGCCAAACAATACTCTTAAGTATTAGCAGCTGAGTTGTCAATTTGACCACAGCTGGAAACTTAGTATCTGCAGCAAGGTAGTTTAGTAGCAAAGTAATATGGAGATAGTGGTAATAGTAATAAAAGTAACGGTAGTGTTTTTGTAATAGTAGCAGCGGAAAAGTAAATAAGCAACAAGCAATATGTGAAAAACTCGTAGGCATTGGATCGGTGATGGGGGATTATGTCGGATGCAATTCATCATGTAAAAGTTATAACCTAGGGTGACACATAACTAGCTCCAGTTCATCAATGTAATTTAGGCATGTATTCCAAATATAGTCATACGTGCTTATGGAAAAGAACTTGCATGACATATTTTGTCATACCCTCCCGTGGCAGCGGGGTTCTAGTGGAAACTAAGGGATATTAAGGCCTCCTTTTAATAGAGTGCCAGACGAAAGCATTAACACATAGTGAATACATGAACTCCTCAAACTACGGTCATCACCGGGAGTGGTCCCGATTATTGTCACTTCGGAGTTGCCGGATCATAACACATAGTAGGTGACTACAGACTTGCAAGATAGGATCAAGAACACACACATATATTCATGAAAACATAATAGGTTCAGATCTGAAATCATGGCACTCGGGCCCAAGTGACAAGCATTAAGCATAGCAAACTCATAGCTACATCAATCTCAGAACATAGTCGATACTAGGGATCAAACCCTAACAAAAATAACTCGATTACATGGTAAATCCCATCCAACCCTTCACCGTCCAGCAAGGCTACGATGGAATTACTCACGAACGATGGTGAGCATCATGAAATTGGTGATGGAGGAAGGTTGATGATGACGATGGCGACGATCTCCACTCTCCGGAGCCCCGAACAAACTCCAGATCAGCCCTCCCAAGAGAGATTAGGGCTTGGCGGCGGCTTCGTATCGTAAAACGCGATAATTATTTCTCCTTGATTTTTTTCTCCCCGAAAGTGAATATATGGACTCCGGGGGTACGTCGGTGGAGCATCAGGGGGCCCACGAGGCAGGGGGGCACACCCCCCACCCTCGTGGACAGGGTGTTGGCCCCCTGACGTTGATCTTTCGGCAGGTTATTTTTATATATTCCAAAATAATTCTCCGTGGATTTTTAGGTCATTCTGAGAACTTTTTATTTCTGCAAAAAAACAACATCATGCCAATTCTGCTGGAAACAGCGTCAGTCCGGGTTAGTTCCATTCAAATCATGCAAGTTAGAGTCCAAAACAAGGGCAAAAGTGTTTGGAAAAGTAGATACGTTGGAGACGTATCAACTCCCCCAAGCTTAAACCTTTGCTTGTCCTCAAGCAATTCAGTTGATAAACTGAAAGTGATAAAGAAAAACTTTGACGAACTTTGTTTGCTCCTGTTGTTGTAAATATGTAAGCCAGCATTCAGGTTTTCAGCAAAGATCATGAACTAACCACATTCATAATAACTTTTTGGTCTCATGTCTACTCACATCAATGGCATAATCAACTAGCGAGTAATAATAATAAACCTCGAATGACAACACTTTCTCAAAACAATCATGATATGATATAACAAGATGGTATCTCACTAGCCCTTTCTGAGATCGCAAAACATAAATGCAGAGCACCTTTAAGGATCAAGGACTGACTAGACATTGTAATTCATGGTAAAAGAGATCCAGTCATGATCATACGCAATGCAAATTAATAGTAATACATGAAAACCATAGAGGTGCTCTCCTACTGGTGCTCTTTTATAAGAGGATGATGACTCATCATAAAAGTAAATAGATAGGCCCTTCGCAGAGGAAAGCAGGGATTTGTAGAGGTGCCAGAGCTCGATTTTTAAATAGAGATGAATAATATTTTGGGCGGTATACTTTCATTGTCAACATAACAACCGAGAATCTTGAAAGCTTCCATGCTACGCACATTATAGGTGGTTCCCAAACATAATGGTAAAGTTTATACTCCCCAACCACCAACAAGCACACTCCACGGCTAGCCCGAAACAACGGGTACTGTCAGGGATATGACTAACAGGTATAAACCGGCTAGTGTAAACCGGCCTTATTATGTTATACCTGATTGCAATATTTAGTAAAGGCTACGACCCATAAGATCTTAGGGCCCATGTGTAGAATTAAGATCTGTAACCCGCCAAGCGATGTAACTTGAGAAATAAGGAAGGAAAGACAGAGACCGAGGCGGACACAAGTATGAGCCGGCCTCGGGACTCTGTAAACCGGACCAGGCATACCCTCTATATAAAGGGGCGACCCGGCGATGGTTCAGAAAAAAGCGACAATCAACCCGTCGAGGCACAGGCAAGCGAATCCGCTCCCTGTAATCCGACGCCCAAGCAATACCAAACCAACTAGACGTAGGCTTTTACCTTCATCGAAGGGGCCGAACTAGTATAAACCCTCTGTGTCCTTTGTGTGCTATGAACCCCTTCAAGCTAACCCGTGCGATGGTTCCATCTTCAAGTCCGCTAAACCGGACATCTGCCGTGCTATTTCCACGACAGGTACCGTCCAAACCAACAACAACCCTGGGGGAGTTTTGTTTAATTATTATGATTTTGAGCATGGGACTGGGCATCTCGGTTACCAGCCATTTTTTCATGAATGATGAGCGGAGTACACTCATCGTGAGAATTACCCACCTAGCATGGAAGATATAGACAGCCCTAGTTGATACATGAGTTGTTCGAGCATAGAAAACATGATTTATTTGAAGGTTTAGAGTTTGGCACATACAAATTTACTTGGAATGGCAGGTAAATACCGCATATAGGAAGGTATGGTGGACTCATATGGAATAACTTTGGGGTTTATGGAAGTGGATGGACAAGCAATATTCCTGCTTAGTACAGGTGAAGGCTAGAAAGAGACTGGGAAACCACCAGCTAGAGAGCGACAACAGTCATGAACATGCATTAAAATTAATCAACAATGAATGCAAGCATGAGTAGGATATAAATCGCCATGACCATAAATATCGTGGAGGCTATGTTGATTCTGTTTCAACTACATGCGTGAACATGTGCCAAGTTGGATCACTTGAATCGTTCAAAGGAGGATACCACTCTATCATACCACATCACAACCATTTTAATATCATGTTGGCACGCAAGATAGACCATTATAAAATCTCAGCTAATTAAGCATGGCATAAGCAGCTATGATCTCTAATTGTCATTGCAAGCATGTTTCGTTCATAACAAGCAGAATCAGGAACGATGAACTATCATATTTACAAAAACAAGAGAGGTTGAGTTCATACCAACTTTTCTCATATCAATTAGTTCATCATATATCATCCTTATTGCCATTCACTCGCACGACCGAATGGTGTGGATAATAATAATAGTGTACGTGCATTGGACTAAGCTGGAATCTGCAAGCATTTAATACAAAGAGAGAAGACAAGGTAATATGGCTCAAGGTTAAATCAACAACAAAGCTTATGAGATCCACTAAGCATTTTAATCAAGGTCTTCTACTCTTGACCGCCAAAGAAAAGAAAAGAAACTATTTACACGGGAAAGCTCCCAACAAGCAAAAGAAGAACGAGAAATCTTTTTGGGTTTTCTTTTAATTGCTACTACTACAAGCAGGGAAAGTAAACTAGCTAAAAGCTACAACTAATATTTTTTTGTTTTTCTTATGGGTTTTCTGACACACAAGGAAAAGACTAACAAAAAAAATTGTAACTAAACATGGATGGTACAATGAAAGAGTGTGAGCACGGACAACTAGAGTAAGTGTGGGAACATGAATGTAAGGTCGGTGAGAAACACGTACTCCCCCAAGCTTAGGCTCTTGGCATAAGTTGGTCTATGGCCAATATTGGCCTAGCTGATATCCAAAGTTGTAGTTGGTGTTGTACTGAGATGCAGCAGCTACTGCCTGCTGAGCTGCAGCTTGGTGACGGGCTGCTTCCATCATATTATGATACTCATTTGCCTCCCCCTGGTTATAGTATGTTTCCCTTTTGCCTGAAAGTCAAACAAAGTAGGAGCAGGAAGAGCAATATGGATGACATGACGCATGTTAAAGATTAGTCGATATTTGAGGAATTGTTCATCCCTCTCTATAAACCGGTGACTAGTCATGGCGTTTTAATCCAAATAAGCAGACAGTAAAGGTTCATAATTCTCATGGACAGGCACACCAAGACGGCGGGCTATGCGAGTGGCATAAATCCCACCAAATAAATCTCCATGCAAACCATTATGATGTAGCCTACGTGCAACAATGGCTACGAAGTTATATTGTCTATCACCTAATACAGCACTCTTGAGAACACTAAGATCAGGGACACACATGTGGCAAGCCTAAAAAACAAGGTCACCACAGCAGCAAAAAATTGCAATAAATAAAGTACTAGAATAAAAACTAATTGGACCAATGGAGGAGTCACATAGCAAGGAGCAATCTCCCCAAACAGTTTGGTGAATGGTTCTTTGAGCAAGGAGATCGAAATTGGCAGCAAGATGAGCTAGAACTCGTGCTTGAGCGCTGGGTAGTGATTTTTTCGGGAGGAAGAACGAGGGAATGGGTGCAGGAATAAGTGGAGGGGGGCCACATGGGGCCCACGAGTCAGGTGGACGCACCCTGTGAGGGTGGGGGCGCCCTGGACCCTCGTGGCCAGGTGCTGGCTCCTCCCGCTGTGTTTTCTGTGCCATATATTCTCAAATATTCTAGAAAAAATCATATTTAATTTTCAGGGATTTTGGAGAACTTTTATTTTTGCGTATTTTTTTATTGCACGGATAAGTCTGGAAACAGACAAAGAATACTATTTTTTCTTTATGTATTCTAATTAACAGAAAGTAAAAGGAGGATACACACGGTTGTGCTATCTAGATTCACCCATCTCATGCTCATCAAAAGGAATCCATTAACAAGGTTGATCATGTCTTGTTAATAAACTCTTCCCGAATAACACGAAACCAGAGAATTTTCGAATAACACTAGGTTACCTCAATGGGGATATGTATGTCCCCAACAATAAGAATATCATATGTCTTCTTGATAGTAGGAAGAGGAAATTCAAAACCTCTAATAGTAATGGTTGAATTTTTTTCAATATAATTGATATTGTGGACCTGAGGTTGCTTCCTCAGAAAGTGTATCGTATGCTCATTACCATTGACATGAAAAGTGACATTGCCTTTGTTGCAATCAATAACAGCCCCTGCAGTATTCAAAAAGGGTCTACCAAGGACAATAGGCATACTATCGTCCTCGGGAATATCAAGGATAACAAAGTCCGTTAGAATAGTAACATTTGCAACCACAACAGGCACATCCTCACAAATACCAACAGGTATAGCAGTTGATTTATCAGCCATTTGCAAAGATATTTCAGTAGGTGTCAACTTACTCAAGTCAAGTTTACGATATAAAGAGAGAGGCATAACACTAACACCGGCTCCAAGATCACATAAAGCAGTTTTAACATAGTATCCTTTAATGGAGCAAGGTATAGTGGAAATTTCTACTTCATGTATCTTTCTTTTATTGGTAATAATATCTTTCATATACTTAGCATAAGGATTTGTTTTAAGCACATCAGTCAAACGCATACGCAAAAATATAGGTCTAATCATTTCAGTAAAGCGCTCAAAATCCACATCATCCTTTTTCTTGGATGGTTTCGGAGGAAAGGGCATGGGTTTCTGAACCCATGGTTCCCTTCCCCTACTATGCTTCCTAGCAACAAAGTCTCTCTTATCTTAATGATTCATTGATTATGGGTTATCAAGATCAACAACAGGTTCAATCTCTACATCATTATCATTGCTAGGTTGATCATCATCATGAACATCATCATTAATATTATCACTAGGTTCATATTCATTACCAGATTGTGTCTCAGCATCAGAAACAGAGATATCATTGAGATTCTCAGGTGTGTCAGCTACAGGTTCACTAGAAGCATGCAAAGTTCTACCATTTTTCTTTTTCTTCTTCTTAGAAGAACTAGGTGCATCTAAATTAGCTCTCTGAGAATCTTGCTCAATTCTCTTAGGGTGGCCCTCGGGATACAAAGGTTCCTGAGTCACTATACCACCTCTAGTAGCAACTCTAACAGCATAGTTATTATTCTTACCATTTAATTCATTGAGCAAATAATTCTGAGCGTTAAGTACTTGTTCTAGTTGAGTGGTAACCATAGAAGCATGTTTACTAATGAGTTTCAGTTCACCTTTAACTCCAGACATATAATTACTCAAGCGTTCAATCATATACGCACTATGTTGCAATTGTCTACCAACATAAGCATTGAAGTTTTCTTGTTTCACAATGAAATTGTCAAACTCATCTAAGCATTGGCTAGCAGACTTATAACGAGGAATATCACCTTCATCAAATCTATAAAGAGAATTTACCTTTACTACCCGTGTCGGGTTATCAAGACCATGTATTTCTTAAGTAGGTCGTAAATTCTTAACATCTTCAGCTTTAATACCATTTTCTTTCAAAGATTTCTTTGCCTCTTGCATATCTTTAGGCCTGAGAAATAGAACACCTCTTTTCTTTGGAGTTGGCTTAGGGACAGGTTCAGGAAGTGTGCAATTATTTTCACTAGCCGTCAACCCGTGCATTCGCACGGGCTAGCATATTGAGAATGCCAGCTGGAATATCTATGTAGTATTTTGGGTTAAAGAAACCAGGGGTGATAAAAAATAGAGTTACATTATGGGGAATGTTTTCTTATTGTTTAACGGAGGATGTAATTGGTAACCATACTGTCCTTATTGTGACCTCGACAATGGTGTACAAATTCTATGTTGAGGCCGAATTAATATTTAGAGAGTCGTTATCTTTATTTATGCACAAATAGAACAGTTCTTGACACCCGTGAGAAAAACAAAACAAATTAATACATCAAACATGTTCGTGTATGCCAATTTACTTTTTAGGAAATATGAATTGCATCATCCATCTTTCCCATCTTCAAAAACTGAGGAAGCTAGTAGAGCAAACTTTAAAATGAATGCTGCTATAAGGATGACACTCGGCACACGATTTTCGGATGATGCTATCGATCGAACCATACGTGCATAAGACCAAGTGTAGCACATCTGCTGGATCATGTGTCGTTCGAGAATTGGGCATGGAGTGTCATGCGCCGAGTAGTTTTGTTTTAAAAAAGGAAGCTTCTCTAACCTGATGTAGGGAATGATTTTAATTCTTAAGCAAAGTAAATTTTGGCAGTGGTCCTCAACACAACATCTGCTTAATCATAGACTGCCCATGTTGGCATTTGTACCAAAAGACCCATGCAACTGCACGGACTATCATTAAAATATACATGGCAGTGATTCATATTGAACAACATTTTTTTAATAAATTTAGGCGTTTTAAATATAGGAAAAAACCCTTTAAAAAGACGTCCGATAATTTCGAAAGCATGATAAATGCTGGATACTTATCCATACGGAAAATAAACTTTGTTCAGGAAGATTCTCATTATCAACACTGCGTACATTGGTGCAATAACCATGAAGATGCGTAAATCTTTTATATGGAAGCAGTATGATATCCTCTCCAACTTTTAATCACATACAACATACACTACTAGGAAAAGGGCTATAGATGGAATTGATACTAATGACGCACCAGATAAGCAGTGCGCCATTAGTATATATTAATGGCGCACCAACATCTGATACGCCATTAGAGATCAAACTACTAATGGCGCACCTGGCCCAGGGTGCGCCATTAGTATCAAAAAGTTTTTTTTTGAACTAGTGCGCCTGTCCAAACATACTAATGGCGCATCCAGACAAAGTTCCCCATTACTAGTTGTAACTAGTAATGGCGCATCAGCAGTAAAGTGCGCCATTAATGTTCTTTTTTATTATATTTTTTATTTTTCTTGCAAAACTACTAATGGCGCACAGTTACTAGTTTAAACTAGTAATGGCGCACTGTGGGACAGTGCGCCATTAGTATTGTTTTTTTTCAAAACTAGTAATGGCGCACTAACTGAAGATGCGCCATTAGTAACCTTGATTACTAATGGCGCATTTATAGTGGGTGCGCCATTAGTAAGTGGGCAGCAACAAGATATTTTGGACAGCCTCCCCTACCCACACTCACTTTCTCCCCACTTCATTCTCTCCACCTCCTCCTTGTCTCGGGTCCCTCCTCTTTTTCACCTCATTTCCACCATAGATTCATTCAAATTAAGTGGTTAAATTACCTTGTTTTGATAGGTAAGTAAGGGGGGAAGCTATATTTGTGTTGTTCTCCATACAACAATGTGCACATGCACTTTTTATGGCCTAGCTAGATCTATGTATGTTTGTGGTGTTGCATATGTTAGTTGTGTTGCATATGTGTTTGTGTTTGGAGGTGTACCGGTATTTGAAATGCGATAGTTGCCAATATTTTCCCGGAATGTTGATTCATTTCCGTTTCGGTGAGAATTTTGGCATTAAGCATTCTTTTTTATCCTATTTTTAGGGAAAGTCATGGCAAAAAAAATTTTGGTTCTAAAATATCGTTTTGCTCTACCCCGGAGGCGACCATGGTGCGCACGATGACCGAAGGCATCATGAATATGTTTTTCAGGTCCGCGAAGGCCGAAATGCTTCAAAACAACGAGACGGAGATAAGATGTCCTTGTCGAAGATGCAAGCTGAAGAGCCTTATTGCGGACCCGGATTCTGGGCAGGTGCGGGACCACCTGCTCTTGCCTGGTTTCATGGATGGCTATCGGTGGCAAGGTGATGAAGATGACTACGAAGTCGTCCATGGGGGCCGGGCAAGAAATGAGGAAGGGCAGCAAGACAACCACCGCGGCTCGGGCGGGCGAGAAGACGAAGAATCCCGGGAGATGGTCACGACGGTGATGCTGTACACAGTCATCATGTAGAAGATGCAGGACATGATGATGAGGAAGATGCTGGAGTAGACGACGGGCATGATCATGAAGATGATGATGCCAGCGGAGCAGACGACGCTGGACCATCGATGGGCTGGGTGCAGGACCCTCATATTCAAGAGCTGCTTCTCAAGCAGACCGATAACGCAAGAGCTGCCGCCCGAGAGAAAGCCATGATGGATCAACTTGAGTTAGACGCGGTTACTCCATTGTATGAAGGATGCAGGCCCGAGGATGCCCGCCTGAAAGTGACGCTCATGGCTCTAGAGATGAAGGTAAAACACAAAATGACCGACGCATGCTTCGACGAGAACATGTCATTCTGGCACGAACGTCTTCCCAAGGGGAACAAGTGCCCCACCAGTTTGGAGGAGGCGAAGAAAATCGTGTGTCCTCTGGATTTACCGCACGTGAAATACCATGTGTGCATGAACAATTGCATCATTTATCAGGACGAGCACGCGGAGTCTACCATATGTCCGGTGTGCGGCGGCACTCGATACAAGAAGAGGAAGAAAGCTCCTCGAAAAGTGGTGTGGTACTTTCCGATCACTCCTCGTCTGCAGTGGTATTTCGCGGACCCTAAGGTAGCAAAGCTCCTGCGTTGGCACGCGGATAAGGAGGAGAAGAAGCGAGAAGATGACGCAAATGATCCGTAGATAGATAAAAAAGACAGGATGCTGAGTCACCCTAAGGGCGCGAGCCAGTGGCAAGCGTTGAACTTCGAAGACCTAGAATTTGGGAACGATCCAAGGAACATCGTGCTGGCAGCCAGAGAAGCACACATAGCACCTGGCCTGTGTTTGTGTGGATGCACAACCTTCCCCCCTGGTTGTGCATGAAGAGGAAGTACATTGACATGAGTATGCTAATTGAAGGACCGAAACAACCAGGGAACGACATCAATCTGTATCTGGGGCTGCTGAAAGAGGAGCTAGACACGCTGTTGAAAACGCCAGCCAATACGTGGGACGCCGCAAAGAAAGAATATTTCCCTATGAGAGCCGCGCAGCTCACGACGGTGCACGACTATCTCGGTTACGGATATGTCGCGGGGCAGGTGGTCCACGGATTTTCTGGATGCGTCAGGTGCATGGATGACATAATGTATCGCCAGCTAGATAGAGATCCTGGGTCTTCGAAAACCGTGTTCATGGGATATCGAAGGTGGCTTCGCGACGATGACCTTCGGAGAAAACGCAAGGATCTGTTCGATGGTGAAACCGAACCCCGAGGACGCCCGCGTACGAGGAGCGGCGAGGAAATAGATGAGCTGTTGAAAAATTGGAAAGATTGCCCACTGCCGGGAAAGAAGCAAAAGGCGCCAGAGCCGGGAAAGAAGCGAAAGGCGCCAGGGCCGCTGCTGAAGGTATGGAAAACGAGGTCTGTTTTCTGGGACTTGCCGTACTGGAAGATCCACCGTGTGCCTCACAGCCTTGATGTAATGTATATCACGAAGAACGTGTGCGAGAGTCTGCTTGGTACCCTCCTCAACATGCCAGAGAGGACCAAAGATGGGCCGAAAGCAAGGGCAGACTTGAAATCAATGGGCATCAGGCAGGAGCTTCACGCTATATATGATGATCATGATGATGATGATGATGATGATGAGGCGAAGCAGGAAACGGAAGTTCGTCGCAAAGGCAAAAAGGCCAAGAAGACCGGAAATGACTACCCTCCCGCGTGCTTCACTCTAAGTCAGGAGGAGATCGAGCAGTTTTTCACCTGCCTCGTAGGAGTAAAACTTCCTTACGGTTGCGCGGGGAAGATAAGCAGATACCTAGACCCAACGAAGCTGAAGTTCAGCGGGATGAAGTCTCACGACTGTCACGTGCTGATGACGCAGATATTTCCAGTTGCAATCTGTGGGATCATGGACGCGCACGTCCGTGAAACCCTATTTTGCCTATGCAACTTTTTTGACGTCATCTCTCGGAAGTCTGTTGGCGTGAGGCAACTCAGAAGGCTACAGGAAGAGATCGTGGTGATACTATGCGAGCTTGAGATGTACTTCCCGCCCGCATTCTTCGACGTTATGGTGCATCTGCTGGTCCTTATTGTGGACGATATCATCCAACTCGGGCCGACGTTCCTGCACAGCATGATGCCGTTCGAAAAGGATGAATGGTGTCATCAAAGGATACGTTCGCAACATGTCACGTCCAGAGGGAAGCATAGCCAGGGGCTTTCTGACCGAAGAGTGCATCTCCTACTGCACGAATTCTCTAGGCATCGAGAACCCCGTTGGTCTGCTCGTCGACAGGCACCTCGGAAGGCTCGCTGGATGGGGTCACCGTGAGGGTCGCCGCGAAATGCATGTCTACTTCGAGGGTCGACTCGCCGACTTTGAAAGAGCAAACCTAGCCGCGCTACAACACATAGACGTGGTCGATCCTTGGGTGGTAGAGCACAAAACCTTTATTGAGAAGACGTACAATGACCGAGGCCAACAGAGGAAGGACGGAGATATAATCAAAGACGTACAATGACCGAGGCCATCAATGAAGCTTCTGTCGTACCCTTTACATGAGGATTCTTCCGTGGAAGAACAACTCATATTTTCCTTGTCACAGGGCGCCGAGCACAACCTGATGACCTATGAGGCGTACGATATCAACGGCTACACATTCTACACCGAGGCCAAGGACATGAAGAGCGATGGTTATCAGAACTCCGGGGTAACGATGGAATCCTACACCGGTAATGACAAGGACATATACTACGGATGGATCGAGGAGATCTGGGAGCTGAGCTACGCTGGAGAGAAGGTCCCGATGTTCCGTGTCAGATGGGCCAAGAGCGTCCTAAAAGAAGACCGGTATTTCACCACCATGGTTATACCCGAAGCCAAATCCAAGACCGCGGGCGCAAACGTCACCGCGAAAAATGAGCCATGGGTATTGGCTTCCCAAGTTGACCAATGCTTCTTCATTACCGACCCGTCAAAGCCCAATCGTGTTGTCGTGAGGAGAGGTAAAAGGAAGATCATCGGAATGGACGGAGTAGCCAATGAGCAAGACTTCGACAAGTACGGCGACCCGAGGATCGAACATGACGACGATGATGAAGTACCAGCATACAGCACAAGAAGAAGTAGGACCACCCTACCTAAAGGACGTCCGTTCCAACGAAGAACTCCATTTGCGAAAAAGAAGGGCAAGAAGATTGTGAACAGATAGCTAGCTAAGATCGATTGTATTTAAATCGCAACCTTCATTTCTCGATTGTATTTCATGGGCACTTTTTGAACTCTTGAATGTTTTTAAATTTCATGGACACTCGATCTCGATCCCCGTACATCTCGATCGCTATCACACCTCGCCAGATCTGGTCCCCCTCGCCGCCGAGCACCCCCCGCTCCACCGGCCGCCGCCGCCGACCCCCGGCACCCTCCCCTACTCAACCGCCGCCGACAACCCACCGCACCCTCCCCCGCTCCACCGACC
>LR738712.1:751538935-751570549 GCA_902687465.1 Secale cereale | reverse complement strand
CCGCCGCCGACGACCCACCGCACCCTCCCCCGCTCCACCGGCCGCCGCCGCCGACCCATGAACTCATGATATATTCAAAATAATAAATTTGATGATATTTTTTCATATTCATAAATATTTTCAAATAACAAATGTGATGATATTTTTAAAAAAATTATTACTTTTTTATAAAAAATATTACTGTTATGATTTAAACAAGTTTGAACATATTTAAACACAAATAAGTGTCAAACAACATTTTAAATGCATAAAAAAAATTTGGGGAGCCTGGGAATCGAACCCAGGACCTCCTGGTGGGTGTGCTGCGTGCTGACCAGTCGGGCTAGTTGGTGGGTTCTGATGGGTAGTGGGTTAGGTGGGATATATACCTGACCAGTCGGGCTAGTAACTAGAACACAAATACTAATGGCGCACGAGGGGGTGGTGCGCCATTAGAATCTCCATACTTATGGCGCACTAAGGTGCGGTGCGCCATTAGTAATCGAACCCATCCATATCGCCCCCCACCGCACCCTCCCTCTCTCTCCCTCGCCAGATCTCCCCTGCTTCCCTCTCCCTCCCTCCAGCGCCCCGACGCCACCGCCCCTGCGCCACCCCCGCTGAGCCAAGCACCGCGCCCCCGACGCCCTCGACACTCGCGCCCTCGACGCCCCCGACGCCGCCAACGTCCTCCCCCGACTTCCTCCCCCGACGTCCGACGCCCCCGACGCCAACGACGCCTCCCCACCCCGCCGACGAGCCCCTCGCCCTCTGCCGTGGCCTCGCCACCTTTGTCGAGCAGCACGCCGCCGCCCGGAGCTACGCTGGCGACCAATCCATACGCAGGTAGCTATCACTCCTCCCTCCTTCCTCTCTAATCACCACCACAAAATTTTAGGTTTAGACATTTGAAGAAAGTCATGGTTTAGACTCTGGTTAGGGGATTTTCAATTAGTGTGCTCAGTCATTTTAGGAATTATTAAGCCATCTTTTAGATTTTAGTGTGCTCAGTCATTTTAGGAATTATTAAGACATTTGAGTAAGTTTGGCTTAGGACAAACCTAGAACTTGTATTTTGAAACTAGCGATGCTAGACGTACGTAGATATTTTAAGTGTTTTAACAGGAAGACATACCTGGAAGATTAGGATTGGGCTAGTGGATTTTTTTTCAATGTAAACTAACAATAAAACTTTTGTAAGTTTATGTAGGTGTAGGATTTATTTATTTTTGAACGAAGCAGAGGCCTGGTCAACTAGACAATGCACTCTTATGACAAGAATATATACTTCCTCCATTCCCAAATATAAATCTTTTTAGAGATTCAAATAGGGAATACATATGGATGAATATATACATACTTTAGAGTGTAGATCCACTCATTTTGCTCCGTATGTAGTCCTTTTTAAAATATCTAGAAAGACCTATACTATTTAGGAACGGAGTAATATATTTGAGATGCTGCAGTACTACGCCCAGTTTCCTTGTGTTGGAAGCAAATAGGTTGCTTCACCAAGCTTTTACTCATGTCATATGCTTAACTTGCAATGCACTACTTGTCTTCGAAGTTGAAACTTAACTACACCTCAATTAGCAACTAAGGTATATATGCAGATTCAGTTAAAGAGTAGTGGCATCCAACACTTGTGCGGTAAACTGAGGTGCAGCTAAATTTCAAGATAACTTTCAACTCATGTCATCTTTTTAGAGAATATATGATCCTAGGATAATCTTTTGTTATTTAGAGAATGTGACTCTGGAATATTTTTTTGTTCTTTTTTATAGAATATCACCCTAGGATAACCCATGCAACAAACCTGAAACAATCATATATGTGTTTCATATATAGCATGAATCAGAAGATTATATTAAGTGATGATGTACTGCATTTTTTTCCTTTTCAAATTACAATTGGACAGAGCAAGCAAAAGCATTAGTCAAATCCAATTACAATTACATCTCCATTTACCATACCCCTCACACTCACTCACTCATCTCCTTCCTCTCTAAATCACCACCACAAAATAATTGTGAATGACTGAGCACACTAAAATCTAAAAGATGGCTTAATAATTCCTAAGAACTGTCCAAATCAATACTACAGTTGTAATGTTTGTTAGAAGGAACCCAAAAAGGGCCTTGCAATTCCCATGTTCAATCTGGTCCAGCTTTCTTGAATAAAAGTCATCTGGCTCCAGATTCATCTCGATAGCACTTGGTTTGGTGTTGCGAAAGAGCTCGTTAGTTTTTATCTCCTTCTATCTTATTGGAAGACATGTTAGTGCTTGCTGTCATACTTTGGCATGCCATAGTCGGTGACAATTTCATCTTTTTCAGAACCCCTTTGGCTCTAGCCTTTACTAGTATGGTAGTCATGTTTGTGTCGCGATACTAGAATGTCTGTTCATCTAGATCGGGGAGAGCAGTTAGCAGTTAGTGGGAGCCACCCCGCGATACTAACCTTTATTTGCAAGGCCTAGTTGATTACAAAATAAAGATTCAATTAGCAGTTAGAGCGGGAGCCTTACGAATAGATCTGCTACTTTTAATCTTTCGTTAATTCAAAATAGGCTTACAAGGGGCTAGTCCTAGTTAGTATTTCTCAGACTAGGCTAAGTCTGATCTGGTTGTTGTGCTCTTACTCTCAGCTAGCAGCCTGTTCCATTTGACTCCTTTTAATTACTGCTGCATATATGGCAATTCAGACCTGGCATAAGTTACACTTCACAAGAGTATCTTGCACAATTTCTGTCTTTTGTGTTACTGTTCATTTCTGAATCTGGTCTCAGTCTCAGGCATGGTTTACGGTTTATAGTCTCATATATATTGTATTTATACATCTCTGTGGAGCTGAATTTGATCCTAAATAAAAGATGCTTGAACATTGGTGGACCCTTACCTAATGCTCTTGTTCTCCTATTTACCAGCTTCAACTCTAGTTAATTTGGAGTTAGGGTTGGTTACGTTTATTCGTTGTCATCCCAAGTGAGATCTTTAGTTCGTTTAGCTGGTTGGTGGGCTTGATGTTCTGTTGGGGTTTTAGGTTTTTTTTTTCATGTACACTAGTACTACTTGTATGTCACACTAGCACAATGATAATAATGGTGGTCATGTATTTGGTTCCTTGTTGGAAATATATGAACTTCAAAGTATTGTTTTACAAGCTTCTGCAACTTTTTCTTAACTGTTGATGCTGCTGTTATGCCTGTATTCACTGCTGTTGCTGCTGGTACTTGTGATGATGTTGTACTTGTGATGATGCTACTTGTGATCTTCTGAAATGACCCATTGGCGACTTCATTAGGCGGGGATAATGATTTTGCAGGTACCCCAAGAGGCCCTTGAGTTTGCTGGAATGTCGATTAACTTCCGTTCCGGCAAATACGGGTACTCCATATGTCCTATTTTCAGCAAAGGTCATGCTGAAATTTTCCATGAATTTTAGCATGACTTTGCTAAAAATAGGACATATGGTGTACTTGTGACTAATTCATTGGCCGGGGTATCTTAGTAGTTAATTAAGTAGGATCAAGTGCCTCTTTATTCTAGCTGCATTAAACCATAGGCGGCAATAGAGCCAAGTGATTAGGCCCAACTTAGAATTCTCCTTCCCAGCTTAACTTTTAGGATGCCTCGGTGTCGACAAACCATAAATTATAAAACCTTGGCTTTTAGGGTGCCTCGGTTTCGATAAAAACCGAAATGATGAAAGCTTAGGCTTTTAGGGTGCATCGGCGTCGAAAAACACTCAATTATAAAAGCTTATCTTTTAGGATTCCTCGGTGTCGACAAACCCTAAATGATGAGACCATGATCTTGTTCCTTGACAATAACCAAGTTTTTGACCAAACTTTGTTCCTATTTAGAGAGAAACATGGCCAACAACGATGGGGCCGGGGGTTCGGGCGGCAAGGCATTCTGGGAGCTGTCCCAGGAGATGGAGGAACAACCTCACTTGTATGAGGACGCCGCCTTCCCCACTGATCCTGAGACCACTGATGGTACCGCCGAGGATGATCCCACTGATGCCACCACTGATGGTGCCGCAGAGGATGCCACCACTGATGATGGCGGCGCACGCACAGATGGCAGCCAACCGAAGAGGCAACGGAAGGACCGGGGCCCGACCGTGCTCCGCACCCTCAAGGAGGAAGTTACTAAAGTGGACTCCAATGGGAATCCAACGGCGCCCGAACGAATAGTCAAGGGGTACTCGCTTCAGCTCGGGTACATTCTCCGGAGCACCGTCTCGATCAACACCGAGAACCTGAGGCATCCTGACCGAGGGAATTTGCGCAACCTCCTCTTCACGAAGGTTCACGAACAATACAAGTTCCCCGCTGAATGTGAAAACACAAGCCTCAAAGGGAATAAAGTGAACAATGCTGCCGTCACGAAGATGAGCAAGGCCCTGTCTACTTGGAAAAGCAATGTGAAGAGCATGATCGAGAAACGTGAGAGTTATGAGAAGATCAAGGAGAAAAATCCTTCGATCACCGAAGAAGACTACAACGACTTCAAGATCAATTGCTCGAGCACCGCACACTCCGAATCAAGTCAGTGGGGGAAAGAAATGCGGGAGCTGAACTTAGGGGAACACACACTCGGTCCCGGCGGTTACAGAGTGGCGGAGCCTATATGGGACAAGGAGGAGGTGGACCGTGCCGAGCAAGGCCTACCTCCCCTCTTCGATAAATACGGTAACAAGCAGACCAGGAACTTTGTCAGGGCCCGGTACAAGAAGGACCCGAAAACAAAGGAGCTTACCACGGATCCAAAGACCAGGGCGCTTGAGCTTGTTCTGGTAAGGAATACACCCCCGCGTAATTAGCTCCATATGGTTGCATTCTAATTAATGAAGCCAAATTTCTAAATGGTTCACATTCCTTCCGCAGGCGACTGAAAGCAGTAGCGCGGGGTCGACTAAGAGCAACCCTTGAGACACGACTCTAAATAGGGCGTTGAATGTAATGAAGAACAATGATAAGCTCAGTAAGCCGACGTCAGCTGGTCGTGTGGCCGGCAAAGGCTTGTCGACAAAATGGTCGTCATACTATAACGCTGGTGGGCGAAAGGAGAAAAAGACCAGCTCAGAAAGCCAGGCGCGCAAGGTTCAAGAACTCTAGGCACAGGTGGCGCGGATTCCGGAGATTGTCCAAGAGCAAGTGCAACAATAGCTCGGAGCGACGATCACCGCCATAGTGCCTACCTTGATCGAGGGGTTGAGTGCGTGGATTGCGGGCGGCCAACAGGGGCCGCCCCCGATTCCTAGCTTCACGGCCAGCAACTCGCAGAACGTGATGGCGGGGCCATTGGTGTCTCCGGCGGAGGCGGCATTGGTGTCTCCGACGCCGGCACGAGAGCTTAATGCACCCGGGTGTACGCCGGCCGGCACCTCTGCAGCAAGCGGCCCCTCTGTCAACTGCACACCCGCCGTTGGCGGTGCCTCGACATTAGCCAAGCTCGACGCCATCATCACGGTAACTAATTAAGGCTCTCTCGGCCGAGGACTTCATCTCCTTGCCTTAGACTGGGCATCCCTGACGACCTACATGTTTTTCCAGGGCGCCGCCGATGTTCCGTGCACTCTCCTGCACTTCGTGAACAACGAGTTGGTCGATGTCGCCAAGGGCAAAATCGTTCAAACGGGCAACCCCTTGTAAAACGGTACCCAGATGCCACCCAACTTGTTTAGGGTTCAACTGGTTCGGGTGCTGCCAGGCTGCGACGAGGTGTTACCTCCGATTCGACCCGTCGGGGCCGACGATGATGACGTGATGACCCTCAGCGCCTGGCTGAGTTGGCCCCTGCTTAGGCCGAAGAGCCAGATTTGTTTGGGGGCGGGGGACACCACCCCAAAGACAACACCGCCAGTCGTGCCGGCGCCAAGTCGGCCCCATGGCAAGACCGCCGCAACGGTGCCGGACATCCCTATGCCACTGGATCCAACCATGCATATGGCACAGGATCCGAACGACGACGACAACAACGACGATACATTTGCCAACGTCGATCAGTACTTTGCCGATCATGGGTACGGTGGTGATTTCATGGGGCCTCCTTCTCAAGAACCCAACCCCACCAAAGACGTGCGCGATCTAGCTGGTACCGCGGAGAAGCCAAGTTGCAACAGGCGTCGTCTGCCGTTCAGCTCTCAGGAAACGCCTCCAGCTGCCGACTTCACCGAGCCTCAGATAGGCGAGGTGCGAAATATTATCAGCCCCAACACACTCAAGAAGGCGGTCTGTGAGCAGAACTCGGTCCCATTACAGGAGAAGAAGAAGGCACACAAAAGAAAGACTAACAAGGGTGCGAGCCAGGCGGCACCGAGTACGATCCTTGCTCAGGACGGGCCACCTTCACCTGAGGATGTAATGAGGAGGGTGCATGTGGCGGGTAGGCCGATGCTACCAACAAATATGCTCGATGCTGCAACCGGTGCTATGCGGAGTCTGCATGACAGTGTTCTTTCTTTGGAGAAGCGGCGTCTCAGAGAGAAGGATGTGGCATACCCGGTTTTCACGGCCAAGGTGCCAGAGGGCAAGGGCTTTGTGGATAACTCCATCGGGGGTACGATCGTCCTGCGGTTTCATGACATCCACGCTATGTTGAACCTTCTTCCGCTGCACTACACCTTCGTTCGACTATTTTCGCTGAGTATGGAGATGCGGATCATTCGCGACAAGACCCCGGACATCGTGATAGTCGACCCCTTCTACATGCGTGCCAAGATCTTGGGCAGCGCTGGGGACCGGCAAGTCGCGAGTTCTTACCTCGAAGGCGTCATTCTGGCAAACCGAGATAAGGATAACTTCCTCGTGCCTTACTTTCCTGAGTAAGTCCTCCGCCTCAACCGCCCCGTAACATATGAATTCTTAGATTTTGATCGTTTTTCTTTTAACATTCCGTGTTTTCTGCAGTGACACACATTGCACGCTCATCCTCCTAAGCCCCAAATATTCCATGGCCACGTATTTCGACACGGACCGTCAGTCGAACGTAGACTACACAAATGTCAAGAAGGTTCTTGATGATGTTCTCCCCGGCTACGCCAAATCTGGAGGCACCTTCACCAGGCCTATTCGTAAGTACGGCAAGCACGTGTTCTCCCACAATACGACGTTGTGCTGTGTCAAGCAGCCGCCTGGCGGTCAGAAGGGTGCCTACTACGCCATCCATCACATGCGGGCGATCGTACGGGACCATCATCAACTTCTGCTACCGAGTAAACTCAAATATTGGGCCGCGAGCGTGTCGGCAATCCAGGACGCGGACATCAGATAAGAATTCTTTCGCATCCAGTCAGAGTTTGCGGAAATCATCCATCAAGATGTCCTTCGTACCTCGGGGCAGTTCTACCTCAGAAATCAACCGTCCAACAGTGACATCGACACAATGCTACAAATGCAGGCTGATAACGTCCGTGATTTCATGACTCCCACGATAGACAGCGGCTTCATCCATGCTCCGGTACATTGAGTCGAGTCGAAAGCAGTGATGCTGTGTCTAGTTCTGAAACATCGATTGGCTCATGTTGTAATTAAACTTTAATGAACTTGTAGTATGTCTCTTTGGTTTCGACTGTCGTTCAACTTAGATGTAATCGATGCTATTAATGTCTTGCTTTTCTCTTCCAATCGTTCTATTGCATACTTATATATTGCTTATGTATTGTCTGTGAATTGGTACTAATGTTTCGTTTGGCTAGTGCATAGCGATGTCGTCGTATGTCGTGTACAAGGGTAAGGTTCCCGGAGTCTACGATGACTGGGAGGAGTGTCGGAGACAGGTTCACCGATTCTGTGGTAACAGTTACAAAGGGTACACCACTAGGGCCGAGGCGGAATCTAGATATGCCCGCTATCTAGCGGGAGAGGGGAGGGAGCGTTGGAGGAACCGGATGAAGACGAGTTTCATCGTGATGATGCTCATCGTGATGACCGCAGCTCTCTTCTATGTGATGGTAGTTCAGATGATCGATATCGACTTGTAATGTCAAGACAAACTCGCTACTCGCGGTCTCGAGACTTGTAATATAATGTTCTATCTTTGTTCGGTCTTTTCAATTCAGATACTAATATGATGAATTGTGTTCGGAGACTAATATGATGAATTGTATTCAGAGACTAATCTTCTATTGTATTCGATGAATCTGTTGTTGATGTGTGCTGTCTATATTCTGTCCAATTATACATTTTGTAACGTGTGCAAAAAACAAAAAATAAAAAAAACCTAATATTCATACTAATGGCGCATCATATCACAGTGCGTCATTAGTATGCCAAAGGATACTAATGGCGCATCATTAGACACTGCGCCATTACTATGCCGAAGTTACTAATGGTGCATCTTGCTGCCGTGCGCCAT
Organism: Secale cereale; assembly: GCA_902687465.1. Classification (NCBI taxonomy): domain Eukaryota; kingdom Viridiplantae; phylum Streptophyta; class Magnoliopsida; order Poales; family Poaceae; genus Secale; species Secale cereale. The sequence continues at coordinate 751,562,204 of LR738712.1, read as the reverse complement.
TAGTATGACAAAGCACCTGGTTATACATGGCCCCCTGGGAGGCATACTAATGGCGCACTACTGTGCATACTAATGGCGTATCTGTGGTGCACCATTAGTATACCAGATAGTAATGGCGTGGCACTAATGGCGCACCACTAATGCGCCATTAATGGCCAAATTAGGTGCGTCATTAGTAGGACTTTTCCTAGTAGTGATAAGCACACAATGCTATAAAGGACGTTAGTATTCAATTAAAAGTGTGGCTAAATTTCTCGCCTTTCATAATACATTGAAGAAGATAGAACGGATAAAAGTTTCCAATATTTAGAACTAAAGTATCACCATATAGAAATAATATCATTTTGTTAGAGATATTTGTGCCTGCAGGCTTAATATCCTAGTCACCAGGGTAGACCAGATTTTTATGGGGCATCAGAATTACAATGCAGATTTGGGCTTATAATATATGATCATTTTTTTGGAAACTAATAGCATTTCAGAAATTTAGCAACAACCAAACATAGAAGTCTAGTTCCAAAAGCCGCCATGTAATGGGATATTTCCCATTGGTATATGTGGATAAGGAAGAAAGTATGCTTAAAAAATGACCTTCTGCATTTTTCTTACTTGATATTAAAGAGAAGGGATAACGTAGATATAGGTCATTTCTGCAAAGCGAAAACTAAGTAAGTCAGTGAATGATATGTGAATTAAAAGGACGACAGAAAATCTTAGGTTGCGTCCAACTTTTATTTAGTGGCACCAGCTAAGTTTACAATACCTTTTCCCAAACAAAAAGTTTACAATACTTTTAATATTAGAGTATCTTATATCTCATTAATGTGCAAACAACATTTAAGCACCAAAAGCCTTCTGATAAGGTACATTGCGAATATAATTTCTCCGGTGTAGCATAATGAAGTTTTACTAAGATATACTAAACATGGAAGGAATAGACATTATAAATAATTTTATAGACTTGGATTTTTGTCCATGTTGAGGAATAATTTTATAGAGTTTGATTTCGTTTCTGACTACTAATGAAACTGAGACCATACTTAATTATTTTGTGAAAGTAACTTCTATATATTAGAACTATTGAATTCCATAGTCTAGGTTAGACGATAGGATATTTTACCTCAATAATGACCCAAGGCCGAAAAACATGGATGAACAAAGTATCACAAAATACACGATTTTCTCCTGGCATAAAGATTGATTAATTGATAGGCCTAAAAAGGGAAGCCAGATTGGACCACAGAGGCTTGGAAGATTAAAGGTTGAAGAGACGGGAATAGAGGAACACACTGGATTGGATAGCATCAGGACCTTTTCAAATTTGTCAATTCCAACGTGAAGGCGCAGCAACGGACTATATATATAAACATGAATTAATAACTCAAGTATGCCATACAGATAGCTAAATTTTGATGCACATCAATTCTAAAATCTACTACAGGTCTACAAATGAAAATCATACACTATGATGAATTATGAAAATTGCTAAATCAAAAATATCAAATGTATAGGAAAATATTTGAAATAAATGCACCATACCATTTCTTAATCCTGGAAGATAGAAATCCTATCAACTTGCTATCTCCAAATCCTCGTAATAGCTAATGCCCTCTTGGCTACCAACTGATATTGTGTGATTGATGTATGAGAAAAGCAAGAACTGTGTGATCCAACCATGAAATAGAAAATCATATGAATGACTCGACCTGAGTTGTTATTGATATGCATATTTGGATGATTAGAAAACTGTACCGAATGCACACATACATGCTTCCAAATGGGATGGAGGACATTAGGTAAATTGAGTCAAACATACATTACCCAAATGAGCAAAACTGAAATAATTTGTGATGGTAACATTACTAACTAATCCATTGGCTAATAAGCCACTGTTGTTGCACAGAAACTAAAGCCAGGTTAATCAAAGCCCTCTTGGTCTGTAGTTTCAATAAAATTGCGTCGGAATCCATGGACCGGCTGAAAAAATTGTGAAAATATGCATGCCTGTTATAGACAAAGCTAACAAATATATTTTCTACATAAGCACAGTATGTCCACTGCTTTAATTGAACAGATCCATGCATGAAGCTTTCCATCAATTCATTACCATCAATATTTCATTTGTACGTGGAATATATTTATGAACAAATACACATCGATTGCCACCGGTCCTCATCTGCACGTCATCCATAAAATCATGTGTGATAATATATGAAAATGAATAAATGGGGTCTTTCTAATTCTGAATCACAGTATATCATATGGTTCTATCCCAACGAACTGGCACCACGCTTTATACACCGGGGCGGGGTGAGAAAGAGCCTGGTGAGATTGCCAAAATATGTTAATGAGATGATCCTAATCAACCTCCACGAACTTTGTGAATATATAGGAGAAGGGACACACCTGCCTTGATTGCAGGGATAGACCAAGGACTCGAGGAACAAAACTGCTCACAAAACTGCATTGTTGGATTGAAGTGCATTTTATTTGCATACTGGGATGATCACAAAACTGCAAACTTATATGCTTCAAAAAGAGATGGAGGACATGATCGAAATGAAGTCAAATATACGTTCTCCAAATCAGAAATACTAAAATTAATCAATGATTATTCCTAACCAATCCATGGCTATTATGCCACTTTTGCTGCACTCAAATGAATACCAGGTTAATCAAAGCACACTCAGAGCATCAGAAACCATGGGCCACCTGGAAAACATGCCAGAATATGCGTGCATGGTACAGAGAAAACAAATATATTTTCTATATAAGTACAATATGTTCACTGCTCAAAATATGAAACATTTATATTCATAAAGATTTCCTGCAATTCAAAATATTTCAATATTTTATTCGAACGTCGAACTGATTTACGAACAAAATAATCCATGGATCATCGTTCTCACATACTAACAGACTGCCACCGGTTCTCAATTGCTCATCGTCCATAACCTCCTTTGTGGTAATATATGCAAATGAATAAAGGATCTTTCCAATTCTAACATCCAGTAAATCGTATGCTTCTAGCCCAACAAATTGACACCATACTATGTACAGCCGGGCGAGAAACAACCTGCTGATATTTCCCAATTATGTTAATGAGATGATCTATATTAATTTAAATGCTCCATGAACTTTGTGATGAAGACAGAAGAAAGGACGCACCAGCCTTGATTGCAAGAATAGATGGAGGACTTGAGGGCCATGATGTCGTGCTGGCGGTGGAGGCCATCCAGCTCTCGCATTGGGGCCCCCGCTGTGGCAATTAAATCATGGAAGCGAGGGACGATATTCTTTTGTGCGCGACATGAGAACGGAAGGAGTGTTGGGAGATGGGAACGTCTGCCTGCAAATAATCGTTCCCGTCCTTGCAGCCATCTGTCGAGGCACAAGCAGATTTGCACACGAATCACAACCAAAGGAGTCCCGTGCTAGGGAAAGGAGAGGAGTCCCATGGTCGTTCTTTCTAATCTTCCCAAACAGTTTTTTCTTTCATTTACGCAAGGAGATAGTCCCTTTCTAGTTAAGATGGATGGAAGAGATTGTAGCTTTTTTACGGACGGAAGGAGATACTGGAGTATATGTGTAGATATATACTTTTTTTTAAAGATAGAGATTCGTTTAAATATATTTTTAGAACAGATTTTTTTTAGTTAGGAGAGAAAGAAACGGTGGATTAATAGTACGTGGCCAACCCAAACGTTATTTTTCATCAGCCCACACAACCGAATGATGGACCCTGGATCGATTTTAGATATATACTTTTTTTTAAAGAGATAGAGATTTGTTTAAATATTTTTTTTAGAACAGTTTTTTTTAGTTAGGAGAGAAAGAAACGGTGGATTAATAGTACGTGACTCACCCAAACGTTATTTTGCATCTGCCCACACAACCGAATGATGGACCCTGGATAGCTTTTTTTTCAGAACTGAGAAAAGTTTGCACATAGTATTATATGAACCGATCTACACCGCAATAATTCGGCCCCACCAGATTAACGGCTCCTAGTTACTGATTAACGTGGGAATTTGTAGAGAGTCTAGAATTAGTATAGGTATAGATTGGCCAGCATATAATTCAATAGTAATTCAGCTTGATCAACTATTCTTTCCCTGAAAACACATCCAGCACAACTATCCAGGTGGTCTCTGTAAGCATCGGTTAGTCCATTATAAAAGACATGAAGTATATCATTCCTCTCAAGAGGATGATCAGGTAAAGCACTAAGTAATTGGAGAAGCCTCCCCAAGCTCGTGGGAGACTTCCTTCTTCAATTTGCACAAGTTATAAATTTCCCGTAAGGCAACTTGTTTCTTATGAGCGGGAAAATATTTAACAGAGAAGTGATACATCATATGCTGGGGACTACGCACACAATCAGGATCAAGAGAATTAATCCAAGTATTAGCATCACCCTTTAACGAGAAAGGAAATAACTTAAGGATATAGTAATAACGAATCTTTTCATTGTTGGTAAACAAGGTGGCTAGATCATTCAACTTAGTAAGATGTGCCACGACAGTTTCAGACTCATAGCCATGGAAAGGATCAGATTCAACCAAAGTAATTAACTCGGGATCAACAGACAAATCATAATCCTTATCACTAACAAAGATATGTGAAGTAGCGAAAGTAGGGTCATGTTTCATTCTAGCATTCAAGGACTTTTCTTTCAGCTTAGCTAATAATTTATTAGGATCATATATATCGTTGCAAGCAAGAAAGTCTCTAGCAGTTTCTTCATCCATAACATAACCCACAGGAACAACATGCAATTCATATGTAGGGGGAGAAGCTTCATCATCAATTCATTAATATTATCAGTTTAAATATTTTCATTCTCCCTAACCTTAGCAATTTGTTCATCTAGAAATTCACCTAGTGGCAAAGTATTATCACGCATATAAGTAGTTCCATCATACATAGAAGAAGTTGCATCATCATGAACATACGACATATCAGATTGAATAGCAGGAGTAGGTGTCGCAAATATACCCATAACAGATGGTGAATCAAGTGCAGAGCTAGATGGCAGTTCCTTACCTCCCCTCGTAGTTGAGGGATAGATCTTGGTTTTTGAGTCCTTCAAATTCTTCATAGTGATCAACAGATATAAATCCCAAGTGACTTAAAGAATATAGTTATGCTCCCCAGCAACGGCGCCAGAAAATAGTCTTGATAACCGATAAGTGTAGGGGATCGCAATAGTTTTCGAGGGTAGAGTATTCAACCCAATTTATTGATTCGACACAAGGGGAGCCAATAAATACTCTTAAGTATTAGCAGCTGAGTTGTCAATTCAACCACACCTGGAAACTTAGTATCTGAAGCAAGGTAGTTTAGTACCAAAGTAATACGGAGATAGTGGTAACAGCAATAAAAGTAATGGTAGTGATTTTGTAGTTTTTATAATAGTAGCAGCGGAAAAGTAAATAAGCAACAAGCAATATGTGTAAAGCTGGTAGGCATTGGATCGGTGATGGGGGATTATGTCGGATGCAATTCATCATGTAAAAGTTATAACCTAGGGTGACACAGAACTAGCCCCAGTTCATCAATGTAATGTAGGCATGTATTCCGAATATAATCATACGTGCTTATGGAAAAGAACTTGCATGACATCTTTTGTCCTACAATCCCGTGGCAGCGGGGTCCTAGTGGAAACTAAGGGATATTAAGGCCTCCTTTTAATAGAGTACCAGACCAAAGCATTAACACATAGTGAATAGATGAACTCCTCAAACTACGAGCATTACCGGGAGTGGTCCCTATTATTGTCACTTCGGGGTTGCCGGATCATAACACATAGTAGGTGACTATAGACTTGAATGATAGGATCAAGAACACACATATATTCATGAAAACATAATAGGTTCAGAACTGAAATGATGGCACTCGGGCCCTAGTGACAAGCATTAAGCATGGCAAAGTCATAGCAACATCAATCACATAACATAGTGGATACTAGGGATCAAACCCTAACAAAACTAACTCAATTACATGGTAAATCCTATCCAACCCATCACCATCCAGCAAGCCTACGATGGAATTACTCATGCACGGCGGTGAGCATCATGAAATTGGTGATGGAGGAAGGTTGATGATGACTATGGCGACGATCTCCACTCTCCGGAGCCCCGAACGGACTCCACATCAGCCCTCCCAAGAGAGATTAGGGCTTCTCGGCGGCTTCGTATTGTAAAACGCAATAATTCTTTCTCCTTGATTTTCTCCCCGAAAGTGAATATATGGAGTCCGGGGGTAAGTCGCTGGAGCATCAAGGGGCCCACGAGGCAGGGGGGCGCCCAGGGGGAGGGGGCGCACCCTCACCCACGTGGACAGGTTGTGGGTCCCCTAACGTAGATCTTTCCGCAGGTATTTTTTATTTATTCCAAAATAATTCTCCATGGATTTTCAGGTCATTTTAAGAAATTTTTATTTCTGCACAAAAACAACTTCATGGCAATTCTGCTGAAAACATCGTCTGTCCGGGTTAGTTCCATTCAAATCATCCAAGTTACAGTCCAAAACAAGGGCAAAAGTGTTTGGAAAAGTAGATACGTTGGAGACGTATCAGATTCCTGCTTGTTAAAAACAAGATCAGGGACTGTTGCCGCAACTACACGGACAAGGGAGTCTTGAAAGTCCTCAACCGATGTCGTGTTCTGAGTTTCACCTTGAAATGGAAAACACTTAGTACAAAAGTACTTCGCAATGGAAAACACTTGGAAAGCCCAGAATACACCTCTCGAACAGTCCATACCCGGACAGTACATTATCAAGGCTAAACAGACATACCCTAGCAGGTCATCCGATAATATGCCTATTGACAAGAAGAACAAACCTTTTTTAAGGCACAGGTCCGTACTGGACGAACTGCTCGATACAGCTTGCCAAATACGCGCAGCCCCGGAAAATGTCCCAAACTATTGCCTTAGAGTGTGTTGGGTACTTCGGCAGGTAGCAAAGAGCGGTGTGGCAATTCTTGCCACCGCCATATCAAGGGAGGAAGACGTCCGTGTCTTCACCGTCTTCGAGATGTTCTCCTCAAATAACCGCCACAAGAGAGTGAACCGTGAACTTGCTGAGGTCTACCAAATTAGCTCTGCACGCCCATGGAGTGACACGGCAATCAGTTTTTCTGCCGAAGACGCACCCCAAGTTTGGCCGATCCGAGCATCAGCAGCTATTGTACTAGATCCAATAGTACACGGCTTCCGCCTCACTAAGGTACTTATGGATGGAGGAAGCGGACTGAACCTCATATATGAGGAAACGCTTGCAAAAATGCAGGTCAAAAAATCCCGCATTGAGAACACCAACACAACCTTTAGAGGAATTATACCTTGCCGCGAAGCCCGGTGTTCGGGAAGCATTAATCTCGATGTAGTATTCGGCACATCTGATAACTACAGATCGGAGGAACTGCTCTTCCACATTTTTCCCTTTCATAGCGGATACCACGCCCTTCTAGGAGGGGATGCTTTCTCACGCTTTCAAGTTATACCCCATTACGGGTACATGAAGGTTAAAATGTCAGTGCCCAATGGAGTGATCACATTAATTAGTGATCCGGATAGAGCACTCCGCACCGAGAATAAGACGACATCCTTAGCCTTAGAGGCATTGTCCAAAGCGCTCGCGGCGGAAGAATTAACTACCCTACGATCAAAGGTGGATAAGGACGATGTGATCCTCTCCAAAAGATCGAAGTCTACCTCCTTCAAACCAGCAGATGAAATCATCAAATTCCAAGTGCACCCAATGGACCCTAATAAGACAGCATCTATCGGGGCACAACTGGATCCGGCGGTAGACAGCGCGTTACGCGCCTTCCTTCGGGAAAATTGGGATATATTCGCCTGGCACCCTTCAGATATGCCGGGAATCTCTTGCAGGCTGGCCGAACACAGCCTTAATATTATCAAAGGGTTCAAACCAGTCAAGCAGTCACTAAGACGGTTTTCTGAACCCAAAAGAAAAGCAATGGGAGAATAGCTAGCCAAGCTATTGAAAGCCGGATTCATTAGAGAAATTAAACACCCGGATTTGCTAGCCAACCTAGTCATGGTACCGAAGGAGGACAAATTTTGGCGCCTCTACATCGACTTCACAGACCTAAATAAGGCCTTTTCACTAGTAGAAAAAGGGTCAAATGTTCAACTCATTAGTCCCGGTTTTGATATGAGTCGGCACTAATGTGATAATTAGTGTCGGTTCCTACGGCTAGGCGGGCCGCTCTCATTAGCAACGGTTTTGTGCCAAACTTTTAGCACCGGTTCGTGCCACGGATCGGTACTAAAGAGAGTGGTGGCAGGATGTTGTCAGACCAGGGCCCTTCCAGCACCTTTAGTACCGGTTCTTGCCACGAACTAGTACTAAAGGTCGTCCCACATAAACCCTTCGTCCACCCGAGCTCGCTCTGTTTTCCACTTTCCCCTCTCCTCTCTATTCTTCCCCACTACCCTCGAGCTCACACTCCATTTTTGCCAAAATTTGTGAATATTTGAAGGCACCCCTTGCATCCAATTGATCACAAAGGTAAGCAACTTTGTCCTTTCATCTCACATTGCTAGATTAGCTCTTGCAATGCTTTATATAGTCATTAATTTGTGGTTTTTAATAATTTGGGAGGAATTTTATGTGGTAGTTTATTTGATTTATATGCAATTTGAGCTCAAAATAACACTTAGTTTGCAATTATAGGTGCGGTTTTCTTAGTGCCTTCCCGTCTCCATCCTAACCACCGTCGATCATCCGCACAGTCCTGTCGCCAGCACCACCTTGTGGTGAGCCTCTTGTTCTTATCTTTTTTTTTATAAAAACATCATGTTTGTGTGATTTAGATATATAGTTACGGGTATAATTATCTTACCCGTACATTGTTTGTTATACATAGTGCCATGGTTTTGATATCCGTCGAGAGGTTAACTTTATTTGAAAGAGAAAACGAGTATTTGAAAGAAAAAATGAAAAGGATTGAGTGGGAGAAGATGGAATTGGAGTTGCATGTTGCTGATGTCATCAATGATCACAAGATCGAGATGGAGAAAATGCGCTTGAAGATTAGAAAGATAAGAAAATATGCCATTGATAATGAGGCTTGGTATCATTATGTTGTTGGATCAATTGTTACATTAGTTGCGATCTTGACCGCATTTGTTGTTGCATTTAAATGCTTTAGCTAGAGAGTTATTTGTATGTTGCATTTAAGTGTTGTATGAACTTTATGTATGAACTTGTATTAATTTGGTATTTTCGGTGTTGTGTAATGAAGACGAGCCGGCAATGGATGTACGATGATCGATGCTCTCCCGAGTTCATTAATGGCATGCATACTTTTCTGAATGCAGCTGAGGCAAACAAGCGGGCGGATGGTTTTATGCCTTGTCCATGTGCTGGCTGTAAGAATGATCACAATTACTCTAACTCAAGAACCATTCACGTCCACCTGTTTGACTCCGGTTTCATGCCCCACTATAATGTTTGGACCAAGCACGGAGAAAGAGGGGTTATGATGGAAGACAATGAAGAAGAAGAGGACAACGACAGCTATCCTGGCCATGGGTTCCCTGAATACGATGGTACAATAATGGGGGAAGAAGATGAGCAGGCAACGCGGCAAGAAGCTGAAGAAGAGGCATTAGATGAGCCCGCTGATGATCTAGGTCGGGCCATTGCCGATGCAAAGAGAAACTACACAACTGAAAAGGAGATGCTAAAGTTGCAGCGAATGTTAGAGGATCACAAGAAATTATTGTACCCAAATTGCGAAGCTGACAAGAAAAAGCTAGGCACCACACTGGAATTGCTGCAATGGAAGGCAGATAATGGTGTATCTGACAAGGGATTTGGAAAGTTTCTAGTAATGTTAAAGAAGATGCTTCCAAAAGACTACGAATTGCCCGAGAGTACGTACGAAGCAAAGGTTATCTACCCTCTAGGGTTAGAGGTGCAAAAGATACATGAATGCCCTAATGACTACATCCTCTACCGGGGTGAGTATGAGGATTTTAACGCGTGCCCAGTATGCGGTGCATTGCGCTATAAGATCAGCCGCGATGACCCTGATGATGTCGAGGGCGAGTGCCCCAGGAAAAAGATTCCTTCCAAGGTGATCTGGTATGCTCCTATAATACCATGGTTGAAACGTTTCTTCCAAAACAAAGAGCATGCCAAGGCGATGCGATGGCACAGAGAAGACCGTAAGAAAGACGGAAAGTTGAGAGTACCCGCTGACATGTCGCTGTGGAGAAAAATCGAGAGAAAGTACACCAGGGAGGAGTTTGGAGGTGACGCAAGCGACGTATGGTTTGGTCTAAGCGTAGATGGCATTAATCCTTTTGGGGAGTAGAGCAGCAACCATAGCACCTGGCCTGTGACTCTATGTATGTATAACCTTCCTCCTTGGTTGTGCATGAACCGAAAGTTCATTATGATGCCAGTGCTCATCCAAGGCCCTAAGCAACCCGGCAACAACATTGATGTGTACCTAAGGCCATTAGTTGAAGAACTCTTACAGTTGTGGAATGGAAAAGGTGTACGTGCGTGGGATGAGCACAGACAGGAATAATTTGATCTAATGGCGTTGCTGTTCGTTAACATCAATGAAAGTGCAACTCATCCCCGGGTGGTTTTGGTAATTAATAACAACATATATATCATTGAACTAATATTTACTTGAGAATCATTTCAGAGAAGTTCGATGATATGGGTATGGAAATGTCTGAAGAAGTGGACCCATCAAAATGCTAAGACAAGCATTGGCAAAAGCTCAAGACTCTATTTTTGGTTTAGTGATCAAAGATCACATTGAGTCCATAGGAAAAGCCAATACTATTAAAAGGGGATGAGGTTGTGTTAATGATCTGGTTGCTCAAGTGCTTAGTTATCTAGCTCCCTCAACTATCAGCACCTTTCACTACTTAACACACTCATAAGTAATCTCGGACAAACCGATTCTGCAAACTCAGTCCCACCGAGATGAACCACCACAGTTATTCTTCCAAACCCTAATTTCTCGGTCCATCCGATTTTGAGTTTCGGTCTCACCGAAAATGGACTGCCAACCTTCTGTAACCAATTGACATCACTTCGGAATATCCGAGTTGTTAATTTCGGTCCCACCGAGATGGCAAGCTCCTACCTTTGACTGACTTCGGACACACCGAGATGGTATTTTCGGTCCCACCGAAAATCCCAACGTTCACTATATTTGAACTTTCAGTCTGACCGAGTTTTCACTTCGGTCTCACCGAGATGGCCCAAATATGTGTGTAACGGTTGGATTTTGTGTGGAGGCTATATATACCCCTCCACCCCCTCTTCATTCGTGGAGAGAGCCATCAGAAAGTCTACCACTCCTACCATACACTTTCTGAGAAGAGAACCACCTACCCTTGTGTTGAGATCAAGCCATTCCATTCCTACCATATGAAACTTGATTTCTAGCCTTCCCAAGTTGCTTTCCACTCAATCCTTTCTTCCACCACAGCCATATCAGTGAGGAGAGTTGAGTGTTGGGGAGATTATCACTTGAAGCACAAGAGCAAGGAGTTCATCATCATCAACACCATCTATTACCTTTTGGAGGGTGGTGCCTCCTTGATTGGTTAGGTGTCGCTTGGGAGCCTCCGTCTTTGAGATGTGGAGTTGAACCAAGAAGTTTGTAAGCGCAAGGAGATCGCCTACTTCGTGATGATCTACCCCGAGTAAGGCTAGTCCTCCGTGGGCGTAGGCCATGATGGAATAGACAAGGTTGCTTCTTCGTGGACCCTTCGTGGGTGGAGCCCTCCGTGGATTCGCGCAGCCGTTACCCTCCGTGGATTGAAGTCTCCATCAACGTGGATGTACGATAGCACCACCTATCGGAACCACGACAAAAATCTCCGTGTCACCAAACTGCGTTTGATCTTCTCCACCTCTCTTTACTACATGTGCAATTTACTTTCCGCTGCTATTACTCTAGAATTGCATGTGTAGGGTGATACTTGAATTGATCTTAATTGTGAAACTGCCAAAAACATTGCATGATCAAAAGGAAGATTTTTTATGTTGTCAAGTAGTCTAATCACTCCCCCTCTAGACATACTTTCGATTCTACAAGTGGTATCAGAGCTTTGGTCTCCATTGTTTTGGTTTCCATTGCATTGGACTCCATAAGCTTGGTTTCACAACCTAGGAGAGTATTAGTGAGGGTAATTATCGTAGAGGTCCTTACTTTGATGGTACAAATTTTGCTAGTTGGAAGCATAAAATGAAAATGCATATTCTTGGTCATAACCCAGCCGCATGGGGCATTATTTGTGTTGGTATGCTAGGTGATTTCTTTGAAGAAGGAAAAGTTCCGGATCGCGAAGCTACACCGGAAGAGTTGCGGATGTTGCAAAACAATGCTCAAGCTTGTGACATTCTCTTCAATGCTTTGTGTCCCGAGGAGTTCAATAAAATCAGCCGTCTTGAGAATGCTAAAGAGATTTGGGATACTTTGGTTGAAATGCACGAAGGTACTGAATCTGTGAAGGAATCAAAGCTGGATATTCTTCAAGGTCAACTTGACAAGTTCAGGATGAAGGATTGTGAAGGAGTCGCTGAAATGTACTCTAGGCTTGCTCTCATCACAAATGAGATTGCCGGCTTAGGAAGCGAAGAAATGACCGACCGATTCATCATTAAGAAGATTCTGAGAGCTTTGGATGGAAAGTATGACACCGTGTGCACTTTGATCCAAATGATGCCAAACTACAAGACACTCAAGCCAACTGAAGTCATTGGAAGAATTGTTGCTCATGAGATGACACTTAAGGATAAGGAAGAGCTTCACAATAAGTCAAGTGGTGCTTACAAAGCTACAAGTGATGCTCCTACTACCTCAAGTGACAAGCTAATTTCCAATGAAGAGATAAGCCTAATGGTCAAGAACTTCAACAAGTTCTACAAGAATAGAGGCAAAGAAAGAAGCTCAAAGACTAGATCATATGATGAAAAGAGATCTTCTAGTCGTGATCGAAACTGCTACAATTGTGGAAGACCCGGACACTTCTCAAATGAGTTTACGGCTCCCCACAAGAGAAGAGAAGAATCTCCAAGAAGAAGAGCAAGAGATGAGTCACCTCGGAGAGAGAGAAGGAGTAGAGATGATCGTTATGAACGAAGACCCTCTCGGAGAAGCAAGGATTCGGAGAGGAAAGACAAGTCATCAAGGAGCTACACAAGAAGAAGACATCAAGCTCATGTAGGTGAATGGGTCTCCGGCTCCGACTCCGACAATCAATCCGATGGAAGCTATCACTCCGACTCCGACTATAGTCAAGATGAAGGTGTTGCCGGACTTGCACTCGTATCCTCCAACTCCAACTCCTACGACTTATTTGATTCACCAAATGAGGGAATTGGAAGATGCTTCATGGCTAAAGGCCCCAAGGTAACACACCCTGAATTCATTGACTTTGATAGTGATGAGGATGACTTGCTTGGTGAAGATGAGCTCTTACATGATAAATCTAGTGAGCTTAGTAATGATGAAAATGCTAGTAGTCTTTATAGTCGAGAAGAGTCGAATGACAATGCTATGAAGGAGATTGAGCGTCTAACTAAAGAACTAAACACTCTTAAGTTAGCTCATGAAACAACTCAAGAAGATCATAGAGAGCTCCTAAGATCTCATGAGAAGCTACGCTTCGAGAAGCTCACTCTAGAGCAAGAACATGAGTTTCTAAAAGCGATCAATGACGATCTTCGAAAGAAGAGTTCTTCATATCTTGCCAAACGACTTCTCTTGTCTAATTTCTTGCCACCTATTAAGACTAAGCATGACAAGCATGAGAAAAATTCTTCCTCTAGTAGTAACAATAACAATGTTAAATCCAATATTGTTGCTTCTAGTAGTTCTCTTGATTCCACTAACAATGTTTCAAGCCAAGTTACACTTGAGCAAGAAAATAGCTTATTGAAGGAAATCATAGAGAAAGGTGTCTACAAGAGTCTTGCCGGAAGCAAGAACTTTGAGGAGATTGTTCGCAAACAAGGGAGACACCGGAAGAATCAAGGGATTGGTTTTGAGCGAAAGTTCAACGCCGAAGGTGTTGAGTGGGAAGAAGGTCAATACCCTACTCCACAGTTTGTTTCACAAAAGGAGAAGTATGATCCTACTTCTTCCAATGTGGAACAAGCTCAAGATGACCTTCCACCACAAGACCACAAGCTAAAGGCCAAGGACAAGCTTCAAGAGGAGATTGATGCATTCATTGAAGCACCTCAAGCCATGGTCAAGTGGGTTCCCAAGGACACATCAAGTTCTACTTCGTCAAGATCAACTACAACACCAAGGATTCCCATCAAGATGATGTGGATCCCAAAGAAGAAGAACTAGAAGGTTCTTGAGGGTGACTCCGCCAACAAACTTCACTCATATTCATTTTGGCAAGAACTTGTGCAATCAACTTCCACATCATGCACTAGTTCATGGAGTCACAAACCCTCTTGTTGGTAAGTCAAGGGACAAGGTAATCATTGCTTTCATGGACATCATCTTTTGTGAACTTCACTCTATGTCTATGGATATTCTTGTTTGTTCCTTGTGGGACTAACCCATGTAGGTATTGAAAGTGCCCTAATCCAAAGGATAGCTCCCAACTCTTGATGATCTACATCAACATTGAGCATCCACATCTTCAACATCTACATGAAGTCTTCTACGACAACCCAAGGTTAGTTTGACCCTTTAAAAGGGGTTCTCACATCTAGGGGGAGCTTTGCTCTAAAAATTGAGCTAAAGCATCTCCAAATGATGTGAACACATCAATGCTTTATGTAAAAGTGGTAACCCCACTTGTGCTTAAACGATGAGTATGACCTATGATCAAATGTTCTCATTTGGCTCCTAAGTCAATATACTCATATATAGATGACCTAGTCATCGACAAATTGTGTGCTAGTAGCTAGAATGTTGGTTGTGCATGTTTGACACATATTTCAGTTGCTATCTTATTGTGTGAGCATGTTGAATGCATGATTTTATCCATTCAAGGACATCCATTTGTTGTTTTGATTGTTTTGTTTTTCTTTTCTGGCCAAATGGATGGACAAGAATGCCTAAGCACCTTCCCTAGCTATCTATGCTTTCTTGTCTCAAATTCTATTCATGCTCATATCACAACTTTGAACAAGTCTTTTTCGGACTCTCCGAGTGAGGAGCACTCAGAGCCACCGATTCGTCTAAGGCTGACTTCCAAAACCTTCTAAGTCCATTTCGGTCTGACCGGCTTCTCAATCTCGGTCCAACCGAAACGCTTAGACTGATCTAGGTTTCATCTCGGTGAAACCGAGTTCAAAATCTCGGTCTGACCGATATGCGTAACTGCACAGCAGTTATACATCTCGGTGACACCGAGTTTTTCAACTCGGTCCCACCGACAGCATGGGGTTATATATACCTGAGGGCCGCGTGTGATTTATCTCTTCAAACCGTTCGCCCCCAATTCCCCTGCTGCCGTCGCCCTGGTCTACGGATCTTCGCTGTCGTCGCCTGTGCGCCCTCGCCGCAGGTCTCCGCCGCCGTCAACGGTAATCATCTCCACCGTTGCCGCCGTAGAGGGACTCCACCAAGTTAGGGTGAGTCCCGATCCCTTTCGTGCTCCCCATCCGATTCTTGCACGATAGGCTTGCCATGAATCAATCCACGTTTGAGATATTCCCTATACATTAGATCAGATCCTCTAGTTTCGAGCGAAATTCTTAGGTTTAGGTTTCCACGGAACGCATCTCGGTGAAGCCGATTTTGAAACTCGGAATGACCGATTTGGCCTCTGGCCATTGCACTGCATCATTCGGTCTAACCGAGTTGTGCAAATCGGAATGACCGAAACTTAGTTTCAGTGAAACCCTAGGTTATCGGTAGGACCGAAACCCATTTCGGTCTGACCCAAAGTGGTGTGTAGGCCTCTGTATACACTTCGGTTTCACCGAAACTTAAAATCGGTTTGACCGAAATACATTCTGTGAAAACTCAAAACTAAGTTTTAAACTCATTTTTTTTGCAAAAACCTCTGCAGTTGTGATAACTCTTCTACTCTGCCTATACCTTATCTTTTCACAGGTTGTCAGCCATGTCAGATGTCAGTGACAGCCAGAACAGGTCTGAGTCACCTTTTGCTGAGATTCCAGAGGCAGATACAAGTCCTGCTAGCAGCTCCAGTGATGATGGTGAGAGGAGCACCCCTAGTGGTTTGCCTCCTGCAGCCACCAGAACCAGGAAGAAGAGAACTTCTGATGATGAGGACTCTGACTTCGTTGCTGAGGAAGTTACCTCCAAGCCAAAGAGGAATGTGGTTGCCAAAGAGCACCAAGGACAGCAGACAAGGAAAGGCACAAGCAAAGTAAAGCAGTCAGCTGTTGCGAAGAAGCTCAACTTGGAAGAGCCATCTCCAAGTAAGGTGAAGAAGATTTCCAAGAGGAAGAGGGTAGTATATGCTGAACCTCAAGTTGATGCTGCTGAAGAAGAAGAAGAAGATGCACCCCAGCCTCCTCCTCAGAAAGCTAAGTTCATGGGTGATGCTATTCGGGCTCAAGCCTCCTCTAAGCCCAAGAAGCCTGCTCAAGCCAAGGCAGCTCCAGCCAAGCCCAAGAGAACAACCAGGAGTATTCCAGCTTCTGAGAAGAACAAAGGTGAGATGCCACCGTCTGAATCAGATGAAGAGCATGTGTTGCTTAAGCTCCGTCCCAAGTTGCCACTCCACAATGATGCTCATCCTCAAGCTGAGGACATGAAGGCAAGGAAGGACAAAGGTCTCAGGCTATGGAGACAGTCGGATCCATATGCTGTAAGGAGAAGGACTGCTGTGGACCCCAGATTCCACACCAGAGAGCAGCAGGATTTCTATGAGACCGTGCTGATGGATAAGAAGCCCATTGTTGCTGACACCAGGTATGTTGACTGAAAGTACATTGACAGTGAAGAGCACCGAGACTTCTTTCCCCATGTGCATGAGATCTTTACTGCATGTGGAGTTGCTGATTTTGTGGGTCAAGAGCTGACAGCTTGGAATGACGAGATGATCATGCAGTTCTACGCCACAGCGCACTTCTATCCTGATGGCAAGATCACCTGGATGACTGAAGGTCAAAGGTTTTCTTCGTCTGTTGAAGAATGGGCAGAACTTCTGAACGCTCCAGTGCAGAGAGAGGACGACATTGATGTCTATGGGATTCCTAAGAAGGGTCATGATTCCATGAAGAACATGTACAAGGAGATCCCCGCTGCTGATTTGGAAGGATGGAAGCTTGGCTCAGTGTACTATCTCCAGGCAGGTCTGACCACCACTAACACTATTCTGAGGCATACATTGATGCCTAAGTCTGGAGACCACCGCATGATTCAAGGCTATTCTATCAACATGCTGCACATTCTCGATGAGAAGGCACCTTTCAAGGTGATGGACTTGATGGTAGAGACCATTAAGAGGACTGCAGCTGACCAGAAGAGGTCGTGTGGGTTTGCCCCGCAGATTCAGATGCTCATCAATGCCAAGTTTGGCACGGGCAAATTCACGTTGGATAGGAAGCACTTGCCACTGCAGCCAGAGCATGAGGACAACGTAGTTGTGATGGATGAGGAAGATCCTACCTCAGTTGAAGGACAGGCCAAAATCGAAGCTGCAAAGAAAGCTAAAGCTGACAAAGAGGCAGCAGCAACAGCAGCTAAGCCAAAGAGCTTTGGAGAACAGATTCTTGAAGCTACCCAGAGGATTGAACAACGCCTGGCCAGCATTGAGCAATCTCAGGAGAGCCTAGAGAGGATTGTTGAGGACAAGATTCACGCTCTGGACGTGAAGCTGACAGAGATTCAGGTGTCCGTCAACAAGCTTGAGGCAGACATGGAAGAAACAAGGCAGGAGAGAGCAGAACTCATGCAGGATGATCTAGTCCAGGACTCTCATCGCCAGACTGCTCAGGTTCCTAGAGGATCTAGATCTGCAGCTATTCCAGTGACTGACTCCAGGGCTACCACTTCAGCACCAGCTACAGCTCCAGCAGTTACTCCAGCTTCAGCATCCACTCCTCCAGCGCAGACATCAGCAGAAGTCTTCGCCGATGCAGCTATCTCTACACCGACATCTACCCAGACGGGAGCCGCCAGCAGAGCCCGCAGTGACGTTTAGCTCTATACTTTTTCGAACTTTTTGGTAACTTGTTGCCAAAGGGGGAGAAATTGTATAGATCATAGGGCTTCGAGAGAGAGAGTGCTCTTTCGTTCTTTTGCCGGTTTCTTTGAGATACATTGGTTTCTTTTGGTTCTTTCGAAACTTTAAGTGTGCTTGCTACTACGTTTGATGCTACCTTAATGAGTGCTTGGTCATACTATGCTTTAATGTGTGCTTAATGCTTATCATATGCTATTCCTTATTGTATGGCTATTTACTCTTGTCTTGGTGATTGAGTGTGTGTTATTCATTCTTATCATTTTGTGCGCTCCACCAAGATGTATGTGACATGGAAGAGTGACCCATAATCCTAATCGATTGTGCATTTGCATTCAAACGCAAATTTTAAATAATGCACAAATTTAGGGGGAGCTCTTGTTTATCACATACTTCTCAAAGCGACGATATTATTCATTGATTATATCTTTTGTCGAAGCTTTGATCTATATGTTGTCATCAATTACCAAAAAGGGGGAGATTGAAAGTGCAACTAATCCCCGGGTGGTTTTGGTAATTAATAACAACATATATATCATTGAACTAATATTTACTTGAGAATCATTTCAGAGAAGTTCGATGATATGGGTATGGAAATGTCTGAAGAAGTGGACCCCTCAAAATGCTAAGACAAGCATTGGCAAAAGCTCAAGACTCTATTTTTGGTTTAGTGATCAAAGATCACATTGAGTCCATAGGAAAAGCCAATACTATTAAAAGGGGATGAGGTTGTGTTAATGATCTGGTTGCTCAAGTGCTTAGTGATCTAGCTCCCTCAACTATCAACACCTTTCACTACTTAACACACTCATAAGTAATCTCGGACAAACCGATTCTGCAAACTCAGTACCACCGAGATGAACCACCACAGTTATTCTTCCAAACCCTAATTTCTCGGTCCATCCGATTTTGAGTTTCGGTCTCACCGAAAATGGACTGCCAACCTTCTGTAACCAATTGACATCACTTCGGAATATCCGAGTTGTTAATTTCGGTCCCACCGAGATGGCAAGCTCCTACCTTTGACTCACTTCGAACACACCGAGATGGTATTTTCGGTCCCACCGAAAATCCCAACGTTCACTATATTTGAACTTTCGGTCTGACCGAGTTTTCACTTCGGTCTCACCGAGATGGCCCAAATATGTGTGTAACGGTTGGATTTTGTGTGGAGGCTATATATACCCCTCCACCCCCTCTTCATTCGTGGAGAGATCCATCAGAAAGTCTACCACTCCTACCATACACTTTCTGAGAAGAGAACCACCTACCCTTGTGTTGAGATCAAGCCATTCCATTCCTACCATATGAAACTTGATTTCTAGCCTTCCCAAGTTGCTTTCCACTCAATCCTTTCTTCCACCACAGCCATATCAGTGAGGAGAGTTGAGTGTTGGGGAGATTATCACTTGAAGCACAAGAGCAAGGAGTTCATCATCATCAACACTATCTATTACCTTTCGGAGGGTGGTGCCTCCTAGATTGGTTAGGTGTCTCTTGGTGGAGCCTCCGTCTTTGAGATGTGGAGTTGAACCAAGAAGTTTGTAAGGGCAAGGAGATCGCCTACTTCGTGAAGATCTACCCCGAGTAAGGCTAGTCCTCCGTGGGCATAGGCCATGATGGAATAGACAAGGTTGCTTCTTCGTGGACCCTTCGTGGGTGGAGCCCTCCGTGGACTCGCGGAGCCGTTACCCTCCGTGGGTTGAAGTCTCCATCAACGTGGATGTACGATAGCACCACCTATCGGAACCACGACAAAAATCTCCGTGTCACCAAACTGCGTTTGATCTTCTCCACCTCTCTTTACTACATGTGCAATTTACTTTCCGCTGCTATTACTCTAGAATTGCATGTGTAGGGTGATACTTGAATTGATCTTAATTGTGAAACTGCCAAAAACATTGCATGATCAAAAGGCAGATTTTTTATGTTGTCAAGTAGTCTAATCACCCCCCCTCTAGACATACTTTCGATCCTACAATCAATGATTGGCCTGCTCTCAGTAACCTTTCAGGACAGACAAACAAGGGATTCCGCACATGCACGCATTGTTTGGATGATGCCGACCGTATATATTTGGATAATTGTAGGAAGAATGTGTACCTCGGACATTGTCGATTTCTTCCGAGTAGTCATCCCGTAAGAAAGAAAGGCAAGCATTTGAAAGGTGAGGCGGATCACCGGACGAAGCCTCGCCACCGAACTGGTGTTGATGTACATGATATGGTCAAGGATTTGAAGGTAGTCTTTGGAAAGGGTCCTGGCGGACAACCTTTTCCGAATGACGCTGACGGACGTGCACCCATGTGGAAGAAGAAATCTATATTTTGGGAACTGCCATATTGGAAAGACCTAGAGGTCCGCTCCGCAATCGAGGTGACACGCATGACGAAGAATCTTTGCGTCACCCTGCTTGGCTTCTTGGGCATGTATGGGAAGACAAAAGATACACCGGAGGCACGAGAGGACCAGCAACGTATGCATGGAAAAGACGGTATACATCAGTGTCATGCCAGCTACGCTCTTACCAAAGAAGAGAAGGAAATCTTCTTTGGATGAATGCTCAGAATTAAGGTACCGTCTGGCTTCTCGTCAAATATAAAGGGAAAAATAAATATGGCAGAGAAATTTCCAGAACCTAAAATCTCATGACTGCCACGAGATTATGACGCAACTGCTTCCGATTGCATTGAGGGCTCTTCTACCGGAAAACGTTCGATTAGCCATTGTGAAGCTATGTGCATTCCTCAATGTAACCTCTCAAAAGGTAATCGATCCGGGAATCGTACCAACGTTACAGAATGATTTGGTGCAATGTCTTGTCAGTTTCGAGCTGGTGTTCCCACCATCCTTCTTCAACATCATGACGCATGTCCTAGTTCACCTATGCGAAGAGATTAACATTTTGGGTCCTGTATTTCTACACGATATGTTCCCCTTTGAGAGGTTCATGGGAGTCTTAAAGAAATATGTTCATAACCGTGCTAGGCCAGAAGGAAGCATCTCCAAAGGTCATGAAAATGAGGAGGTCATTGAGTTTTGTATTGACTTTATTCCTGACCTTAAGCTGATTGGTGTTACTGAATCGCGGCATAAGGGCAGACTGGATGGAAAAGGCACGCTACGAGGGGATCAAATAATATGTATGGACGAGAATTCTCTCACTCAAGCACACTACACAGTTCTACAGAGCTCCGCCTTGGTGGCTCCGTATACGGACGAACACAAGAATTTTCTACGCTCCAAATACCCAGAGCAGTCTGACGACTGGATTACACGTGAACAAACGACGACTTTCGCCGACTGGTTGCAGACACGTGCCATGCATGACGGCGCTATTGAAGATGACCTCTACTTGTTGTCCCAGTTAGCATCTTCGAATATAATGACTTTCAAAGGGTACGAGATAAATGGGAATACATTTTACACGATCGCCCAAGATAAGAAGAGCACCAACGAAAACAGTGGTGTCCGCTTTGATGCAGCAACCAAGATGAGAAAGGAAACATATTATGGTTACATAAAGGATATATGGGAACTTGACTATGGACGTGGTTTGAAGGTCCCTTTGTTTTGGTTCAAATAGGTCAATATGAAACGAGGCGGGGTAACTAAAGACTCGCAGTACAGAATTACAACAGTGGATCTCAACAATCTTGTGTATGCAGACGAACCATTCGTCCTAGCCAATGATGTGGCACATGTTTTCTATGTGAAGGACATGTCTACCAAGCCGAGAAAAAGAAAAGATAAGGAAGCGAATGCATCATACGATGAGCCAAAGCACCACGTAGTTCTTTCTGCGAAAAGAAACATCGTGGGAGTGGATGAGAAGACAGACATGTCAGAAGATTATGAAAAGCTTGATGAAATTGCTCCATTCAAAATGAAACCAGACCTAAAAATTCTATGTGCAAATTCTTTCATGCATTTCCTCAATTTTTCAGCTAAATGACCTTGAAATTTAAAAACACTTCAAATGAACTTTGAAAAGGTTGAAATTGGCATATATCATAATTCTAACCACATAGCAGGTGCAAAAAAATTGAGAGGGTTACGGCAAAAACTGGATGCACTTCGTGTACAAAATGGACAATCTCTTTCGAAATATTAGGGTTTGATACGAAAAGTCATCTGTTACAAAGGCATTTCATTTTTTATATAACCTAAGTATTACAAGTTGAATATAATGATAAAACACACTAATATTAAACATAAGAAAAAAGAATCACTAAAAAATCTATTTTTAAAGTTAACTTATTCACAAACTAGTGATTCACACAAATTTGATATAATTCAAATTTAAAAACTACTGGCACTAACAGAAAGTTTGTAATTTTTTGTACGTAGAGCAAAAATACTCACAAAGGAACTCTAAATACAGCAAAAAACAACTTAGAAATAAATAAAATAATCCAAATAAAGCAAAAAATAGAAAAAACTAAAAAAAGCCCACCTACTAGGCCACAGCAGCCTGCATACGACTAGAAACCCAACCTGTAGTTGGGCCAAGATGCAGGCCTGCTAGACCAGTAGGCCCAACAGGGCAGAGTAGAAATCTTAGGTCCAGAAGGCCTGCATTAGAGAGGAGCTCAATGCAGTGCCCGCGCCGGGGCTTATTAACTAGTCCTGGGGCTGACTAGCGAGGTGGGACTAAACTTTGCGCACCGCGGGTGGCAGCGCACACCCTTTAGTACCGGGTCGTGGCTGCAACCGGTACTAAAGGGGGACCTTTACTACCGGTTAGAGCCACGAGCCGGTACTAAAGGCCTGCCCTTCCCGCCGCTTGCCCTGGCCAAAACAGGCCTTCTATATATACAATACTTCAAAAAAAAAATCAGTTTCCCTCTGTTCTTGTTTTGTTTCTCTCCGTGGACGCTGTTGCCGCCCCCGCCGCGCGCTGCCCCCATCCCCGTCGCCGTCGCCGTCGCCGCCCCTGTCGTGCTGCCCCCGTCGGTGTCGCGCGCCGCCCTCGTCGTCGTCGTCGTCGACGCCCCCATCGCCGTCGCCTCGACCTCGCCGTCGCCGTCGCCTCGACCTCGCCGTCGCTGTCGCCTCGACCTCGCCCG
>LR738712.1:751467580-751537860 GCA_902687465.1 Secale cereale | reverse complement strand
ACACACACACACACACACACACACACACTTTTTCAAATCGACGCCCCCTGAAGATATTGCCATATCACCTTCATCAAATCTATAGAGAGAATTTACCTTTACTACGTGTGTCGGGTTATCAAGAGCATGTATTTCTTCAATAGGTGGTAAATTCTTAACATCTTCTGCTTTAATACCTTTTTCTTTCATAGATTTCTTTGCTTCTTGCATATCTTCAGGACTGAGAAATAGAACACCCCTTTTCTTCGGAGTTGTCTTAGGAGCTGGTTCAGGAAGTGTCCAATTGTTTTCCTTAGTGAACATATTATTCAATAAAAAATCAGCTTGATCAACAGTTCTTTCCCCGAAAACACAATCAGCACAACTATCCGAGTTGTCTCTGGAAGCATCGGTTAGTCCATTATAAAAGATATCAAGTATTTCATTTTTCTTGAGAGGATGATCAGGCAAAGCATTAAGTAAGCGGAGAAGCCTCCCCCAAGCTTGTGGGAGACTCTCTTCTTCAATTTGTACAAAATTATATATTCCCCGTAAGGTAGCTTGTTTCTTATCCTGGGGACTACGCACACAAACCAGGATCAAGAGAATTAAACCATGTCTTAGCATCACCCTTCAATGAGAACGGAAATAACTTAAGGATATAGTAGTAACGAATTTTTTCCTCGTTGGTGAATAGGGTGGCTATATCATTCAACTTAGTAAGATGTGCCACAACAGTTTTAGATTCATAACCATGGAAAGGATCAAATTCAGCCAAAGTAATTAACTCAGTATCGACAGAGAAATCATAATCTTTATTAGGAACACAGATAGGTGAAGTAGCAAAAGCAGGGTCATATTTCATTCTAGCATTCAAAGACCTTTCTTTAAGCTTAGCTAATAATTTCTTAAGATCATATCTATCATTGCAAGCAAGAAAGTCTCTAGCAGTTTCTTCATCCATAACATAACCCTCAGGCACAACAGGCAATTCATATCTAGGAGGAGAATCTTCATCATCACTTTCATGTATATTATCAGTTTCAATAATTTTATTCTCTCTTACCTTAGCAATTTGTTCATCAAGAAATTCACCTAGTGGCACAGTATTATCAAGCATATAAGTAGTTTCATCATACTTAGTAGAAGTGGCATCATCAAGAACATACGACATATCAGATTCAATAGCTAGAGTAGGTGTCGCAAGTTTACTCATAACAGAGGGTGAATCAAGTGCATAGCTAGATGGCAGTTCCTTACCTACCCTCGTAGTTGAGAGATAGATCTTGGTTTTTGAGTATCTCAAGTTCTTCATAGTGATCAACAGATATAAATCCCAGGTGACTTAAAGAATATAGCTATGCTCCCCGGCAACGTCGCCCGAAAATAGTCTTGATAACCCACAAGTGTAGGGGATCACAAAAGTTCTCGATGGTAGAGTATTCAACCCAAATTTATTGATTCGACACAAGGGGAGCCAAAGAAAACTCTCAAGTATTAGCAGTTGAATTGTCAATTCAACCACACCTAGAAGACTTAGTATCTGCAGCAAGGTAATTTAGTAGCAAAGTAATATGGAAGTAACGGTAACAGTGGCAAAAGTAGCGATAGTAGTTTTGTAGTGATTGTAACAGTAGAAGTGGAAAAGTAAATAAGCAACAAGCAATATCTGAAAAGCTCGTAGGCATTGGATCAGTGATGGATAATTATGTCGGATGCGATCCTCATGTAATAGTTATAACATAGGGTGACACAGAACTAGCTCCAGTTCATCAATGTAATGTAGGCATGTATTCCGAATATAGTCATACGTGCTTATGGGAAAGAACTTGCATGACATCTTTTGTCCTACACTCTGATACGTCTCCAACGTATCTATAATTTTTTATTGTTCCATGCTATTATATTATCCTTCTAGGATGTTTTATGGGCTTTTATATACACTTTTATATGATTTTTGGGAATAACCTATTAACCTAGAGCCCAGTGCCAGTTTCTGTTTTTTCCTTGTTTTTTAGTTTTACAGAAAAGGAATACCAAACGGAGTCCAATTCACGTGCTAATTTTTGATGATTTTTTCTGGACCAAAAGACGCCCCCGAAGTAAAAGAGTTGGGCCAGGAGAGTCACGGGCTGCCCACGAGGGTGGGGGGCGCGCCCACCCCTAGTGGTGGCGCCACCCTATCTCGTTGACAGCCCGGAGACCTCCCTGACTTGTGCCCTATGCCAAAAAATCCTATAAATACAGAAACCTTCGGAAAATAACCTAGATCGGGAGTTTCACCATCGAAATCCTCTGTTGCCACCGAAAACCAATCAAGACCCATTCTAGCACCCTGCCGGAGGGGGGGGGAATCCCTCTCCGGTGGCCATCTTCATCATCCCGGCGCCCTCCATGATGAGGGGGGAGTAGTCCACCCTCGGGGCTGAGGGTATGTACCAGTAGCTATGTGTTTGATCTCTCTCACTCTCTCGTGTTCTTGAGATGGCACGATCTTGATGTATCGCGAGCTTTGCTATTATAGTTGGATCTTATGATGTTTCTCCCCCTCTACTCTCTTGTTATGGATTGAGTTTCCCCTTTGAAGTTATCTTATCGGATTGAGTCTTTAAGGATTTGAGAACACTTGATGTATGTTTTGCATGTGCTTATATGTGGTGACAATGGGATATCACGTGATCTACTTGATGTATGTTTTGGTGATCAACTTGCGGGTTCCGTGACCTTGGGAATCTATGCATAGGGGTTGGCACACGTTTTCGTCTTGACTCTCCGGTAGAAACTTTAGGGCACTCTTTGAAGTTCTTTGTGTTGGTTGAATAGATGAATCTGAGATTGTGTGATTCTTATCATATAATCATACCCACAGATACTTGAGGTGACACTGGAGTATCTAGGTGACATTAGGGTTTTGGTTGATTTGTGTCTTAAGGTGTTATTCTAGTACGAACTCTATGATAGATCGAACGAAAAGAACAACTTCGTGCTATTTTACTACGGACTCTTGAATAGATTGATCAGAAAGAATAAGTTTGAGGTGGTTTCGTACCCTACCATAATCTCTTCATTTGTTCTCCGCTGTTAGTTACTTTGGAGTGACTCTTTGTTGCATGTTGAGGGATAGTTATATGATCCAGTTATGTTATTATTGTTGAGAGAACTTGCACTAGTGAAAGTATGAAACCTTGGCCTTGTTTCCTATCATTGCAACACCGTTTATGCTCACTTTTACCTTTAGTTACCTTGCTGTTTTTATATTTTCAGATTACAAAAACCTATATCTGCCATCCATATTGCACTTGTATCACCATCTCTTTGCCGAACTAGTGCACCTATACAATTTGCCATTGTATTGGGTGTGTTGGGGACACAAGAGACTCTTTGTTATTTGGTTGCAGAGTTGTTTGAGAGAGACCATCTTCATCCTACGCCTCCCACGGATTGATAAACCTTAGGTCATCCACTTGAGGGAAATTTGCTACTGTCCTACAAACCTCTGCACTTGGAGGCCCAAAAACGTCTACAAGAAGAAGGTTGCGTATTAGACATTAAGCTCTTTTCTGGCGCCGTTGCTGGGGAGGTTAGTGCTTGAAGGTATATCTTTAGATCTTGCAATCGAATCTTTTAGTTTCTTGTTTTATCACTAGTTTAATTTATAAAAGAAAACTATAAAAAATGGAATTAAGGTTACCTCATATGCTTCATCTCTTTTAATATCTTTCGTGAAAATGATGGGAAGGAAAATTCTGCCCAAGTACTAGAAGAAGTATTACATAGAATGCTTGGCATAGAATATGTGCATGATGAGCATGATTGCAATGTTGTTAGTATGAATTCTATGAATACCCATGATGCTAATGATATGCAAAGCCACAAGCTTGGGTAAACTATGTTTGATGAAGATGATATCTTTAGTCCCCCAAGTTTTGATGAGAATATTTATTATGATGAAAGCATGCCTCGTATTTATGATGATTATATTGATGAAAGTGGATTTGGAGAGGTCGTGACTTTATTTTGTGATGAATCCACTATTTCGAAAGAGGTCCCAATTGATTATGAGAACAAAGTTGCTATCTATGATGATTATTGTGATGACTTGTATGCTATTAAGAATAATGATAACCATGAAACTTGTCATCATGATTTTAGTTTTCAATTGGATTATGCTTCACATGATTGTTATTTTGTTGAGTTTGCTCCCACTACTATTGATGAGAATAAATTTGCTTATGTGGAGAGTAGTAAAATTTCTATGCAAGTAGATCAAGAAAAGAATGCTTTATGCGTTGGTTATATGGTTGAATTCATTCATGACGCTACTGAAAATTATTATGAGAGATGATCATATGCTTCTACATATTGCAAAAATATCAAGTTTCCTCTCTATGTGCTCAAAATTTTGAAGTTATGCTTGTTTTGCCTTCCTATGATAGTTGATTATTGTTCCCATAAGTTATTTGCTTACAAAATCCCTATGCATAGGAAGTGGGTTAGACTTAAATGTGCTAGTCATATTCTTCATGATGCTCTCCTTATGTTTCAATTCTTATCTTTTACGCAAGCATCATTGAAATCATCATGCCTAGCTAGGGGCGTTAAACGATAGCGTTTGTTGGGAGGCAACCCAACTTTATTTTTGTTCCTTGCTTTTTGCTTCTGCTTAGGAATAAATATTGCATCTAGATTCTGTTTAGATGTGTTTTTGTGTTTTAATTAGTGTTTGTGCCAAGTAGAACCTTTGGGAAGACTTGTGTGAAGTTTATGTGATCATGCTGTAAAAAACAGAAACTTTAGCGCTCACGAGATTGGCTACCATTTTTTTACTGGAGAGTGATTTTTAGTTGATTCTTGTTGCAGGTGATTAATAGGCTAATTACTCACGTCCACCATTATATTTCAGAATTTTTAGAGTTACAGAAGTATTCGAAAGTTACAGATTGCTACAGACTATTCTTTTTTTGAAAGATTCTGTTTTCTATGTGTTGTTTGCTTATTTTGATGAATATATGAGTAGTATCGGAGGGTATGAACCATAGAGAAGTTGGAATACTGTAGAAATTACACCAATATGAATTTAGAGTGAGTTCATGACAGCACCTAAGTGGTGGTTTTATTTTCTTATACTAACGGAGCTTACGAGTTTGCTGTTGAGTTTTGTGTTGTGAAGTTTTCAAGTTTTGGGTAAAGATTCGATGGACTATGGAATAAGGAGTGGCAAGAGCCTAAGCTTGGGGATGCTGTAAGTGCATCTAGTGCCCCTTAGTGATTTTGGTGTATTGAAGACTTATAGGTTAAGGGACTAATTTGTTTATGAGTGTACACATGTCTATAAGTCTATGAGGAGTTTGATATTTACAGAGAAAGTTGACCCCTAAAAATGAAGTTTTTCGACTGAAGACTTTGAATTTCGGAAGACTTTCTGAAGACTTTGAAAGTGAAGAAATTGGTGTGACCTTGAAGACTTGGTATTCATTTGAGGAACATGAAGCGTGAAGAATTTTGTTTTCGTAGTTTCATTTTCTCTTTTTTTGAGTCATAGGAAACATCGTACTGTTAAAGGTGGTCGAAGAAATACTAAGGAAAAATTTCCATGTGATGCTCAACTCAAAATCCTACACCTACCAATCCCTTCGAGTGAAGCCTTTGGAAAACTCATACAGTTCAGTCATATTCTTCAGTGACAGAGACGAAGTTCTTCTAGTCTCGGAGGAATTTGTTCTGACTGAGGAGTTAGGAATTCGCCAGTGCGGATTACCTACACAGTGAGGAACATGATAGCCCTCAGGAATTTGATACTCAAATTTCTGACCGTAGCTGTGCTACGCGCCAGCTGTCCCAAAATATCTACCTACCTAACGGTCATATCACTAAAGGGCATTTATGTCTTATCATGTCGGGCTGCTCCCTAGGCTATAAATAGCCGCCCCCTACAACCACTAGCTGGTTGGCTGCTCTGAGAGAAACTGACACTTGTCAAAAGAGCAACCCATCCTCCAAGGACTTTGAGCGAAAATCATCAAGTGAGGAAAAACCCAAAACCAAACCCTAAACACCTACAAACTCAAAAGTGATTGAGCATCACTGAAGAGATTGATCCTGCGTGGATCCGATGCTTGTTACCTTTGAAGACTTTGCTTCTTCCAGATGGTTAGGCGTTATGGTCTAGAGCATCCAAGAGGAATTGTGGATCGCCGAGTGACCGAGTCTGTGAAGGTTCGGAAGTCACCTGAAGACTTACCACGAGTGACTGGGCGAGGTCTGTGTGACCTTAGCTCAAAGGGAATACAATGAGGACTTGGTGTCTTGGACTGTGTGTCCCGTACTGGGTGTACGGGACTGTGTGTCCTCAGGTTTAAATACCTAGCCGCCCTAACCAGATGTACAACTGAGACAACAGTTGGAACTGGTCTAACAAATCATTGTCTTCACCAAGCTTACTGGTTCTATTTCCTCAACTCTTTCATTTCCTCATATCTATGTTGTGTGCTTGTTCATATCTGTTTGAAGACTTTGACTGAAGACTTTCTCAATTTCCTCAGTTCAATTTCTTCAGTCTGTTTGTCTTCCTTCTGTGCTATCCTGTGTTTACGCTTTCTGTACTCTGTGTTTGTCTTCATTTCTTCATGATGACCATGCTTGTATTCTGTTATGTTTACTTCTGAGTACTTATTCGGCTGCAAGTAGTTCTTCGCTAAGGAATTTCCTCAAGAGCAAATTCATCAGTGAAGAATTCATAAAAATCGCCTATTCACCCCCCTCTAGTCGATATAACACACTTTAAATTGCTATCAGAGCAAGGTACTCCCTTGTTGTGTGTGTGATTTTGGTTTAACTGCCAAGAGTTTTAGTTATGTGGACTGCAGGTATGATCAAGGTCTCAGCTGAGTGTCCTACCTTCTATGGGACGGACTGCCCCTACTGGAAGAACAAGATGCGAATGCATCTTGAGGCAATTGATAACGATCGCTGGTAGTGGAAAATGGTGTTCCCTCGGTATCACCTTCTCTGAATGCTGCTGATGTGAAGAGATTCAAGCAACTCGATTCTCAAGCGAAGAATATCATTTGTGGCCATCTAAGCAAAGGACAGCATGGAAGAGTGAGTGCTTTGGAAACTGCTAAGCTTATCTGGGATAGGCTATCCAAAGTCAATGAAGGAGTCTCAACATAGCGTGACTCTCGAGTTGATGTTCTTTGCAATCTCTTCAACCGTTTCAAAAGACTTGACAATGAAAATGTTCAGCAAACCTTTGATCGCCTCACTGGCATCTCAAATGAACTTCAAGCACTTGGTGCCACTGACATCACCGACCATGAAGTGGTGAAGAAATTGTTGAGATCGCTTGATTCCTCGTTTGATACTCTGGCATTGATGATTCAAGAGCGTGGTGATTACAAGTCACTTGATCCCGCTGATATCCTCGAAAGGCTAAACACTCATCAGTTCTAGATTGTAGAAAAGAGAGATCTCTATGGTCCGAGCTATGGCAGATCATGTGCCCTGAAGGCCAAGGTCGTCTCTGAATCTGAAGGTGAAGATTCTGGTAGTAGCCTTGGTGATCCTGAAGAACTGAGCTAGGAGCTAGAATTGCTCATGAAGAAATTCCAAAGGTTCTCAAGACGTGGTCAACTTGGAAAGTTCTCAAAGAGAAATGATTCCTCATCCAGTGACTACAACAAAAGGCTATGTCACAAATGCAAGAAGCACGGTCTCTACATTCAAGTTTGTCCTTAGTGGGAAAAGGAATCCAAAAAGAAGAAATACAAGGATTATAGTTCTGATGATGCAAAGAAGAAGAAGAAATCATCATAATCTTCATCATCAAAATCCTCAAAATCTTCATTTCAAAAGAAGAACAGCTCCAAAAAGGCTCGGGCATTCATTGGCAAGGAAATGGACTCTGAAGCTGAATCTGAGGATAATGAGGAAGAGGAGGAATCTAAGGAATCCGAGTCTGGTGTGGCGAGTCTAGCTCTTGCTACTGCATTCATCAGCAAGTCCATCTTTAACACTGAAGAAAATGGCTTCACCAACAATGTTGATGAAGACAATGATGACTATGCTCCTACCTATTGCTTCATGGCAAAGGGTGCCAAGGTACTCAAATATACCTCCTCTGAATCTAGTGAGAATGAATCTGATGAAAACCTTAAGCCCAGCTATTCTAAACTTGCTAAGATTGTTGTGCAACAACAAAAGGCTCTTGATAAGGTTCAAAACATGCTAGATAAAAGTGATGATATGTTGGGTGAAGAAATGGATCGATCTAAAATCTTGACTGGAAATCTTCAGAGACTTCTGTCCAAGTACGATAACCTTCAAGGTCATCATAACACTCTCTTGTCTGATCATGATAAGCATTTTTATGAATTTCTTCAAAGAAAGCAAGATCTTGAAAAGCTAAGAGTTAGTACTGAAGATCTTCAGAAGGAGCGCGATTCATTACTTGCTCAACAAATCAACGCTTCTTAGGAAGAATTCATTCCTCCATGCTTAAAATGCATTGAACTTGAAACTGCAAATTCTTCACCTAAATTTTCAAATGCTACAAATTCTTCATCTGCCTCTGCTATCACTAATTCCTCATCTGAGGACATTGCTAGTATCACTGACAATGCAGGACTGAAGGAATTGTACATGATAGGCATGTACAAAAGCCTCAAAGGGCATTAGATTCTTTGTGATGTGCTTAAAAAGCAGATCCTCAATAGGAACCCTAGGAAAGAGGGAATTGCCTTTGGGAGGAAACTTAATGCTGATGGTTCATATTGGAAGCCTGAGCAGTATCCCAAAACCTCATGGGTTGCTGGAAAGAGACCTCCAGTTGATCCATCCAATTTATCTGGCTTTACATCTGAATCTCCTCATTCTTCCGATGACTCATTTCACTCCAACTATAAACTGTTCAAAAATCAGAATGGTGAAGTATTTGCTAGATATGTTGGAAATAACTACAGGAATAGTCCCCCTATGAAGAAAATCTGGGTCCTTAAGAGGCACCTTGAAAATCTTCAAGTAAATGTCCTCATGACACGTCGTGTGAGGAATAGGAACCCCAGATCCAATTCTTCATATGGATCAAAATCTTCAGATGAATTCAATTCCTCATATGGATCAAATTCCTCAAAAGGATCAAAGTCCTCATATGAATATCATCGTGCTAACAACTCTGTTTCGCAGGGAAGAGCTAAGGGCTATGAATATGAGCATTATTCATCTAATCATTATGTTCGTAAGTCATCGAAGAATTACTCTGCTTATTCATATGCTTATCCTAACTCCTCTTATGTGAAACGAAGTGGGCTGACATCTATGCCACCTTTCTCGCATGAAGCTCGCAGAATGATGAACTCTTTGCCACCCCTTCAGATGTGGGTGGTGAAGAAAAAGAACTAATATCTTCTGCAGGGTCAGGCCTCCAGACATGCTCAAACGTCTGAAGAATTTGCTGGAGACCTGAAAACTGCCTGAAAGGACGCAGGCTAATCACGAATAAATGAACTCTCATTTCTCACATCCTCATACTGCTTTATCTGTTGCATTGCTTGATGAAATTGATCTGATGATTTGATGTCATATTCTTCACTGATGAAATATATGAGTTTGTAAGCTGCACTAATTCATCTGCAGGATGATCAACCCAAAGTCACTGAGTGGGTCCTCGATAGTGGATGTACAAATCACATGACTGGTGACAAGAATCTCTTGATGGATGCTCCCTTATCACCATCTCATCTGAAGCACATCATCTTCGCTGACAAAGGCAAAAGTCAGTTATTGGGCCTAGGTAAGGTTGCGATCTCAAAGGATCGACACATGCACAAAGTCATGCTTGTCGAGTCCTTAGGATACAACCTCATGTCCGTCTCAATGCTTTGCGATCTTGATATGGTTGTAGTCTTTGGCAAATATCGATGTGTTGTGGTCATGGAATCTGACAATTCCAAAGTCTGCGAAGGTTTAGGAGAGGAGACTTGTATATTGTTGATTTCTCTATAGGACCTCAACCAGCTATGTGTCTACTTGCAAAAGTTTCTGAAGGTTGGCTATGGCATCGACGACTTGGTCATGCATGCATGAGGAATTTGCACATGCTTGTGAAGAACAAGCATGTCGTTGGCATTGCTAATGTCAAATTCCTCAAGGATCACGTATGTGGTGCCTGTGAAGCTGGAAATATGACCAAGGCCAAGCATCCAGCGAAGACTATCATGACTACTACTCGACCATTTGAATTGCTTCACATGGATCTCTTCGGTCCCAATCATTATTCTGCAGTTTCGAATGATGCTTCTGAATATGGCTTTGTTATTGTTGATGATTACTCTCGATATACATGGCTACACATTATTACTTACAAACATGAAGTGCAGGAAGTCTTCAAACAATTTTCCTCGAGGGCTTCAGCCAACTTTGGTGTGAAGATCAAGCACATTAGAAGTGACAATGGAACTGAGTTCAAGAACTCTGGTCTCGGTGACTATCTTGATGAACTTGGTATTACTCATGAGCTATCAGCACCTTATACTCCTCAGCAGAATGGCATCGTGGAGCGCAAGAACATGACTCTTGCTGAGATGGCTCGCACTATGCTTGATGAATACAAAACGTCTCGTCATTTCTGGATTGATGCAATTGATACTGCGTGCCACATCATCAACATAGTATGTCTTCACAAATTCTTCAAGAAGACTGCCTATGAACTCATCACTCACAAGAAACACAGTGTGAGTTATTTCAAAGTCTTCGATGCTAAATGTTGGATTAGAAATCCTCAACACAACTCAAAATTTGCACCGAAAGCACATGAAGGGTTTATGCTTGGTTACGGAAAGGACTCGCACACCTACAGAGTCTTCAACAACGTTCTTCACAAGGTTGTTTAAACTGTAGATGTGCAGTTCGATGAAACTAATGACTCGCAAAGAGAGCACCTAACTCCTGTGATAGATGAACCAGCACCTGAGGAAACTATCAAATTCAAGGCTACTGAGGATGTCATTCCTATCGAAGAATCTGCTAAAGAATTCATTCCAGACCCTAAAGAACGTCGAGCTGATGCACCTGAGGAAAATGCTGAAGAAAATGGTGCTGAAGAAAATGCTGATCAAATTCCTCGAAGACAACCAGCTCATCCTCGCGTTGCGAAAGAAGTGCAGATTGAGAAAATCATTAGCGACATCAGTATACCAGGTCCTCTCACACGCTCAAAAGCTTCACATTTATCTAACTTTTGTGGGCACTTTGCTTTTGTCTCTATCACAGAGCCCACTAAGGTAGATGAAGCATTTCTAGAGCCTGAATGGATTCAAGCTATGCAAGAAGAATTACATCAGTTGGAGTTCAACAACGTCTGGGAACTGGTCAAACGTCCAGATTCTCGCAAGCATAATATCATTGGCACAAATTGGATCTACCGCAACAAGCAAGATGAAAATGGCCTTGTGGTATGGAATAAGGCACGGCTTGTAGCTCAAGGCTACACACAGGTTGAAGGAATTGATTTCGATGGAACTTTTGCACCTGTTTCTAGACTTGAGGCTATTCTCATACTACTTTCTTTTGCTAACCATCATGATATCATTATCTATCAAATGGATGTGAAAAGTGCATTCCTCAATGGTAAGCTTGAGGAAGAAGTATATGTTGCTCAACCCCCAGGTTTTGAAGATCCAAAGAATCCTGACAAAGTCTTCAAACTCAATAAGGCTCTCTATGGCCTCAAGCAGGCCCCTCGGGCTTGGTATGATACTTTGAAGGAATTCCTCACGAAGAAAGGCTTCAAACCCGGTTCACTTGATCCTACTCTGTTCACTAAATCTTATGATGGTGAATTATTTGTGTGCCAAATATATGTTGATGATATTATCTTTGGCTGTACTGACCAACACTATAGTGATGAATTTTCATATATGATGAGTGAAGAATATCAAATGTCTATGATGGGAGAGTTGAAATTCTTCTTAGGTCTTCAAATTCATCAATAACGCAATGGCATATTCATATCTCAGGAGAAATACCTCAAGGATCTACTGAGGAAATTCGGCATTCACGATTGCAAAGGCCTCAAAATTCCCATGCCCACAAATGGTCATCTATGCACTGGTGAAAATGGTATTGACTTCGATCATAAGGTATACCGCTCCATGATTGGTTCTTTATTGTACCTATGTGCATCTAGGCCAGACATAATGCTTAGTGTTTGCATGTGTGCCCGATTTCAAGCTACACCGAAGGAATCACACCATAAGGCTGTGAAACATATTCTTCGATATCTAGCTCACACACTAACAATTGGATTAAGGTACCCCAAGGTTTCGGCTTTTGATCTCATTGGATATTCAGACTCTGACTATGCTGGTGATCGTGTGGACCGCAAATCAACATCTGGTGCATGTCATTTCCTCGGAAGATCTTTGGTCTGTTGGTCCTCGAAGATACAGAACTACGTATCGTTGTCTATCGCTGAAGCTAAGTATATTGCTGCTGGCTCTTGCTGTGCTCAGTTGTTATGGATGAATCAAACTCTCAAGGATTATGGCGTCAACGTGAAGAACGTGCCTCTATTCTGTGACAATGATAGTGCCATCAAGATTGCTCACAACCCAGTTCAGCACTCGAAGACAAAGCGCATTCAGATTCATCATCATTTTCTTCGAGATCATGTGTTGAAGGGCGACATTTCTATTGGACATGTGAAGACTGAAGAACAGCTAGCCGATATCTTCACAAAGCCCTTGGATGAGAAGAGATTTAGCAAGTTGCGGCGTGAGCTAAATATCTTAGAATCTTCAAATGTTCTTCAAAAACACATGAAGAATTGTTTTTCTTCAATCAATGAAGAATAACGCTCAAAGTTTGAAGAAATTAATGAAGAATTTGATTATCAGAACCCTACGACAATTGTACGCGGTGTCTGAAATCATCATTCTTATACGGTGGGTCACGCCACCACAAAAGTTGAAAATCTTCAATTTGAATTTTTGAAATTCCTCAGTTGTTCGTTTTATTCAACTTTTCATTATATATATAGACAATGAAGAACAGAGACGGAAACGGTGAAGATAGGGTGGGTCTATTCTCATAACACCCCTTAAGACCTTATTCTCATAACAAAACCTTATTCTCATAACACCCCCACTTAAATAGGTTTCTAGCGCGGAGAGCCCCGAGGACAGCAACCACTGCCCCGCCTCCTCCCACCGCGCTGCCGCCCCGCCTCCTTTCCCCAGCACCGTCGCACCGACTCCTACCCTGATGCAGTTCGGTTTTCTTGTGCAGTTCGGAAGCGCAAAAAAACGCTCGCTGCCATTATTCGTCGGTCGCACCGTTTTCAAAACAGCTCTTAAACCGTGCGGAATCTCGAAAAGTGTTCAACATAGCGAAGTTGCGTCTACTCCATAGCTTTTCAACGGTATATTACACGCATAATTCCGATAAACGATTAAAAAACTAGAGCAAAAAAGGTACCGAAAAACAACACGTACAGTTTTTTCAAACATGCAGTTCACCGTTTTCAAAACTGCTCTTAAACCGTGCAGAATCTCGGAAAGTGTTCAACATGGCAAAGTTGCGTCTACTCCATAACTTTTCAACGGTATATTACAAGCATAATTACGATAAACGGTTAAAAAACTAGAGCAAAAAAGGTACTGAAAAAACAATACGTAAAGTTTTTTCAAACATGCAGTTCGCCGTTTTCAAAACTGCTCTTAAACCGTGCGGAATCTCGAAGTGTTCAACATGGCGAAGTTGCGTCTACTCCATAGCT
This sequence comes from Secale cereale, assembly GCA_902687465.1. Classification (NCBI taxonomy): domain Eukaryota; kingdom Viridiplantae; phylum Streptophyta; class Magnoliopsida; order Poales; family Poaceae; genus Secale; species Secale cereale. The sequence continues at coordinate 751,524,107 of LR738712.1, read as the reverse complement.
TTTCAACGGTATATTACACACATAATTCCGATAAACGGTTAAAAAACTAGAGCAAAAAAGGTATCGACAAAAAAACACGTACAGTTTTTCAATCATGTGGTTCATTGGTCTCTGAGTTGCAGTAACATGCAGTTCGGAAGCGCAAAAAAACGCGTCGATTTGGGTGTCGCGAAAAACAGAGTTTCCGCGTTTTTGTAATTTAAAAACTGCTCTTAAACCGTAATGAATTAGAGGGGGTGTTATACATGAAAAAGTAGCGTCTCGACGATATCTTTCCAACGGTGTATCATTTGAATCATTTCGGCCAACATTTTGTAAAAAATTCATGAAAAACGGCCACTGCCCTTCGTAGTTAGCCGCACGATTTTCGAATTTAACTAAAAACCGTAAGGAATCTCAAAAACATCTCAACATATGAAAGTTGCGCCTAGTTCGTAGCTTTCCATCGGTATATTACACGCCTTATTTCGACAAACGTTTAGAAAACTGGAGTGAAAATAGTACCGAAAATTTGAAACAATTCGAAAAACACAATTCCGCGATTTAGTAAATTCAAAACTGCTCTTAAACCGTAGGGAATTAGAAAAAATAATAGATATAAAAAAGATGCACGCCGATGATACATTTCCAACGGTGTATCATACGTTTCATTCCGACGAGCGGTTTAGAAAAAAACGCAAAAAAACGCTCGCTGCCATTCGTTGTGAGCCGCACGATTTTCGAAATTGCTATTAAACTATGATAAATTTTGAAAAGTGTTCCACATGGCGAAGTTGTGTCTACTCCATAGCTTTTCAATGGTATATTACACGCATAATTCCGAGAAACGGTTCAAAAACTAGAGCAAAAAAGGTACCGAAAAAACAACACGTACTGTTTTTTCAAACATGAGGTTCTGTTGCAGTATATGTGCAGTGCGCATAGGTTTTCAATACAGTAAAACAAAGCAGTTCGGAAATGTTATGAGAATATTATTCTCATAATGTTATGAGAATAGACCGGCTGTATATATATAGGAAAATAGGTTAGTACTGTTAGGAGTACATACTCCCAGCCACGTGTTGTTGTTTAGGCTCTCCAAACGCACTTTTGGATTTCCTTTAACTAACCCATTTCGCGTCCAGGTAACCCATCCAGAGGATCACGTAGCCAGTGAAAATTAGCTACGAATTATTAGGGATAAGCACACAACTATTTTCTACCAGATACCGCATATTAGCCGAGTACTTTGGAAATATAGCGGTGACATCCTAACATACATAACACAGCAAGCGACTGCGCCGATGCCAGCGGCGGCGACGATGACGAGATGCAGCCCTCTCATCTGATTTTGGCATCGGTAGCAGCGACGAGATAACGACGACAACCCTTTCTAGTCGATTATGTGATCGTCTCGTTGTCATTCATTGCGGGCGGCACCACTCTGTGATTGGGCCGATCGCCCAGCCGCAGATGACGATATGCTAATGTCGAAGCGCGATGTGCATATGAGACCGTGCTCATCTCCTACTCTGATGTGCTCCTGCGTTATACTCTGGTGACCTCTCGTGGGTAATTTACATGCGTACCTGCAGCATCAATTTAATTTTTGGTTACTGAGAGATTAACGGATTCACACTTCTGCAACTCTTGTTCCAGGACGCATTAATTACTGATATGTCATTCACAAGTCAAGGTACCCGTACGTACACATAGATCAGATTCTAGTTCTGCATCCATGTAATTTTTCTATGCATCAGACGTATCATTGACCCATCGGTATTTATTATCTACTCCCTACGTTCCAAAATAGATGACCCAATTTTATACTAATTTTGTACTAAAGTTAGTATAAAGTGGAGTCATCTATTTTAGAACAGAGGGAGTAGTAATATATGAAGAGCATTAATTGATGGACTAGGTTGCGGCGCGAAGACAACGGTATCCAGCGGCGTCACCGGGAAGCTGAGTGTTCTTCGGCAGGCTTCAATACCTGTAGCTCTCACATGTTGCACCATGTCAGGACTGACCTCCGTTGATCTGGCACACGTCGCGCCACAAGAGAATGTACTCATATGGTCACCAACGATGCATATATCGATTGCATCCATGCCTTATCATGTACTAACTGTATGACCGGGAGTGGCTATAACGTCCTTTGCACGTATACAATTGATGTTTTTTTTACTGATGATAAAAGGCGTGTATACTCCCTTTTACTCATGTGTGTATATATATACTCTGTTTTTTGGTGAATAAATTATTATGCCAGCTGAATACACTAATTTTCATTTCTAAATAATATACTATATAATTACATACTCTTCATAACTAATGTGGTATATACTCTCGTATAAAAACTAAAGTATATACTGGAGCATAATAGTGCAGTACGTAAACTCTTGTAAAGTATATATACTGGAGCATAAAAGTAAAGAGGTATTTCTCATGGATGAAATAGTATACACTTCTTCCGGCATGTGGTACGCACCCCCGTAAAAGATGAGGCATATCTATCACAAGCCATGTAGTGTATACACTATCATAGAAATAGGAAGTGTACTTTCTCGCAAATGACGTTGTATATACACCCTCGCAAAAGTTGAAGTATATACTTCTTCACGAATGACGTTGTGTATACTCTCTCTCAAAAGATGAAGTATGTACCTCCTCACGAACGACGTTGTATAGACTCTCTCGCAAAAGTTATACTTTCTCGTAAATGATGAAGTATATAATTCCTCATGAATAACATTGTATATACTCTCTCGCAAAAGGTGAAGTATATACTTCCTCCCGAATGATGTTGTATATACTCCCTCGCAAAAGGTGAAGTATGTACTTCCTCACGAATGATGTTGTATATACTCCTTGCAAAAGATGTGATATTGTATATAACCACTCGTAAAAGATGAAGTACATGTTTTTTTTCCACAAAAGATGTAGTTTGTAGTCTCTCACAGAAAAGTAGTTCTCCTCCCACACAAAAAAGTGTAATACTGAATACTATAGAGAGGGAAATTAAAGTAGTATATGCCCACGCAAGAAAAAGGAAGAAAAGTAGTATATGCCCATCCATCCGATAACGGCCACATGCACCCAAATAGATTATTTGCATTGAACGTTCCTTCCTTTCAGGGAGTAGGTAGTAGGTACGCATGCAAATGAATTAGTTATTTTCTTCCACTAATTACCGGTCGCCTCACCCATTAAGCCTTATCCAAAGGATGGGATTACATACGCAACGTTAAAACTTATCATTTACAAAAATTTCGGTTTTGCCACTCAAATCGTTCCGCATCCAACGACAATACTTATATATTCACCCACGATCTCCACTACACATAACGTGGGTGACACATGTCGTGCGAATGAGAAGGGTCAGGGGCACGTTCGTCCAATTTCTTCGGACGAACGGTTATTCATCTTAGCTATAAATATCCCTCTCCGTCCCTCACTTCACTTTTTACTCCGCTCGTTCTCACACTCCCGCTCGACCTTCACCAACCCTAGCGCCGCCGCTACTCCATCGTTGCCGGTGAGGAAGAGCTTCACTGCCTCGACCTCGTCGCCGACGTACTCGTGCCGACCGCGGATTTCTTCACTCCGCCGCCGCCATAGCTGTCTTCCTCTGCCAAGTTAGGGCGTGGAAGATCTGCACAGATGAACTTCACTTCTCCATCTCACAGTTTGTCGTGGTCTTCATCCAGGATAATCAAAAGTTACTTTTACTGCCCTCTTTGATTCAAATGTTTTCTTCACACACTAAACACCTCATATGTCATCTGTTTTTGATTTGATTTCTCTAAGCTATCTTTTTCTTCAAGATTCCTCAATTGTGTGGATTTTCAATCTATACAACTCTGGAACCTAACACAAATAACGCTTAGTCAAATTTTTCAAGACTCATCTGGTCAAATTCCTCAAACTTGTTCTTTTTACAAAACCTTCTGAGAATGCATATGACCTCTCCAAATTCCTCTCAACTATACTTTGTTCACAATCACAGGTACTCATGTCTGCTGCTGAATCACTAGGTTCTCATCGACTTGACTCATTTGCAGCGTTCCTCGAAGAAAAGTTTCACACTTCTTCAGAAAATTCAATTGTTCAAATTCCTCGTCTGAAGAAAATGGCTGATGGAAAGAAGCCGCAGAAAGGAGGAAAGAGGCCTGAGGTCAATACTGCTTTCGAAATAACTGAAGACATATATGCTGACTATTGCACTCCTCGTGAGGCAAAGTTCGGAAAAGAGGATAAGAATCAGTGCAAGGTGCGCATAAAAAGAATAGAGAGGAGATGGGCAAGAGAGTGGAGGGAGTACAAATATGTGACTCCCAAATACATGAAGAAATTCGCACTCAATCCTCCCTGCCCAAGACCTCCATTGGCACATGGCCAAGTTGCTGATCCCACAAGCCTCAAGCGTGGTGAGGATTTTCTTGAAGAATGGGCTAAGAGCCAGTCCAAGTTGGCCAAACAAGCAAAAGAAGCAGTGAGGAAATTCAATGAAGACTCTGCTGCTGCTGCCTCTGTTGAGGCCTCTGCTTCCAAGCCTAAGAAGGCCATGGCTAAGAAGCCTGCTCACAATCCAAGTGCTTCTTCATCAGCAATGCCCTCACGACCAGATTCTTCAAAGCCCTCACGGCAAATTCCTTCGACTGCTCCTGCTTCTCCAAAATCCTCAGCTCCTCCGCAAATGTCTTCAAATGCTATAGCCAAATCAACTGCTCGAGTGCATCTTGCCACATGTCAAAGGACTACGGGCATATCCATTGCCTTAGGAACCTCTGCAAGCTCCTCAGCTGCCCCAAGTTCCTCAGCAATACCAAGTTCCTCAGCTGGTCCCTCGCAGCTGAAGAAAAAGACAACTACTGGACGAGGCTCTCGCCCAAGTCCTCATAAGAAACAAGTTGCTTTCCAAGTGTCGTCTGATGACGAAGTTGATGATGAAGAACTGGTTCAAATCATCAGAGACAGGCCAGAAATGGCCGCTAGAGCCAAAGGAAGCGAAGTACCACTGCTTTTGGATCCAAAAGTGATCCTTTATTTTACTGATCTGTGGCATAAGGACCCCAACACTGCTATGCCTGACTTTCAACTTGACTCCTGGCCAAAGTCATATGCTGACCGCCTTCATAGGCGAAGAAAAATGGAAGTTTGAAAGGGCCAGGCAGACAAAGAAAGCGCATTACAAGAAGGAGCGCTTCCTGAAGAAAATATTGTCAACATGACAACTGAAGAACTCGTAAAGCTTCAGGGTGAAATCAAAACCCTTAGTGATGAATGTGAATCTCGTGGGCTTCAGGGTGAAATCAAAACCACTGAAGAACATTAGGCTGCCAGGGCTGATGACCCCACTCCAGCCGCTGAAGAAATTGCTAGGGCAACCTCTAGTGTTGCGCCTGAAGAAAATGTCAGGCCAGCTGTAGCTCCAAAGGCTGTGCCTGAAGAACATGAAGAAATCAGGACAACTGCATCAGTTGTACCTGAAGAAATTGAACCAAATTCCTCGTGAAGGAATAGTTGTTTCTTCCATGGACTGTCTATCGCATTCTGACGAAGACATTGAGTCCAATCAAGGGCCACGACTCGAATGATAAAGAAGTCGTTGGCATGATGAAGAATTTGCTATTCAACATCATCCATGGCGTTCCCGTCAACTTCCATGATTTCTTCATGAGGACAATGGAAAATGTTGCACTGTCCCCTTTCAACCTGAAGCCTTATGCTCCATGGATTACGAGATTCATCAGGACAAGGTCTTCAGTGAATTAGAAAGCTAACACTCTCAATCATTGCAGCTACTTGCCCCCAATTGAAGTCCTCAAACGGACATTTTCCTCAGCTGATGACAAGGGCAAGGCCACTCCTTTTCTTGATGAGGGCACTCGTCCATTGGATGGTCAGTTTCACAAAGTTGCATCCTATTCCACCAATGTTGAATCTGCCACTCATGACTCTGCCGCCAATGCTCCCAAGCAAAATCCTCAAGGCACAGCTCCCAGGGTGATGACTGATCGTGAGCTTCTCCTTAGTCTTCATCAGAAGGTTGATCACAACCACAAATGGGTCAAGCGTCCGTTTGGTTCAATTCTTCACAACATGACCTCTACACATAATGTTGTGAATAAAAACCATTACTACCTTCATGAAACCCTCAATCGCACCTGGGTTGTTCTGTCTCATCTCTCTGGCGTAGAAGATCTAAAGAAAATGGGTCTCAAGGATGACTTTGACTGGTCTGCTCCTCCTCCGAAGAAATACAAGAAGGTTAAGGTTCCTCCCTTGGTGGCCAGATCCTATTCTTCATCACGTGAAACCGAAGAGTATGAAGACTTGGACGACACTGCGGCAGGCCCTACATCAACCATCGACCCCAACAACGCTGGCGCTCCTCCATCATCTTGAGATTCTTCAAGGGCGTTAGTCCTCAATTTCAATCCTTTTGGTCATTCAATGACAAAGGGGGAGAAATTTGAGTTAGTCTTCAAGCAGGTCTATATATATGGGGGTTTTTTTTTGCTAAGTTACAACTCTCGTTCTTCTGATGACTTTGTGGATCGAGTTGTAAACTTAAACTCTATGGTGACCTGATACTTTTGCTGTGGTGTTTCTGCATGCTTATTCCTTGTTAATGTTATGCACGCATGCTGAATTACATCAGTCACCATATTTCATCATGCATTTAAAATTCTTCATATTATATGTCAAATGCGTGTATGAATTACAAGATATAGAGGGAGATCTCCATGATTCCATTCTTCAAGTGTGCATTGCTTCAAAAGCAAATTCCTCACTATGCACATCTTCAGGGGGCCCTTCTATATCTTGCAATCAAATTCCTCAATATCAGTATTTACACTTCATATGTTTGTTGGGGAACGTAGCAGAATTCAAAAAATTTCTACGCTTACACCAAGATCCATCTAAGGAGACATCTAGCAACGAGCATATGAGAGTGCATCTACATACCGTTTTGTAGATCGCGAGCGGAAGCTTTCGAAAAGCGTGGATGAAGTAGTCGTACTCTTCGCGTTCTTCGTCACCGATGGTCTAGCACCGAACGGACGGCACCTCCGCGTTCAACACACGTCCGGTACAGCAACGTCACCTCCTTCTTGATCCAGCAAGTGGGGAGGAGAGGTCGTCGGAGATCCAGCAGCACGACGGCGTGGTGGTGGATGCAACTGGAATTCCTGCAGGGCTTCGCCGGCGCCCTGCGGAGGGAGTATGAGGTGTGACGGGAGGGGGAGAGGCACCAGAGGCTTGGGTGCGGCTGCCCTCTCCACCCCACATATATATAGGGGGCCAGGGGGGTGCGCCAAGCCCTGCAGATGGGATCTGCAGGGGGGGCGGCGGCCAGGGAGGCAAACTTGCCCCCCAAGGCAAGGGGGGCGCCCCCTCCCCCTAGGGTTTCAACCCTAGGCGCATGGGCAGGGGGGGCCCATGTGGTGCGCCAGCCCACCAAGGGCTGGCCACTTCCCGCTCGCGGCCTAGGGGCACCACCGGGATGGGTGGCCCCACCCGGTGGACCCCCGGGACCCCTCCGGTGGTCCCGGGACACTCTCGGTGACCCCCGGAGTTCACCCGATGGCCGAAACTGGACTTCCTATATATCATTCTTTACCTCCGGACCATTCCGGAACTCCTCGTGACGTCCGGGATCTCATCCGGGACTCCGAACAACTTTTGGGTTTCCACGTGCATGTATCTCTACGACCCTAGCGTTACCGAACCTTAAGTGTGTAGACCCTACGGGTTCGGGAGACACGTAGACATGACCGAGACCACTCTCCGGTCAATAACCAACAGCTGGATCTGGATACTGATGGCTTTTCGCCCCTCGTTGGTTAGCCCAAGTGGAAGGTTTGAGATGCAGTGTAGCGGAAGTTTTCCCTTGGCAAAGATACCAAGGATCGATTTCCCCAGAGACTCCCAGTTTCAACAAGAAGGTATCAACTGCTAACGGCGCCAGATATTAGCAATCAACATGGACCTGCACACAGATACAAATAACTTTGCTCCCAACGAGTACAGAGAGGTTGTCAATCCCTCCGGCCTTGTCGTTTACAAAGGATCAAACGCAAGTGATAATAGTGATAGGTATTGCTGCAATAGTAAGTAAAAAGCGGAAAGTAAATAGCGGGTGTGATCAATGATGGTAATATGGACTGGGGTCCCATGATGTTCACTAGTGATGTCTCTCTCCCAAAAGACGATAAAACAGCTATGTGAGGTAAACGAATTACAGTTGGGCAATTGACAGAATTATGTGCGCAAACCAATGCTAACTATGTTGCAAGAAAGGTAGAGGTTCAAAGCATGGGCGGTACGCCAAGGAAAGTAGACCGAAATCCATCTGCATCTACTACTAATCATCCACCTTGAGATATCTATCCAGAACATCTCGCTGGTATTAAGTTGCGAGTCCTACCCATAGTGTAAACTCAAAGCAACAGACAACTGCATTAAAAGAACTTTGCGTAAAGTAAACAATCCTTGCACCCGCGGGCACAAGCACCGTTGTTTTCCCCCTTGTGGCAACAGCACATCCCCTAGACTCATGTTTCTGTCACTCAAACTAGTCATCGAGGGGCATGAACCCACAATCAAGCATAACGTTCCCTCTTGGAGTCACTACCTACTACTTGGCCAAAGCAATAAATAACAACGGAGAACATGCAAGAATTACTTACGAATGTAAATATAAAATAGGTAGATCAAATATATTACTCAAACACAATCTGAACATAATCTCACAATCCATCGGATCCCAGCAAACTCATCATAGCAACAACATAAGGATTACATATGTGCCTCGATCATGTAGGGTAGCTCACGAGGACTAATTAGTGAAGCACAAGAACGGGAGGAGAACATCACATAGCTACTGGTCATGGACCCATGGTCCAAGGGAGACTACTCACAACTCATCCGAGAGGCGTCCATGGTGGTGGAGAGGCTCCCGGTGGTGATCCTCCCCTCCGGCACGGTGCCGGGAAGAGTTCTCCTGGTGCTCCCGATCTTGGAAGCGCGGCGGCGGCGGAACAGATATGAGATCGCGAAAAAGGGTTCCCGTCTCGAGGGTTTCGGGACACGATATAAATATATGCCAAAGGGGGGCATCAGCGTAGGCCTGGGGGGCCCAGGCGCCCACCCCCCCCCCCGGCGCGGCCAGGATGGGGTCCGCGCCACCAGGGCGCCTGGAGCCCTGGTGGCCCCCCTCCGGCTCTACTTCGGGTGCCGGGAAGCTTCTGGAACGCTGATTTATTATATAATTTTTCCGGGATTTTTCTGGCAGTTCTCGTAATGGGAAAACCTGAAATACAAAAACAGCAGAAAATAGAAACTGGCACTGGGGTGCACTGACTTAATAGGTTAGTCCAAATATGATCAAAAGTGTATGGAAGTGTATAAATATCATAGCAATATCACCCAAAAGAGGCATGGAGCAAGCAGACATTATAGATACGTTTTGGACGTATCAACATCCCCAAGTTTAATTCCTGCTCTTCCTCGAGTAAGTAAATGATAACAAGAATAATTTTTGTGGTGACATGCTATTAACCATATAAGGATTTTTCATAGTCATATGACAAAAGCTTACTGAGACAATGAATCTGTAGTAATTAAGTTGCCTCATGAGAAAATCACAAAGAACTGAAAGTTTTACAATATGATACTGAAACATCAAATAGATTTGTAATGAGCATGGTATGCAAATATGACAAAGTGATATCTCGCTTGCCCCCTTTAGTGAAGTAAAGCATAAATGCAGGGGCACCTCCAAGGTTTAAGTGATGACTAGATACAATGATTTCAAAATAAACGATATCATAATCATGCAAAAGACAATGCTACTTTGGGACAATGCATATTACACTCAGAATGACAATCATGCTCTCAGTAGTTGGTGCTTTAAAAGAAGGTGGAGACTCCCGAACCGTGGCTTTTGTTGGCAAGGTTGAAAACCCGTAGTCGGAAACAAAGACAAAGCATGTACCCGAGCTCTTGGTTTTAAAAACAGAGGTAATAATGATTTTTTTTAGATTATGCATGTTTCGTCAACGAATGCTAGCAGACAACTCAATCACTTCTTGAGATGGACAAGTTTCGAGGAACGGCTCCCGAATGAGGACGATCACATCCTCTTAATCTCCTTTGTTTATCACTGCCAAAGTTTTCTGATTTCTCATGAACAAAGCGTGAAGGAGGGTTTGTTTGTTATATTAATTTTGAGCCGGGCGCACTCAATGCCAGTTCCTTCTCGTGTTATGGATTTGCACATTAGACATGCAATCCCGGGGTGAAGCTTGTCCAACTTAAAAAGATCATGAATTAACTACTACTTCCTCATGAACTTAAAACAGAGGCACAAAATAGGAATGCATTTTTTTGAATAATTTCGAGATGGTACATGCAAGTCTCTGTTAGGAATGGCAGGTAAATACCATGTAGGAAGGTATGGTGGACTCATATGGCATAACTGGTTTAAAAGAATTTGGATGCACAAGAAGTCAGTCCACTTAGTACAGGTGGAGGTTAGCAAAAGACTGGGAGCGACCAACTAAGAGAGCAATGACGGTCATAATCATGCAGAGCGACAAAGCAACATTGAATCAGGCATGGTAGTTATATCGCTACTCAGAAACAAAAGATCATCAAGGCTTGACAGACTTTCTTTACAGTCTTAAATATGCGTGAGCATACGCCAAGGCAATCAAAATAAATTATTGAAGGAAGATATTACTAAACCATACCACATCATAGGCAAACAAATCATGTTGTTATTCCAATAACACATTGGGAACCCCCCAGCTATTTGAGACTAACCCTAAGAAAACATGAACTACTAAGCACCATTATGCACGTAGCATTTTTATCATAGAGATATCAACCAATGCAACAGAAGCAAACTCTCTTAATAAGATAATCATGATAAATAAAGAGAGTTCAAGCAACCAACTAAACAAAAGCTCTTTAAAAAGATAGGCATGAAAACTAAAAGCTAAGCATGATAGTAGCTATTGAAAGACAAAGAACACACACAGCAAGGATAGACATGAAAATTCTATGTTATGTTCTAGGTAGAAGTGAAGCTTGTTTCTCTCCCACACAAAGAAAGCTGAGTTCCGACTCGTGATGAAAAGCTAAAGAAAACTAAAAAGGAAAACTAAAAGCAAGACGCTCCAAGCATAGCACATAACACATGAAGTGATAAAAATATAGTGGAAGGAAAGACGAACTAATAATGTTGATGGAGAAGGGGATGCACGGGGGCATCCCGAAGCTTAGACGCTTGAGTATCCTTGAATATTTCTTGGGGGTGCATGGGGGCATCCCCAAGCTTGAGCGTTTGACACTCCTGAATCTTTTTATCATCTTCCCTCGCACACTTGAAAACTCCCTTCATACATAACTCATCATAATCTGATTAGCGAGGTTAGTACCCATAATAAAATAATTGTTCCTTGCTGGAAATAAGGATATTCTTGAAGGTCTACTGTTTCTCAAGATTGCCAAAAGCTTTTTGCAAAGAAAAAGCAAGCTCAAGGTTTGCAAAATGAAGGAAAGGCAAAACAGGACAGAATCTGTGAAAAACAGAACATCGGGTAGTAAATGATTTTTTCGGGGCACTTATGCAACTCTAATAAAAAAACTCAAAGCAGAGGCACGAAAGAAAATTGTATAGAGCACGCTGTCGAAAAAATTCAGACCAAAAAGATGATCTTGTGATTTTATACGAATTTTTCTATCCAAGGACAGCATCTGTTTCCTGGACATCACGTCACAAATTTTGAACTTTCTTGCAATCAGAGGCTACACTTGGCACAAAATTGAAAAGTAAAGATACAATTATGATGCTACTGTAGTAACAACATCAAGACACAACAAAAAGCAAAATAAAATTTTATTCATGTGGGCTGCCTCCCAAAAGCGCTTTCTTTTATGCCTTTAAGCTAGGCATAATGCAAAAAGATCAAGTTTTATCAAGAGTAAAAGAATAGCTAGCCCGTATAACGGACTCAAAAGGTAACTTAATCTTCTTTCGAGGGAAGTGTTCCATCCCTTTCTTGAGAGGAAGTTGGAATTTTATATTCCCCTCTTTCATGTCAATGATAGCACCAACGGTGCATAGAAAAGGACGTCCCAAAATAATTGGACAAGATGGTTCACATTCAATATCCATAATAGGAAAATCAACGGGAACGTAATTGTCATTGACAATGATAAGAACATCGTCGATCCTCCCCAAAGGTTTCTTTATGGAAGAATCAACGAGACGAACACCAAAAGAACAAGAATCAAAAGGTTTCAATTTAAGCATATCATATATTCTTTTGGGCATAACGGAGGTACTAGCTACAGCATCACATAAAGCATAGCAAGAGAAGTTATTCAATTTAATTTTAATCATAGGATCCCAACCATCTTCTAGCTTTCTAGGTATGGAGGCTTCTACTCTAAGTTTCTCCTCCCTAGCTTTGATGAGAGCAATAGTGATATGCTCTGTGAAGGCAAGATTAAGCGTGCTAGTGTGGGGATCTTTAGCCATTCTTTGTAGAAAGGTGACAACTTCTGAGATACTACAATTATCGAAATCAATTTTATCATTATTGGGCAGAATTGTAGTGTCATTTTCTTTGTTAGAATTGCTCTCTATTATAAGAGTTTGAACGTCTTCCCATGTTTGGGGAAGCATAGGAGCAGCTTTAAACTAAGGCTCATACTCTTTTCCTGGAAGACCATGCCATGGGCATAACTCTCCATCAAGACTAACATAATCACAAGGTTTATTACTTTTGTAGATCCCGACAGTGGTGATTGGCGTAATGGAAGAAGGGGTGTACTCCTCCCATTTAGTGTTTTTGGTGGAACCCATAGCAGCAAGCAAGCAAGATAACTATTTTTGTGATTTTCGATAAAAGATACTAAAGCAAAAAAAACTGAAAGGTAAACTAACAAGACTAAAAAGCAAAGGTAAAAGATAGCGTGCAACTCCCCTATCTTGAAGAGTGGAGTCCCCGGCAACGGCGCAAGAAAACTTTGCTTGATTGCTTCTCGCCCCTCGTTGGTTACCCCAAGTGGAAGGTTTGAGATGCAGTGTAGCGGAAGTTTTCCCTTGGCAAAGATACCAAGGATCGATTTCCCCTGAGACTCCCAGTTTCAACAAGAAGGTGTCAACTGCTAACGGCGCCAGATATTAGCAATCAACGTGGACCTGCACACAGATACAAATAACTTTGCTCCCAACGAGTACAGAGAGGTTGTCAATCCCTCCGGCCTTGTCGTTTACAAAGGATCAAACGCAAGTGATAATAGTGATAGGTATTGCTGCAATAGTAAGTAAAAAGCGGAAAGTAAATAGCGGATGTGATCAATGATGGTAATATGGACCGAGGTCCCATGATGTTCACTAGTGATGTCTCTCTCCCAAAAGACGATAAAACAGCTATGTGAGGTAAACGAATTACAGCTGGGCAATTGACAGAATTATGTGCGCAAACCAATGCTAACTATGTTGCAAGAAAGGTAGAGGTTCAAAGCATGGGCGGTACGCCAAGGCAAGTAGACTGAAATCCATCTGCATCTACTACTAATCATCCACCTTGAGATATCTATCCAGAAAACTCGCTGGTATTAAGTTGCGAGTCCCACCCATAGTGTAAACTCAAAGCAACAGACAACTGCATTAAAAGAACTTTGCGTAAAGTAAACAATCCTTGCACGCGCGGGCACAAGCACCGTTGTTTCCCCCTTGTGGCAACAGCACATCCCCTAGACTCATGTTTCTGTCACTCAAGCTAGTCATCGAGGGGCATGAACCCACAATCAAGCATAACGTTCCCTCTTGGAGTCACTACCTACTACTTGGCCAAACAATAAATAACAACGGAGAACATGCAATAATTACTTACGAACGTAAATATAAAATAGGTAGATCAAATATATTACTCAAACACAATCTGAACATAATCTCACAATCCATCGGATCCCAGCAAACTCATCATAGCAACAGCATAAGGATTACATATGTGCCTCGATCATGTAGGGCAGCTCACAAGGACTAATTAGTGAAGCACAAGAACGGGAGGAGAACATCACATAACTACTGGTCATGGACCCATGGTCCAAGGGAGACTACTCACAACTCATCCGGGAGGCATCCATGGTGGTGGAGAGGCTCCCGGTGGTGATCCTCCCCTCCGGCAGGGTGCCGGGAAGAGTTCTCCTGGTGCTCCCGATCTTGGAAGCGCGGCGGCGGCGGAACAGAGATGAGATCGCGAAAAAGGGGTTCCCGTCTCGAGGGTTTCGGGACACGATATAAATATATGCCAAAGGGGAGCATCAACGGAGGCCTGGGGGCCCAGGCGCCCCTCCGGCGCGGCCAGGAGGGGGGCCGCGCCACCAGGGCGCCTGGAGCCCTGGTGGCCCCCCTCCGGCTCTACTTCGGGTGCCGGGAAGCTTCTGGAATGCTGATTTTTTATATAATTTTTACGGGATTTTTCTGGCAGTTCTCGTAATGGGAAAACCTGAAATACAAAAACAGCAGAAAATAGTTTCTGGCACCGGGGTGCACTGAGTTAATAGGTTAGTCCAAATATGATCAAAAGTGTATGGAAGTGTATAAATATCATAGCAATATCACCCAAAAGAGGCATGGAGCAAGCAGAAATTATAGATACGTTTTGGACGTATCAGATATCCATGTTGGTTCCCACGTGTTCCTCGATGATCTTTATCGGATGAACCACTGTGTCAAGGATTCACTCAATCCCGTATGTTATTTCCTTTGTCCATCGGTACGGTACTTGCCCGAGATTCGATCGTCGGTAATCCCGATACCTTGTTCAACCTCGTCATGGCAAGTCTCTTTACTCGATCCATAATCCATCATCCCGTGACTAACTCCTTAGTCACCTTGAGCTCATTATGATGATGTCTTACCAAGTGGGCCCAGAGGTACCTCTCCGACATACGGAGTGACAACATCCCAGTCTCAGTTCGTACCAACTCAACAGACACTTTCGGAGATACCCGATGCGTACCTTTATAGCCACCCAGTTACGTTGTGACGTTTGGCACACCCAAAGTATTCCTACGGCATTCGGGAGTTGTACAACCTCATGGTCTAAGGAATAAATACTTTACACCGAAAAGCTTATGCATTACGAACTATACGATCTCGTGCTATGCTCAGGATTGGGTCTTGTCCATCACATCATTCTCCTAATGATGTGATCCCATTATCACTGACATCCTATGTCCATGGTCAGGAAACCGTGACCATCTGTTGATCAACGAACTGGTAACTAGAGGCTTACCATGGACTCATTGTGGTCTATGTATTCACACATGTATCATTGTTTCCGTACAATACAATTCAAGCATGAATAACAGACGATTATCATGAACAAGGAAATATAATAATAATACTTTTATTATTTCCTCTAGGGCATATTTCCAACAGTCTCCCACTTGCACTAGAGTCAATAATCTAGTTACATTGTGATGAATCGAACACCCATAGAGTTCTGGTGTTGATCATGTTTTGCTAGTGGAAGGGGTTTAGTCAACGGGTCTGCAACATTTAGATCCGTATGCACTTTACAAATATCTATGTCTCCATCTTGAACATAATTCCGGATGGAGTTGAAACGGCGCTTGATGTGTTTGGTCTTCTTGTGAAACCTGGGCTCCTTGGTAATGGCAATAGCACCAGTGTTGTCACAGAAGAGAGTCATCGGGCTTGACGCGTTTGGAATGACTCCTAGGTCCGTGATGAATTCCTTCATCCAGACTCCTTCATGCACTGCTTCGGAAGCAGCTATGTACTCCGCTTCACATGTAGATGCCGCCACAACGCTTTGCTTGCAACTGCACCAGCTGACTACCCCTCCGTTCAAAATATACACGTATCCGGTTTGAGACTTAGAGTCATCCAGATATGTGTCGAAGCTAGCATCGACGTAACCCCTTACGACGAGCTCTTCGTCACCTCCATAAACGAGAAACATATCCTTAGTCCTTTTCAGGTACTTCAGGATGTTCTTGACCGCTGTCCAGTGTTCCATACCGGGATCACTTTGGTACCTCCCTACCAAACTTATGGCAAGGTTCACATCAGGTCTTGTACACAGCATGGCATACATGATAGAACCTATGGCTGAGGCATAGGGAATGACACTCATCTTTTCTCTATCTTCTGCCGTGGTCGGCGACTGAGCCTTGCTCAATCTCATACCTTGCAAAACAGGCGAGAACCCCTTCTTGGACTGATCCATATTGAACTTTTTCAATGTCTTATCAAGGTATGTGCTTTGTGAAAGACCAATGAGGCGTCTTGATCTATCTCTATAGATTTTGATGCCTAATATGTAAGCAGCTTCTCCAAGGTCCTTCATTGAAAAACGCTTATTCAAGTAGGCCTTTACATTTTCCAAGAATTCTATATCATTTCCCATCAGCAATATGTCATCCACATATAATATGAGAAATGCCACAGAGCTCCCACTCACTTTCTTGTAAATACAGGCTTCTCCATAAGTCTGTATAAAGCCAACCGCTTTGATCACATCATTAAAGCGAATATTCCAACTCCGAGATGCTTGCACCAGCCCGTAAATCGAGCGCTGGAGCTTGCATACCTTGTTAGCGTTCTCTGGATCGACAAAACCTTCCGGTTGGATCATATATAACTCTTCCTTGAGGAAGCCATTAAGGAATGCTGTTTTGACGTCCGTTTGCCATATCTCATAATCATAGAATGCGGCAATAGCTAACATGATTCTGACTGACTTCAGCATCGCTACGGGAGAGAAAGTCTCGTCGTAGTCAATCCCTTGAACTTGTCGATAACCCTTAGCGACAAGACGAGCCTTATAGATGGTCACATTACCATCAGCGTCTGTCTTCTTCTTAAATATCCATTTGTTTTCTATGGCGTGCCTATCATCAGGTAAGTCCACCAAAGTCCATACTTTGTTTTCATACATGGATTCTATCTCGGATTTCATGGCTCCAAGCCATTTATTGGAATCCGGGCCCGCCATCGCTTCTTCATAGTTCGAAGGTTCACCGTTGTGTAACAACATGATTTCTAGGACAGGGTTGTCGTACCACTCTGGTGCGGAACGTGCCCTCGTGGACCTTCGAAGTTCAGTAGTAACTTGATCTGTTTCTTCATGATCATTATCATCAACTTCCTCCCTTGTCGGTGCAGGCACCTCAGGAACAATTTCCTTGGCTGCGCTACTTTCAGGAGGGGTGACTGTCACCTCATCAAGTTCTACTTTCCTCCCACTCACTTCTTTCGAGAGAAACTCTTTCTCCAAAAAGCATCCATTCTTGGCAACAAAGACTTTGCCTTCAGATCTGTGGTAGAAGGTGTACCCAATCGTTTCCTTTGGGTATCCTATGAAGACGCATTTTTCCGATTTGGGTTCGAGCTTTTCAGGTTGAAGTTTCTTGACAGAAGCATCGCAACCACAAACTTTCAGAAACGACAGCTTCGGTTTCTTGCCGAACCAAAGTTCATACGGAGTCGTCTCAACGGATTTCGACGGAGCCCTATTTAAAGTGAATGCGACAGTCTCTAAAGCATAACCCCAAAAGATAGCCGTAAATCGGTGAGGGACATCATAGATCGCACCATGTCCAACAGAGTACGATTTCGACGTTCGGACACACCGTTACGTTGAGGTGTTCCGGGCGGTGTCAATTGTGAAACAATTCCATAGTTCCTAAGGTGCGTGCCGAATTCATGACTTAAATATTCACCCCCATGATCTGATCGTAAGAACTTTATTTTTCCTGTCACGTTGATTCTCAACCTCATTCTGAAATTCCTTGAACTTTTCAAAGGTCTCAGACTTGTGTTTCATCAAATAGATATACCCGTATCTACTCAAGTCATCTGTGAGGGTGAGAACATAACGATAGCCTCCGCGAGCCTCAACACTCATTGGACCGCACACATCGGTATGTATGATTTCCAATAAGTTGGTTGCTCGCTCCATTGTTTTGGAGAACGGAGTCTTGGTCATCTTGCCCAATAGGCATGGTTCGCAAGTGTCAAATGATTCATAATCAAGAGACTCTAGAAGTCCATCTGAATGGAGCTTCTTCATACGTTTGACACCAATATGACCAAGGCGGCAGTGCCACAAGTATGTGAGACTATCATTATCAACTTTACATCTTTTGGCATCTACACTATGAATATGTGTATCATCACGTTCGAGATTCATCAAAAATAAACCATTGACCAGCGGGGCATGACCATAAAACATATCTCTCAAATAAATAGAACAACCATTATTCTCCGATTTGAAAGAGTAGCCATCTCGCATAAGACGAGATCCAGATACAATGTTCATGCTCAAAGCTGGTACTAAATAACAATTATTAAGGTTTAAAACTAATCCCGAGGGTAGATGTAGAGGTAGCGTGCCGACGGCGATCACATCGACCTTGGAACCATTCCCGACGCGCATCGTCCCCTCATCCTTCGCCAGTCTCCGCTTATTCCGCAGCTCCTGTTTTGAGTTACAAATGTGAGCAACCGCACCGGTATCAAATACCAAGGAGCTACTACGAGTGCTGGTAAGGTACACATCAATAACATGTATATCACATATACCTTTGACGTTGCCGGCCTTCTTGTCTGCTAAGTATTTGGGGCAGTTCCGCTTCCAGTGACCAGTTCTCTTGCAATAAAAGCACTCTGTCTTAGGCTTGGGTCCATGCTTTGGCTTCTTCCCAGCAACAGGCTTACCGGGCGCGGCAACTCCCTTGCCGTCCTTCTTGAAGTTCTTCTTACCCTTGCCTTTCTTGAACTTAGTGGTTTTATTGACCATCAACACTTGATGTTCTTTCTTGATATCCACCTCCGCTGATTTCAGCATCGAATACACCTCGGGAATGGACTTCTCGATCCCCTGCATATTGAAGTTTAACATGAAGCTCTTGGAGCTTGGTGGGAGCGACTGGAGGATTCTGTCAACGACCGCTTCATCTAGGAGATTCATTCCCAGCTGAGACAAGCGGTTGTGCAATCCAGAAATCTTGAGGATGTGCTCACTGACAGAACTGTTTTCCTCCATCTTACAGCTGTAGAATGCGTCAGAGACGTCATATCTCATGACTCGGGCATGAGCTTGGAAAACCATTTTCAGCTCTTCGAACATCTCATATGCTCCGTGATTCTCAAAACGTTTTTGGAGCCCCGACTCTAAACTGTAAAGCATGCCGCACTGAACCAGGGAGTAATCATCACTACGCGACTGCCAGGCGTTCATAACGTCTTGGGTGGCCGGTGGAACGGGTGCATCACCTAGCGGTGCTTCAAGGACATATGATCTCTTGGCAGCTATGAGGATAATCCTCAGGTTACGGACCCAGTCCGTATAGTTGCTACCATCGTCTTTCACCTTGGTTTTCTCTAGGAACGCGTTGAAGTTGAGGGAAACTTGAGCGTGGGCCATTTGATCTACAAGAAATATTGTAAAGAATTTAGACTAAGTTCATGATAATTAAGTTCATCTTAATCAAATTTTAATGAACTCCCACTCAGAATGACATCTCTCTAGTCATCTAAGTGATACACGATCCGAATCGACTAGCCCGTGTCCGATCATCACGTGAGACGGACTAGTCATCAACGGTGAACATCTTCATGTTCATCGTATCTTCTATACGACTCGTGTTCGACCTTTCGGTCTTCCGTGTTCCGAGGGCATGTCTGTACATTCTAGGCTCGTCAAGTGAACCCTAAGTGTATTGCGTGTGTAAATCTGGCTTACACCCGTTGTATGCGAACGTTAGAACCTATCACACCCGATCATCACGTGGTGCTTCGGAACAACGATCTTTAGCAATGGTGCACAGTTAGGGGGAACACAATCTTTGAAATTTTAGTGAGAGATCATCTTATTTACTACCGTCGTTCTAAGTAAACAATATGCATAAACATGATAAACATCACATGCAATCAATTAAAGTGACATGATATGGCCAATATCATCTTGCTCCTTGGATCTTCATCTTCGGGGCACCATGATCATCTTGTCACCGGCTCGACACCATGATCTCCATCATCATGATCTTCATCATCGTGTCTTGAAGAAGTCGTCACGCCAACTATTACTTCTACTACTATGGCTAACGTTTAGTAATAAAGTAAAGTAATTACATGGCGTTTATTCAGTGACACGCAGGTCATACAATAATTAAGACAACTCCTATGGCTCCTGCCGGTTGTCAAGTTCATCGACATGCAAGTCGTGATTCCCTATTACAAGAACATGATCAATCTCATACATCACATATATCATTCATCACATCTTCTTTGGCCATACCACGTCACATAGAACATGCTGCAAAAACAAGTTAGACATCCTCTAATTGTTGTTACAAGTTTTTACGTGGCTTCTATAGGTTTTCTAGCAAGAACATTTCTTACCTACGCCAAAACCACAACATGATTTGTCAATTTCTATTTACCCTTCATAAGGACCCTGTTCATCGAATCCGATCCGACTAAAGTAGGAGAGACAGACACCCGCCAACCACCTTATGCATCTAGTGCATGTCTGTCGGTGGAACCAGTCTCACGTAAGCGTACGTGTAAAGTCGGTCCGGGCAGCTTCATCCCACAATACCGCCGAATCAAGATTAGACTAGTAACGGCAAGAAAGTTGAGCAAACTCAAACGCCCACAACTGCTTTGTGTTCTACTTGTGCAAGATGCTACGCATAATACCTAGCTCAGATGCCACTATTGGGGAACGTAGCAGAATTCAACAATTTTCTACGCTTACACCAAGATTCATCTAAGGAGACATCTAGCAACGAGCATATGAGAGTGCATCTACATACCGTTTTGTAGATCGCGAGCAGAAGCTTTCGAAGAAGCGTGGATGAAGTAGTCGTACTCTTCGCGTTCTTCGTCACCGATGGTCTAGTGCCGAACGGACGGCACCTCCGCGTTCAACACACGTCTGGTACAGCAACGTCACCTCCTTCTTGATCCAGCAAGGGGGAGGAGAGGTCGTCGGAGATCCAGCAGCACGACGGCGTGGTGGTGGATGCAACTGGAATTCCTGCAGGGCTTCGCCGGCGCCCAGCGGAGGGAGTATGAGGTGTGACGGGAGGGGGAGAGGCACCAGAGGCTTGGGTGCGGCTGCCCTCTCCCCCCCACATATATATAGGGGGCCAGGGGTGCGCCAAGCCCTGCAGATGGGATCTGCAGTGGGGGCGGCGGCCAGGGAGGCAATCTTGCCCCGAAAGGCAAGGGGGGCGCCCCCTCCCCCCTAGGGTTTCAACCCTAGGCGCATGGGGAGGGGGGCCCATGTGGTGCGCCAGCCCACCAGGGGCTGGCCACTTCCCCGTCGTGGCCTAGGGGCCCCCACCAGGATGGGTGGCCCCACCCGGTGGACCCCCGAGACCCCTCCGGTGGTCCCGAGACACTCCCGATGACCCCCGGAGTTCACCCGATGGCCGAAACTGGACTTCCTATATATCATTCTTTACCTCCGGACCATTCCGGAACTCCTCGTGACGTCCGGGATCTCATCCGGGACTCCTACAACTTTCGGGTTTCCACGTGCATGTATCTCTACGACCCTAGCGTTACCGAACCTTAAGTGTGTAGACCCTACGGGTTCGGGAGACACGTAGACATGATCGAGACCACTCTCCGGTCAATAACCAACAGCGGGATCTGGATACTCATGTTGGTTCCCACGTGTTCCTCGATGATCTTTATCGGATGAACCATTGTGTCAAGGATTCACTCAATCCCGTATGTTATTCCCTTTGTCCATCGGTACGGTACTTGCCCGAGATTCGATCGTCGGTATTCCCGATAGCTTGTTAAACCTCGTCATGGCAAGTCTCTTTACTCGATCCGTAATCCATCATCCCGTGACTAACTCCTTAGTCACCTTGAGCTCATTATGATGATGTCTTACCGAGAGGGCCCAGAGGTACCTCTCCGTCATACGGAGTGACACCATCCCAGTCTCGGTTCATACCAACTCAACAGACACTTTCGGAGATACCCGATCCATACCTTTATAGCCACCCAGTTACGTTGTGACGTTTGGCACACCCAAAGTATTCCTACGGCATCCGGGAGTTGTACAACCTCATGGTCTAAGGAATAAATACTTGACACCGAAAAGCTTATGCATTACGAACTATACGATCTCGTGCTATGCTCAGGATTGGGTCTTGTCCATCACATCATTCTCCTAATGATGTGATCACGTTATCACTGACATCCTATGTCCATGGTCAGGAAACCGTGACCATCTGTTGATCAACGAACTGGTAACTAGAGGCTTACCAGGGACTCATTGTGAAACCGTGACCATGTATTCACACATGTATCGCTGTTTCCGTACAATATAATTCAAGCATGAATAACAGACGATTATCATGAACAAGGAAATATAATAATAATACTTTTATTATTGCCTCTAGGGCATATTTCCAACAATGTATATCCCCGTTGAAAACTTAACCTATATTGTCATCAATCACCAAAAAGTGGGAGATTGTAAGTGGATCTAGTGCCCCTTAGTGATTTTGGTGTATTGAAGACATATAGGTTAAGGGACTAATGTGTTTATGAGTGTACACAGGTCTATAAGTCTATGAGGAGTTTGATATTTACAGAGAAAGTCAACCCCTAAAAATGAAGTTCTTCGACTGAAGACTTTGAATTTCTGAAGACTTTTTGAAGACTTTGAAAGTGAAGAAATTGGTGTGACCTTGAAGACTTGGTATTCATTTGAGGAACATGAAGCGTGAATATTTTTTGTTTTTGTAGATTCATTTTCTCTTTCTTGAGTCATAGGAAACACCGTACTGTTAAAGGGGGTCTAGGAAATACTAAGGAAAAATTTCCATGTGATGCTCAAGTCAAAATCCAACACCTACCAAACCCTTAGATTGAAGCCACTAGAAATCTCATACAATTCAGTCATATTCTTCAGTGACAGAGACGAAGTTCTTCAGGTCTCTGAGGAATTTGTTCTGACTGAGGAGTTAGGAATTCGCCATTGCGGATTACCTACATAGTGATGAACATGATAGCCCTGAGTAATTTGATACTCAAATTTCCGACCGTTGCTGTGCTACGCGCCAGCTGTCCCAAAATATCTACCTACCTAACGGTCATATCATTAAAGGGCATTTATGTCTTATCATGTTGGGCTGCTCCCTAGGCTATAAATAGCCGCCCCCCTACAACCACTAGCTGGTTGGCTGCTCCGAGAGAAACTGATACTTGTCATAAGAGCAACCCATCCTCCGAGGAGTTTGAGCGAAAATCATAAAGTGAGGAAAAACCCAAAACCAAACCCAAAACACCTACAATCCCTTCAGTGATTCAACATCACTGAAGAGATTGATCCTGCGTGGATCCGACGCTTGTTACCTTTGAAGACTGCGCTTCTTCCAGACGGTTAGGCATCATGGTCTAGAGCATCCAAGAGGAATTATGGATCGCCGAGTGACCGAGTCTGTGAAGGTTCGGAAGTCACTTGAAGACTTACCACGAGTGATTGGGCAAGGTCTGTGTGACCTTAGCTCAAGGGGAATATGGTGAGGACTTGGTGTCTTGGACTGTGTGTCCAGGACTGGGTGTCCGGGACTGTGTGTCCTCTTGTTTAAATACCTAGCCGCCCTCACCAGATGTACAACTAAGACATCAGTTGGAACTAGTCTAACAAATCATTGTCTTCACCAAGCTTACTGGTTCTATTTCCTCAACTCTTTCATTTCCTCATATCTGTGTTGTTTGCTTGTTCATATCTGTTTGAAGACTTTGACTGAAGACTTTCTAAATTTCCTCAGTTCAATTTCTTCAGTCTGTTTGTCTTCATTCTATGCTATCCTGTGTTTACGCTTTCTGTACTCTGTGTTTGTCTTCATTTCTTCATGATGACCATGCTTGTATTCTGTTATGTTTACTTCTGAGTACTTATTCCGCTGCAAGTAGTTGTTCGCAAAGGAATTTCCTCAACAGCAAATTCCTCAGTGAAAAATTCATAAAAATCGCCTATTCACCACCCTCTCGTCGATATAACGCACTTTCAGATGCCCAAGGCACCCCTAGGTAATATTCAAGGACAACCAAAAGCCTAATCTTGGGGATGCCCCGGGAAGGCATCCCCTCTTTCGTCTTCATCTATCTTTAACTTTACTCGAGGCTATATTTTTATTCACCACATTATATGTGTTTTGCTTGGAGCGTCAATTTTTTTTGTTTTGCTTGCTGTTTGAATAATATCCCAAGATCTGAAATTCATAAATGTTAGAGAGTCCTCACATAGTTACATAATTATTCAACTACTCATTTATCTTCACTTCTATAGTTTGGAGTAGTTTGTAATTGCTCTAGTGCTTCACTTATATCCTTTAGAGCACGGCAGTGGTTTTATTTTGAAGAAATAGATGAACTCTCATGCTTCACTTATATTATTTTTAGAGTCTTTTAGAACAGCATGATAATTTGCTTTGGTTATAAAACTAGTCCTATTATGATAGGCATCCAAGTTGGGTATAGTAAAAACTTTCACATAAAGTGCATTGAATGATAGGAGAAGATTGATACTTGATGATTGTTTTGAGATATGAGGATGGTGATATTAGATTTATGCTAGTGGGGTAATTTTGAATTCAAGAAATACTTGTGTTAAAGTTTATGATTCCCGTAGCATGCACGTATGGTGAACTTCTATGTGACGAAGTTAGAGCAAGCGGTATTTTTTGAATGTCATCCTTTGTGTGGAGGTCGGGGGCGCGCGATGGTTACCTCCTACCAACCTCCCCCCTAGGAGCATGCGTTGATTGCTTTGTTTTGATGACTCGTAAATTTTTGCAATAAGTATATGAGTTCTTTATGACTAATATTGAGTCCATGGATTATACGCACTCTCACCCTTCCACCATTGCTAGCCTCTCTTGTACCGCCCAACTCTCGCCAGTACCATACACCCACCATATACCTTCCTCAAAACAGCCACCATACCTACCTATCATGGCATTTCCATAGCCATTCCGAGATATATTGCCATGCAACTTTCCACCGTTCTGTTTGTTATGACACACTTCGTCATTGTTATATTGCCATGCATGATCATGTAGTTGACATCATATTTGTGGCTAGGCCACCATGCATAACTTTTCATACATGTAACCCTTGATTCTATGCACATCCCGGTACACCGCCGGAGACATTCACATAGAGTCATACTTTGTTCTAGTATCGAGTTGTAATATCAAGTTGTAAATCAATATAAGTGTGATGATCATCATTATTAGAGCATTGTCCCAAAGAAAAAAAATAAAAAGAAAAAAAGGAAAGGCCAAAGAAAAAAAAGGCCCAAAGAATGAAAAAAAGGAAAAGAAAAGAAAAGGGACAATGCTACTATCATTTTCCACACTTGTGCTTCAAAGTAGCACCATGTTCTTCATGATAGAGAGTCTCTTGTTTAGTCACTTTCATATACTAGTGGGAATTTTCTTCATAGAACTTGGCTTGTATATTCCAACGACGGGCTTCCTCATATGCCCTAGGTCTTCATGAGCAAGCAAGTTGGATGCACACCCACTTAGTTTCTTTTGATGAGCTTTCATACACTTATAGATCTAGTGCATCCGGTGCATGGAAATCCCTACTCACTCACATTGATATATATTGATGGGCATCTCCATAGCCCATTGATATGCCTAGTTATTGTGAGACTATCTTCCTCTTTTGTCTTCTCCACAACCATGGCTCACGCTCATGTATTTTATGAAAGTTGAAAGGTTTGAAATTTTTTGAGTATGAAACAATTGCTTGGCTGAAACCGGGGTTGTGCATGATGTGAATATTTTGTGTGAGGAAGAGGGAGCATAGACAGACTATACGATTTTGTAGGAATAACTTTCTTTGGCCATGTTATTTTGAGAAGACATTATTGCTTTGTTAGTATGCTTGACGTATTATTGTTCTTATGTCAATATTAAACTTTTGTCTTGAATCTTTCGAATCTGAACATTCATGCCACAATAAAGAAAAATACATTGAGAATTATGTTAGGTAGTGTCGTGGATTTAGCACGGCAGATGTCCTAGCAAAAGGACTTAGTCGTGAGGCCATCACTGGGGTTAGCTTCAAGGGGTTAATGCGGACGAAGGACACATGGGTTTTATACTAGTTCGGCCCCTTCGATGAAGGTACAAGCCTACGTCTAGTTTGGTGTGGTATTGCTTGGGTTTCGATGACCAGGGAGTGAATCCGCTTTGCCTGTGTCTCGAGCTGTTGTTTCTTGTCCTGAACCGCCGCCGGCTCGTCACTTTATATAAGAGGTGACGCCCGGTCCGGTTTACAGAGTCCCGAGGCCGGCGCATAAACGTGTCCGCCTCGGTCTCTGCTCTTTCTACCTTACATCCCAAGTTTACATAATATGACGGTTTACAAGTTATGGGCCCTTTTGTATGGGCTCCAAGCCCTTTGGGCTATTACCTCGTACTCCATACTAAGCCGGGCTTCTGGTACTACAATCTTGGTAACGTAGACCGGACCCTCCTGGTCGGTTTATACCTCGTAGTAATATCCCTGACATTAGGCCCCAGATTGATTTGAACATGTTCATGTCAATCTCCAAAGTCTTGTACAACTTTTCATTTCCGCAGCTTCGGTATGCTTGGTAAACCGGCATGACATCATCCTTCTGTGTCGCTTTGAACCGTCATGACATCATCCGTTCATTCAATACCCGCATCTGCTTTTTACCTTTATTGATTAATGCTCCGAAGATCGAGGCGACAACTCAATCCATATCTAATTTTTGGTCTCCTCGATTCACGCGCCTGCCGTTTTATCTCTTCGGCCTATAAATAGGCACGAGGGCCATCTCTTTACCCCCTCTGCTTCGTCTTCCTCCAGCGCTCAAGCTCCGCCGCCGTCCTTCGAGCTCGTCATCGTCATCAAGCCCGGCCGCTGCATCAACCTGAGCGTGTCCAGAGACTCGTCGCCGTCCCTTGCTTCGTCGGGGACGTTACTTCTTCTTCCCCATAGATCTTAGCTCTAGGGTTTCTCTGTAGCTTGCCCATGAACCCTTGTTCTTCACAGTTCATCACCGTAGGCCGTTCTTTAGCTGTAGTGTGAAATTATTAGGTCAACCCTCATGCGCATGACTCCGCTCCACCTTTATAATCTTAGTTCCTACAATACTGCTAGTTTAGATTGGATATGTAGAAACCTTCGTTGTCTGCGATGGATATGACTTGAATTATCTTGATTTTCCCCCGTGCCGTAGATCCATATTTTACCACTGCTCATGTGGAAGTTGTTTCTCACAATTTAGATCTGCAACTTATCTGCTTATGTCACTGGTTCAATTGTAATCTGCGCGTTATATGCCTGTACTAACGGTTTAGATTTTGATCTGCATCCTGTAATTGGCGGTTTAACTTTCTCCTTCTATATTTACAAACCGGTAGCTGTCTCATTCATACTTGCTCCGGATCAGTAGATACCATTAGTCCCTTGCTTAAACCGTCAATTAGATCAATGCTTTTATAGAACGTGTCGGTTCATTGTAGCGCGGATCATAAACCGGATCTTGTATTGTCTCTTTCAGCATTAATTCTTTGAAAAAGATGGCTTCCACGGCGAAACAGTTTGTTGCCTGCAACTGGGTTCCGTCCGGGATCACCGAGGACGATTTAGTAGAGGCGGCCTCAATTGGCGTTCTGGGTCCGAAGGAGGTTCTGCACTGGCGGGCCCCTGGGAAAGAGTGTCCTCCTAAGCCGAAGGAGGGAGAGACCATAGTCTTTTTCGATCGTCTGGCCCGGGGTTTCAGCCCTCGCAGTTCAAAGTTCTTCCGCGACGTTTTAGCCGATTTTCAACTCCATCCACAAGATATAGGTCCCAATTCCATATCAAACATCTGCAACTTCCTAGTCTTCTCAGAAGCATATCTACAAGAGGAGCCATCCTAGAGCTATTCCGGGATTTATTCAACTACTCATTTATCTTCACTTCTATCGTTTGGAGTAGTTTGTTATTGCTCTAGTGCTTCACTTATATCCTTTAGAGCACGGAAGTTGTTTTATTTTGAAGAAATAGATGAACTCTCATGCTTCACTTATATTATTTTTAGAGTCTTTTAGAACAGCATGATAATTTGCTTTGGTTATAAAACTAGTCCTATTATGATAGGCATCCATGTTGGGTATAGTAAAAACTTTCACATAAAGTGCATTGAATGATAGGAGAAGATTGATACTTGGTGATTGTTTTGAGATATGAGGATGGTGATATTAGAGTTATGCTAGTGGGGTAATTATGAATTCAAGAAATACTTGTGTTAAAGTTTATGATTCCCGTAGCATGCACGTATGGTGAACTGCTATGTGACGAAGTTAGAGCATGCGGTATTTTTTGACTGTCATCCTTTGTGTGGAGGTCGGGGGCGCGCGATGGTTACCTCCTACCAACCTCCCCCCTAGGAGCATGCGTTGATTGCTTTGTGTCGATGACTCGTAAATTTTTGCAATAAGTATATGAGTTCTTTATGACTAATATTGAGTCCATGGATTATACGCACTCTCACCCTTCCACCATTGCTAGCCTCTCTTGTACCGCCCAACTCTCGCCAGTACCATACACCCACCATATACCTTCCTCAAAACAGCCACCATACCTACCTATCATGGCATTTCCATAGCCATTCCGAGATATATTGCCATGCAACTTTCCACCGTTCTGTTTGTTATGACACACTTCGTCATTGTTATATTGCCATGCATGATCATGTAGTTAACATCGTATTTGTGGCTAGGCCACCATGCATAATTTTTCATACACGTCACTCTTGATTCTATGCACATCCTGGTACACCGCCGGAGGCATTCACATAGAGTCATACTTTGTTCTAGTATCGAGTTGTAATATCAAGTTGTAAGTCAATATAAGTGTGATGATCATCATTATTAGAGCATTGTCCGAAAGAAAAAAAAATAAAAAGAAAACAATAAAAAAAAGGAAGGAAAGGCCAAAGAAAAAGAAAGGCCCAAAGAAAGAAAAAAAGGAAAAGAAAAGAAAAGGGACAATGCTACTATCATTTTCCACACGTGTGCTTCAAAGTAGCACCATGTTCTTCATGATAGAGAGTCTCTTGTTTAGTCACTTTCATATACTAGTGGGAATTTTCATTATAGAACATGGCTTGTATATTCCAACGATGGGCTTCCTCATATGCCCTAGGTCTTCATGAGCAAGCAAGTTGGATGCACACCCACTTAGTTTCTTTTGATGAGCTTTCATACACTTGTAGCTCTAGTGCATCCGTTGTATCGAAATCCCTACTCACTTACATTGATATCTATTGATGGGCATCTCCATAGCCCATTGATACGCCTAGTTATTGTGAGACTATCTTCCTATTTTGTCTTCTCCACAACCACCATTCTATTCCACCTATAGTGCTATATCCATGGCTCACGCTCATGTATTGCATGAAAGTTGAAAGGTTTGAAATTTTTTGAGTATGAAACAATTGCTTGGCTGAAACCGGGGTTGTGCATGATGTGAATATTTTGTGTGAGGAAGAGGGAGCATAGCCAGACTATACGATTTTGTAGGGATAACTTTCTTTGGCCATGTTATTTTGAGAAGACATTATTGCTTTGTTAGTATGCTTGAAGTATTATTGTTCTTATGTCAATATTAAACTTTTGTCTTGAATCTTTCGAATCTGAACATTCATGCCACAATAAAGAAAAATACATTGAGAATTATGTTAGGTAGTGTCGTGGATTTAGCACGACAGATGTCCTAGCAAAAGGACTTTGTCGTGAGGCCATCGCTCGGGTTAGCTTAAAGGGGTTAATGCGGACGAAGGACACATGGGTTTTATACTAGTTCGGCCCCTTCGATGAAGGTACAAGCCTACGTCTAGTTCGGTGTGGTATTGCTTGGGTTTCGATGACCAG
This sequence comes from Secale cereale, assembly GCA_902687465.1. NCBI lineage: Eukaryota > Viridiplantae > Streptophyta > Magnoliopsida > Poales > Poaceae > Secale > Secale cereale. The sequence continues at coordinate 751,494,125 of LR738712.1, read as the reverse complement.
GGAGCAAATCCGCTTTGCCTGTGTCTCAAGCTGTTGTTTCTTGTCCTGAACCGCCGCCGGCTCGTCACTTTATATAAGAGTTGATGCCCGGTCCGGTTTACAGAGTACAGAGGCCGGCGCATAAACGTGTCCGGCTCAGTCTCTACTCTTTCTACCTTACATCCCAAGTTTACATAATATGACAGTTTACAAGTTATGGCCCCTTTTGTATGGGCTCCAAGCTCTCTGGGCTATTAGCTCGTACTCCATACTAAGCTGGGCTTCTGGTATTACAATCTTGGTAACTTAGACCGGACCCTCCTGGCTGGTTTATACCTGGTAGTAATATCCCTGACATTAGGCCCCAGATTGATTTGAACCTCTTCATGTCAATCTCCAAAGTCTTGTACAACTTTTCATTTCCGTAGCTTCAGTATGCTTGGTAAACCGGCATGACGTCATCCCTCTGTGTCGCTTTGAACCGTCATGACATCATCCGTGCATTCAATGCCCGCACCTGCTTTTTAACTTTATTGATTAATGCTCCGAAGATCGAGTCGACAACTCAATCCATATCTAATTTTTGGTCTCCTCGATTCCCGCGCCTGCCGTTTTATCTCGTCAGCCTATAAATAGGGACGAGGGCCATCTCTTTACCCCCTCTACTTCGTCTTTTTCCAGCGCTCAAGCTCCGCCGCCGTCCTTCGAGCTCGTCGTCGTCACCAAGCCCGGCCGCTGCATCAACCTGAGCGTGTCCAGAGACTCGTCGCCGTCCCTTGCTTCGTCGGGTACGTTACTTCTTCTTCCCCATAGATCTTAGCTCTAGGGTTTCTCTGTAGCTTGCCCATGAACCCTTGTTCTTCGCAGTTCATCACCGCAGGCCGTTCTTTAGCTATAGATGTGAAACTTTTAGGTCAACCCTCATGCGCATGACTCCGCTCCACCTTTATAATCTTAGTTCGTACAATACTGCTAGTTTAGATTGGATCTGTAGAAACCTTCATTGTCTGCGATGGATATGACTTGAATTATCTTGATTTTTCCCCGTGCCGTAGATCCATATTTTACCACTACTCATGAGAAAATTGTTTCTCACAATTTAGATCTGCAACTTATCTGCTTATGTCACCGGTTCAATTGTAATCTACGCCTTATATGCCTGTACTAACGGTTTAGATTTAGACCTACACCCTATAATTGGCGGTTTAACTTTCTCCTTCTATATTTATAAACCGGTAGCTGTCTCGTTCATACTTGCTCCGGATCAGTAGATACCATTACTCCCTTGCTTAAACCGTCAATTACATCAATGCTTTTATAGAACATGTCGGTTCATTGTAGCGCAGATCATAAACCGGATCTTGTATTGTCTCTTTCAGCATTCCTTCTTTGAAAAAGATGGCATCCATGGCGAAACAGTTTGTTGCCTGCAACTGGGTTCCGTCCCGGATCACCGAGGACGATTTAGAGCTATCCTCAATAGGCGTTCTGGGTCCGAAGGGGGTTCTGCACTGGTGGGCCCCTGGGAAAGAGTGTCCTCCTAAGCCCAAGGAGGGAGAGACCATAGTCTTTTTCGATCATCTGGCCCGGGGTTTTAGCCCTCGCGGTTCAAAGTTCTTCCGCGACGTTTTAGCCGATTTTCAACTCCATCCACCAGATATTGGTCCCAATTCCATATCAAACATCTGCAACTTCCAAGTCTTCTCAGAAGCATATCTACAAGAGGAGCCATCCCTAGAGCTATTCCGGGATTTCTTCCATCTGAATCGCCGGACTGAATTCTCCGATGGGCCCCATACTAAACTTGGTGGTGTGAGCATCCAGAAGAGGAAGGATGTTAGCTTCCCTCACGCCACTCTTCACAGCCACCCCAATGACTGGAATCAGACTTGGTTCTATTGCAAAGACACTTCACCAGAGGGAGAAAATCCACTGCCGGGTTACCGCCCTTATCGCTTGACAACGGATCACCCCTTCCCGCAGCGTCTGAGTGCCCAAGACCGGGCTCGGTATGCCCCCCAGCTGTCCAAACTCAGGGCTTTCGTAGCCAACAATTTCACCGGGGTTGACTTTGTCCGCTGCTGGCTCTCTTGGAGCATTCTCCCGTTAAGCTGGCGATCCGGTTTAATGTGTGAGTATACTGGTAATCCGAAGGACCCTGAGCGTCACACAACTATAGTGCTTCCCGACAAAGAAGTTACTGTGTCTGCAAAAAACATGTTGAATATTCCTTTGGAGGAGTGCAGCTGAACCGGTTTAGCCCCTTTTTGTGTGGACAATAAACCGTCGTCGGTAAGATTCCTCTGTCCCTTTATTTTTGCTTTAATCCGTCCATATTGCTTGTCTTCAATATGTTTTTACTCCTTTACACATGCCAATGACACCTTCTGGAAGAGGAAGGCTCAAGACAAACAGGCGAAGCCAACTCGCAAGAAGAGCTTGGCCGTAAAGAAACATAAAAAGAAACCTGCCGCTGCTTCCGGTTCAAACCTCGAAGAAGATGATCTGGCTCCTTGAAATTATTGATAAATCGGCGCCGCAGTTCACCCCATGATCAGATGGAGTTAGGTGGCAAACCCTTTAGGCATGTCCGGGCCATGCCCTCGAGCATCATTGTGAAGTATTTAGCACATGTCGCCTCGTCCACGTCGAGCATCTCCATGGCCATCTCATAACTCTCAACCCACGCCTCTGGAGCCAGATCCGCCGTGTAGTTTGGCACCTTGCGCGGACCTTTGAAATCTTTGGGTAGTTTCAAGTTCCGTTAAGTGGGGATGAGACACTGCACTCCCAAGGAACTGGACATGACTCCTGGTTCGACTGTAGCGGTGGGATGAACCGGCGTTACTTGTCGGGCGTCGTATTGGGCAGTATGCCTGACCTGATCCACCACCTCTTGCGCATGTGCTTCTTCTCCTGCCGGATTATCCTGCCTCTGCCGATGCCATCTCCATGCGCTGCTTAATACGGCCGGTTCATCCAGACACCTTGTATAACTCCGGCTCGGGCGAGGGGTTGAATGAATCCTCTCCCGGCTATATGAATAAGCTTGTTGTTGAGTTAGCGTCGTATCGAGCAACTCCTTGGCCCATCGTGCCTCCATTGCTATGGGGGACGTTCCCTCAATGGGAAGGGCGGCCAGTCGTGAATCGGCAGCAACTATGTTGTCCAACGGATTAGAGTAATGACTAGGAGGGGTGGGCACATGCTGCGCCGACACAACTTGGCGATTTGGCTCTGCGGTCAGTGGGTAAACCGACGCACATGTTCCCGGTGCTCCTCCTCGGTTTATCTTTGTATGATTACTGGTTCCTGCGCCTACCGTGCGAAAGAGATTCCTCGCCTCATAAACCGGCGGCAAACGAGATCGTTGTCTTCTCCACATTACCTCCTATGAGGCGTTCTGATCTAACCTAAGCCGAAAAGATTGAGCATCCAGCTCTGCCGGCCATGTAGCCATCCTAGCTTTCTCCGCAGCCAGATCCAACTTGGCTTGCTCAATCCGGCTCTTCACCTGAGCGATCTCTGCATCATGCTGCTCCTTGTCGGCCTGGGCTACTTCTGCTATTGCAAGCGCTGTCAAAGTGTCGACTAAGGTGGATAGAGCATCAGAGGGCGATGGGGGAAGGTCTCCAGCTCTAGCTCCCATTGCCACTGAGGTTAACGCCCCTGTCATTGAGGGCTGCTGCATGGATTGTGATCCGGCCATGAAAACAGCAACCCTGTTTGGCGGATCGAGGGTGTCCGGAATACTGTCACCGTCGAAACAACCCTTAGACTGGCCGTCCTGCAACAGATACAAAGATTTGGTCTCTCCGGACGAAGATTCATCGCCGGCATAGATAAAGGTCTCGCCGCCGGAGTCCGATCCGTCCTCGGCTTGTACTCCATGCACTGCTCCAACGAAGACGTGCTTCATGGCGGGCTGAATCCGGGCAGGTCTTGCACGCTGAGCCGACTCGCCGATGTTGGGGAAGGTGTCTGGCTCAGGGCCCGGTTCGCCGATCTTGCCGATGAAGACGTGGATGCCGCCGAAGGGGACCCGGTACCCGTATTCGATTGAATCGGCGTCGGGGCCCCAGCCTGCATCGTCGATGTAGATCCGGCCATGACGACTCTTAGTCATCCGGCCCACTGCGTAGCCCTTGAGTCCTTCAAAGCTGTCCTTCAAGAACTCGAAACCATCGTGCGATAGCCCCACAGTGGGGGCCAACTGTCGTGGATTTAGCACGACAGATGTCCTAGCAAAAGGCTTAGTCGTGAGGCCATCGCTCGGGTTAGCTTAAAGGGGTTAAAGCGGACGAAGGACACATGGGTTTTATACTAGTTCGGCCCCTTCGATGAAGGTATAAGCCTACATCTAGTTTGGTGCGGTATTGCTTGGGCTTCGATGACCAGGGAGCGAATCCGCTTTGCCTGTGTCTCGAGCTGTTGTTTCTTGTCCTGAACCGCCGCCGGGTCGTCCCTTTATATAAGAGGTGACGCCCGGTCCGGTTTACAGAGTCCCGAGGCCGGCTCATAAACATGTCCGCCTCGGTCTCTGCTCTTTCTACCTTACATCCCAAGTTTACATAATATGACGGTTTACAAGTTATGGGCCCTTTCGTATGGGCTCCAAGCCCTCTGGGCTATAACCTTGTACTCCATACTAAGCCGGGCTTTTGGTAATACAATCTTGGTAACTTAGACCGGACCCTCCTTGCCGGTTTATACCTGGTAGTAATATCCCTGACAGGTAGCATTCCACGTAAAAAATTCTGTTTTTATCATTTACCTACTCGAGGATGAGCAGGAATTAAGCTTGGGGATGCTTGATACGTCTCCAACGTATTTATATATTTTTATTGTTCCATGCTATTATATTGTCCTTCTAGGATGTTTTATGGGCTTTTATATGATTTTTGGGAATAACCTATTAACCTAGAGCCCAGTGCCAGTTTCTGTTTTTTCCTTGTTTTTGAGTTTTACAGAAAAGGAATACCAAACGGAGTCCAATTGACGTGCTTATTTTTGATGATTTTTTCTGGACCAAAAGAAGCCCCCGAAGTAAAGAGTTGGGTCAGGAGAGTCACAGGCTGCCCAAGAGGGTGGCGGGCGCGCACTCCCCTTGTGGTGGCGCCCCCCTATCTCATGGACAGCCCGGAGACCACCCTGACTTGTGGCCTACGCCAAAAAATCCTATAAATACTGAAACCTTCGGAAAATAACCTAGATCGGCAGTTTCGCCGTCGAAAGCCTCTGTTGCCACCGAAAACCAATCTAGACCCGTTCTGGCACCCTGCCAGAGGGGGGAATCCCTATCCGGTGGCCATCTTCATCATCCCGGCGCTCTCCATGACGAGGGGGGAGTAGTCCACCCTCGGGGCTGAGGGTATTTACCAATAGCTATGTGTTTGATCTCTCTCTCTCTCTCTCTCTCTCTCTCTCTCTCTCTCTCTCGTGTTCTTGAGATGGCACGATCTTGATGTATCGCGAGCTTTGCTATTATAGTTGGATCTTATGATGTTTCTCCCCCTCTACTCTCTTGTGATGGATTGAGTTTTCCCTTTGAAGTTATCTTATCGGATTGAGTCTTTAAGGATTTGAGAACACTTGATGTATGTCTTGCATGTGCTTGTCTGTGGTGACAATGGGATATCACGTGATCTACTTGATGTATGTTTTGGTGATCAACTTGCGGGTTCCGTGACCTTGGGAATCTATGCATAGGGGTTGGCACATGTTTTCATCTTGACTCTCCGGTAGAAACTTCGGGGCACTCTTTGTAGTTCTTTGTGTTGGTTGAATAGATGAATCTGAGATTGTGTGATGCTTATCGTATAACCATACCCACGGACACTTGAGGTGACAATGGAGTATCTAGGTGATATTAGGGTTTTTTGTTGATTTGTGTCTTAAGGTGTTATTCTAGTGCGAACTCTATGATAGATCAAACGGAAAGAATAGCTTCGTGCTATTTTACTACGCGCTCTTGAATAGATCGATCAGAAAGAATAACTTTGAGGTGGTTTCATACCCTACCATAATCTCTTCGTTTGTTCTCCGCTATTAGTTACTTTGGAGTGTCTCTTTGTTGCATGTTGAGGGATAGTTATATGATCCAGTTATAGTATTAGTGTTGAGAGAACTTGCACTAGTGAATGTATGAACCCTAGGCCTTGTTTCCTATCATTGCAACACCGTTTATGCTCACTTTTACCTTTAGTTACCTTGCTGTTTTTATATTTTCAGATTACAAAAACCTATATCTGCCATCCATATTGCACTTGTATCACCATCTCTTCGCCGAACTAGTGCACATATACAATTTACCATTGTATTGGGTGTGTTGCAGACACAAGAGACTCTTTGTTATTTGGTTGCAGCGTTGTTTGAGAGAGACCATCTTCATCCTACGGCTGCTACGGATTGATAAACCTTAGGTCATCCACTTGAGGGAAATTTGCTACTGTCCTACAAGACTCTGCACTTGGAGTCCCAACAATGTCTACAAGAAGAAGGTTGCGTAGTAGACATCACACTCCCGTGGCAGCGGGGTACTATTGGAAACTAAGGGATATTAAGGCCTCCTTTTAATAGAGTACCGGACCAAAGCATTAACACATAGTGAATACATGAAACTAAGGGATATTGTCACTTCGAGGTTGACGGATCATAACACATAGTAGGTGACTATTGACTTGCAAGATAGGACAAGAAAACACATATATTCATGAAAACATAATAGGTTCAGATCTGAAATCATGTCACTCGGGCCCTAGTGACATGCATGAAGCATAGCAAAGTCATGGCAACATCAATCATAGAACATAGTGGATACTAGGGATCAAACCCTAACAAAACTAACTCGATTACATGGTAAATCTCATCCAACCCATCACCGTCTAGCTAGCCTACGATGGGATTACTCACGCACGGCGGTTAGCATCATGGAATTGGTTATGGAGGAAGGTTGATGATGACGTCGGGGACGATCTCCACTCTACGGAGCCCTAAACGGACTCCAGATCAGCCCTCCCGAGAGAGATTAGGGCTTGGCGGCGGCTCTGTATCGTAAAACACGATGAATCCTTCTCTCTGATTTATTTCTCCCTGAAAGTGAATATATGGAGTCGGTGGTGATGTCGGTGGAGCCTCAGGGGGCCCACGAGGCAGGGGGCGCGCCCAGGGGGCGCCCCCCACCCTCATGGATAGGGTGTGGCCCCCCTGGTCTGGTTCTTTCCGCATGTGTTTTTTATATATTCCAAAATAAATCTCCGTTGATTTTCAAGTCATTCCGAAACCTTTTATTTCTGCACAAAAATAACACCATGGCAGTTCTACTGCAAATAGCGTCAGTCCGGGTTAGTTCCATTCAAATCATGCAAGTTAGAGTCCAAAACAAGGGCAAAAGTGTTTGGAAAAGTAGATACGTTGGAGACATATCACTCCTCGAGCACGGTTCGTCTGTTCAAGCAATTATGACCGGATTTCCTGGTTTCCGAACATATCACGTGTTTACCACAGATGTAGTATTCAGAAGCACTCCAGCCTTTGTGTTTATGGAGGTTAAAGTAGATGGTCGGCCATGACAACCTTTTTATAAATTCGCCGGAGATAAGTTTCATGGTAAAAGTACATTAATACATAGAATCAAATAACTACTCCTTTTCTATTCCCCTTATAAGGCTGTCTAATTTACAGTCCTGCTGGGAAATCTTGGTAGTTGTCTCTACTTGGTCATATACCAATTGCGGAGGAATTTCTTGTCCATCGTACCCTCAAGGTCCCACACGTGCCGTATGATTTGGATCAAGATGAGTGTAGCGCGTCTTCACCATGGCCCAGGCTTCTCCAGCACCCATGCGACATGCTGATGCTTTGCACAGTTCGAAGCAGCGTCGAGCCCAATTGAACAAGTCGGCTAAGTCCTCCATAGTTTCTGGAGGTGAATCACCCGGCCATAAAGCCCTGGCCATACTCTTCATGGCCTTCCGAGCTCGCTCGTGGACTCTGGAAAGCTCTTGCAGCATGTCACCCTCAAAACGGCAAACTCCTCCTTCGGGCTGCCCAATTAACAAACCTGATGGAAAAGTTTTATAAGAAACTACAAAAATAAGAGACTATAAGGAGACCTATGTATAAGGGACATACTGAACATGCTGCCCTTTAGCCTCCGGTTCTCTTCCAAGGCGCTTGAGAGTTGGGCCTTTACGTCCTTTAGATCCTGTTCGAGCCGAATATTTTTATCATGCGCTTGGTTCTTCTTATCTATGGCTTGCGTCAATACGCACTTGCCAGCAGTTGTTTCATCGTCGGAAATAAAATTGTCCGCCAAAGCAGCCCTTAGCTCCCTCTCCAGTCAGTCGGTCGACCCTGTTGCTGTATTACAATTAGTATGTACATAATGACTCAGTGATTGTAACAAATATCATAGTATCCCGATACCATTGTTCTTACCACCAACATCCTTTCCGGATTTTTCAAATTTTCCAATTCGGCAGTGGCATTCGTGAGCTGGGTCCGGCACTCTTCAATCTCCTTGGATAAGGAGTTATTCTTTTCTTGAAGAATCTACAAGAACACAATGATACTCAAATCAGTTGTACCAACTGCTTTAAGTCTCGAGGGCTACTAGCATGGGAACATCAAACTATGCACTTACCCGCATATCTTTCGAAAGCCGGTGAGTGGCTCCAGCGAGTCCATCTTGAGCGGCTCGGATATAGGTATATGTAGAACTGAGGGCGTTAAACTCCTCCTTGGAAAAGGCTGGGTCACGCATGGCTGCTTTCCGCTGCCTGTGAACCATCGCAACCTCCACTTCGGAATTAGTAACTAACATTCCGTCCGGATCCTCCGGGAGAGGACAATCCGGCATTGAATCCGCGGTAACCCTTGACGGCCCGGATGCCGGATTGGCTGGAGCTTGGTCTGCATGATCTCCAGAAACAGTCCAGTGTGTATTCCTCCTAAAAGGAAAATAAAAGCGGAAAGTTTTAATACCGACTTCGCCACCCAGCGTGTGTCAAGACAAAAACATACCTCTTTGAAGGTCCGCTGGGGTCCGCGGTCCTCTTTCTCTTCGAGGCCTCACCCAACGCAGGCATCACCCTCTGGGATGACGGTCTTTGCACAGTCTGGCATGAGGAGCACCGTCCCTGTTTAGTTTGATAAAATACGGTGGGTAAGGAGCACTGGGTATCTTCTCTTTGATGAGATATATCCTATGTACTTATGCAGGAAGAAGGAATGAGGCCTGGGTAATAGGATACGATAGCCACCAGGGTGCCCTCAAGCCAGGCTTGATTGAAGACTCCCTCTTGTAGCTCTATGCCTATGTCCAGATATTCATCATATCCGGGGCCCGCATTTTGAAACTGGTCCTCTGGCTGAGGGGCGGGACTGTTAATCCCCTCGATCACCTTCCTCCACTCCTGTTGGGAGAAACCGAATTCAGTTCGGTTAATACATCATGACAAAGAAAAATTGGGCGGTCAAGAGACAGACTTACCCGGTCAGGAGGATTGTACATAGAAAAACCCTCCCGGCACGTTAAACAAATGAAGTCTTGCTTCTCACCCTTACATAGACCTTCCAGGACAATGGCTAGAGCGGCGGGGTCATCCGGACCTTGGCGTAAGCAGCGCGAGGCATCATCCAGATCATTATGATGCCACATTGGAAATCCTCTGGCTTGAAGCGGCTGCACGCATAGTTTTATTGAAATGGTCATCACTTTGATTATAGATAAGCCCGAACTGGCGAGTAATCCGATCTTGCCAGCCAGTCTGCTAACGTCCGCTCTCTCTTCTTCCGAAGGACTGTGGGGACACCAGTTGAAAAGCTTCTTTGGCGGAGCACTGGAATATTTGGGGAGGCCTCACCGAACTGGATCCGGCACAGCAACGTCCTCAATGTAAAACCACTCCGAAGGCCACTCTTCGGATGCCTTCTTCGGAGTACCGGGCAGATAGCCAGTCTCAGGTATGCGCCATGCTTCAGTGCCCCCGACTACAAATATGGATCCCTTTTCCGAGTGAGGGACAAGGGAGAAGAACTTTCGCCACAGCTCAAAGTGAGGCCCGCAGCCCAAGAACAATTCACATAAAGCAACAAAATCCACAATATGCATGATAGACCCCGGCATAAGATCGTGCAATTGGAGACCATAGAACTCCAGGAGTCCCCTAAGGAAGGGGTGGACGGGGAACCATACGCCTCTTAATAGGAAGGGGACAAAACATACCCGCTCTCCATCGGATGGGTTGGCAAAGCTCTCTGCCAGGGCTTGATTGTCGATAGAAGTTAATCCGGCCCGGACGAGGACTAGATCCCCGGGAGGGAGATATCCCTGCGCTTGTAGTGTCCTCAGATGCGCATGGGACACAGAGCAACTTTTCCAATCTCCTGCACGAGGGCCATGAGGGCGCGAGGAAGAGCTTGGGGCACTAGCCATGTTTGAAGATTTTTTGCAGGCACTTGGGTTTCTTCCGCGTGGAATGGGATGTAGTGGGAACTGGGATCTATCTCTTATATAGGCGCCTTCCCTACACAGTCAAGGGGGTATTTGTAAAACTTCCCAGGTTTGCATTCGTTGGACATGTGGAAGCCAATGTGACGACGGCGAGGAATCAACAAAATACAATATTTAAAGAAGCCGAACTATCATACAGGAGGACTCACCTTGCAAGACCGAAGACATGAAGCCGGACACAATCTCGTCCTTGAAGGCAAGTCCTGGGGCTACTGAGGGAGTCCTGTATTCAGGGGTCCTCAAGCATCCGGGTCGTTGAAGTTGGGCTGTATTGGTGGGCCAAGTAAAAGAAGAAGCAGAAGACTCTCCCCCGTATTCGGTCAGGACTCCTCTTTACATAGAAAGGCAAGCTTAGAGTCCGTATGTATCAATTACTTCCTCCCCAAGTTACCCTTGTAACCCTAGGTCCCCTCTGGCGTGTACATAAGCCGGGTGGTTTAGTCTGTAGAGGGGATCATCAACATCACAACATCCTCATAGGCTAGACCTTAGGGTTTAGCCATTACGATCTCGAGGTAGATCAACTCTTATATTCATATTCATCCATATTAATATAGCAGGAAGTAGGGTATTACCTCGATCGAGAGGGCCTGAACCTGGGTAAACATCGTGTCCCCAGCCTCCTGTTACCATTGATCCTCTAAGCGCATAGGTTGGGGCCCCCTACCCGAGATCTGCCGGTTTTGACACCGACACCCATCTTTTAGCTTCTGTTATTTTGATTAAATAAAGAAAAAATAGTATTATCCGTCTGACTTCTGAATTATCCATGCAATAAATAAATAAAATGTCTCGAAAATGAAAGTTCTCCAAATGCCCTGAAAATTTAATATGATTTTTTATGGAATATTTAAGATTTTCTAGCACTGAGAATGCACCAGGGGGATGCACTAGTGGGCCACAAGGGTGGAGGGCGCGCCCCTATCCTTGTGGGCCCGTCTGGACGCCCTTCACTTATTCCAGCACCCATCCTCTCCTTCCTCCTCCAGAAAAATTCTGCCACAGGGCGAAACCCGTGTTCTAGCTCATCTTGCTGCCATTTTCTATCTCCTTGCTCAAATCATCATTTGCAAAACTATTTTGGGGGATTCTTCGGTATGTGACTCCTCTAGTGGTCCAATTAGTTTTTGTTCTAGTCATTTATTTATTACAAATGTTTGCTGCTGCGGTGACCTTGTTCTTGAGCTTGGATGTCAAATTTATATGGTCCAAAGTAGTTTTGATGCATGATATAGCCTCTAGACACTTGTAAAAGTAGTTGCTATCAATTTTGTTGAGGTCGGTTCACTTTTATTTTGTGTAACTAAAAAATTCAGAATTTATCAGAAGAAGAAAAATGTCTAGGAGGACGTACCATGGTGGTTCTTCGAGAAAGCAAGCACCTAGGCTCGCGATACGCGAACCAGATTTTGAACCACCAAGGGAAGCTCAGGTGCGGCCTTGTGAATGGCTATCAGATGAATTTATGATTCGCGCATGTTTCAATGATGAGTTTGAGGCATACGTACAAAATGCTGGCCTTGAGGAATTCGTGTCAGATAAGTGTCGACAATATTATGACCTCATCGATTCCTTTGTGCGGAGGTTTGCGTTTTCATCTAAGCGCACTACTCATACTGTCTTGTTTGATGTTTATGACAAATATTATACTATGGGCCTAGAAGAATTTTGTGATGCATGCAAAATTCCAAAGTGGGGCAATCCTAATGATCCTGACAAATCCGATTACCATGATTTTCTTGATAGCATCACCGTGGGGGAAACTAGAAACATTACACAAGACACCATAAGGAGCATTCATTTTCCTGTTATACATTATTTTGCTCTCTTTATAGGAAGATGCATTAATGGTAAACATGATCATAGACACCTTTGTATTCCAGATCTTAATGCCCTTAAGTGAGGAGGTTACATCATAATGCTAAAGATGGAGATTTATTTGGAGGGATTTACGTAATTCACTTAGCTACTTATTTAGGTGTACCCATAAGAGGTTATCATATTGAGTTGCCATCGGCTTTTCTGGATTATAAGGCCATGATACATTCTCAGTTTCTTGAGAGGATCTAACATTACCTCCAGTACCGACTAATCTTTGATATATAGCGCGCCATCCATGTTACTCTTCCTGCTCCTGCCTTCTATAATTTTCAGGAAAAAAGGAGATATTTTATAACTAGACAGGAGGCGAACGAGTATGAGAGAGAGGCGAAGGCCGCTCGCCTCCAAGAAGAAGCTCGTCAAGCAGTAGCTACTGCAGCACGGTACAACCCCAACTATGATTTTGGATATCATCCGGGCCAGTCGTGGCCCTAGACCAACTTAGGCCAAAAGCCTAAGCTTCGAGGAGTATGTATTTATCACCAAAATTACATTCATGATCACACATTCATTCCAGTTGTCGGTGTTCAAACTTTTTCATTGTATTATCCATGTTAGTTTTTTTACTCGCTTTCTTCTTGTATGTTTGAAAAACTTTGAAAAACCCAAAAATATTTCATGCTTCTTTTTGTATTTTCTTTCTTGTGTGTCCTTCTAGTAGTTGGTATTATTAAAATAAAATCCAAAAATATTTCTCCTTCTTATTTTGTTTGTTGGGAGCTTTCCCGTGTAAATAGTTTTTCTCGTTCTTGTTTTACTTTCTGCAGAAAAACAAAAACTCCAAAAATATTTTAGTGTGTTTTTTTTTTAAATTCTTTTCTCTTTCTTTGGGCATCGAGAGTAGAAGACCACGATGAAAATGATGAGTGGCTCTCATATTGTAACACCCCAGATGTAACATTTTCAAAATTTGGCAATAGTGTCAACTTTGTCCTCATCCTTTTCCGTGAGGGTCCTTCCTTTTATTTTGCCATGTTTCATTATTGCATTGTCATGCCGCCTTATGTTGCATCATTGTCATCTCATATTGCATTCTTGCGTATTATAAGTTTGCATTCTATTGTCCATATCATGATGCATTGTGTGGGTTCATATCATGATGATCATGTGCTTTGCGTGAGGTAGCATGAGTGTTGTCTTGTTGCATGTTTCATTTGAGAACCATGCACCCCACTCTCTCTTCTTTACCTAATCTATCCCTTTCGTGGTTCTTGTGGCAAGTCTTCTTGCTAGCTTCATGTAATGTCCATCTTTGCCTAATAAATATTGTATCTAGTTCTAAACCTCCCTACCAAAATTCATTCATTTTGGAGCTGATTTGGTAAGGTTCAAAAATACCTCAACTTTGAAGGTAATTCAAACTTGATATATTTTTCTACCTCTAAAAATGTCCAACTCAATTTTGTTAAATGCTCCATAATTCCAGGACCTCAAATATGTGTTCATCTCACCCAAATTCTTTGCCTAGCTTCTTGGGCATTTCTTTTGCTTTTATGTCTGAAGAAAAAGGAAAAGAAAAGGAAAAGAATAAGCATCAGCAGCAACCAGCCGCAGCCCACAGAGCCACCTGGGCCTCACCAGCCAGGCCGGCCCAGCAACTCCTCTCCCGCCCCCGCAGCCCAAACCAGCCCCGCCCGCGTTCCTTCCCCTCTTTCTCACCCGTGCACATGCTCGCCCCCCTCTGCGTCGCCTCCACGTGGCCGAGCCAGGCCACAGGTCAGCGACCACGACCAACTCCCACACCCACCGTCGTCCACCTCGGTCCCCCATCGCTAGCATGCACATGGCACGGCCGCGGGCAACGTCGCGTGTCCCCATCGCCCTAGCCCCTTTTAGCCTCCCTCTCATTGTCCACCAACCCCGTAGGGTTCCCTTCTCTCTCCCTAATGCCACCAGGTGAGCCTAGATCCACCAGAACCGCCGCTACGAGCCCTTCCCGAATGAATCCAAGAGCAGGACCTCGTCGCCGGCGTGCTCCCCGTCTTCCTCCGCCTCGCCGACCCTGTCGAGCTTCTTCCCCGACGTCGACTACGTCCACGACATCGTCTACGCGGAGCCGAGTGCCTCGCTTGCTTCCTATCCTTCCATGTCTTCGACTACGGCCGCCGCAAGTGTTCGTCTGCCCTCACCGTCGACTCCGACCCGCTTCCACCGAGCCAACCACATCACCGTGTTCGTGGTGAGCTCACGAACCTCCCATGCATTCTCCCCCTTTATTAAGCGCTCTAGCTAGGAGTTCACCGTCTGCTCGAATCCACCGCCGTCTGACCTTGTCTACGGTGAGTGCTTCGAGCCCCTCTTATGTGATGCACATGTCAAGCTTGTTCCCGGTGGAGTTCTCATCCATTCCCGTGCACGCAGCAGCTCGTTTAACCCCTCGCTTCGCCGCATCCTTCACCTCCGTGCCGCCGCTGTAGTCTGCCACCGGCGATGACTGCGCCGTCGTCCGGTGCACCCAGCAGCACCCAGGGGTAGGGGATCCTTCTGTGGGCCCGTCGCACGCCTTCGTCGTCCCGTTTGGTCGCCGAAGATGCCCCACCCGTCGCCCCGCCGTCTCTGTCGCCGGAGTTGTTTGGCTCTGTTCTGCGTCGATGGGTTATCTCATCAGGTGCAGAACCCCTCCTCTGCCAACCACCGTTGCCTAGCCCAGCTGGTTTGGCGCTCTTTTCCTTTCCCAGCCGACCAGGGATCGAACCCCCCAGGTCATGTGGATTAACCCCAATTTTGAGTTTTTGTCTCGCTGATAGTAGGGCCCCACATGTCATCCTCCTGCGCCTCGCACCCATCTCCACAACCAGCCTTGCCACTTCAGCACCCCCTGGGCCCACTTGTCATAGGTAGTGGCTAGCCCAGGCCGAGTCCTTTTTTTGGTTTATGCATTTTTTCAGAATTGTTTTTAAACTTGTTTTGATAATATCTTTCATCCATGGATCCATTTAAAACAAACTTTACATGAAATCTGTTTAGAATTTAGAGTAGTTTCATAATATGTTATTTTCTGCCCTGTTCAGAATATTTAAAATATTGGAAGTTTAGTTTTGTGAAATAACATGTTAAAATGGTTTAATTCATAACTTTTAAACCGTTGCTCGGTTTCTGTCTCGCTGACAGCAGGGCCCCACATGTCATCCTCCCGCGCCTCGCACCCATCTCCACACCCAGCCTTGCCACTTCAACACCCCCTGGGCCCACTTGTCCTAGGTAGTGGCTAGCCCAGGCCGAGTCCTTTCTTTGGTTTATGCATTTTTCAGAATTGCTTTTAAACTTGTTTTGATAATATCTTTCATCCATGGGTCGATTTAAAACAAACTTTGCATGAAATCTGTTTAGAATTTAGAGTAGTTTTATAATATGTTACTTTCTGCCCTGTTCAAAATATTCAAAATGTTGGAAGTTTTGTTTTGTGAAACAACATGATAAAATGGTGTAATTCATAACTTTTAAACCGTAGCTCGGTTTAAAATGATCTTTATATGTTTTTGGGGCAGAATTCAGCATAGAATAACTTGGCGCACCCTTTTGTGATGTTTAAATAACTTCTAATGGACAAATAGTCATAACAGGACAAATATAAATATGTACATCTCGATTTTCCGGAATTGTTGTTTGTTCTTCCGGCCCCATTAAATTGGCTTGTGTGGTGTAGTTTGTGTTGTGTTGCACTCCTTGCCATGTTAAACAACATTTGAGCTTGTTGGGTGCTTTACAAGATCAAGTAAACAACTCCATGTGGTTTTGCCAATATGCTTTCTCTTGCATATTGGGATCCACATAATTGAAGTGTGGTTGGTGCACTTTGCCATGCGATGTTGCACCAATCATATTACACTTGTGTGTGCATCATACCATGTTCACGGTCTTACTCATCATGTCTTGCATCATGTGCTGGTGCATTGCATCGTGATTGATTTTGTTCCGGTGTTTGTATTCTTGTGTCGTGTAGAGTGTGGTAAAGGTTCGAAGTTCGAGGGTCCTGTCGATACCGTGTTTGAGGAGTAAGTTTCCGATCCCGCCACGGACATAACAGGCAAGATGACCGTTCCACGATATCACCTCTATCTTTGCTTTGCTAGTTGTCTCGCTCTATAGATATGTCGCGATGCGCATTCTTGTCTTGTTAGCCTCCTATGTTGCCATGAAACACTCTAATCGCCTTCCTAGCAAACCGTTGATTGGCTAAGTTACGCTTGTGCTCAGCCCCTCTTATAGCATTGTTAGTTGCAGGTGAAGATGAAAGATGAAAGATGTTCCATGTTGGAACATGGATTCTTGGGATAACAAAATATATAGCTTATTTAATTCATGCACGAATATGTACTTGGTAATTGGTGGAAGGCTTGGCCTTCTTCTTTGTGTTTTGTTCCACTCATGCCGCAATAGGACCTGATAAACCGGTGTCATGTTCCTTGATTTCGCGTTCCTAACACGGTTGGGTTTTATGGCCCCCTTATATAATTCGCTTTGCTTAAAGATTTTCCCGCAAGGCCCTACTTTGGTTTTACCATTTGTCTAACAACTAAAAACTTGCATAGGGAGTAATTAACCCGAGTTCTTAATCAACCCCCGGGATAGTGCTCCTCATGAGTGTTGGTCCAAACTGGGCAGACTGCGGGGCCGCCTTGGGGAAACCCGAGGTATTTTGGCTTTACCTGTAGGATATTCCATCTGGTCCTAGCCTGAGATGAGATACGTGCGGCTACTATCAAGGTGTCGGCACGCCGGGAGGTCTTGCTGGATGAGTTTTACCATTGATGAAATATCTTGTGCACGGGATTCCGAGAATACTTGGGGCGTCCCATCATGGAGTTGTTACTCCGCTGATCATGGGAGCTTGTGATGGGCTAAGTTGGGACATCCCTACACGGATATGAACTTTAGAAAGCCGTGCCCGCAGTTATGTGGCAGATTGGAGTTGTTAATATCCGGTTGTAGATAACTTGATACCATTAATAAATAAGAATACAATACCTGTGTGAGTAACTGTGATGGTCTCTTTTCAAAGTTATTCGGAAAGTGAACATGGGGGGGGTTATGTATGACCGTAAGTAGTTAGGATAACTTCTTGATCACTTCTAGTTGCGACCGTTGGCACATATTCTCATCTCGCCCCAACTTCATAAGCTAGCCTCATGTAATACTTAGTGCTTGCTGCAGCCACTTTATAACCTCTCCACACCTAAAAGCCTTGATTAGTTTGATACCCGGGAGCACGATTGCTGAGTCCTTATGGTTCACAGTTTACTACACAAACAGGTACAGGTACCAGTGAGTATGCTAGAGGAAATGGGCAAGAGCTCCAGTGGCAGTAGGATGAAGAGCGTGGCCGTATGTACGTCACGTACTGCGATGATCTGTAGTTGTTCCAACTAGGGCCGATCGGACTTAGCCTGTGTGGTATCTTTTTCTTCGTTTGATATCGTCCGTAGCCGGACTCTGTGTTCTCTGGATGACTGTTTGATTATTGTATTAATTGTGTGATGTGGCGAGTGTAAGCCAACTATTACTCCTTACCTTTTTATTCAGTACATGGGATGTGCAAAGATACCACGCTTGCGACAATAAACCAGAATGTGATGATGTCTCTAACTCGTGCCTCGACACAAAGGAGCCATAGTCGCATCCTGGGTGTTACAAGTTGGTAATCAGAGCCTTCTCCGACCTTGGCGCCCCTGCTTGATCGAACCTCTGCCGTTGTTGAGTCTAGATATCGGAGAGTAGGAATTCTTTTTACTCTTTATCCCCTTCGTCGCTCTGGTGAGGACTCCTGACGTTGTTTTGACATCACTCTCTTCAATTTTGACCAAAAAATTTAGGACCACTCATTTATTGTTGGGATCGTTCCGATATCTTTGTGACGAGAACATTATTCTTGGTGCCCCTCTTCTGTGATGCACATGTCAAGCGTGTTCCCCGTGGAGTTCTCATTCGTTCCCGTGCACGCAGCAGCTTGTTTAACCCCTAGCTTCACCCCGTCCTTCACCACCGTGCCGCCGCTGTAGTCTGCCTCCGGCGAACACTGCGCCGTTGTCCGGTGCACCCAGCAGCACCCAGGGGCACGAGATTCTTCTGTGGGCCCATCGCACGCCTCCGTCATCCCGTTTGGTCACCGGAGATGACACATGCTTCGCCCCGCTGTCTCTATCGCCGGAGTTGTTTGTCTCTGTTCTGCGTCGATGGGTTATATCATCAGGTGCAGAACCCCTCCTTTGTCAACCACCCTCGCCTAGCCCAGCTGGTTCTGCGCTCCATTCTTTTCCCAGCCGTCCAGGGATCGAACCCCCCCCCGGGCCAGTGGATTAACCCCAATTTTTGGGTTTCTATCTCACTGACAGCAGGGCCCCACATGTCATCCTCCTGCGCCTCGCACCCATCTCCACACCCAGCCTTGCCACTTCAGCACCCCCTGGGCCCACTTGTCATATTTTCAGAATTGCTTTTAAACTTGTTTTGATAATATCTTTCATCCATGGATCTATTTAAAACGAACTTTACATGAAATATGTTTAGAATTTGGAGTAATTTCATAATATGTTATTTTCTGTCCTGTTCAAAATATTTAAAATGTTGGAAGTTTTGTTTTGTGAAACAACATGTTAAAATGGTTTAATTCATAACTTGATGCACCCTTTATATGTTTTTGGGGCATAATTCAGCATAGAATAACTTGATGCACCCTTTTGTGATGTTTAAATAACTTTTAAATGGATAAATAGTCATAACAGGACCAATATAAATATGCACATGGGGATTTTCCAGAATTGTTGTTTGTCCTTTCGGCCCAATTTAATTGGCTTGTGTGGTGTAGTTTATGTTGTGTTGCACTGCTTGCCATGTTAAACAACATTTAAACTTGTTGGGTGCTTTACAAGATCAAGTAAACAACTCCATGTGGTTTTGCCAATATGCATTCTCTTGCATATTGGGATCAACTTAGTTGAAGTGTGGTTGTTGCACTTTGCCATGCCATGTTGTCACACCAATCATATTCCACTTGTGTGTGCATCATACCATGTTCACGCTCTTACTCATCATGTCTTGCATCATGTGCTTGTGCATTGCATCGTGATTGATTTTGTTCCGGTGTGTGTATTCTTGTGTTGTGTAGAGCGTGGTGATGGTTCGGAGTTCGAGGGTCCTGTCGAGACCGTGTTCGAGGCTCTAGTGACAGTAGGATGAAGAGGGTGGCCGTATGTACGTCACATACCGCGATGATCAGTAGTTGTTCCTACTAGGGGCGATCGGACTTAGCATGTGTGGTATCTTTTATTTCGTTTGATATCGTCTGTAGCCGGACTCTGTGTTCTCTCGATGAATGTATGATTAATGTATTAATTGTGTGACGTGGCGAGAGTAAGCCAACTATTACTCTTTACCTTTCTCTTCAGTACATGGGATGTGCAAAGATATCACGCTTGCGACAATAAACCTGAATGCGCAGATGTCTCTAATCGTGCCTCGACACGTAGGAGCTATAGTCTCATCCTGGGTGTGACAAGTTGGTAATCAGAGCCTTCTCCGACCTTGGCGCCCCTGCTTGATCGAACCGCTGCCGTTGTTGAGTCTAGATATCGGAGAGTAGGAATTCTTTTTACTCCTTATCCCCTTCGTCGCTGTGGTGAGGACTCCTGACGTTGTTTTGACATCACTCTCCTCAACTTTCACCTCAAAAAAATTAGGATCACGCATGTATTGTTGGGATCGTTCCGATATCTTTGTGACGAGAACATTGTTCTTGGTGCCTCCTGTCATTTAGGGGTGGTGGCAGTGTCCCGGGGAGTTGAGCTCCGAGGTGTTGTCGTCACAATTGTATCGTTGCACTTCTAGAATACCAGAGGTCGACCGACATAGAAAAGTCTTCTATGCATGTCTCGTGGTGAGAAAACCTCGACACCACCCAGTACTAGGGCGGGAGGTCATGTGTATTGCCATAGCTAGTATAGTGTACACGTTTCGAAGGTCTAAGGTAAACGGTTTCCGAAGGTGCCTGGTTATGTATTGACATATGGATACAGCTGGATGTAGGACTTGTTAGTTGTGTGATATGCGGTGCTTCCCCTGTATCCCCAACACCAGATTGCATAACCAGAAAGTTTCAGGAAATAATGGGTGGGAATTCAAGTAGCTCTAGGTAATATTCCCACGAATACATGATATGAGGTTGGGATTCAACTTCTAGTGATTCGCTTGTCACGGTCGATTTTACACTGGCTGCGTTGCATCTTAAAGAATCCTTGGCTATGATGATTCGGGGATGCAATGTCCTTTGTAACTCATGCCCGGGGGCCTCATCACAAAAACTTTGGACGAAATCTCTATCATATATTTGTTCCTATTGTTACCTTGCTTATTTATTCTATCATTGTCTCAAGTGGCTTCTCGATAAGTTGATGTACCATTAAGCTATGGATTTCATTCGTTCAATTTTGTTCGGATGTTCATTGTGAAGACTAGATGTTGCACATATCTATCTTTTGACTCAACATATCTATCATTGCTATAATGGCTAACGGTTGTCGTCATCTCCAGGACGGCACCCAAAAGAGTTCCCAACCAGAACCCAGAGGGTGAAGAAGAGTGTCCACCTTCCCCTCCTCCTCCGCTTGAGGCATGGAGAGCGGTCATGCAAGCAACCACTGCAAACACCCAGATGCTCCTGCAATAGATGTAGAGCTGGAAGGCAAACCAAGGAAATCAAGGCAATCAAGGGAACCAAGGCCAAGGAGATCTGTTCAATCAACCTCACTTTGCATCGCTCAACCAATTCCTTGCAAACCAGCCCAAGTCTTTCAGCTACTATGTTGATCCGCTCGATGCCGAGGATTGGCTCACAGACATCAAGAAGCATTTCGAGTGTCGAGTGGTCACCTTACAAACCAGTGTCAATGAAGGCACGCGTGAAAAGTTCCGCAACCTCAAGCAAGACATCATGTCTGTTTACCAGTACAATGTGAAGTTTCAGAATCTTGCTCCTTATGCGAAGCAAGACATTCCTGACCAGAAGAGCAAGATATATCAGTTCGGGGGTGGTCTTAAGGTTGAATTTCAACTTTCTCTCACTCTGTTCGAGACAAATGAGTTTGACCAATTTTACAATCTAGCCCTCAAGCAAGAGGCAGCTCACCTCAAGTGTGAGGCTCCCAAAAATAGGATAAGAGATGGTGTTCACTCCTTCTCCTCCTCACAAGTGGTCGCAAAGCAACAGAAGTTCTGGATTCCGCCTCCTCCACCATTCCACTCTCCATTTCAGAACAAGCAGTCAGGTGGTCGTGGATCTTCCCACTCACCCAACCCGAGCAACCAGTCCAAGTCTCAGTACCAAGCTCCAAAGCCAGGCGGTTTTCCTCACCGCCCACTCTCAGAGGTTACGTGCAACAAGTGTGGCTAGAAGGGTCACTATGCAAACAAGTGTACTCAAAGGCACCATCCGCCTCCTCCACCTGTCAGGCCAGCAAGCAACTCTATTGTCAAGCACACTCCCAAGTATGCGAGAGTGAACCTGATGAACGGAGCTCAAGCAAAGGTTTATTTTGATGTGATTATGGGTAATCTTTCGGTTAACTCAATTCCTACAAAAGTCTTGTTTGATTCTAGTGCATCACTTTCTTTCATGTCATATCCATTTGCATCTGAGCACAATGTGGGCACAGTGGCCTTGCCAAGGGCGTTGCAAGTTATTTCCCCGGGAAAGCTCATGACTTCTAGCTTGTTAGCTCCGGATATCTCCATCAAGGTGGGCAATTATAAATTTCTGGCTTCCCCAGTTGTTCTCGGCAACTATGACATTGATCTAATTCTTGGAATGGACTGACTTTCCAAGCATAATGCATTACTCAACTGTGCCAAAAAAGAGGTGAATATGACTCATCCTTCCGAAGATGTCGTTATCTTTGCGGCTTGGGACAACACCATCCGGTTATTCTCTCTTAAAGAAGAGGGCGAAATTAATGCCATCTCCTAGATTCCAGTCGTTTGTGAATATGAGGACGTATTTCCTGAAGAGCTTCCAGGGATGCCTCCCGACCATCCGGTGGAATTCGTCATTGAACTCGAGCCTGGCACCAAATCGGCTTGTAGTCGTCCATACAAGCTGAGCCCACACGAGCTGAAAGAATTGATGAGGCAGTTGGACGAGCAAGAACGCATGGGTCTGATCAGACCATGTTCTTCTCCATGGGGTTGTGGTGTTCTGTTTCTCAACAAGAAGGATGGCACGGAACGACTGTGCGTCGATTACCATCCATTGAACAAGAAGACAATAAAGAACAAATACCCTCTCCCCAACATCAATGAACTATTCGAGCAGCTCAAAAGAGCCAAGGTATTTTCCAAGCTTGATCTCCGAATGGGCTACCATAAAATTCCTATCCGTGAAGAGGATATTCCTAAGAACGCTTTCTGGACAAGCTTCGGCTCATATGAATACACGGTCTTGTCTTTTGGTCTTGCAAATGCTCCACCAACTTTCTCTCGGATGATGCACTATGTGTTCAACCCGTACACCAACGAGTTCGTCCTCGTGTACCTCGATGATATCCTGGTTTTCTCCAAGAAGAAGAAATATCACGCGAAACACCTCCGTTTGGTTCTTGACAGGCTCCGAGAACACCACTTTTATGCGAAGTTCTACAAATGTGAATTCCGGCTTTAAGAAGTTCTTGATCTAGGTCATATCATCTCTGCCAAGGGCATTTAAGTTAACCTCGAGAAGGTCGAAGCTATTGTGAAATGGGAGCCTCCTCAGAATGTCAAACAACTCCAAAGTTTTCTCGGCCTCGCAAGCTATTGCAGAAGGTTTGTGGAGAACTTCTCCAAAAATGCCAAGCCGTTATCCAACCTCCTCCAGAAGAATGTCATGTATTCGTGGACTCCTGAGTGTGATGTGGCATTCAATACACTCAAGGAGAAGCTCGTTTCTGCCCCGGTAGTTACTCCTCCAGATGAGTCCAAGCCC
Source organism: Secale cereale (assembly GCA_902687465.1). Lineage (NCBI taxonomy): Eukaryota > Viridiplantae > Streptophyta > Magnoliopsida > Poales > Poaceae > Secale > Secale cereale. The sequence goes on along the minus strand of LR738712.1, from coordinate 751,470,798 downwards.
TAAGAAGTGTTCTGTGATGCTTCATTGCAAGGCCTCGGCAGTGTTCTCATGCAAGACAAGAAGATTGTCGCATACACTTCGTGTCAGCTGAAACCAAACGAGTTGGCAATAGTTGTCCATGCCTTGATCACGAGGAGACACCTTTTGTTGGGCAGACAAGTTGACATCTGAACCACATATGCCCTAGAGGCAATAATAAAGTTATTATTTATTTCCTTATATCATGATAAATGTTTATTATTAATGCTAGAATTTTATTAACCAAAAACTTGGCACATGTGTGAATACATAGACATATAGAGTGTCACTAGTATGCCTCTACTTGACTAGCTCGTTAATCAGATATGCTCGTTAATAATCACCTAGTATACTCTACTTGACTAGACATGAGTTGTCATTTGATGAACGGGATCACATCATTAGAGAATGATGTGATTGACTTGACCCATTCCGTTAGCTTACCACTTGATCATTTATTATGTTGCTATTGCTTTCTTCATGACTTATACATGTTCTTATGACTATGAGATTATGCAACTCCTCAATACTGGAGTAAAACTTTGTGTGCTATCAAACGTCACAACGTAACTGGGTGATTATAAAGATGCTCTACAGGTGTCTCCGATGGTGTTTGTTGAGTTGACATAGATCGAGATTAGGATTTGTCACTCTGATTGTCGGATAAGTATCTCTGGGCCCTCTCGGTAATGCACATCACTACAAGCCTTGCAAGCAATGTAACTAATGAGTTAGTTGCAGGATTATGCATTACGGAACGAGTAAAGAGACTTGCCAGTAACGAGATTGTACTTGGTATGATGATACCGACGATCGAATCTCGGGCAAATAACATATCGATGACAAAGGGAACACCATATGTTGTTATGCGGTTTGACCGATAAAGATCTTCGTAGGATATGTAGGAGCCAATATGAACATCCAGGTTCCGCTATTGGTATTGACCAGAGATGTGTCTCGGTCATGTCTACATAGTTCTCGAACCTATAGGGTCCGCACGCTTAAGGTTCGATGACGATTTATATTATGAGTAATGTGATTTGATGACCGACCTTTTTTCGGAGAACCAGATGAGATCACGGACATGACGAACTGTCTCGAAATGGTCGAGATGTAAAGATCAATATATTGGAAGGCTATATTCGGACATCGGAAAGTTTCCGAGTGATTCGGGTATTTTCGGAGTACAGGAGAGTTACGGGAATTCGTATTGGGCCTTAATGTGCCATACGGGAAAGGAGAGAAAGGCCTCAAGGGTGGCCGCGCCCCCTTCCTAGACTGGTCCGAATTGGACTAGGGAAAGGGGGCGCCCCCTTCCTTCCTTCTCCTTCTCCCTTCCCCTTTTCCTATTCCATGTGGGAGGTGGAATCCTACTAGGACTAGGGATTCCTAGTAGGACTCCACACTTTGCCGCGCCCTATGAGGGCCGGCCTCCTCCTCCCTCCATCCTTTATATACGTGGCTAGGGGGCACCCCATGGACACACAAGTTGATTTTAGCCGTGTGCGGTGCCCCCCTCACAGATACACACCTCAGTCATATCATTGCAGTGCTTAGGGGAAGCCCTGCGCCGGTAGCTTCATCATCACCGTTACCACGCCGTCGTTCTGACGAAACTCTCCCTTGACGCTCAACTGGATCAAGAGCTCGTGGGACGTCATCGAGCTGAACGTGTGCTGAACGCGGAGTTGCCATACGTTCAGTGCTTGAATCGGCTGGATCGCGAAGACGTTCATCTACATCAACCACGTCACTAGACGCTTCCGCTTTCGGTCTACGAGGTATGTAGACACACTCTCCCCACTCATTGCTATGCTTCTCCTAGATAGATCTTGCATGATCGTAGGATTTTTCATGAAATACTACGTTCCCCAACGGTGGTATCAGAGCCAGGTTTATGCGTAGATGATATGCACGAGTAGAACACAATGAGTTGTGGGCGATAATAGTCATACTGCTTACCAGCATGTCATACTTTGATTCGGCAGTATTATGAGATGAAGCGTCCCGGACCGACATTACGCGTACGCTTACGCGAGACTGGTTTCACTGTTACGAGCACTCGTTGCTTAAAGGTGACCGACGGTTGTCTGTCTCTCTCACTTTAGTTGAATCGAGTGTGGCTACGACCGGTCATTGTGAAGGTTAAAACATCACACTTGACAAAAATTCGTTGTGGTTTTTGTATGCGTAGGTAAGAACGGTTCTTGCTAAGCCCGTAGCAGCCGCGTAAAACTATCAACAACAAAGTAGAGGAGGTCTAACTTGTTTTTGCAAGGCATATTGTGATGTGATATGGTCAAGACATGATGAGTTATACGTTATTGTATCAGATGATCATGTTTTGTAAAGTATCGGCAACCGGCAGGAGCCTTATGGTTGTTTCTTTATTGTATGAATTGCGAAGGCCATGTGATTGCTATGAGTTAGCGATAGTAGTAGTAGCAATAGTTGGTGCGACGACCATGACACTACGATGAAGATCATGGTGTCTAGCCGGTGACGCTGGAGATCATGACGATGCTTTGGAGATGGAGATCAAAAGCACAAGATCATGATGGCCATATCATGTCACATATTTTGATTGCATGTGATGCTTATGTTATTATGCTTCTTATTTTGCTTAGTACGGCGGTAGCATTATAAGATGGTCCCTTACAAAATTTCAAGGTACAAGGGTTCTCCCTGAGTATGCGCCGTTGCGAAAGTTCGTCGTGCCGAGACACCACGTGATGATCGGGTGTGATAAGATTTGTTGGGGATCGTTGCAGAAATCAAAAAAAATTCCTACGCAACACCAAGATCTATATAAGGAGTCTACTAGCAACGATAGGGGAGTGCATCTTCATACCTTTGAAGATCGCGATGCGGAAGCGTTGCAAGAACGCGGATGAAGGAGTCGTACTCGTAGCGATTCAAATCACGGTTGATTTTGATCTAAGCGTCGAACAACGGCGCATGCGCGTTCAACACACGTGCAGCCCGGTGACGTCTCCTGCGCCTTGTTCCGGCAAGGAGAGAGGGAGAGGTTGGGGAAGACTCCATCCAGCAGCAGCACGACGGCGTGGTGGTGATGGAGGAGCCTGGTAATCCTGCAGGGCTTCGCCAAGCACCGCGGGAGAGGAGTAGTAGTAGGGAGAGGGGGAGGGCTGTGCCAGGACTTGGCTGGGGCTGCCCTCCCACCCCCCCCCACACACACA
>LR738712.1:751360818-751467461 GCA_902687465.1 Secale cereale | reverse complement strand
ACACACACACACATATATATATATATATATATATATATATATATATATATATATATATATATATATATATATATATATATATATATATATATATATATATATATATATATATATATAGGGGCCAGGGAGAGGGGGGCCGCCCCCCTTAGATGGGATCTGAGGAGGGGGCGGCTGCCAGACGGGGTGCCTTGCCCCCCAAGGCAAGGGGGCACCCCCTTAGGGTTCCCCCCAAACCCTAGGCGCCTTGGGCCCTTGGGGGGGGGCGCACCTGCCCACCAGTGGCTGGTTAAGCCATGCTAGTGGCGCACCACTTTTGCTTACTAATGGCGCACTAGTTGTGCGCCACTAGGACAACGCCATTAGAATTAAATACTAATGGCGTACCCCAAGTGCGCCATTAGTATCTGGTGTACTAATGGCACACCACACAGTGCGCCATTAGTATAGCCCACCGTGCGCCATTAGTATACCTCCCAGGGGGCCATATGTACCCATGTGCTTTGGCATACTTGTCGGGCATACTTGTCGGGGATACCCACGTCCACAAGGTTAAGAGCTTTGTGCTTTACCAACCGAGCAGTGGACGCTTCAATATAATGGATTAATACTTGTGTACCTTGAATTATTGACAGGAGCAATTGGTAGCCCCCAAGGGCAGGCTCAATATGATGTGATGAGTCGGGTCTTCAATAAGGTGAGCAAAAAATGACTTTGCATTAGCCCCCAAGTGTCATGGTGTATGCTTCGAGCGACACGAGACTTGTGTATTTTATGTAATCTCAATTTGAATAATGTAGCCCCCAAGTGTCGGGCTGTAAGCCTACAGCGACTCGGGACTATTCCTTTGTAAAATAAATCATACCATTGACCATATGATATCCATTGCGCTGAAGCGACTTTGAAAACCTCAATCATAATATTGGTTATTGATAACCATAACAAACATCGAGCCATGTTGGCTATTTAAAGATCTGAAGAATATAATTCGGTTAGAAAACCGGTTCCAGTGATATTTGATCACAACCAGGCCGAGTTAATAAACACCGGTCATTATTTTATCTCATACTAGCAACTTATAGTCGAAAGCCAGGCCGGTTTAATTAACACCGGTCATTATCTTACCTGTGATTAAATGTACCTGACGTCCTTAATCCGGCAGGCATAATTGAATGCGTAGATTCTGATGAGGCTCTTGGCTCTTTTGGCGTTTGCCCAATGATTGTTCCGGGTTATGATAAACGCCGGTTTAAATCATGCTGGTGTTCTATGACCCAGACTTTTGTAGATATGTGGTCAACTTCGAAGTTGCCCAGTTCCGGATCAAAAACTTGGTTAACCACATAAAATTTTGAAAAATCACAAAACACAAAACACTGTTGCAAATAAGAGCATTTAGTCGAGGCTTTTTGCGAGCTGCCAGGCTCCATATTTTCCAATCAATGGATGCGACCCAAGGAGCTATGATTCAGTTTGCCAATCAATGGGTGCAATCCAAGGAGCAATGATTTCTTTTGTCAATCAATGGATGTAATCCAAGGAGCAAGAACTTTCTTTTGTCAATCAATGGATGTAATCCAAGAGCAAGAACTTTCTTTTGCCAATCAATGGATGTAATCCAAGGAGCAAGAACTTTTCTTTTGCCAATCAATGGATGTAATCCAAGGAGCAAGAACTTTTCTTTTGCCAAGCAATGGATGTAATCCAAGGAGCAAGAACTTTTATTTTGCCAATCAATGGATGTAATCCAAGGAGCAAGAACTTTTCTTTTGCCAATCAATGGATGTAATCCAAGGAGCAAGAACTTTTCTTTTGCCAATAAATGGATGTAATCCAAAGAGCAAGACCTTTTCCTTTGCCAATCAATGGATGAAATCCAAGGAGCAAGAACTTTTCTTTTGCCAAACAATGGATGTAAACCAAGGAGCAAGAACTTTTCTTTTGCCAATCAATGGATGTAATCCAAGGAGCAAGAACTTTTCTTTTGCCAATCAATGGATGTAATCCAAGGAGGAAGAATTTTCTTTTGCCAATCAATGGATGTAATCCAAAGGGCGATGATTCGAATACGATCATATAAACCGGACCAGAAGTGATTAATCGAGGATTCGAATATGATTTGTAGCCCCCTAGTGACCGTGGAGGTAGGGTACCTAAGAAAGAGTTGCGCTTGAATGGCAACTCCTGGTTGGTCCCTTATAAAATTGTCCAGGGGTGCCGGTTTAATGAATAGACCGGATCGCAGGGCGGACAGTAAAAACGACCGCAGCATTAGAGGCAGCACATTCACATGAATCGGCCACGGTATTGTAAACCGGCGGAGATGAGCAAGCTGTCATCCGTGTTATAAACCGGTGCGGATGCGTAAACCAGCCGTCCGTGGCGTGGTAAGGCGGCGCATATTGGTCCTTAAGTTTGCACCAATATGTCGGTTTGGGGTCCTGCATTTAGATAACTTTGCAGACTGGAGTAATTGCTCTTTTAATGAAAGCGATATGTAATATAAAAACATAATGGATGGACTTCACCTGATACGCCGGGCCATGGCGTTGTATGCTAGCACGAGCGAGTTGCCCTCCACGTTGTAAGCCGGTGTGGTCACAAGAGACGGCCACCTTGTAGCAAACCGGCGCGGTTGCGAGGGAACGGCCACGGCATTGCGAACCGGTACGGTCGCGAGAGACGGCCACAGCATTGTAAACCGGTGCGGTCGCGAGATTCGGCCAGGGCGGTGTAAACCGGCGCGAGAACCCGTAGAACAACGACGACCACTTGTGTCAAACGATGTTTGGCGTGCCTTTATCTCCGTGGTATAATACCATTTTATAATGAATAAATTTGCTGCATATAAAATACAGCAGGGCGAGTAATATTTGCTCGGATGAGTTAATATTTATTAAAAATAAATAGGATAGATACCACCTGATTCGCCTGGAAAACAGATGAGTCGGCCACGACATTGTAAGCCAGCGCGGTCGCGAAAGACGTCCACGATGTTGTAAACCGGTGCGGACGGGTGAGTCGGCAGCGGTGTGAGAAAACGGCATGGACACGGGTGATCCGGCCGCGGGCACGGACGACGAGTCAGTCCCGTGTGATGATGAAGCGGGAGGGAGCAACTTACTCACGTATCCGTCCACTAGCATGGTATGGACAAGTCCTAGTGTAAAAATATTGACGCGCGCGCCTTTGCGACACCTTTGTAACAAATAATGGTCCTGCGAAAAAATACCAAAGACCAGAGTAACTGTTCGTAGACAAATTACTGTATATAGATGAAATACATAAGATGGACATCACCTGATGTGTCCTTTGGACAAATGGGTCGCATGTGATTTGATCAAATAATGGCCCTCCTTCTAGCGCCATAACTATGCATCCATCTCGATCCTTTAGTAACTTGAAAAGCCACGCATATGTCAATAGCTCGGCGCGGCACGGAGCAGGCAGCTGCTCGGTCAGTCGCAGGGGCGAAGGTGCCTTGGAGGTAGCGGGTGGCTCGGAGTGCAGCCGCGCATGACGCTGGCCGCGGACGGCGCTGAGCGCGTCGGCCTCAATCAAGGCGTCGAGCCACTGCTCGATCGTAAATGGGGTCCTCATCGGAATAACCGGAGCAATACTTAATTCCTTCGGGACTCATAATCGAAGGGGTCAGGTGGAGGCGTGCTGAAGCGACTCAGAGTCGAGATTTGGGCGGCTCGGTCTCGGCGCTCGGAGGTCCATGGAAGTGCAGGGTGCGCGGTGCCAGCCACTGCAGGCAGAGAACAAGGCGAGGTGACATATTTTAGCGGAGGCGGCAGTACACACGGCTCACGGCAGGCGGCGATTCATCACAGCTACGGCTGAGTCCGGTGATGGCGAGCTGAGGCAGCTAGAGACTCGAGGCCGCGTACGTGGCCATGGGCCGCTGGCGGGGGCGGAGCTCGAAACGGACCGGCTCAGCAACGGAGATGACGGCTTGAAACCAAACCAGACGGCAGCAGACTGGCGAAGCACGGGCCACATCAATGAACGGCGGTAATGACCGCGACCCTCAGGCGGCGTCCCGAGGCAGAGTAAGACAGCGGAGGCAGCAACTCTGACAGCTTGTGCTCCGGCTGAGGAGGTTCATGGCGGAGCGGTTACTCGTAGAGGTGGAAACGGCTCGACAATTGATGCTGGTTGGCTGGGCTGGTTGTTCTTGTTTACTTGATGCAGCCGCGACTCGAAGCTGTGGAGGCGGATGGGCCCGTCCGTGCCACGGCGGCGACGGGCGGCCAGAAGCGAAGTTGCAGCAACGGCTGTATGGCCGTAACTAACTCCGCATCTTGGCAGTGTTTTTGGAAGCAGGCGCTTCACCAATGGATTATCCTCTTTTCATATGTAATTGACCGGTACTCATGGCAGTATTAGTAGTACTCATATGTAATTTACCTTTGTGTCACGTGGATTAGTAGCACCAAACAGCCTCTGGACTAGAGACTATCGCCAAGCCCCAGAAACTTAAAGAATTGGGCGGATTGGACAGCGGAAACCCCTTGTCCGTTTCGACGGAAACTGTGACCTGACCGCTTGCAAGACTCGGTGAAACTAATCTCTCATCGGTTTAACAAATCATCTCGTGTCGGCGGCGCACAGAACGTTAGACCCCAATTATTTTCCATCTCAATCTGGTCTTCGCTATTCGGACCACTCGTCGTGTTGATGATGTAGATTCTTCTGTAATCCGGCACATCGCGAGCTTCTCGTTCCATAGAAAAGATCCCTCCAAGAACTCAACACCACCGTGCGCAGGCCCCACGGTGGGCGCCAACTGTCGTGGAATTAACACGTCAGATGTCCGATTTAGCGGACTTAGTCGTGAGGCCGCGCATCTATGTAGTAGCTTGAGACGGGTCGAGCGGAATCGAGAGACGCGATGCAAGACAAAGGTTTAGACAGCTTCGAGCCCCGGGAAACATCATCCGGTAATAACCCTACGTGTTGTTTGAGGCTAGCTCTCATTATGATCCTCCTGGTGTCGCCGGTAAACCGGCTCTTTGTGTCTAACCCTAGAAACTTGTCAGAACTTCTCCTCCCTCCTTGGGGAGCCCTGTCCCTCCTTATATATGTTGAAGGGGCGGGTTACATGTAGAGTCCTAATAGGATTAGGATTGCTTTATTACAAGGAGTCATAATCTTGCTTCCTTTGTAGGAGAATATCCCTTATGCTTTCTTCATAAACCGGCCCACCATACATGAACCGGCCTTCCGGGCCTTGGGCCTTGTCATCCATGATCCGCCTGCCGGGTTACTAGTAAATCGCCAAGTGTAAACCGTCTCAAGTAAACCACCAAGTCCGGCCGGGTTATAATTTCGGCCGGTTCATACCGCGGGGTATATCTCCGACAATACTAATGGCGCACTAGAGGGTGATGCGCCATTAGTTTCATTTGTACCGTGCGCCATTAGAGTTTTGGGTGGTGCGCCACTACTATGAATATTAGGGATTTGTTTTTCTTTTCTGATATTTTCACAGGATACAAAATATATTATTGGACAGAATTTAGACAACACCACACAGAAACAGCAGATTCATCGAATACAATAGAAGATTAGTCTCCGAATACAATTCATCATATTAGTCTCTGAATTCAAAAGACCGAACAAAGATAGAACATTACAAGTATCGAGACCGCGAGTAGCGAGTTTGTCTTCACATTGCAAGTCGATATCGATCATCTAAACTACCATCACATAGAAGAGAGCTGCGGTCATCACGATGAGCATCATCGCGATGAAACTCGTCTTCATGCGGTTCGTCCAACGCTCCCTCCTCTCTCCCGCTAGATAGCGCGCGTATCTAGATTCCGCCTACGCCCTAGTGGTGTACCCTTTGTAACTGTTACCGCTGAAACGGTGAACTTGTCTCCGGCACTCCTTCCAAACGTCGTAGAGTCTGGGAACCTTACCCTTGTACACGACATACGACCGCATCGCTATGCCCTAGCCAAACGAAACGTTATTACCAATTGACATACAATACATAAGCAATATATAAGTATGCAACAAAAGGATCGGAAGAGAAAAGCAAGACATTAATAGCATCGGTTACATCTAAGTTGAACGATTGTCCAAACCAAAGAGACATACAAGTTCATTAAAGTTTGATTACAACATGAGCCAACCGATGTTTCAGAACTAGACATAGCATCACTACTTTCGACTCGACTCAAGGGACCGGAGCTTGGATGAAGCCACCATCTATCGTGGGAGTCATGAAATTGCGGGCGTTGTCAGCCTGCATTTGTAGCGTTGTGTCTATGTCACGGTTGGAAGGTTGATTTCTGAGGTTCAACTGCCTCGAGGTACGAAGGATATCTTGATGGATGATTCCCGCAAACTCCGATTGGATGCGAAAGAGTTCTTGTCTGATGTACGCGTCCTGGATTGCCGACAAGTTCGCGGCCCAATCTTTGAGTTTATCTGGTAGCAGAAGGTGATTATGGCCCCGTACGATCACCCGCATGTCATGCATGGCGTAGTAGGCACCCTTCTGACTGCCAGGCGACTGCTTGACGCAGCAGAACAATGTATTGTGGGCGAACATGTGCTTGCCGTACTTGCGAACTGGCCTGGTGAAGGTGCCTCCATATTTTTCGTAGCCAGGGAGAACATCATCAAGAACTTTCTTGACATTTGTGTAGTCTATCTGCGACTGACGGTCCGAGTCGAAATACGTGGCCATGGAATATTTCGGGCTTAAGAGGATGAGTGTGCAATGTGTGTCACTGCACAAAACATGAAATGTCAAAAAAAAAACGATCGAAATCTAAGAAATCATATGTTACGGGGCGGTTGAGGGGACGACTTACTCGGGAAATTAAGGCACGAGGAAGTTATCCTTATCTCGGTTTGCCAGAATGATGCCTTTGAGGTAAGAACTCGACACTTGCCGGTGCCCAGCGCTGCCCAAGATCTTGGCACACATGTAGAAGGGGTCGACTATCACGATGTCAGGGTTTTGTCTCTAATGGTCCGCATCTCCATACTCAGCGAAAATAGCCGAACGAAGGTGTAGTGGGGCGGATGAAGGTTAAACATAGCGAAGATGTCATCAAACTGCAGGACGATCGTACCCCCGATGGAGTTATCCACAAAGCCCTTGCCCTCTGGCAACTTGGCCACGAAAAACCGGGTATGCCACATCCTTCTCTCTGAGATGCCGCTTCTCCAAAGAAAGAACACTGTCATGCAGACTCCGCATAGCACCGGTTGTAGCATTGAGCATATTAGTCGGTAGCATCGGCCTACCCGCCACATTCACCCTCCTTATTATATCCTTAGGTGAAGGTGGCCCGTCCTGAGCACGGATCATGCTCGGTGCCGGCTGGCTCGCACCCTTGTTACTCTTTCTTTTCCATCCCTTATTGTTCTGCTGTAATGGGACCGAGTTCTGCTCACAGACCGCCTTCTTGAGTGTGCTAGGGCTGATAATATTTTGTACCTCGGCGATCTGAGGCTTGGTGAAGTCGGCAGCTGGAGGCGTCTCCTGATAACTGAACGCCAGACGACGCCTGTTGCAACCGAATTTCTCCGTGGTACCAGCTAGATCGCGATCGTCTTTTGTAGGGTTGGGTTCTTGAGAAGGAGTCCCCATGAATTCGACATCGTACCCATGATCGGCAAAGTACTTATCGACGTTGGCAAATGTACCGTCGTCGTTGTCGCCGTCGTCGTCCGGATCCTGTGCCATATGCATGTTCAGATCCTGTGCCATAGGGATGTCCGGCATGTCCGGTAGCGTTGAGGCGGTCTTGCCATGGCTTGGCGCCGGCACGACTGGCGGTGTTGTCTTTGGAGTGGTGTCCCCCGCCCCCAAACGAATCTGGCTCTTTGGCCAAAGCAGGGGCTAGCTTAGGCAGGCGCTGAGGGTCATCACATCATCATCGTCGGCCCCCGCGGGTCGAATCGGAGGTAACAACTCGTCGCAGCCTGGCAGCACCCGAACCAGTTGAACCCAATACACGGTGGGTGGCATCGGATTATTGTGGAACATGGGGTTGCCTGGTTGAACAATTCTGCCCTTGGCGACATCGACCAACTCGCCGTTCACGAAGTGCAGGAGAGTGCACGGAACGTCGGCGGCGCCCTCCGAAAACATGTAGGGCATCAGGGATGCCCAGTCAAAGGCAAGGAGATGAAGTCCTCGGCCGAGAGGCTTAATTAGTTACCATGATGATGGCGTCGAGCTCGGCTAATGTCGTGGCACCGCCAACAGCGGGCGTGAAATTGACGGAGGTGCCGCATGTTGCAGAGGTGTCGGCCGACGTACACCCGGGTGCATTAAGATCCAATGCCCGTGCCGTTGTCGGAGAAACCAATGCCGCCTCCGTCGGACACACCAATGGCCCCGCCTGCATGTTTTGCGAGTTGCTGGCCGTGAAGCTGGGAATCGAGGGCGGCCCCTGTTGGCCGCCCGCAATCCACGTCGTCAGCCCATGAATCAAGGTAGGAATAATGCCGGTGAGCGTCCATCCCAGTTGTTGTTGCACTTGCTCTTGGACAATCTCCGGAATCTGCGCCACTTGTGCCTTGAGTTCTTGAACCTCACGCGACTGGCTTTCCGATCTGGTCTTTTTCTCCTTTCGCCCACCAGCGTTATAGTATGACGACCATTTTGTGGCCAAGCCTTTGCCGGCCACATGACCAGCTGACGACGGTTTACTGAGCTTATCCTTTTTTTTCATTACATTCAACGCCCTATTTAGAGTGGTGTCCCAAGGAGTGCTCTGAGTCGACCCCGCGCTACTGCTTTCAGTCGCCTGCGGAAAGAATGTGAACCATTTAGAAATTTGTCTTCATTAATTAGAAAGCAACCATATGGAGCTAATTACGCGGGGGTGTATTCCTTACCAGAACAACCTCAAGGGCCCTGGTCTTCGGATCCGTGGTGAGCTCCTTTGTTACCGGGTCCTCCTTGTACCGGGCCCTGAAAAAGTTCCTGGTCTGCTTGTCACTGTATTTATTGAAGAGGGGCGGTAGGCCTTGCTCGGCACGCTCCGCGTCCTCCTTGTCCCCTATAGGCTCCTCCACTCTGTAACCGCCGAGACCGAGTGTGTGTTCCCCTAAGTTCAACTCCCGCATTTCTTTCCCCCACTGACTTGATTCGGAGGTTGCGCTACTCTCGCACTTGATCTTGAACTCCTTGTAGTCATCTTTGCTGATCGAAGGATTTTTCGCCTTGATCTTCTCATAACCAAAACCTTTGTCAATCATTCTCTTCACCGAGCTTCTCCAAGTAGACAGGGCCGTGCTCATCCTCGTGAGGGTGACATTGTTAACTTTATTCCCTCTGAGGCATGTGTTTTCAAATTCAGCGGTGAACTTGTATCGTTCGTGCAGCTTCCTGAAGAGGAGGTTGAGCAAATTCCCTCGGTCCTTATGCCTTAGGTTCTCGGTGTTGATCGAGACGGTGCTCCGGAGAATGCACCCAAGCTGAACCAAGTACCCCTTGACTATTTCTTTGGGTGCCGTTGGATTCCCGTCAGCGTTCACTTGAGTAAATTCCACCTTGACGGTGCGGAGCACGGTCGGGCGCCGGTCCTTCCGTTGCCTCTTCGGTTGGCTGCCATCTGTGCGTGCGCTGCCATCATCAGTGGTGGCATCCTCGGCGGCACCATCAGTGGTGTCATCCCCGACGGCACCATCAGTGGTGTCATCCTCGGCGGCACCATTAGTGGTGTCAGGATCGGTGTCTTTCACGGTGTCCTCATAGCAGTGAGGTTGTTCCTCCATCTCCTGGGACAGCTACCAGAATGGCTTGCCGCCCGAACTGTTGGCCTCATCGTTATGGGCCATGTTTCTCTCTAAATAGGAAAAAAATTGGTCAAAAATTTGGTTATTGTCAAGGAACAAGATCATGATCTCATAATTTAGGGTTTGTTGACATCAAGGCATCCTAGAAGCTAAGCTTTTATCATTTAGGGCTTGTCGATGCCGAGGCACCCTAAAAGCCTAAGCTTTCATCATTTAGGTTTTTATCGACACCGAGGCACCCTAAAAGCCAAGGTTTTATAATTTATGGTTTGTCGACGCCAAGGCCCATGCATAACACAAGAGGCAGTTGATCCTAATTAAATAAGTACTAAGATACCCCGACCCATGCATTAGTCGCCAGTACCCCATATGTCCGATTTTTAGCAAAGTCATGCTAAAATTCACGGAAAATTTCAGCATGACCTTTGCTGAAAATGGGACATATGGAGTACCCGAATTTGCTGGAACGGAAGTTAATCGACATTCCAGCAAACTCAAGGGCCTCTCGGGTTACTTACAAAATCATTATCCCCGCGTAATGAAGTCGCCAATGGGTCATTTTAGAAGATCACAAGTAGCATCATCACAAGTACAACATCATCACAAGTACAGCAGCAACAGAAGTGAATACAGGCATAACAGCAGCAGCAAGAGTTAAGAAAAAGTTGCAGAAGCTTGTAAAACTATACTTTGAAGTTCAAAAGGTGAGTAGCTTAGCATGTGATTACAGCAGCAGTGAATACAACAGCAGCAGTGAATACTTTGAAGTACAACAACAGCAGAAGTGAATACATGCATAACAGCAGCAGTAAAAGACACATCGAGTATCATGCAGTGTAGCCACTTAAGCATCTCAACAACTTAGTGATAAGTGACTACATGAAGAGTAGAGGACCATCATGTTTTCTTGACAAGAAGCAAAGTTTGCCTGTCAGTGTGACAAATTCCTGTTTGAAAGAAAGGCCCTATATATGGGGGTAGCTACTAGCTAATTGCCTAAAGGTGTGGCTTTGATGCGACTGGACGCATAATTTCAATCTTTGTCGATAAGTATCGAGCATTCATGTCACGGAGAAACGAGGAGTTCTAATTACATGTCTTGCTCAATCATATGAATATATCATGAGCTAACAACATGAAAATGTCTTTTGACTAATCTTTCTATGATTGACGCAATTATTTGCATTCCAGAACGTGCTGGAGCTGACGTTGTTGAGTGTGCATGCCTCATCGGACTCCCCAAGTTTAAGGTACGCAAGGTGAAACAACCCTATTGCTAAAAAGTTGCTACTACATGTATTGCACTATGTGACTAGGATATATATCAATCAGAAACGATGAACAACATAAGCACTCAGCTACCATGTTATCTAGAACAATCCTAATTTCAAAACCCTTGTAGGATACCTCTATTTTTACTTACATACCAAGTTAGGCTTATCTCTTCGAACACACTTGCTGTAAAACTGAACATATCAAGTTAGGCTTATCTCAATGACAGCTCAAGAAACCAAGAGTACTACTGTATTTCTGAAAAGCAATGGCATGACATATGCGCACGACCATATCCAATTTGCACAATGAGAAAATGACAGCTTCTTCTGTCCGTTGGTTAAAGACGATTTAAATTTGGCGTTATTTCTGTCGAATTGTGTCTTTTACGTCTACTGACACGTAGGTGTTGAGAAAGACAAATTTGTATTACTACTGTAATTTTCAAACAAAAGATACTGCAAATACATCCCCATTCTGCAGCTGCGCCACTGAAGGACTGGGAAGACTGAATACTCCCAAATTCATGGGAGGGAGTTGAGGTTTTTCCTGCTTTTGCACGCGCTTGCTCTGCTGCTGCCGGCAAAGGAGAGGAGAAGATGGGGGCGTGAGGGGTTACCTTGGGGCCTCTTCCTCCATGGAGTCCAACAACTGAAGCTCGTCGGCGGCCTCTTCCTCCTTCCTTGATGGGGCGGCGGCCTCTTCCTCCTTCCTTGTCAAGTGAGGGTCTTGTCGGAGGCGGCGGAGGGCTCCGGAAGCGGCGCTCGGGGGGGAGGCGGCGCTCGAGGGGGTGGATGGGGAGGATTATAGCAAGAGGGTGGTGGCGGGGGCGCGTGGGCGGCTGCGGCGCAGTGGGTCGGGGCAGCGGCGGCGGCGGCGCGGTGGAGAAGTACGAGAGGGGGATCGATATCGAAGTGAATCTGGCGAGAGGGAGGGACGAGGGAGGGACCAGGACTAGCTATGGGGGGAAGAATACTAATGGCGCACCTCCTCGCGGTGCGCCATTAGAATGTTTTTTTATAGCAATGGCGCACCAGCGGGACGGTGCGCCATAACTAATCTTTTTTTTAGATAGCAATGGCGCACCAGCCAGCGGTGCGCCATAAGTAATTTTTTTTGTTGCATCTAATAGTTTTTTAGAAAATGAATATGAATATCAAACAGTAATAATTTCTTTATAAAAATAGTAATAATGTTTTTTAAATATCATCCGATTTTTTATTTGAAAATATTTATGAATATAATAAAATATCATCAAATTTGTTATCTGAAAATACCATCAAATTTGTTATTTGAAAATATAATCAAATTTGTTTTCTGAAAATAAAATCAAATTTGTTTTTTTTTTTGGATTTTTAGTTGCATTCATTTGTGACGGTGGAGCGGGGGAGGGGTGCGGGGGTCGTCGGCGGTGGTGGAGCGGGGGAGGGTGCGGGCTCCTGGGGTGCTCGACGGCGTGGGGGATCTGGCGAGGGGGGATAGCGATCGAGATGGAGGGGGATTGAGATCGAGTGTCCTCATGAATATTCAATATTTTTTCATGAATTCAAAAAGTGCCCATGAAATACAATCGAGAAATGAAGATTACAATTTAAATACAATCGTTCTTAGCTAGCTAGCTATCTGTTCATAATCTTCTTGCCCTTTTTCGCAAATAAAGTTCTTCTGTGGAACAAACGTCCTTTAGGTAGGGTGGTCCTGCTTCTTCTTGTGTTGTATGCTGCTACTTCATCGTCGTCGTCATGTTCCATCTTCGGGTTGCCGTACTTGTCGAAGTCTTGCTCATTGGCGACTCCATCCATTCCGATGATCTTCCTTTTGCCTCTCCTCACGACAACACGACTGGGCTTAGACGGATCGGTAATGAAGAAGCATTGGTCCACTTGGGAAGCCAGTACCCATGGCTCATTTTTCGCGGTGATGTTTGCGCCCGTGTTCTTGGATTTGGCTTCGGGTATAACCATAGTGGTGAAATACCGGTCCTCTTGCAGGATGCTCTTGGCCAATCTGACACAAAACATCGGGACCTTCTCTCCAGCGTAGCTCAGCTCCCATATCTCCTCGACCCTTCCGTAGTATCTGTCCTTGTCGTTATCGTTGTAGGATTCCATCGTTACCCCGGAGTTATGATAACCATCGCTCTTCATGTCCTTGTCCTTGGTGTACAATGTGTAGCCATTGATATCGTACGCCTCATAGGTCATCAGGTTGTGCTCGGCGCCCTGTGACAAGGCGAATATGAGTTGTTCTTCTGGGGAAGAATCCTCATGTAAAGGGTACGACATAAGCTTCTGCTTGAACCAACGCATGAAACATGAGTTGTGCTCTTTGATTATATCTCCGTCCGTCCTTTGTTGGCCTCGGTAATTGTACGTCTTCTCAATAAAGGTTTTGTGCTCTACCACCCAAGGATCGACTATGTGTTGTAGCGCGACTAGGTTTGCCCTTTCAAAGTCGGTGAGTTGACCCTCGAAGTCGACATGCATTTCGCGGCGACACTCGTGGTGACCCCTCTAGCGATCCTGTCGAGGTGCCTGTTGACGGGCAGACTAACGGGGTTCTCGATGCCTAGATAATTCGTGCTGTAGGAGATGCACTCTTCGGTCAGGAAGCCCCTGTCTATGCTTCCCTCTAGACGTGACATGTTGTGAACGTATCCTTTGATGACACCATTCATCCTTTCGAACGGAATCATGTTGTGCAGGAACGTCGGCCTGAGTTGGATGATATCCTCCACGATATGGACCAGCAGGTGCACCATAACGTCGAACAATGCAGGCGGGAAATACATCTCAAGCTCGCATAGTATCACCACGATCTCTTCCTGTAGCCTTTTGAGTTGCCTCACGCCAACCGACTTCCGAGAGATGACGTCGCAAAAGTTGCATAGGCCAAATAGCGTTTCACGGACGTGCGTGTCCATGATCCCACAGATTGCAACTGGAAGTATCTGCGTCATCAGCATGTGACAGTCGTGAGGCTTCATCCTACTGAACTTCTGCTTCGCTGGGTCTAGGTATCTTCTTATCTTCCCCGCGTAAACGTAAGGAAGTTTTACTCCTACGAGGCAGGTGAAAAACTGCTCGATCTCCTCCTGACTTAGAGTGAAGCACGCGGGAGGGTAGTCATTTCCGGTCTTCTTGGCCTTTTTGCCTTCGCGACGACTTTCCGTGTCCTCCTTCGCCTCATCATCATCATCATTAGCGTGAAGCTCCTGCCTGATGCCCATTGATTTCAAGTCTGCCCTTGCTTTCGGCCCATCTTTGTTCCTCTCTGGCATGTTGAGCAGGGTACCAAGCAGACTCTCGCACACGTTCTTCGTGATATGCATGACATCAAGGCTGTGAGACACATGGTGGATCTTCGAGTGCGGCAAGTCCCAGAAAACATACCTTGATTTCCATACTTGCAGCAGCAGCTCTGGCGCCTTTTGCTTCTTTCCTGGCAGTGGGCAATCTTTCCAATTTTTCAACAGCTCGTCTATTTCCTCGCCGCTCCTCGTACGCGGGCGTCTTCGGGGTTCAGTTTCACCATCGAATAGATCCTTGCGTTTCCTCCACGGATCATCGTCGCGAAGCCACCTTCGATGTCCCATGAACACAGTTTTCGAAGACCCGGAATCTATATCTAGCTGGCGATACGTTGTGTAATCCATGCACCTGACGCATCCAGAAAATCCGTGGACCACCTGCCCCGCGAGATATCCGTAACCGAGATAGTCGTGCACCGTCGTGAGCAGTGCGGCTCTCATAGGGAAATATTCTTTCTCTGCGGCGTCACACGTATTGGCTGGCGTTTTCCACAGCGTGTCTGGCTCCTCTTTCAGCAGCCCCAGATACAGATTGATGTCGTTCCCTGGTTGTTTCGGCCCTTCAATTAGCATACTCATGTGAATGTACTTCCTCTTCATGCACAACCAGGGGGGGAAGGTTGTACATCCACACAAACACAAGCCAGGTGCTATGTGTGCTTCTCTGGCTGCCAAACGGATTGACTCCATCGGTGCTCGCGCCCAGCATGATGTTCCTTGGATCGTTCCAAAATTCTAGGTCTTCGAATTTCAACGATTGCCACTGGCTCGCATCCTTAGGGTGACTCAGCATCTTGTCTTTTTTATTTATCTCCGGATCATTTCCGTCATCTTCTCGCTTCTTCTCCTCCCTATCCGTGTGCCAACGCAGGAGCTTTGCTACCTTAGGGTCCGCAAAATACCGCTACAGACGAGGAGTGATTGGAAAGTACCACACCACTTTTCGAGGAGCTTTATTCAGCTTCTTGTATCGAGCGACGCCGCACACCGGACATATGGTAGACTCCGCGTGCTCGTCCCGATAAATGATGCAATTGTTCATGCACACATGGTATTTGACGTGCGGTAAATCCAGAGGACACACGATTTTCTTCGCCTCCTCGAAACTGGTCGGGCACTTGTTCCCCTTGGGAAGACGTTCGTGCCAGAATGACATGTTCTCGTCGAAGCATGCGTCGGTCATTTTGTGTTTTACCTTCATCTCCAGAGCCATGAGCGTTACTTTCAGGCGGGTATCCTCGGGCCTGCATCCTTCATACAATCGAGTAACCGCGTCTATCTCCAGTTGATACAGTTTGGCTTTCTCTTGGACGGCAGCTCTTGCATTATCCGTCTGCTTGAGAAGCAGCTCTTGAATATGAGGGTCCTGCACCCAGCCTCCATCGTCGTCTGTTCCGGCATCTTCATCTAGATAATAATCATGCCCTTCGTCTTGATCTTCCTCATCATCATGTCCGGCATCTTCTACATGATGACTGTGTACAGCATCACCGTCGTGATCATGTCCTGGAGATTCTTTGTCTTCTCGCCCGCCCTCGCCGCGGTGGTTGTCCTGCTCCCCTTCCTCATTTCTTGCCCGGCCATGGACGACGTCATAGTCATCTTCATCACCTTGCCACCGATAGCCAACCATGAAACCACGCAAGAGCAGGTGGTCCCGCACCTGCCCGGAATCCAGGTCCGCAATAAGGCTCTTCAGCTTGCATCTTCGACACAGATATCTTATTTCCGTCTCGTTATTTTGAAGCATCTCGGCCTTTGCGGAGCTCAAAAACCTATTCACGATGCCTTCGGTCATCGTGCGGACCATGGTTGCCTGCGGGGTAGAGCAAAACGATATTTTAGAACCAAGAAAAAATTTGGCATGACTTTCCCTAAAAATAGGACCAAAAAGAATGCATAGTGCCAAAATTCTCGCCGAGACGGAAATGAATCAACATTTCGGCAAAATATTGGCAACTATCGCATTTCAAATACCGGTACCTGCAAACACAAACATATATGCAACACCACAAACATATGCAACACCACAAACATACATAGATCTAGCTAGGCCATATAAAGTTCATGTGCACGTTTGTTGGAGCTCGAGGGAGAAAAAATGTACATCTACAACATAAAGATAGCTTCCCCCCCTTACATACCTATCAAAAAAAGGTAATTAAACCACTTAATTTTGATGAATCTATGGTGCAAATGAGGTGAGGAGGAGGAGGCAGCCGACGGAAGCTGGGAAGAGGAGGTGGAGAGAATGAAGTGGCGAAAGTGAGTGTGTAGGTGTGGCTGTCCAAAATATCTAGCTGGTCCCAGGTTACTAATAGCGCACCACTCACTAATGCGCCATTAGTAACCAGGGTTACTAATGGCGCACCAGCTTGAGGTGCGCCATTAGTAGTTTTGCAAAAGAAAAAAATGTATAGTACTGGCGCACTGAGTTGGAGGTGCGCCATTACTAATTAAACTAGTAATGGCGCACTATGCCACGGTGCGCCATTAGTATTTCTGGAAAAAACATTTGTTACTAATGGCGCACCGAGGGTCTCGTGCGCCATTAGTGTCTACCACTCTAATGGCGCACCAACACATGGTGCGCCATTACTATATAGTAGTGGCGCACATTGTGTCTGGTGCGCCATTAGACGCCATATCATCTATAGCCCTTTTCCTAGTAGTGGTTCCCCCCTTCACTTGGTCCACTTGGCCCACCGAGTAGGTGGCCCCACCCGGTGGACCCCCGAAAACCTTCCGGTGGCCCCGGTATATTACCGGTGACCCCCGACATCGTTCCGGTGACCAAAATGGGACTTCCCATATATAAATCTTTACCTCCGAAACATTCCGGAACTCCTCGAGACGTCCGGGATCTCATCCGGGACTCCGCACAACATTCGGTAACCACGTACTACATTCCCTATAACCCTAGCGTCCTCGAACCTTAAGTGTGTAGACCCTACGGGTTCGGGAACCATGCAGTCATGAACGAGACATATCTCCGGCCAATAACCAACAGCAGGATCTGGATATCCATTTTGGCTCCCACATGTTCCACGATGATCTCATTGGATGAACCACGATGTCAAGGATTCAATCAATCCCGTATACGATTCCCTTTGTCTATCGGTATAGCAGTTGCCCGAGATTCGATCGTCGGTATACCGATACCTTGTTCAATCTCGTTACGGCAAGTCTCTTTACTCGTTCCGTAACACATCATCCTATGACAAACCCCTTAGTCACATTGACCTCATTATTATGATGTCTTACCGAGTGGGCCCAGAGATACCTCTCAGTCATACGGAGTGACAAATCCCAGTCTCGATTCATGCCAACCCAACAGATACTTTCGGGGATACCCGTAGTGTACCTTTATAGCCACCAAGTTACGTTGTGATGTTTGGCACACCCAAAGTACTTCTACGGCATCCGAGAGTTGCACAACCTCATGGTCTAATGAAAGTATACTTGACATTGAAAAGCTTTAGCATACGAACTACAAGATCTTGTGCTAGGCTTAGGATTGGGTCTTGTCCATCACATCATTCTCCTAATGATGTGATCCCGTTATGAATGACATCCAATGTCCATGGTCATGAAACCGTAACCATCTATGGATCAATGAGCTAGTCAGCTAGAGGCTCACTAGGGACATGTTGTGGTCTATGTATTCACACATGCATTATTGTTTCCGGATAATACAATTAAAGCATGAACAATAGACAATTATCATAAACAAGAAAATATAATAATAACCATTTTATTATTGCCTCTAGGGCATATTTCCAACAGTCTCCCACTTGCACTAGAGTCAGTAATCTATTTACACTGTGATGAATCGAACACCCATAGAGTACTTGTGTTGATCATGTTTTGCTCGTCGAAGAGCTTTAGTCAATGGATCTGCGACATTCAGATCCGTATGCACTTTACAAATATCTATTTCCCCATCTTGAATATAATTCCGGATGGAGTTGAAACGGCGCTTGATGTGCTTGGCCTTCTTGTGAAACCTGGGCTCCTTGGCAATGGCAATGGCTCCAGTGTTGTCACAGAAGAGAGTCATCGGGCCCGACGTGGTTGGAATATCTCCTAGGTCGGTGATGAACTCCTTCATCCAGACTCCTTCTTGCGCTGCTTCGGAAGAAGCTATGTACTCCACTTCACATGTAGATGCCGCCACGATGCTTTGCTTGCAACTGCACCAGCTGACTGCCCCACCATTCAAAATATACACGTATCCGTTTCGTGACTTGGAGTCATCCAGATCTGTGTTGAAGCTAGCATCGACGTAACCCTTTACGACGAGCTCTTCTTCACCTTCGTAAACGAGAAACATATCCTTAGTGCTTTTCAGGTACTTCAGGATGTTCTTGACCGTTGTCCAGTGTTCCATACCGGGATCACTTTGGTACCTCCCCACCAATCTTATGGCAAGGTTCACATCAGGTCTGGTACACAGCATGGCATACATAATAGAACCTATGACCGAGGCATAGGGGATGACACTCATCTTTTCTCTATATTCTGTCGCGGTCGGGCATTGAGCTATGCTCAATCTCATACCTTTCAATACAGGCAAGAACCCTTTCTTGGACTGATCCATATTGAACTTCTTCAATATCTTGTCAAGGTATGTGCTTTGTGAAAGACCAATGAGGCGTCTCGATCTATCCCTATAGATCTTGATGCCTAATATGTAAGCAGCTTCTCCAAGGTCCTTCATTGAAAAACACTTATTCAAGTAGGCCTTTATGCTTTCCAAGAGTTCTGCATCATTTCCCATCATCAATATGTCATCCACATATAATATGAGAAATGCTACAGAGCTCCCACTCACTTTCTTGTAAATACAGGCTTCTCCCCAAGTCTGTATAAACCCAAACGCTTTGATCACCTCATCAAAGCGAATGTTCCAACTCCGAGATGCTTGCACCAGCCCATAGATGGAGCGCTGGAGTTTGCATACGTTGTTAGCATTCTTAGGATCGACAAAACCTTCCGGCTACATCATATACAATTCTTCCTTGAGGAAGCCATTAAGGAATGCCGTTTTGACGTCCATTTGCCATATCTCATTATCATAGAATGCGGCAATTGCTAACATGATTCGGATGGACTTCAGCATCGCTACGAGAGAGAAAGTCTCGTCGTAGTTAATTCCTTGAACTTGTTGATAACCTTTAGCGACAAGCCGAGCTATATAGATGGTCACATTACCATCCGCGTCAGTCTTCTTCTTAAAGATCCATTTATTTTCTATGGCTTGCCGATCATAGGGCAAGTCAACCAAAGTCCATACTTTGTTATCATACATGGATCCTATCTCGGATTTCATGTCTTCAAGCAATTTGTTGGAATCCGGGCCCACCACCGCTTCTTCATAGTTCGAAGGTTCACCGTTGTCTAACAACATGATTTCCATGACAGGGTTGCCGTACCACTCTGGTGTGGAACGTGTCCTTGTGGACCTACGAAGTTCATCAGTAACTTGATCTGAAGCTTCATGATCATTATCATTAACTTTCTCCCTAGTCGGTGCAGGCACTACAGAAACATCTTCCCGCGCTGCGCTACTTTCTGGTTCGGAAGGGGTGACAATCACTTCATCAAGTTCCACTTTCCTCCCACTTCTTTCGAGAGAAACTCTTTCTCTAGAAAGGATCCATTCTTGGCAACAAAGACTTTGCCTTCGAATCTGAGGTAGAAGGTATACCCTATAGTTTCCTTAGGGTATCCTATGAAGACGCATTTTTCCGATTTGGGTTCGAGCTTTTCAGGTTGAAGTTTCTTGAGATAAGCATCGCATCCCCGAACTTTTAGAAACGACAACTTAGGTTTCTTCCCAAACCATAATTCATACGGTGTCATCTCAACGGATTTAGACAATGCCGTATTTAAAGTGATTGCGGCAGTCTCTAAAGCATAACCCCAGAATGATAGCGTTAAGTCGGTAAGAGACATCATAGATCGCACCATGTCCAACAGAGTACGATTACGACATTCGGATACACCATTACGTTGAGGTGTTCCAGGTGGCGTCAATTGTGAAACAATTCCACAGTTCCTTAGGTGCGTGCCAAATTCGTGACTTAAATATTCTCCTCCACGATCTGATCGTAATAACTTTATTTTTCTGTCACGTTGATTCTCAACCTCATTCTGAAATTCCTTGAACTTTTCAAAGGTCACAGACTTGTGTTTTATCAAGTAGACATACCCATATCTACTTAAGTCATCTGTGAGGGTGAGAACATAACGATAGCCACTGCGAGCTTCAACACTCATTGGACCGCACACATCGGTATTTATGATTTCCAACAAGTTGGTTGCTCGCTCCATTGTTCCAGAGAACGGAGTCTTGGTCATCTTGCCCAAGATGCATGGTTAACACGTGTCAAATGACTCATAATCAAGAGACTCCAAAAGTCCATCCGCATGGAGCTTCTTCATACGTCTGACACCAATATGACCAAGGCGGCAGTGGGACTATCATTATCAACCTTACATCTTTTGGCATTCACACTGTGAATATGTGTAACATCACGTTCGAGATTCATTAAGAATAATCCATTGACCAGTGGGGCATGACCATAAAACATTTCTCTCATATAAATAGAATAACCATTGTTCTCGGATTTAAATGAGTAGCCATCTCGCATTAAATGAGATCCAGATACAATGTTCATGCTCAAAGCTGGTACTAAATAACATTTATTGAGGTTTAAAACTAATACCGATGGTAGAGGCAGAGGTAGCGTGCCGACGGCGATCACATCGATCTTGGAACCATTCCCGACGCGCATGGTCACCTCGTCCTTCGCCTGTCTCCGCTTATTCCGCAGCTCCTCCTTTGAGTTACAAATGTGAGCAACTGCACCGGTATCAAATACCCTGGAGCTACTACGAGCGCTAGTAAGGTACACATCAATAACATGTATATCACGTATACCTTTGACGTTGCCGGCCTTCTTATCTGCGAAGTATTTGGAGCAGTTCCGCTTCCAGTGACCTGTTCCCTTGCAATAAAAGCACTCAGTCTCAGGCTTGGGTCCATTCTTTGCCTTCTTCCTGGCAACTGGCTTACCGGGCGCGGCAACTCCTTTGCCATCCTTCTTGAAGTTATTATTACCCTTGCCTTTCTTGAACTTAGTGGTTTTATTCACCATAAACACTTGATGTTCTTTCTTGATATCCACCTCCGCTGATTTCAGCATTGAATACACCTCGGGAATGGACTTCTCCATCCCTTGCATATTGAAGTTCATCACAAAGCTCTTGTAGGTAGGTGGGAGCAACTGAAGGATTCTGTCAACAACCGCATCATCTGGGAGATTAATTCCCAGATGAGATAAGCGGTTGTGCAACCCAGACATTTTGAGTATATGTTCGCTGACGGAACTATTCTCCTCCATCTTACAACTATAGAACTTATCGGAGACTTCATATCTCTCGACTCGGGCATGAGCTTGGAAAACCATTTTCAGCTCTTGGAACAGCTCATATGCTCCATGCTGCTCAAAACGTTTTTGGAGCCCCGATTCTAAGCTGTAAAGCATGCTGCACTGAACGAGGGAGTAATCATCACTACGCTACTGCCAGGCATTCATAACATCTTGAGTTGCTGGGAAAACGGGTCCATCACCTAGCGGTGCTTCAAGGACATATGCTTTCTTGGCAGCTATGAGGATGATCCTCATGTTACGGACCCAATCCGCATAGTTTCTACCATCGTCTTTCAGCTTGGTTTTCTCTAGGAACGTGTTGAAGTTGAGGGCAACATTAGCGTGGGCCATTGGATCTACAAGACATATTGTAAAGATTTTAGACTATGTTCATGACAATTAAGTTGATCTAAATAAATTTAATGAACTCCCACTCAGATAGACATCTCTCTAGTCATCTAAGTGCTAGATGATCCAAATCGACTAGGCCGTGTCCGATCATCACGTCAGACGGACTAGTCAACAACGGTGAATATCTTCATGTTAATCGTATCTTCTATACGACTCATGTTCGACCTTTCGGTCTTCCGTGTTCCGAGGCCATGTCTGTACATGCCAGACTCGTCAAGTTAACCCTAAGTGTATTGCGTGTGTAAATCTGGCTTACAACCGTTGTATGCAAACGTTAGAGCCTATCACACCCGATCATCACGTCGTGCTTCAGAACAACGAACCTTAGCAACGGTGCACAGTTAGGGGGGAACACAATTATTGAAATTTTAGTCAGAGATCATCTTATTTACTACCGTCGTTCTAATCAAATAAGATGTAAAACATGATACTGTAACACCCCAAATTGTTGAGCTTGGTTTTCTTCCAAACTTTTGGCCTTTTGGAAGGGGGTTGTTTGATCTTTTCTCAAGACCCTTCTAAAATCTCTGCTGGCCAAAGTTTTTGTGTTTTCTCAAAGCTTGGTTTTTTGATCTTGAGGATTTTCCCTTTTGTTGGCTCAAGCACAAGTTGAGTTTCAAAAGAGGTTGTTTGAGTTCTCCCCTTCTTGATTTATACCTCTCAGGTTTGACCTTGGACTTATTTTCCCCTACAACCTTCATCTTGCCATGACCCCAACAGAAATATTTCTCTCCAAGACCCTCTTCACACCTTAGGACAAGTTTCTCATCAATTCCAGTAAGTTTTGACCTTTTTGGGATTTTTCCCTCTATTTATTTCACTCCAAAAACTATTTCTGTCTTTTATAGTGGACCTTGGTGATTTACGAACCACCATGCCTAGCTTGTTATTTGACTCCAAACTAACTTTCCTAGATAGTCCTTAGTAGCCACAACCTAGATCCATCTTGCTTCACTGGGCTACAGTTCAAAATTTTCAAATTTCACCTACTGTAAGTTTGGACCAGATTTGCAAATTTTGGTGAAATTCATATTTATCTTCTTCTAAAAATTCTGTGAAAAATCAGGCAGCCTCTAGATGCATCAAGAGGCCAATCCACCAAATATCAGCCCCAGAAACATTTCCGTCATGCCAAAATAATTTCATCAGACACTTAGCATGCACTGTACTGTCAGGTTCAGAAACTGTTAACTGAAACTATCGACAGTACAGTTTGACAGTTCGTCAGTTCGTCAGACACATCAACAATCTCACCAGTACCTGCCTTGGATCGACGCACACTGCTCCTCCAGCTTATCCATCGCGCCGCACGCTCGCTTGGCTGCTTCTGGGCGTCGGTGGCGCCCTGGCCCGACCACGCCGGCAACTTCCACGGCAACAGAACCGCCCGTGGCGGCTGACAGAAGCCACCCCGCGGCTCAACGCCGTTTGGCGCCACCCAAGTCACCCCAGCGCTCCGCGTGGCCATCCCCACTGCCAGCGCACGCCTGCCGCACCGTCGCCATGGCTTGGCGCGCGCAGAGCGCGTTTTCTACCGCCAACGTGCCGCACGGCCGTTCCGTCGAGGACAGCCCGTAATCATCTCTCCCCTGCTGAGTTAGGCACGGGAATGGAACCACTACACCTCCTAGTCGATGCTCAAGCCCCTAAACCCGCCGTCCAGCCGCTACCTCGCCGTAATCACTCGCCGGACTTATCCCGTTCACGGCAACCACCTCGGGCCGGCTATATAAAGCACCCCAGAGCTCGTTCTCTAACCCGCACACCTCCACCATCCCCCTAGACCGCGCCCATCCTCTGGAAGAGCCTCGAGGGGCCCTTCTTCTCCAACTCGAGCCAACTCCCTCCGCCTCGGGCTCCAGCAGCATTCTCTCCGGTGAGAGCTCCTCCGCCGCCGTGGACTCGAGCGTAGCACCCTGGCACCCACCTAAACCTAACCCCCACTTCAATTCGACCCCAGGAACTTTTTCCGACGAGGCCCACGATCACCCGAGCGGTCGTCCGCCGGAGGCAGGGTCCCCGTCGACGTGGGACTCGCCGATGCTCAACTCCACCACCAATCGGCGCGGAATATCACCGAGAAGCTGTACGTACCCTCTTTTTCCCCTATCTCGCCGTGGATCGGCGCCGGCGACAACCGCCGCACCTGGCGCCGGCGTGGCTCTGTCCCGGAGTTCAAACCCGACGAGTGGGACCCCTCGTCAGCCCCTCACCTCTTCCCCGAACCGTTTTTCTGTAAGCGCCTTCAGGCAAAGTACGTTTTCTGCTTCAGTTGACGTACTGCATAGCACTTTGCTTTGCTGTTTTCTGTTCTAGCCCCTGGAACTTTTCTGTTTCATTACAGATGAGTCCCTGGACAGAAACTCTAATATCTTTTTAACTAAAGATGATTTTGAGTTGATTCATTTTTTGTCCTCGTTAGTTTTCTATCTAGTTTTTTGTCATATTTATATGAAATTTTTTGGAGCAAATTTATTTGCACGCGCGATATTTATGTCAGTATCCATTTGTTTGAATACGTAGATACCGAAGGACGTGACGGAGCCGCGAACAACACCGAGTTAGACTCCGACCTCTCAGAACCAGGCAAGCATGTTTGAACCTTTGATATGATGAGTGTGTTGCATGTTTGCTCGAGTAGTTCTTCTCATAAGCATGGTCATATAAGCATTTGTGTATGGTTATATTTCATGCAAGCAGGCTTCGGGTGAGCCCCGAATGAAAATGTTTGAACCACCACGATCATGTGGTGACATGATGGGTGGAATGCTGGTATTGTTGGAGCATGCCAGTACTTGGTTAACTCAGTATCAACGGAGATCATGTCGTGATTCCGTTCATCTCCTTTTTGGTACTATCATAGGCCGTCTGTTAAGATTGCGGTCTAGTCAGTTGTAAACCCCTTCCCGAGTACACACCAAGTAGAGGGGCCGGGATGAGGGTTCCATTGCCCTGGATTAAAGCCCGTCATCCGGTCAGGAGGCATGGGTGTTTCCGGTTGGGACCGAGAGGGGGCACCCCTTAGAGCGCGCATATATAAATTTGATCCCATGCTATTCGAGGTTGTAGCCTCCCCGTCTTAAAGTTTTTCGTGAATGTTGTCGCGGGTGATTCCGGACAACAGGATGTGAAATGGGTGTGTACTGGTTAGTTGTGTTTCTGCTAAAACACCGTAGACAGAACTAGTCCCCGTGGCTAGTAGAATCCGTTGGCTATGAGTTAATAGTACAAACTCTGCAGAGTTACATTCCTCCAGTAGCCATGTTTATGGCCTAGGCTCAATCTTCATGTCAACCCGGTGACCGTCTCTAGTAAATTCCTGATGGTAACAAGAGTAGTGTTTTCGTCAAGTTCATTGGGTAGATGAACTCACCAACTATCTCTGTATTGAATATACTTCCAGAAGTTTTTCATCATTATACTATTGCTATTTATAAGCCCTTTATGTGATGTCGCTCAGACGTCCGACTGAGGCATTCTTTTATTTATAAGCCCTTTATGTGAGGTCGCTCAGACGTCCTACTGTGGCATTCTTTTTATTTATAAGCCCTTTATGTGATGTCGCTCAAACGTCCGACTGTGGCATTATTTCTATTTATAAGCCCTTTATGTGATGTCGCTCAGACGTCCGACTGTGGCATTCTTTTTATTTATAAGCCCTTTATGTGATGTCGCTCAGACGTCCGACTGTGGCATTCTTTTATTTATAAGCCCTTTATGCGATGTCGCTCAGACGTCCGACTGAGGCATTCTTGTTATTTATTTTTGCAATAAGCCCTTTATGTGGTGTCGCTCAGACGCCCGACTGAGGCCTGTTTTCTCTTATTATTTTCTCACGAGGCATCACACAGACACTCGTTTGGTCTCCTTATATTTATCTTATGGATTTCGGGAGGATTACCGCCCGACTTCTATTGTTGCATACATCACACTAATATTTTTCATCCGGTCGCATTTTTGTTGGAATACTCATATGCATCATGTTGGCATTTGTTATACCTTAAGTCCGAACAGTCTCGCGAGTACATTCAAAGTACTCACTTGGCTTGTTGATTTGGCCAGATGTGGACGAAGGCGATCTCATGGATGTAGAGTTCGATAGCGAGTCCGACGTCTAGTGGAGTCTCAGTCAGTCCCTTGCGATCCTGGAGTTGATCACTGTTTTATAACCGCTTCCGCCTACCACCAAAAAAATTCATCGGGTCTCACTCCGACACTCGATGAACTGTAATATAATGGAGTCACGTCACCCACGTCATTGTGACATAACCACCACCTTTTATTACGAGTTAGTAGTATGCCACCCTACCTTTGTGTCATATCCGCCTTTATGTACTATATTGGCGCGCTTGTAATAAAATTGTTGAGTAACCCCAGCTCAACCTTGTATAATATTCAGTGTACTGGAATTCTGTATCAAGGAATTGTCTGCCAGCAAGAAATAAACTTCCTCGCTGGTTTAATAAAAAGATCGGTCTTCCGGTAATTATTTTACTGAAGGACCGGTCCTGACAACCTTGGTATCAGAGCCAGGCTGACTGTAGGAAGCCACTATGTGCGCTCGCTAATCGCTTATTAGCGAAAAATTGCTATTCAGCATTTTTACATCTGTAGCAATTTTCTGTTGGTCATCATAAATTTATGACTTGACTATTCGGAATTTTTGTCTACTTTTGTAGATGGCCAGCAACGACTGTGATGTACAGGTTTTCGCCAACATTCCTGAGGGGTTTTTCAAGCTCCTCTTCGTCATCACCAAAGTCGCGATTGGGCGATCCACCCGTCCAGAGTTTACACTCTACCGTCACAAGCTCAACGACAACGTGTCAATGCACCAGGCCGTGGTGCACTTCAAGGGAGGCCGTTCTGAAGCGTGCCGCCTCCAATTTGTGGGCAGGGCCATGCCTACGGAGAGGCATGCCATGCAAATGCCTGCCAGTGAGGCGATAGCTCGTCTCAGGGACATCCTTCCTTCAATGAAGACTCGTCGCTACCGTCACCTCCCATGCCACGTGCCCTACACGTGCCACTATGCATTTGCTTGCGCAAATGGGGAACGTGATGAAGACATTGAATCAATGGTTGAGTACCTCAAGGCACTTGAGGCAGCCTTTGATAATCTTGTGGATGACTTGGTGGCAACTCGTATGGAATTGGTCCAGAGTGGCTCCGCCAACAGGAGGGAGCTACTCCATACTGCGCCACCAATGACATTTGTCTCGTCCGCCGCATCCTACGCACCTTCCATCTTGGCCACCGCTTGCCGTCTGCCTACCACTGAGGAGTTTGACCAGGTCATTGCTCCTACCACAGTCAGAGCTTGTTGGAAATATGCCCTAGAGGCAATAATAAAAGAGTTATTATTATATTTCCTTGTTCATGATAATCGTTTATTATCCATGCTATAACTGTATTGATTGGAAACTCAGATACACGTGTGGATGAATAGACAGATTTTGTGTCCCTAGTGAGCCTCTACAGGACTAGCTCGTTGATCAAAGATGACCGCGGTTTCCAGGTCATAGACATGAGTTGTCATTTGATAACGGGATCACATCATTAGGAGAATGATGTGATGGACGAGACCCAAACGTTAACATAGCTTTTGATCGTGTCAGTTATCGCTATAGTTTTTCTGCATGTCAAGTATAAGTTCCTATGACCATGAGATCATGTAACTCACTGACACCGTAGGAGTGCTTTGTGTGTACCAAACGTCACAACGTAACTGGGTGACTATAAAGGTGCTCTACAGGTATCTCCGAGGGTGTCTGTTGAGTTGACATGGATCAAGACTGGGATTTGTTACTCCGTGTGACGGAGAGGTATCTCCGGGCCCACTCGGTAATACGTCATCTCAATGAGCTCAAAAGTGACTAAGTAGTTGGTCACGGGATTATGTATTACGGTAACGAGTAAAGAGACTTGCCGGTAACGAGATTGAACTAGGTATAGAGATACCGACGATCGAATCTCGGGCAAGTAACATACCGACGAGACAAAGGGAACTGTATACGGGATTGCCTGAATCCTTGACATCGTGGTTCATCCGATGAGATCATCGAGAAACATGTAGGAACCAATATGGGTATCCAGATCCCGCTATTGGTTATTGACCTGGGAGTATCTCGGTCATGTCTACATGGTTTCCGAACCCGCAGGGTCTACACACTTAACGTTCGGTGACGCTAGGGTTGTTAGTGAGAAAAGTGTATGGTTACCGAAGGTTGTTCGGAGTCCCGGATGAGATCCCGGACATGACGAGGGTCTCCGGAATGGTCCGGAGACGAAGATTGATATATAGGATGAAAGGTTTCGGAGTACCGGAAGTGTTCCGGGGAGCATCGGGAAATCGGCGGAGTACCGGAAAGGTTTTCGGGGGGTCCGGAAGAAGTTCTGGGCCTAGTGGGCCACAAAGGGGAACACCACAGCCCTCAGGGGGCTGTGCGCCCCCCCTGGGCCCTCTCCTCATGCGGCTAAGGGGGTGGGACCCCCTAGGGCTGGCCGCACCCCTTGGCCTTGGGGGGCAAGGCACCTAGGGGGGGAAACCCTAGGGACTGGCCGCCCCCCCCTGCCCTGGCCGCCGCCCCCTCCCCTTGCCCTGGCCGCCGGCCCCTAGGGGGAAACCCTAGGGCGCCCTCACCTCTCCACCCCCCCTATATATAGTGGGGCAAAGGGAGGGCAGCTAACACAGTTTGTGCCTCGGTGCTGCCCTCCCTCTCCCGTTACATCTTCTTCTCCCGCGGTGCTTAGGCGAAGCCCTGCTGGAGTTCTTCTCCACCATCACCACCACGCCGTCGTGCTGCCAGTTCTCCATCAACCTCTCCTCCACCCCTTGCTGGATCAAGAAGGAGGAGACGTCCCCGAGCCGTACGTGTGAAGAACGCGGAGGCACCGTTGCTTCGGTGCTAGGTCTTCGGCGATCTGAATCGCGACGAGTACGACTCCATCATCCGCGTTCTTGAACGCTTCCGCTTAGCGATCTACAAGGGTATGTGGATCCAACTCTCCCCTCGTAGATGCATCTCCTAGATTGATCTTGTGAACGTAGGAAAAAATTTTGTTTCCCATGCAACGTTCCCCAACAGTGACATCATGAGCTAGGATCTTGCGTAGATGCTTTCTCGAGTAGAACACAAAAGGGTTTGTGGCGTTGATGTTTAAATTGCTGCCCTCCTTAGTCTTTCTTGATTCAGCGGTATTATAGGATGAAGCGGCCCGGACCAACTTTACATGTCCACGTACATGAGACCGGTTCCATCGACAGACATGTGACTTTTGTTGCATAAGATGGCTGGCGGGTGTCTGTCTCTCCTATCTTAGTTGAATCGGAATAGAACAAGGCGGTCCTTGTAGAAGGTTAAATAGCAACTTGAATATCACCGTTGTGGTTTTGCGTAGGTAAGAAACGTTCTTGCTAGATACCCATAGCAGCCACGTAAAACATGCAACAACAAATTAGAGGACGTCTAACTTGTTTTTGCAGGGTATGCATGTGATATGATATGGCCAATGACATGATGAATTATATTTGATGTATGAGATGATCATGTTGTAATAGTTAATATCGACTTGCATGTCGATACATACGGCAACCGGCAGGAGCCATAGGGTTGTCTTTAATTTTTGTATGACCTGCGTGTCAATCATTAAGCGCTTTGTAATGCTTTACTTTATCGCTAAACGGTAGCAATAGTAGTAAGAGCATGGTGGGCGCCGACAACCCCGATGGCGACACGATGATGGAGATCATGATGATGGAGATCATGGTGTGGCGCCGGTGACGATGGAGATCATGCCGGTGCTTTGGAGATGGAGATCAAAAGCACGAGTTGATGGCCATATCATGTCACTTATGATTTGCATGTGATTTGCATGTGATGTTAATCCTTCATTATAAGATGATCCTTCACTAAAATTTCAAGATAAAATTGTGTTCCCCCCGAGTGTGCGCCGTTGCGAAGGTTCGTCGTTTCGAAGCACCACGTGATGATCGGGTGTGATAGACTCTACGTTCGCATACAACGGGTGCAAGCCAGTTTTGCACATGCAGAACACTCGGGTTAGACTTGACGAGCCTAGCATGTACAGACATGGCCTCGGAACACGGAGGACCGAAAGGTCGAGCATGAGTCATATAGTAGATATGATCAACATGTTGATTTTCACCATTGACACCACCTCATCTCACGTGATGATCGGACTTGGGTTGGTGAATTTGGATCATGTCACGCTCGAATGACCGGAGGGATGTCAATTTGAGTGGGAGTTATAATTAATTTGATTAGGTAATAACTCACTTATCATGAACAATAGTCTAAAATGTCTTTGCAAATTTTGGTTGTAGATGGCTCGCGCAGTAGCTCCCCTGAATTTTAATGCGTTCCTAGAGAAAGCTAAACTGAAAGATGACGGGAGCAACTTTGTGGACTGGCTCCGCAATCTGAGGATCATCCTCACAGCTGCCCAAAAGGTTTATGTCCTAAATGCACCGCTAGGTGAACCCCCCGCTCCTGGAGCCTCTGCGGACGTTATGAACGTTTGGCAGACGCGTTCGGATGACTATTCGATAGTGCAGTGTGCCATGTTGTACGGCTTGGAAGGAGGACTTCAAAGGCGTTTTGAACGTCATGGTGCATATGAGATGTACACGGAGTTGAAGTTCATCTTTGAGAAGAATGCTAAGATCGAGAGGTATGAGACCACCGATAAATTCTTCGCTTGCAAGATGGAGGAGAATTCGTCTGTCAGTGAGCACTTACTGAAGATGTCTGGGTACTATACCCGCATAGCTGATCTGGGACTTGTGTTCCCGGATGAGGCTATCATTGATAGAATTCTCCAGTCACTCCCTCCAAGCTACAAGAGCTTCGTGCAGCAGTATAACATGCAAGGGATGAACAAGACCATCGCCGAGCTGTTTTCGATGCTGAAAGTCGCTGAGGCAGACATCCAGAAGGAGTATCAAGTGTTGATGGTCAATAAAACCACCAGTTTCAAGAAGAATGGCAAGGGCAAGAAGGGTAACTCTAAGAAGGGTGGCAAAGCAGTTGCTAATCCAGTGAAGAAACCCAAGGCTGGACCCAAGCCAGAGACTGAGTGTTTCTATTGCAAGGGGAACGGCCACTGGAAGCGGAACTGCCCCAAGTATCTGGCGGACAAGAAGGGGGCCAACAACAACAAAGGTATATGTGATATACATGTTATTGATGTGTACCTTACCAACTCTCGTTGTAGTGCGTGGGTATTTGATACCGGTTCGGTTGCTCACATTTGCAACTCTAAACAGGAACTGCGGAATAAACGGAGGCTGGCGAAGGACGAAGTGACGATGCGCGTGGGAAATGGTTCCAAGGTTGATGTGATCGCCGTCGGCACGCTCGCTCTTCGATTACCATCGGGATTAGTTATGAACCTGAATAATTGTTATTTAGTGCCTGCGTTAAGCATGAACATTATATCTGGATCTTGTTTATTGCGAGACGGTTACTCATTTAAGTCAGAGAATAATGGTTGTTCTATTTATATGAGTAATATCTTTTATGGTCATGCACCCGAAGTTAGGGGTTTATTCTTATTGAATCTCGATAGTGATGATACACATGTTCATAACATTGATGCCAAAAGATGTAGAGTAGATAAGGATAATACCACTTTCTTGTGGCACTGCCGTCTCGGTCATATCGGCGTGAAACGCATGAGGAAGCTCCATGCTGATGGACTTTTGGAGTCTCTTGATTTTGAATCACTTGACACGTGCGAGCCGTGCCTCATGGGCAAGATGACAAGGACCCCGTTTTCAGGGACAATGGAACGGGCAAGTGACTTATTGGAAATCATACATACTGATGTGTGCGGTCCGATGAGTGTAACGGCGCGCGGTGGATATCGTTATTTTCTCACCTTCACTGACGACTTAAGTAGATATGGGTATATTTACTTGATGAAGCATAAGTCTGAAACTTTTGAAAAGTTCAAGCAATTTCAGAGTGAAGTTGAAAATCATCGTAACAAGAAGATCAAGTTCCTGCGATCTGATCGAGGGGGAGAATATCTGAGTTATGAGTTTGGTGATCACTTAAGAAAATGTGGAATTGTTTCACAGTTGACTCCACCTGGAACACCACAGCGTAATGGTGTGTCCGAACGTCGTAATCGAACCCTATTAGATATGGTACGTTCTATGATGTCTCTTGCCGACTTGCCACTATCGTTTTGGGGATATGCGTTAGAGACAGCTGCATTCACTTTAAATAGGGCTCCACCTAAGTCCGTTGAGACAACACCGTATGAACTGTGGTTTGGTAAGAAACCTAAGTTGTCTTTTCTCAAGGTTTGGGGTTGCGATGCTTATGTCAAAAGGCTTCAGCCAGAAAAGCTCGAACCCAAAGCGGACAAATGTGTCTTCATAGGATACCCAAAAGAAACAGTTGGGTACACCTTCTATCTCAGATCCGAGGGCAAAGTGTTTGTCGCTAAGAACGGGTCCTTCCTCGAGAAAGAGTTTCTCTCGAAAGAATTGAGTGGGAGGAAGGTAGAACTTGATGAGGTTATTGAACCTCTGCTTCAACCAGAAAATAGCGCAGCACAGAAAGATGTTTTTGTGGAGCCTACAGAGGTTGAAGAGGAAGCCAATGATGATGATCAAGAAGCTTCCGATCAAGTTACTACCGAACCTCGTAGGTCGACAAGGGTACGCACTGCACCTGAGTGGTATGGTAACCCTGTCTTGGAGGTCATGTTGTTAGACAACGGTGAACCTACGAGCTATGGAGAAGCGATGGTGGGCCCAGATTCCGACAAATGGTTAGAGGCCATGAAATCCGAGATGGGATCCATGTATGAAAACAAAGTATGGACTTTGGAAGTATTACCTGAAGGGCGGAAGGCCATTCAGAATAAATGGATTTTTAAGAGGAAGACGGACGCTGACGGTAATGTCACCGTGTATAAAGCTCGACTTGTGGCAAAGGGTTTTTCACAAGTTCAAGGGATTGACTACGATGAGACTTTCTCACCCGTAGCGATGCTTAAATCCGTCCGAATCATGTTAGCAATAGCTGCATTTTTCGATTATGAAATTTGGCAGATGGATGTCAAAACAGCGTTCCTTAACGGTTTTCTTAAGGAAGAGTTGTATATGATGCAACCAGAAGGTTTTGTCGATCCAGAAAATGCTGACAAAGTATGCAAGCTCCAGCGTTCCATTTATGGGCTGGTGCAAGCATCTCGGAGTTGGAATCTTCGTTTTGATGAGGTGATCAAAGCGTTTGGGTTTATACAAGTTTACAATGAAGCTTGTATTTACAAGAAAGTGAGTGGGAGCTCTATAGCGTTTCTAATATTATATGTGGATGACATATTGCTGATTGGAAACAATATAGAATTTTTGGATAGCGTGAAGGGGTATTTGAACAAGAGTTTTTCGATGAAAGATCTCGGTGAAGCTGCTTTCATATTGGGCATCAAGATCTATAGAGATAGATCAAGACGCTTGATAGGACTTTCACAAAGCACGTACCTTGATAAAGTTTTGAAGAAGTTCAAAATGGATCAATCCAAGAAGGGGTTCTTGCCGGTATTGCAAGGTACAAAGTTGAGTAAGACTCAATGCCCAGTGACTGCGGATGATAGAGAAAAGATGAGTGTCATCCCCTATGCTTCAGCCATAGGCTCTATCATGTATGCAATGCTGTGCACAAGACCAGATGTCAGCCTTGCCATAAGTATGGCCGGAAGGTTTCAAAGTAATCCTGGTATGGATCACTGGACAGCGGTCAAGAATATCCTGAAGTACCTGAAAAGGACTAAGGATATGTTTCTCGTTTATGGAGGTGATCAAGAGCTCGTCGTAAAGGGTTACGTCGATGCAAGCTTTGACACAGATCCGGATGACTCTAAGTCACAAACCGGATACGTATATATTCTCAACGGGGGAGCGGTAAGCTGGTGCAGTTCCAAGCAGAGCGTGGTAGCTGATTCTACATGTGAAGCGGAGTATATAGCTGCCTCGGAGGCGGCGAAGGAAGGTGTCTGGATGAAGGAGTTCATGACAGATCTTGGAGTTGTGCCTAGTGCACTAAACCCAATGACTCTGTTCTGTGACAACACTGGTGCCATTGCTCTAGCCAAGGAACCAAGGTTTCACAAGAGGACCAGACACATAAAGCGACGCTTCAATTCCATCCGCGATTCGGTCAAGGAGGAGGACATAAACATTTGCAAAGTACACACGGATTTGAATGTTGCAGATCCGTTGACTAAGCCTCTTCCACGGGCTAAGTACGATCAACACCAAGACTCTATGGGTGTTAGATTCATTACCTTGTAATGCTAGATTATTGACTCTAGTGCAAGTGGGAGACTGTTGGAAATATGCCCTAGAGGCAATAATAAAAGAGTTATTATTATATTTCCTTGTTCATGATAATCGTTTATTATCCATGCTATAACTGTATTGATTGGAAACTCAGATACACGTGTGGATGAATAGACAGATTTTGTGTCCCTAGTGAGCCTCTACAGGACTAGCTCGTTGATCAAAGATGACCGCGGTTTCCAGGTCATAGACATGAGTTGTCATTTGATAACGGGATCACATCATTAGGAGAATGATGTGATGGACGAGACCCAAACGTTAACATAGCTTTTGATCGTGTCAGTTATCGCTATAGTTTTTCTGCATGTCAAGTATAAGTTCCTATGACCATGAGATCATGTAACTCACTGACACCGTAGGAGTGCTTTTTGTGTACCAAACGTCACAACGTAACTGGGTGACTATAAAGGTGCTCTACAGGTATCTCCGAGGGTGTCTGTTGAGTTGACATGGATCAAGACTGGGATTTGTCACTCCGTGTGACGGAGAGGTATCTCCGGGCCCACTCGGTAATACGTCATCTCAATGAGCTCAAAAGTGACTAAGTAGTTGGTCACGGGATTATGTATTACGGTAACGAGTAAAGAGACTTGCCGGTAACGAGATTGAACTAGGTATAGAGATACCGACGATCGAATCTTGGGCAAGTAACATACCGACGAGACAAAGGGAACTGTATACGGGATTGCCTGAATCCTTGACATCATGGTTCATCCGATGAGATCATCGAGAAACATGTAGGAACCAATATGGGTATCCAGATCCCGCTATTGGTTATTGACCTGGGAGTGTCTCGGTCATGTCTACATGGTTTCCGAACCCGCAGGGTCTACACACTTAACGTTCGGTGACGCTAGGGTTGTTAGTGAGAAAAGTGTATGGTTACCGAAGGTTGTTCGGAGTCCCGGATGAGATCCCGGACATGACGAGGGTCTCCGGAATGGTCCGGAGACGAAGATTGATATATAGGATGAAAGGTTTCGGAGTACCGGAAGTGTTCCGGGGAGCATCGGGAAATCGGCGGAGTACCGGAAAGGTTTTCGGGGGGTCCGGAAGAAGTTCTGGGCCTAGTGGGCCACAAAGGAGAACACCACAGCCCTCAGGGGGCTGTGCGCCCCCCCTGGGCCCTCTCCTCATGCGGCTAAGGGGGTGGGACCCCCTAGGGCTGGCCGCACCCCTTGGCCTTGGGGGGCAAGGCACCTAGGGGGGGAAACCCTAGGGACTGGCCGCCCCCCCCCTGCCCTGGCCGCCGCCCCCTCCCCTTGCCCTGGCCGCCGGCCCCTAGGGGGAAACCCTAGGGCGCCCTCACCTCTCCACCCCCCCCTATATATAGTGGGGCAAAGGGAGGGCAGCTAACACAGTTTGTGCCTCGGTGCTGCCCTCCCTCTCCCGTTACATCTTCTTCTCCCGCGGTGCTTAGGCGAAGCCCTGCTGGAGTTCTTCTCCACCA
This sequence comes from Secale cereale, assembly GCA_902687465.1. NCBI lineage: Eukaryota > Viridiplantae > Streptophyta > Magnoliopsida > Poales > Poaceae > Secale > Secale cereale. Next base: position 751,431,426 of record LR738712.1, on the reverse strand, counting down.
TCACCACCACGCCGTCGTGCTGCCGGTTCTCCATCAACCTCTCCTCCACCCCTTGCTGGATCAAGAAGGAGGAGACGTCCCCGAGCCGTACGTGTGAAGAACGCGGAGGCACCGTTGCTTCGGTGCTAGGTCTTCGGCGATCTGAATCGCGACGAGTACGACTCCATCATCCGCGTTCTTGAACGCTTCCGCTTAGCGATCTACAAGGGTATGTGGATCCAACTCTCCCCTCGTAGATGCATCTCCTAGATTGATCTTGTGAACGTAGGAAAAATTTTTGTTTCCCATGCAACGTTCCCCAACAGAGCTGCACCGCCTGCTGCACCTGCTTCGACACCTCGTACCCATACTCCGCGCGTGGAGCCTTTTAGTGAGGAGGAAGTTGAGTCTCCAGCACCTTTGGGCCTTACCCTCGGCAGGCCGAGGGAAATCTTCAACATCTCCGACTAGTGCGTTATTCCGCGACGCACTGTGCTCGCTTGTAATATGTGTGTGATATGTAAAATAGGTTGATGGGAGTAGTCTGTTTGCGCATCATGTAGGATCTTGGAGGAGTGCACTAGCTTTAATAACATGTCAGGAATGTGTACGCACACCCTGAGTGACGTATGTATAATTAGTACCCGCGTGTAAAATATATACTAGGCGGTCCTTCTCAGTGCGCAATCAAGCAGTTTATTTCAAAAATCTCTTTGGAGCTCGTGTTTTGTCGCTTTTGCAAATTCTTGGTTTGTTTTGCTGCTCGGTTCTTCTCTTATTTTCTGCAATAATACCCCTGAGTAAGAAATGACTCGTCCCTGGACGCGTTCCATGCCAAGTCCGCCGGAGGAAAATTAGGGCACGCAGACAGACAACAATTTCACACAGGGGCAGTCAAGTCAGCAGGGCAGTGAAACAGCATTTTATCAAGTGTGCCGTCTTTACGAGCAAAGTCAGCAACAGCACCAAGAAATGATGAACCATGTCATTAACATGGGAAATCACCTTGAGCCATACCAGCAGCACTCAAAATTATCTGAATTTCAGAAGAAACATCCAACAACATTTTCGCACACAGACAAACCTCTTGAGGCTGATGATTGGCTTCGAGATATTGAAAGAAAATTAATTGTGGCACAATGCTCAGACCGTGAAAAGGTGTTGTACGCACCACATTAGCTTACTGGACCAGCCGCGTCATGGTGGGAAAATTTTCTGCTTATGCATCCTGACATAAATAATATCACCTGGGAAGATTTCAAGGAAGGCTTTCGTGGGGCACACATCCCTAAGAGCATTATGAAGATCAAGAAAAGAGAATTTGATGACCTCAAGCAAAGGGGCATGACAGTACTAAGTACAACAGTCAGTTTACGCAATTATCCCGTTATGCCAACGAAGAGCGTATGACTGAAAACAAGAAGATGGAGAAGTTCTTGGACGGCCTGGCACCAGCAATAAAATTCCAGTTAGTCGTACACACTTTTCCGGATTTCAAGACACTGGTGGACAAAGCCAATACATTGAAGAATGAATGTCGGAGTCTAGAAGACATTCGCAAGAGAAAAAGGGATGAGACCAACCACCCTCGCAACAACAAGAATAAGGTAAATTTCTAGAAAAATGGAGCGAACAAACCCACGACAAATGACACATGTCCAAACAAGAATTTTCATGCAAGGGACAAGGATTTCACCGCCCGGGTGTTACCTGCTACGCATATGGAGAAGAGGGACACTATGCGAAACAGTGCCCAAAACCAAGAAACTCAGCACCAAAGCCAAACAGCAACGGAAACAATTCCGCGCCCAAGCGTAACAACTTCAACCCCAATAACAATCACAGGAAAGGCCACCTGAACCATGTGACCAAGGAGCAAGCACAGGATGCCCCGGATATCGTACTCGGTACGTTCCCTGTCAACACAATACCTGCCATGGTTTTGTTTGATTCTGGAGCTTCTCATTCGTTCATTTCGAAGAGTTTTGCTTTGCAACATGGTTTTTCAATACTTCCCTTGGGAAAATCAATGACCATCAAGTCCCCTGGAAGTAAGCAGATCACTCAGAATTACTGCCAAGGTTTGACCATTGAAATCGAAGGATTAAATTTCACGCAAACCTCATCGTGTTGGAAAACAAGGGACTGGATGTTATCCTGGGTATGGATTGGCTAACCACCAATAAAGGATTTATCGATTGCTTCAACAGGATAGTGATTCTTACTCATCGTCACGGAAAGACAATAAGAGTCACAGCTCAAGAAAGGCCAGTATTGTGGCAACCAAAATTAAACAAGGTTGATACTTCTGAGTTAAGCAAGGTTCCAGTTGTATGTGAATTGCAGGACGTATTTCCCGAAGAACTACCAGGCATGCCACCAGACAGAGAAATAGAATTCATTATTGAGCTAGCAACTGGAACCACTCCCATATACAAGAAACCGTACATAATGGCACCATCCGAGTTGGTTGAACTAAAGAAGCAAATAAAGGAACTGCTAGACAAAGGATTTATACGGGCCAGCTCCTCACCTTGGGGTTCGCCGGTATTATTTGCCAAAAAGAAGGATGGGACCATGAGATTGTGTATAGACTACCGAGCGCTCAACATGGTCACAATCAAGAACAAATATCCGATGCCACGAATAAATGATTTATTTGACCAGCTCGCGCAAGCCAAGGTTTTCTCAAAGGTTGACTTAAGGTCAGGTTATCATCAACTGAAGGTACGTATAGAAGATATCCCGAAAACATCATTCACCTCTAGATACGGACTTTATGAATTTACAGTAATGCCGTTTGGACTGACCAACGCCCCCGCATATTTCTACCACCTCAAGAACAAAGTATTTATGAAATTCATGGACAAATTTGTGGTGGTATTTATTGATGATATCTTGGTATATTCGAAGACACCGGAAGAACATGCTGAACACCTCCGCCTTGTACTGGGAGAATTAAGGAAACACCAACTTTATGCCAAATACAGAAAATGTGAATTTTGGCTGAGGCAAGTGGTTTCCTAGGACACGTATTAACACAAGAAGGAGTTGCTATGGACCCAGATAAAGTCAAGGCTGTACTTGGCTGGAAGTCACCAGCCACTGTAACAGATATACGAAGTTTCTTCGGTATGGCCGGATATTACAGAAGGTTTAGTGAAGGATTTTCCACCATAGCCAAACCAATGACACAGTTACTCAAGAAGGATAAGAAGTTCGTATGGACCGAAGCATGTGAGAAAAGCTTTCAAGAACTCAAAAAGAAGTTAAAAACAGCCCCAGTATTGATTGTACCAGATATACACAAGAGTTTTGAAGTATATTGCGACGCATCCCGAAAAGGCCTCGGATGCGTACTAATGCAAGAAGGCAAGGTAGTCGCCTACGCTTCCCGGCAACTGCGAAAACATGAAGAAAATTATCCTACTCACGATTTGGAGTTGGCAGTAGTCATTCATGCACTCAAGGAGTGGAGGCACTTTTTGCTTGGGAATCGTTGTGAAATATATACGGACCTTAAGAGCCTCAGATATATTTTCACGCAGATAGAACTAAATTTACGACAACGACGCTGGCTGGAACTGGTAAAAGATTATGACGTCGGTATACACTATCACCCAGGAAAAGAAAACGTGGTAGCAGATGCTCTCAGCCGTAACCCCAGCCCGAATAGCGGCAGCCTACAGAACCTGAGACCCGAATTTCAGCAAGAATTCACCAGACTCAATCTAATGATGGTCACTAAAGGCGAAGTGTCAAATCTGGAAATACAGCCTATGCTGATAGAGCAAATAAAGAAGGCTCAGCACGGGCACGCCAGCATCGAAGGTATAAAAAGAAAAGTAAGTCAGGGCAAGGCCTCAGAATTCGCCATAGACAATGAAGGAATATTATGGTTCGGAGACAGACTTTGCATACCAAATAACAATGACCTTAAACAACAAATTCTAGCAGAAAGCCACACCGCTCCATACTCAATCCACCCTGGAGGGATGAAAATGTACAAGGACCTTCATGAAAGATTTTGGTGGCACGGCATGAAAAGAGATATAGCCACATTCATTGCATGCTGCGATTCATGTCAATGCATTAAAGCCGAGCACCAAGAACCCGCAGGGCTATTACAGCCAAACAAGATACCAGAATGGAAATGGGACGATATTGGAATGGATTTTATTGTTGGACTACCAAGGTCACAGCACGGTAATGATGCCATATGGGTCATCACGGATAGACTGACCAAGGTAGCACACTTCATACCAGTCAAGACAACCCACACCACCCAAAAGCTTGCCAAGCTTTACCTCGCCCACATAGTATGCCTACATGGGTTATAAAAACTATAATATCCGACAGAGGCACTTAGTTCGTCTCCAAATTTTGGGACCAGTTGCAACTAGCCCTCGGAACGCAACTAACATTCAGTACAGCTTATCACCCCCAGACTGGAGGACAAACGGAACGAGTAAATCAAATACTTGAAGACATGCTAAGGGCATGTGTCCTCACATATGGGACCAGTTGGGAGGCAAGCTTACCATATGCCGATTTTGCATACAACAATAGTTACCAAGCCAGCCTGCAGATGGCACCTTTCGAAGCCTTGTACGGACGAAGATGCCGTACTCCATTAAACTGGTCAGAAACAGGGGACAGTCATATATTCGGCCCAGATATGTTGAAGGAAGCTGAGGAGAGAGTAAAAATAATACGGGATCGACTCAAAACGGCCCAAAGCCGACAGAAGAGCTACTATGATCAAAAGCATCGGGAAATAAGTTTTGAGCCCGGCGAAGACGTTTACTTACGTGTATCACCCATGAGAGGATTGCAACGATTCAAGGTCAAAGGGAAACTAGCACCCCGATTCATCGGACCCTTTCGTATAATTGCACGGAGAGGCACAGTAGCTTATCAGCTGGACCTTCCAATGGAACTGTCAGACGTCCACGACGTGTTCCACGTCCCGCAACTATGGAAGTGTGTAAGCAACCTAGAGAAGCATGTGTCACATGAAAACCTTGACGAGCAACCAGATCTCACCTACCGAGAACACCCAGTAATGATTTTGGAGGAGTCTGAAAGGAGAACCCGTCAGAAGACTATTAAATTTCTCAAGGTTCAGTGGAGTAATCACACAGAGGATGAGGCAACATGGGAAAGGGAAGATTTCCTTCGGACAGAACACCCACAACTATTTGAAGATCAGCTGAAATCTCGGGGACGACATTTTTCCTACGGGGGTAGGTGTTGTAACACCCCAATTTTTTTATCTTGGTTTTCTTCCAAACTTTTGGCCTTTTGGAAGGGGGTTGTTTGATCTTTTCTCAAGACCCTTCTAAAATCTCTGCTGGCCAAAGTTTTTGTGTTTTATCAAAGCTTGGTTTTTTGATCTTGAGGATTTTCCCTTGTGTTGGCTCAAGCACAAGTTGAGTTTCAAAAGAGGTTGTTTGAGTTCTCCCCTTCTTGATTTATACCTCTCAGGTTTGACCTTGGACTTACTTTCCCCTCCAACCTTCATCTTGCCATGACCCCAACAGAATTATTTCTCTCTAAGACCCTCTTCAAACCTTAGGACAAGTTCCTCATCAATTCCAGTAAGTTTTGACCTTTTTGGGATTTTTTCCTCTATTTATTTCACTCCAAAAACTAGTTCTGTCTTTTATAGTGGACCTTGGTGATTTACAAAGGAACCACCATGCCTAGCTTGTTATTTGAATCCAAACTAACTTTCCTAGATAGTGCTTAGTACCCACAACCTAGATTCATCTTGTTTCACTGGGCCACAGTTCAAAATTTTCAAATTTCACCTACTGCAAGTTTGGACCAGATTTGCAAATTTTGGTGAAATTCATATTTATCTTCTTCTAAAAATTCTGCGAAAAATCAGGCAGCCTCTAGAGGCAGCAAGAGGCCACTCCACCAAATATCAGCCCCAGAAACATTTCCCTAATGCCAAAATAATTTCATCAAAAACTTAGCATGCATTGTACTGTCAGGTTCAGAAAGTGTTAACTGAAACTGTCGACAGTACAGTTCGACAGTTCGTCGGATACAGCAACAATCTCACCAGTACCTGCCTTGGATCGACGTACACTGCTCCTCCAGCTTATCCATCGCGCCGCATGCTCGCTTGGCTGCTTCTGGGCGTCGGTGGCGCCCTGGCCCGACCACGCTGGCGACTTCCACGACAACAGAACCGCCCGTGGCGGCTAACAGAAGCCACCCCGCGGCTCAACGCTGTTTGGCTCCGCCCAAGTCACCCCAGCGCTACGCGTGGCCATCCCCACTATCAGTGCATGCCTGCCGCACCGTCGTCGTGGCCTGGCGCGCGCAGAGTGCGTTTTCTGCCGCCAACGTGCCGCACGGCTGTTCCGTTGAGGACAGCCCGTGATCATCTCTCCCCTGCTGAGTTAGGCACGGGAATGGAACCACTACACCTCCTAGTCGATGCTCAAGCCCCTAAACCCGCCGTCCAGCCACTACCTCGCCGTAATCACTCGCCGGACTTATCCCGTTCACGGCAACCGCCTCGGGCCGGCTATATAAAGCACCCCCGAGCTCGTTCTCGAGCCCGCACACCTCCACCATCCCCCTAGACCGCGCCCAGCCTCTAGAAGAGCCTCGAGGGGCCCTTCTTCTCCAACTCTGGCCAACTCCCTCCGCCTCGGGCTCCAGCATCATTCTCTCCGGTGAGAGCTCCTCCGCCACCGTGGACTCGAGCGTAGCACCCTGGCACCCACCTAAACCTAACCCACACTTCAATTTGACCCCAGGAATTCTTTCCGACGAGGCCCACTATCACCCAAGCCGCCGTCCGCCGGAGACAGGGTCGCCGTCGACGTGGGGCTCGCCGACGCTCAACTCCACCACGAATCGACGCGGAAGATCACCGAGAAGTTGTACGTACCCTCTTTTTCCCCTAGCTCACCGTGGATCGGCGCCAGCGACCACCACCACACCTGGCGCCGGCACGGCTCTGTCCCAGATTTCAAACCCGACGAGTGTGACCCCTCGTCAGCCCCTCACCTCTCCCCGGAACCATTTTTCTGTAAGCGCCTTCGGGCAACGTACGTTTTCTCATTCAATTTACGTACTGCGTACCGGTTCGCTTTGTTGTTTTCTGATCTAGCCCCTAGAACTTTTCTGTTTCATTACAGATGAATCCCTGGACAGAAACTCTAATATCTTCTTTAACTAAAGATGATTTTGAGTTGATTCTTTTTTTGTCCTCTTTAGTTTTCTGTCATGTTTTTTGTCATATTTATGTGAAATTTTTTGGAGCAACTTTATTTGCACGCGCGGTATTTATGTTAGTATCCATTTGTTTGAATACGTAGATACCGAAGGACGTGACGGAGCCGCGAACCACACCGAGTTAGACTCCGACTTCTCAGAACCAAACAAGCATGTTTGAACCTTTGATATGATGAGTTTGTTGCATGTTTGCTGGAGTAGTTCTTCTCATAAGCATGGTCATATAAGCATTTGTGTATGGTTATATTTCATGCAAGCAGGCTTCGGGTGAGCCCCGAATGAAAATGTTTGAACCACCACGATCATGTGGTGACATGATGGGTGGAATGATGGTATTGTTGGAGCATGCCAGTAGTTGGTTAACTCAGTATCAACGGAGATCATGTCGTGATTCCGTTCATCTCCTTTTTGGTACTATCATAGGCCATTTGTTAAGATTGCGGTCTAGTCAGTTGTAAACCACTTCCCGAGTACACACCAAGTAGAGGGGCCGGGATGAGGGTTCCATGGCCCTGTATTAAAGCCCGTCATCCGGTCAGGGGGCATTGGTGTTTCCGGTTGGGGCCGAGAGGGGGGCACCCCTTAGAGCGCGCATATATAAATTTGATCCCATGCTATTCGAGGTTGTAGCCTCCCTGTCTTAAAGTTTTTCGTGAATGTTGTCGCGGGTGATTCCGAACAACAGGATGTGAAATGGGAGTGTACTGGTTAGTTGGGTTTCTGCTAAAACACCGTAGACGGAACTAGTCCCCGTGGCTAGTAGAATCCGTTGGCTATGAGTTAATAGTACAAGCTCTGCAGAGTTACATACCTCCAGTAGCCATGTTTATGGCCTAGGGTCAATCTTCATGTCAAACCGGTGACCGTCTCTAGTAAATTCCTGATGGTAACAAGAGTAGTGTATTCGTCAAGTTCATTGGGTAGATGAACTCACCAACTATCTCTGTATTGATTTACTTCCAGAAGTATTTCATCATTATACTATTGCTATTTATAAGCCCTTTATTTGATGTCGCTCAGACGTCCGACTGAGGCATTCTTTTATTTATAAGCCCTTTATGTGATGTCGCTCAGACGTCCGACTGTGGCATTCTTTTTATTTATAAGCCCTTTATGTGATCTCGCTCAGACGTCCGGCTGTGGCATTCTTTTTATTTATAAGCCCTTTATGTGATGTCGCTCACATGTCCGATTGTGGCATTCTTTTTATTTATAAGCCCTTTATGTGATGTCGCTCAGACGTCCGACTATGGCATTCTTTTATTTATAAGCCCTTTATGCGATGTCGCTCAGACGTCCGACTGAGGCATTCTTGTTATTTATTTTTGCTATAAGACCTTTATGTGGAGTCGCTCAGACGCACGACTGAGGCCTGTTTTCTCTTATTATTTTCTCACGAGGCGTCACGCAGACACTCGTTTGATCTCCTTCTATTTATCTTATGGATTTCGGGAGGATTACCGCCCGACTTCTATTGTTGCATACAGCACACTAATATTTTTCATCCGGTCGCATTTTTGTTGGAATACTCATATGCATCATGTTGGCATTTGTTATACCTTAAGTCCGAACTGTCTTGCGAGTACATTCAAAGTACTCACCTGGCTTGTTGATTTGGCCAGATGTGGACGAAGGCGATCTCATGGATGAAGAGTTCGATAGCGAGTCCGACGTCTAGTGGAGTCCAAGTCAGTCCTTTGCGATCCTGGAGTTGATCACTGTTTTATAACCGCTTCCGCCTACCACCAAAAAATTTCATCGGGTCTCAGTCCGACACTCGATGAACTGTAATATAATGGAGTCACGTCACCCAATTCATTGTGACATAACCACCACCTTTTATTACGAGTTAATAGTATGCCACACTGCATTTGTGTCATATCCGCTTTTATGTACTATATTGGCGCGCTTGTAATAAAATTATTGAGTAACCCCAGCTCAACCTTGTATAATATTCAGTGTACTGGAATTCTGTATCAAGGAATTGTCTGCCAGCAAGAAATAAACTTCCTCGCTGGTTTAATAAAAAGGTCTGTCTTCCGGTAATTATTTTACTGAAGGACCGATCTTGACAGATACCCATCACATGCAATCAAACAGTGACATGATATGGCAATTATCATTTTGCTCTTTTTGATCTTCATCTTCGGGGCTCCATGATCATCATTGTCGCCGGCATGACACCATGATCTCCATCATCGTGTCTTCATGAAGTTGTCTGGCCAAACATTACTTATACTACTATGGCTAATGGTTAGCAATAAAGTAAAGTAATTACATTGCGTTTTTAATGACACGCAGGTCATACAATAAACTAAGACAACTCATATGGCTCCTGCCGGTTGTCATACTCATCGACATGCAAGTCGTGATTCCTATTACAAGAACATGATCAATCTCATACATCACATATATATCATTCATCACATCCTTTTGGCCATATCACATCACACGGCACATGCTGCAAGAACAAGTTAGACGTCATCTAATTGTTGTTGCAAGTTTTTACGTGGCTGCTATAGGTTTCTAGAAAGAATGTTTCTTACCTACGCCAAAACCACAACGTGATATGCCAATTACTATTTACCCTTCACAAGGACCCTTTTCATCGAATCCGATCCGACTAAAGTGGGAGAGAAAAACACCCGCTAGCCACCATATGCAACTAGTGCATGTCAGTCGGTGGAACCTGTCTGACGTAAGCGTACGTGTAAGGTCGGTTCGGGCCGCTTCATCCCACAATGCCGCCGAATCAAGATAAGACTAGTAACAGCAAGTAAATTGACATGATCTACGCCCACAACAACTTGTGTTCTATTCGTCCATAGTAACTACGCATAGACCTATAGCTCATGATGCCACTGTTGGGGATCGTTGCAGGAAATCAAAACAAATTCCTACGCATCACCAAGATCTATCTATGGAGTCTTTTAGAAATGACAACTTAGGTTTTTTCCCAAACCATAATTCATACGCTGTCGTCTCAACGGATTTAGATAGTGCCCTATTTAAAGTGATTGAGGCAGTCTCTAAAGCATAACCCCAGAATGATAGCGTTAAGTCGGTAAGAGACATCATAGATCGCACCATGTCCAACAGAGTACGATTACGACGTTCGGATACACCATTACGTTGAGGTGTTCCAGGTGGCGTCAATTGTGAAACAATTCCACAGTTCCTTAGGTGTGTGCCAAATTCGTGACTTAAATATTCTCCTCCATGATATGATCGTAATAACTTTATTTTTCTGTCACGTTGATTCTCAACCTCATTCTGAAATTCCTTGAACTTTTCAAAGGTCTCAGACTTGTGTTTCATCAAGTAGACATACCCATATCTACTTAAGTCATCTGTGAGGGTGAGAACATAACGATAGCCACTTCGAGCTTCAACACTCATTGGACCGCACACATTGGTATGTATGATTTCCAACAAGTTGGTTGCTTGCTCCATTGTTCTAGAGAACGGAGTCTTGGTCATCTTGACCAAGAGGCATGGTTAACACGTGTAAAATGATTCATAATCAAGAGAATCCAAAAGTCCATCCGCATGGAGCTTCTTCATACGTTTGACACCAATATGACCAAGGCGGCAGTGCCACAAGTATGTGGGACTATCATTGTCAACCTTACATCTTTTGGCATTCACATTATGAATATATGTAACATCACGTTCGAGATTCATTAAGAATAAACCATTGACCAGTGGGGCATGACCATAAAACATTTCTCTCATATAAATAGAACAACCATTATTCTCAGATTTAAATGAGTAGCCATCTCGCATTAAACGAGATCCAGATAAAATGTTCATGCTCAAAGCTGGTACTAAATAACATTTATTGAGGTTTAAAACTAATCCCGATGGTAGAGGAAGAGGTAGCGTGCCGACGGCGATCACATCGATCTTGGAACCATTCCCGACGCGCACCGTCACCTCGTCCTTCGCTAGTCTCCGCTTATTCCGCAGCTCCTGCTTTGAGTTACAAATGTGAGCAACTGCACCGGTATTAAATACCCAGGAGCTACTACGCTGGTAAGGTACACATCAATAACATGTATATCACATATAGCTTTGACGTTGCCGGCCTTCTTATCTGCTAAGTATTTGGAGCAGTTCCACTTCCAGTGACCCGTTCCCTTGCTATAAAAGCACTCAGTCTCAGGCTTGGGTCCATTCTTTGGCTTCTTCCTGGCAACTGGCTTACCGGGCGCGGCAACTCCTTTGCCATCCTTCTTGAAGTTCTTCTTACCCTTGCCTGTCTTGAACTTAGTGGTTTTATTCACCATCAACACTTGATGTTCTTTCTTGATCTCCACATCCGCTGATTTCAGCATTGAATACACCTTGGGAATGGACTTCTCCATCCCTTGCATATTGAAGTTCATCACAAAGCTCTTGTAGCTTGGTGGGAGCGACTGAAGGATTCTGTCAACAACCGCATCATCTGGGAGATTAATTCCCAGATGAGACAAGTGGTTGTGCAACCCAGACATTTTGAGTATATGTTCGCTCACGGAACTATTCTCCTCCATCTTGCAACTGTATAACTTTTCGGAGACTTCATATCTATCGACTCGGGCATGAGCTTGGAAAACCATTTTCAGCTCTTGGAACATCTCATATGCTCTGTGCTCCTCAAAACGCTTTTTGAGCCCCGATTCAAAGCTGTAAAGCATGCTGCACTGAACGAGGGAGTAATCATCACTACGCGACTGCCAAGCATTCATAACATCTTGAGTTGCTGGGAAAACGGGTCCATCACCTAGCGGTGCTTCAAGGACATATGCTTTCTTGGCAGCTATGAGGATGATCCTCATGTTACGGACCCAATCCTCATAGTTTCTACCATCGTCTTTCAGCTTGGTTTTCTCTAGGAACGTGTTGAAGTTGAGGGAAACATTAGCGTGGGCCATTGGATCTACAAGACATGTTGTAAAGATTTTAGACTATGTTCATGAAAATTAAGTTGATCTAAACAAATTTAATGAACTCCCACTCAGATAGACATCTCTCTAGTCATCTAAGTGCTAGATGATCCCGATCGACTAGGCCGTGTCCGATCATCACGTCAGACGGACTAGTCAACAACGGTGAATATCTTCATGTTGATCGTATCTTCTATACGACTCATGTTCGACCTTTCGGTCTTCCGTGTTTCGAGGCCATGTCTATACATGCCAGGCTCGTCAAGTTAACCCTAAGTGTATTGCGTGTGTAAATCTGGCTTACACCCGTTGTATGCGAACGTTAGAGCCTATCACACCCGATCATCCCGTCGTGCTTCAGAACAACGAACCTTAGCAACGGTGCACAGTTATGGGGGAACACAATTCTTGAAATTTTAGTCAGAGATCATCTTATTTGCTACCATCGTTCTAAGCAAATATTTACCTAATAATAATGCACGGAACGAGTTTGTCGGGTTCACCGTCACAATACGCTTTCTTCTTATGTCATTTACGCTTTCAGTTTAAATTTAAATTTAAAACATATTCAAGGTGGTACTAAATTTTCGCCCTAACTGTTTCTTGTAATACGCTTTCTTCCCACCATAATTTCGTCCGCTCCTTCGTCCCTCTCAAAACTTCGTACGTCGCTTTCCTTTCTCCGTCTCAAAACCGTTCGTTTGTTCGTCCGTCTCAAAACTTCCTACGTAGCTTTCCTTTCTCCGTCTCAAAACCAACCTCAACGTGCTTCAAAAAACAACACGAGCTACGCCGTGCTGCAGCCGGTGTCCATCCCACCTATCCTGATGTGAAATTTACTTTTTAAATAGTCCCACATCGGCTCCTTACATCCAATGCATCTAATTTATATACGTCTTAGATTTGTCTGGGTGTTAAGAAGCTATCTACGAATAAGAGAAGCCATCTAGGAATAAGAAATAAGAGTCTATAAGGAAGAAAAAAGAGGCCAAAGGAAACGGAATAAAGGATGAATGAACTCCAAAGCGGGAAAGGAGCGCGACTGGAATGGAACGAAGGTTGCTGTGCCGTGGTCAACCGGAGAGAGCCTAGCGAGCTTTAGAGGCCCCAAGCAAGAAAGGACGGGAGTAGGAGCAGAGAATGGAATGGAACTTGTTGTGTGTTGTCCCCAAGCAAAAAGGCCGGGACTCAGAGCAGAGGATCACGGCGTGCACTTAGACGTAGACCGCCACCGGCGCGCACTACAAGAAATATGTCAACTTGTGACCACCACTATTGGTCACTGAATGGTCACAACTTTCCATTTGTGACCTTTTTGTGAACAAATACATAAGGTCAAAAGCTGGCCGTCATAAACTGACTATAGCGACCTTTTTTGTGATATGAAAAAGGTCGTTGGTTCTACGACCAAATTTTTGGTCACTGGCAACGTCATCTGGCCACGTAGGATCCAGCGTGGCAAGCTGACGTGGATAAGATTCAGCCCAGTCCGATTAGGTGTCTATATGGGCCGAGCCCATTAATTCAGCCCATTTATATATTTTTCCCTATGAATTCTGTTCGGTACACGGGTCAAGCCCAACAATTCGGCATTTTTATTGTTGGGTCATGGCCTTCTTGGCTCAAGAGTTTCAGTTTTTCCTTTTCGTGAAAGATGGGCCTCAATTGTTAGTTTCTATTAATGGGACCCAGTTGTCAGGGTCAAGTTCTTCAGATTTCATTTCACCGTATACGTAACCAATATCTAAATCAGCACTGGCAAAAAACACTGCTTGGAATAGTAGCCAGAATGGCAATCACAGTATTACAACGTGGATACATTTTTTTGTGGGTAAAGACGGATACATCATACAACACAAATACAATGGCAATCACAGACCTACTTCAGTCAATTACAAGCTCTACTGCTTCTGTCAATCTTCTTCAACCTGGACCTCTTTCAGTCCTTCTATAGCAGTCACAAACTATCCTGCTCCTTTCAACCTTCTTTTGCATGGAGCTACTGTGAGAGGAAATCTACAGTTAAGAACAAAATACAGAACAAGTATACAAGCAGTTGGGTACAGATCACTTTGGAAAGCACAAAATATCATTTGGCTGGACATGAATATCACTTGTGAATGGGACTGTATCTATACAATTGTACGGTGTGAAAGGAATTACAACTAGGAATTGCAACTAAACAACAATTATCAGTATAACAAAAGGCAGAGACTATGTTGTGCTCTATACAACTTTATGAGTAAAAAGTGAATTTATCGAACAAAATTTAACATTATAAATAGGCAGAGACTGTGCAAGTTTATCAGTACAAACTGGATTTATAATAAACAACATTTAACTAAAACGATAATCTATTTGAAGTACTTCAGGTTTGAGCCATTTTCAATGTTGTCATTTACCTTAAAGGGGCAGTGAAAAACATACAGATAGTATAATAGTATAGCATAATAGTACCAGGCTACCAGTGCTAGGCAAGGTAGCTGTTACATGAACCAGGCAAGGCTACCAGTGCAAGACATTTTAGAACACTGGTAACTTTCAGATTACAGAGTTGGATTGATTTCAGTACCTGCTAGCATTTGTATAAAACTAAGTTAATGTGATCATGCATTGGGCAAGAGAAACTATTGACAGCGACCTCATAGCACAAAATTCAGCAGACCAACAATGTGTAAGGCAAGACCATGGCAGGGATCTAGTTCTCACCCAGCAGAGTCCCTTTGGGGCCGATCAGCTCCCCACGCAGGCAGCTTCCGGATGCAATCCAAGTCCCCGTTGCGAGCCGCCAAATGCACGGGGTGAGGGGGCGCCATGTCCCTGATGATCAGCCAGAGGTTTCTTCACACCACACGAGTACCTGCACATATCACTTGTTGGAGTTAGTTCTTTTCAATTAATAAATTCTTCTAGTTGAACAAGACATGCTCATCCATGGTGCAGTCCAAGAATACATGTATAAATCATTGCCTGAACCATACATGTACGTATCTTTCTCTCTTTCTCTCTGAAATTGAATTGCCCTCTTACTTTTTTCCATGATTATATATATATATAATGACCAAAGTAAACTCTAACGAAGTAGGCACTGAGTAACAACTACTCCATTAAACTTAAGCTGTTGCTACCTGCATATACTAAATGGAACCAGAAGTATCTCGACTGCTAGACAACCATGAATGATGCCTAGGAAAAAAGAACGTAGAAACACAAACGATAGAGCCACTAATTAACCACAAGTGAGTTATCTCAGAGGTCTTACTCAAGTAGTTGGAACCAGCCACTAAGCAAAGCTTAGGCGGAACATTCTTTAGGACCAGCTAATTCAATAATAAGCATATCATGGACTGAAACAATCTATACCACTCTAGATGTTGTTTTCCACTATATATCTCCAACAATAACACTAGTATCGAACTTAAAAAGAAATGCTTGACTAGATAGCTAGTTTCTGAAAAGATAAGGCATTAAGAGGTATCATCATTCTTTTAATAACTTGCATTGCAACATTAATGATCAATAGCTATGCACAAATGCAAGAAAATCTACACAAAGTGCCCAGCTCTCTTAAATATTTTCTTCAAGTGGTTTCTTTACAGCTGGGTATATGTTGCATTTGACAAAAGAAGATGTATTTGCAGTTGCCTGCCACTCTGGAATGTTGAGGTGCTGCCTGACCTTCTCAATGTCAGCCACCAAGTCCCAGGTGGTGTTCTCCTCTAGACAAGCGTAAATATAAGGTCACTGCTGGAGACTACATGCCAATTATAAATACACCGCGCAGCAGAGCACACACTGGTCTAGGAGCCGACCTTCCAAGGGAGTAGCATGATGTGTCGTCGCGGTGCCTTCATCTAGAGTTGCAGGCCGGAGTTGTGAGCTGCTTCTTTGCTTCCCCACATAGCACGCCTAGGTTCTCCTAACATACCAACCCGAAGACTAAAACATGATTAGGGAGCTGGTACATCAGAAAAGGAATCGATGCACGAATGACATATGCAACTAAAAAAATAAAATTAGTATTTCACATGTTATTCGAATTGCATATTAGATGTCTACAAGATAAGTGTTGCTTTATATAAGATGTTTAGTGATTTAACAATCAGTATGCTGCAGGAAATTTTGTTTGCCATGTCACCCAATGTTTACTATCAAAAATAGAAATTATTCACTGTTAATGCATTTGAGCTATAAGATAACCAACTAATGTTCTGTCCCATTGAGATGATTTTAGCCCTTCACATGATGGTTCATTGTTATCCATGTTGCTATAGTTGGTTACTTTACTTGAGAGATTACATGTTCTGACTTATGAGCACGAGAGGAATACATAGACACTTACTAGAATCTGCTAATGCTTAAACTAGAATGAGAACAAAAGAAAACAGAACCTATCTATGCATCAGAGAGAGATGGCAGGGGAGGAGGACCTATGGACCAACTTGTCCTTCAAAAGATCGTACAAGGGGAGCACAACAGCAATTGTAGATTGGCCTTGCTTGTTCCCCTTCACACAACTAGATCAGAGCAACCTGCAAAAATTTGCATGGATCAGATGCAGAGATGGAGAAGAAGATGAGAATAGAAGGGGAGGAGCAATTGACAAACCTGAGGTGGTGCTTCTCCTCCTAGGCAGAGAGTTAGCCATTTTTGGCAGGCTGTACATGAAACAAGAAAATGTAAGATGATGGTTCTGAAAAAATAGTAAACTTGCAACCAGATTTAAAAAAAAACAACAAGGTCATGCCATGACTAAATCCTAACCATAATGCATTTAATAAAATGGATTGCTTCTGGCTGTTGTAGTAGTATATACATACACAGCTCAAACAACGCAATGTATGTTGGGCAGCAGATCCGACAGTCAGAAACACCTCAATTACTAAAACGGACGGCCAAAAATGAAGGAGGACTCAGAGGGCTGGGATTAGGCTCAGTTTTACTGTCCTAAAATGGCATCCATTGGTAACACAATCCTAGTTATAGACACTGACACAGCCCTCAGAATGCACTTTGGGTATATTATCAGATACAGGTATTTAGGGGTAGAACGATCCAACTTAAGTGTGTTAAAACTACACAAATGCGTCTTGACATATACACCCGCCCGCGTGAATAAATCTGGATCTAGTGAACAAAGGTAGTGAATAAATGTGACATGAAGTAAATTATATATACACTGATCGTCCTATTACATAGCATTGTTAGATGGTGTGAAATCCACAGACCAGTTATAAGCTAGGATCAAAATAGTACTGAATCTTACTTTTGTTGTCAGGCTAAATGCTGGGTTAAATGGAACCATAAGATTAACTGGTTGGTGGAATCAGACTAGCAGTCACTCTCACCATTGATTAGCCATTGATTGGTGCCACTACCCGATTGGATCAAACAGTTGGTAGCAAATTAAGCGCTGGGAGAGAACCCCTGTTCAGCTGTATTTGCAACAAAAAAATGGACGGTGGACGGCGAGACTTACGGAGAGGGGAACCAGTAGGGCGGCGGGCCTCGCTTGGCGCGGTCCCAGCCGGCGTAGACGGAGTAGTAGACCAGCTGGTGGAGCGCGTGCGGGTGGTCCGGCCGCAGCACCCCCGCCGCCACGACCGCCGCCCACACGGCGGCCGCGTCGCCGCTGTATTGCCCGGTCGCCGAGCGGAGCACGGCGAGGAAGGTCATCGTGTCGGCCGCGGCGAGACCGGCCGCCTCCACGTCGGCCGCCCGGATCTCCCCCACGCTGCCCCTCGCGGTCGCCGCCATGGCCCGGCTGCTCGCTCGCTCTCCGCATGCCTCGTGGTCGCAGCCTTCGCCGAGCCCCGCGGGTCGAGGCCCGCGCACCCGCCCGCATCGTCGGGAGATTGGGAGGAGGGAGGAGGGAGGAGGGGTGCGATGTGGGGATCGAGGGTTTGGGCTGTGAGATGAGGGAAGGGAAGGAGGGGAAGGGTGGCCGGCGCGCGGAGATGAGGGAAGGGAAGGAGGGGAAGGGCGGCCGGCGCGCGGAGGAGGTGGGGCGCCGGTGGGTCGCCGCTGTGGGTGTGGTGGACGGCGAGGTTGGTTGGGAGGCGGCGGGGAGGAGATGGGGGAGGAGGGGTGCGATGGGGGCTAGGGTTTGGGTTGCGGTGGGGGTATGTCTTTTTCATTTTTACTTTATTTTTTTCTGTAGATAGATGGATGGATGGATGTGGGATGGTGAGATGGATGGATGTGGGATGGTGAGATGGATGGATGGATGGATGGGCGCCATGTCATCGATCCGTGGGAAGAGTCCTGATTGGTTCGGAAAATCAGTAATTTTAAAAAGTATCTCTAAGTACTAAAAATAGATGGATTTTGTGAAGTAGCTATCAAAAATATTTTGCAAAAGTGAACCACACAAACTTTCACTAGAGTTAGACAACATTTTATGGATAAATACCAATTTGTATGCATTTCTGATCTTTCTAGCTATTTTTAATCATTTTCCAAATGCCCAAAATGATATTTTTTGTGAAGGACCTACCAAATATTTGTTGCAAAATTGGACCAAATCATTTTTATAAAATACTAGGTCATATTTAATGCACAATTGACCAAATGATTGGGTGTAAAAAGTTTTGATTCACCTCTCATGAAAAAGACAAATTTCTACCGATTCAGTTGGAAGCGGGTCAAATTTGAACTGTAGCTACTTCGTAGTTTGCTTTTTATTTTTTCCAAAAATCATTTGTAGGTACATAAGTATCTATTTTATCAGAGAAACACCAAAAAAATTCCAAGATTCAACCACTAGCTAGGAACGGTCATTCCCGCCGTTTTGACCGCATTTTGAAACGGGCATAAAAAAATAAAAAAAAATCAAAAAATTGGAACACCTTCGCATTGTGTCATTATATATGACCAAGTTACCAGGAAAAATAATAAACTTGTAATACAACAATTCTATTAAAAAAGTGTTCTCAGAAATGAGCTATCATGCGTGAAGATTCATGGCTTCCAAGCCAAATGATCAATCCTATGGCCACATTCATGGCATAGTTTGTTCAAATGATCTCATATTGTGCCCAAGGGTGAATCTTGGAATGGCAAACAATATTGCTTAAGGAAGTTTTCATTTTCTTTGGACGAAAAATTCATTTTCCATTTTTCGAGTGCCCAAAAGGAGGTTTTTTTGTGAAGGACCTCCCAAATAATTGTTGCAAAATTTGACCAAATCAATTTTCTAAAATACTAGGCCATATTTAATGCACAATTGACAAAATGGTTGGGTGTAAAAAGTTTTGATCCACCTCTCGTGAAAAAGACAAATTTCCGCCGATTCAGTTGGAAGCGGGTC
Source organism: Secale cereale (assembly GCA_902687465.1). Lineage (NCBI taxonomy): Eukaryota > Viridiplantae > Streptophyta > Magnoliopsida > Poales > Poaceae > Secale > Secale cereale. Next base: position 751,411,950 of record LR738712.1, on the reverse strand, counting down.
AAATTTGAACTGTAGCTACCTCGTAGTTTGCTATTTATTTTTTCCAAAAATCATTTCTAGGTACATAAGTATCTATTTTTTTCAGAGAAACACCAAAAAAATTCCAAGATTCAACCACTAGCTAGGAACGGTCATTCCCGCCGTTTTGACCGCATTTTGAAACGGGCATAAAAAATTCAAAAGAAAATCAAAAAATTGGAACACCTTCGCATTGTGTCATTATATATGACCAAGTTACCAGGAAAAATAATAAACTTGTAATACAACAATTCTATTAAAAAAGTGTTCTCAGAAATGAGCTATCATGCGTGAAGATTAATGGCTTTCAAGCCAAATGATCAATCCTATGGCCACATTCATGGCATAGTTTGTTCAAATGATCTCATATTGTGCACAAGGGTGCATCTTGGAATGGCAAACAATGTTGCATAAGGAAGTTTTCATTTTCTTTGGACGAAAAATTCATTTTCCATTTTTTGAGTGTCCCAAAGGAGGTTTTTTTGTGAAGGACCTCCCAAATAATTGTTGCAAAATTTGACCAAATCAATTTTCTAAAATACTAGGACATATTTAATGCACAATTGACAAAATGGTTGGGTGTAAAAAGTTTTGATCCACCTCTCGTGAAAAAGACAAATTTTCGCCGATTTAGTTGGAAGCGGGTCAAATTTGAACTGCGGCTGCCTCATAGTTTGCTATTTATTTTTTCCAAAAATCATTTCTAGGTACATAAGTACCTATTTAATCATAAATACATGGTTTGGTGGCGATACGTCGAGGTTTGGGCGGTGGTCGAGGGCCCCAACTCTAGAGCGCGTAAACTCGCATGCCCGATGCGTGGTCACCGCGTGACTGTGGCGTTGCCATGTGTTCTGTGCGGCCTAGGCATGTCTAGTGGGTTGTCCACTCCCCAGGTAGGTGCTAGGAAGAAAATTACAACATAAGATTCTCACGAGGAGACCGATCGATGCTCAAACATGAATTAGCAGCCAAGTGTTTGATTAGCGGTACGGAAAATGCACATGGCTAATGGGCATGCATTTTGGTTGAGGATGATCAGTTACTAAGAAGACCGTCTTCACAAATTTTCAGCTCAAAAGGAGGAGTCTAGGTGGTACTTGCTTTGCAAAGTACCACACTGGACATAAATACGAATGTTGAAGATGGGCTTAAAATAATGAATGGATTGAGCTGGCATTTGGTGGAGGATAGTTATTTGGGCATAGGAAAGCACTGTAGAAAATGGATACCATTTGGACATGCCAAAATGGTACTTCCTTCACAAAGTGTTTTTTGAACAGAATAGGAAAATGAATATTTTTGAATTATTTTTGAACTAGGCAAGGAAGGTTTTTTACATATTTGACGAAGATATGACCCAAAGAATTTATGAGATTTTTTGGGGAATTTTGGGAATGACAGAAATATAGGTTGCTTCACAACCTAGGGCAAAAACTGCCACATGGACATGACACATAGGCAAAACTGATGAGGTTGCGCCTAGTCGTAGCAACCCACCACAATTTTCAAGGTTATGATCATCTATATTGGTCATGAACAGTTAGAAATAAGGCAGCGAACCAGTGCTATCTGCTTTGTGACCATTTCGTGTAAGGAAATTATGACCTTTCTGACCAAAATGGTCGTTATAGTTTAGGGTTTGGAGCCCCCTGAACAGCTTTTGACCAATTGGTCTGAAATGGTCATAGATCTATGACCAATTCTTCCAGGGTCACTAACAAAAGGTCATAAGTTGACATATTTCTTGTAGTGGCGCTGTCTTCGCTCGACGGACCGGCGATTCGCCGAAGAGCGAGACGAGGCTGGATCTCATCGTGGCCCACCTTCCTTCCCTCCCCCCGTCGGCCCCCGGCGCACACCTGGAGTCCTCGTCGCACGGAGAGAGGTGTGAGGTCGCGATGGGGGAATTCATAGTTCGTTGTTGGATGAGGGGCGGGTGATGATGGAATTTGGAACTTGAGAAACGCTGTCTAGATAAGGGAGCTCTCGGTGGGGGATTCTTGGTCTATTGCTTTTTTTTAATGGTTGCACCGATTAGAAGCAGCTCGGAAGCTATGTGTGCCACCGTCCACCGATTAAAATAAATAAATCGGAATGGGTACCAATTAACCAATTATAAGAGTGTTTCACATACGACAGATCTTTTACGATTTTTGTACCATGCAGTATAGGCAGCGTCAACCGCATATGTAAAAAGCATCCTACGTAAATCGTACTAGATTCTATCGCACGTGAAGTAATTTCGCCGATTGTAGTTACTTTTTTTGCGGGTTATTACTTGATGTTTGTTGTTACTGTCGTCAGATACAGTAATTAAAAGTGAGTGAAATGTTGGAACTAGATGTTTCTCAAAGGGAGAAAGTATTTGGAGCTAACTTAGACTTGCTGACAATTAAGATATTCCTGAACTCTGAATGTTACCGATTTCGTTAGTGAGATAGGGAGGGGAGAAGGAGGAATGAAGAGTAGGGAGAATGCGACAACACTCCATCTTACTCACGTTATGTTTCGCCCCCCGCACGCCAACCTGGATAGAGGAGCACTCCCCTCCGTTTTAACATCTCTCATGCAGCTTTGTGTGCCCTAATCATGATCCCCAACGAGTCCAGATGATAATGTCCAGGGAAGAAGTGGATATGTTGGAATGGGGGGTGTGCTAACTCTTTACCTTTTGGACATCATATTTTTTTTGAAATGCCAAAGTATAAATATAAATTAATGTTAATAGGGATGTGGGATTTGTGAGCCGATAAATTGATGCGAGAGTGTGTGACCCGACGAACTTGCACGATGTGGCAGTTCGGCCGGCGCTAGCCATCGGCCGATCACATAGTGCAACAGCTCGGCGACGAGGCGGACCAACATAGAGGAGCAGTCTGCGTGGCAGTGACAATACACCATGGCGGCCCGGCTCCAACGGCGAGTGTTGTCCATCAGCCGGCGACGAGGACCTATAACCCTTTTCAAGAACACCTCGAGAGGGGCATAACCTACAACTTCAGAAGGACCTACAACCTCATGCACATTCTAAATAGACTTAGCACATGTGCTTGCAATCAGGTATATATGGTCTTTCTGATCGAATAGCCATATTTTTGTCATCTTGTGATCTCATGGACAGTCGAGCGTGCATGCTTGCCAAACCTCAATTTTGCTGCTTGCAAGAGCCTCTTGTGAAGGTTCGTCCTCCTCAGAACCGGAGATGAAGCCTCTGTTATATTAGTCAAAGGAGGTCATCACAAAGACACAATGACTTAAGTGGCAAGATAAGCGTCTAAATGCAAATTATTTATGTTCCGATGTTGTGCTTTCTATTCGACCAGAAAACCGAGAGAGGACAGATACATGGATACACGAAGTCTCCCGGATGCATAGGGTATGTCCCACTAAGTTCCCTCCTTTAATCAGTTTTGTGCATGATCACTCATATACCATTTTTATTATTAGCACCTCGTTATTTTTCTCTCGTTGCAACGCACGGGCATTTGTGCTAGTAAGATGTAAAACATGATACCCATCACATGCAATCAAACAGTGACATGATATGGCAATTATCATTTTGCTCCTTTTAATCTTCATCTTCGGGGCTCCATGATCATCATTGTCACCGGCATGACACCATGATCTCCATCATCGTGTCTTCATGAAGTTGAGTCGCCAAACATTACTTCTACTACTATGGCTAATGGTTAGCAATAAAGTAAAGTAATTAAATGGCGTTTTTAATGACACGCAGGTCATACAATAAACTAAGACAACTCCTATGGCTCCTGCCGGTTGTCATACTCATCGACATGTAAGTCGTGATTCCTATTACAAGAACATGATCAATCTCATACATCACATATATATCATTCATCACATCCTTTTGGCCATATCACATCACACGGCACATGCTGCAAGAACAAGTTAGACGTCATCTAATTGTTGTTGCAAGTTTTTACGTGGCTGCTATAGGTTTCTAGCAAGAATGTTTCTTACCTACGCCAAAGCCACAACGTGATATGCCAATTACTATTTACCCTTCATAAGGACTCTTTTCATCGAATCCGATCCGACTAAAGTGGGAGAGACAAACACCCGCTAGCCACCTTATGCAACTAGTGCATGTCAGTCGGTGGAACCTGTCTCATGTAAGCGTACGTGTCAGGGATATGGTTAGTAGGTATAAACCGGGTATTGTAAACCGGCTTAGTTATATTGCACTTGGTTTATTATTTTAGAGATTACGGCCCATGAGATTTTAGGGCCCATGTATAGAGATACGGTTTGTATACCGCCAAGAGATGTAACTTGAGAGATAAGAAAGAAAGGGGCAGAGACCGAGGCGGACACGATTATGAGCCGGCCTCGGGACTCTGTAAACCGGACCAGGCGTTACCTCTATATAAAGGGACGACCCGATACCGGTTCAGGGGACAAGCGAGAATCAATCCGTCGAGACGCAGGCAAAGCGAATCCGCTCCCTGTAAACCGACGCCCAAGCAATACCAAACCAACTAGACGTAGGCTTTTACCTTCTCGAAGGGGCCGAACTAGTATAAATCCTTTGTGTCCCTTTGTGTGCCATGAATCCTTTCAAGCTAACCCGTGCGATGGTTCCATCATCAAGTCCGCTAAACCGGACATCTGCCGTGTTAATTCCACGACAGTTGGCGCCCACCGTGGGGCCTGCGCACGATGGTTTCGAGTTCTTGAAAGGTGGCTTCGAAGGGTTAAAGGGTTACGCAGTCGGCCGGATGACCAAGAGTCGTCGTGGCCGGATCTACATCGACGACGCGGGTTGGGGACCGGAGGCCGATTCGATCGAATACGGGTACCGGGTCCCCTTCGGCAGCATCCAAGTCTTCATCGGCAAAATTGGAGAACCGGGACCTGAGCCGGACACCTTCCCCAACATCGTCGAGCCGGCTCAGCGTGCGAGATCGGCCCGGATTCAGCCTGCCATGAAGCATGTGTTCGTTGGAGCGATTCACGGAGGCCAAGCCGAGGACGGGTCGGAATCTGATGGTGCAACCGTCGTCTATTCAGATGACGAGCCTTCATCCGGGGAAACTGAATCTCTGTATCAGTTGCGGGACGGCCGGTCTGAGGGCGAGTCCGATGGAAACAGTATTCCGGACCCATCCGGCCCGCCAAACCGGGTGGCGGTCTTCATGGCCGGTTCACAACCCCCGACGAACGGAACAACAGCGGAGGCTGGTGCAGGGGGAAGCGGTTCAAATCCCTCCCTTACTGCAGTTCTATCCACCTTGATCGAGGAGTTCACAGCTAAGGCAGTGGAGGTCGTAGCTCCAGCAGACAAGGCGCAACATGATGCAGTGCTTCTTCAGTTGAAAGCCCGGATCGATCAGTTAAAGGAGGATTTAAAGGCAGAAGGGGAGATGTTAGCCATAAGACAAGCAGAGTTGGATGATCAAGCTTTTCACTTGAGGATGGAGCAGGCTTCTGTGGAAGCAGTAAGGGGGCGAAAGTATCGATCCCGCCTACCGCTGGGTTACGAATCTGCGAATTTGTTCAAAACACCTGGGGCTGGGGCCAGTAATAATCCGGTCCTAAACCGGAGAAGCCCACCGGCTCGGGAGGAGCCGGTTCAGCAGCCCGCCGCAGAACGGGAGCGACGGATTATATCGGCGCCTTATGTTCCCGTCCCTCCGGGACACTACTCAAACCCTGTGGATAATATTGCTGCAGCGGCAGCATGGTTGGCCGCTTTACCTGTGGAAGAAACATCTCCGGTGGCGATAGAGGCGCGCAGGGCCCAGAAACTGCTCAATACGGCGTTGATACAGCAACAAGCATACTCTCATAGCAGGGAAAGGTTGCATTCGACACCGCGTCCCAACCGAAGTTACTCTAGACATTGGGAGGAGCCAGAAGTGTCTAGCAGTGAACGTAGGAGACATCAGCACAGGCAGGATAATCCGGCAAGGGCGGAGATGCCAGCCCCGGATCGAAACTGGCCTAGATCGGAGGCCAGGGAGGAAGTTCGTCAGTCAACGCCGGTTCACACAGGCGCTACAGGGACAGGAGCTACAGCGAGCGGTTTTGGAATACAATGTCTCGTCCCCGCCCTACGGAGCGTTAAGTTGCCCAAGGATTTCAAAGGACCTCGCAAGGTGCCTAATTACACAGCCGATTTACCACCCGAAGCTTGGGTGGAGAGTTACGAGATGGCCATGGAGATGCTGGACGTGGATGAATCGGCTTGTGCCAAATATTTCACTATGATGCTTGAGGGCACGGCCCGAACTTGGCTAAAGGCACTACCTCCGAATTCTATCGGATCATGGGGGGAACTGCGCAGTCAGTTCATCAAAAACTTCAAGGATACGTGCAAGCAACCTATGTCGGTGATAGATTTAGCAGCATGCGTGCAAGGAGAACAGGAGTCTACAACAGCTTGGGTACGCAGAGTGGCAGAGATCTTGCACTCCTCAAACGGCATTAACCCGAGCACAGCAATTGTAACATTGGAGAACAATTGCCGGTTTGAATCTTTGAAATTAAAGCTCGGACGGCTCAAACGGGAGTGCAATGACATGGGGACTTTGATGAGCGCCCTGGTGAAGTACGGAGACTCAGATAATACCAAGTATCCGGAGTCAGAAGGAGATAAAACAGGAAAGGCCAGCAAGTCTGGTAAACCGGCGCCGGTTAATCCGGTTACTTCAAGCTTTTTGGGCAAACGAAAGGCAGAAAACAGCTCCGATTTTGTTGCCAGTACGCAGGCTCAAGGCGGTCTTCAGGTTAATCAGCAGGGTTCCACTCTCCAAACCGGCTGTGGAAACCCGGGTTGGGAGCAGGATTTGGATCAACCCTGTCTGAAGCATAGTGGAAGAGGGAGGATTGCAAGACATTCTATAAGAGAATGCCTGTCCCCTATGAAACCAGGGAACGGCCGTTTTAATCCTCCTAACCGGCCCCCGTATGGCGGTTCAGGGCCCGGATTTTATGGTCCAGGTTATCAAGGAAACAACTCCGGATCAGGATATAGGGGCAACGGCGGCTATCAAGGGAACAACGGCGGTTATCAATCCCGGTCAGGCGGCCAAAGTAGTCAAGGGAACTACAATGTAACATCCCAATTTTTCTAATTTGGATGTTAATAGATCATTCAATTGCATATCATATTTTTATTGCATTATTTGTCTTTCCGCAATATTCTGTTCATTATGCAACTAAAGGCAATTTAATTGGAGTGGAGATAACATGACTTCTCCCCTGTTTTTAAAAATGTTCATAATGTCCAGAATAATGTTTCCAGTTGATTTGATATGTTCTGGTTATTTTTACAATCTTGAAAATATTTTAATTGTAGTTTTATATGTTGTTTGAGTGACCAAATGCATCAATATCATTTTACAAAATTGCATTAGTGTTGGAACTAGTGTTCCAGTAGTTTATAGCTGTAGGGCTATTTTTACTGGTTGTCTAGGTATTTTTATTTAGATTTTATATTATGTGTTTATATTTTATTTTATTTTGCTTTGCTGTTGGTTCAAAAAAAAAAGGAAAACAAAAAGGGGCCAGCCAGCCGGCCAGCCAGCTAGCCAGCCCACTAGCCAGCCAGCCAGCCAGCTAGCGCGCGCGGCCCACACCACCGCAGCGGCCCAGCCACCCCGCAGCCGCTCGCACGCGAAGCTGTGCGCATCGCCCGACCCAACCCGATGCACCCGACCCACAGCCCTCTCTCTCTGACCGTGGGGCCCCTCCCCGGTTCCCCTTCCTTCCCCGAGCCGGAGACGCCGCGCCCGAGCGCGCACGCCGAGGCGAGCCCGACCTGAGCTCGTGCTCCGGGTCCACCTCGCACCCAGCCGACGCGCCAGGAGCTAGCTAAGGCACAGGGAAACCCTACCGCAGCCCTCCCCTTCCTTTTCTTTGACCACGCTCGACGCCCGGGCCAAACCGATCTGGAGCGGAGCTCCGCCGTCCGCCGCAGTTCGCCGGCCGTTTCCGTCGCCGTAAGAGCACCTCGAGCCGCACTAAGTACTCCATTCGAACCCCCTCTCAACACCGCACCTACCTGACATCGTTTTATCGCCGGAGACGCAGCAAATCGACGGGAACAACCTCGTCCGCCGCCGCCGGAGCATCGCCGCCGTTCATCTCGTCGTCGCCGCCGCCACAGAACGCCCCGCCGCCGTCCGACTCCACCACAGCATCCGCAACGCACCGCCGCATCCGCCCGTACCCTCAAAGTCGCCGGAGCCCTGCCGGAGACGCGCCGCCGTCGATGCCCGAGCCGCCGCCGCCGCCGTTTGTCGCGTGGTGAGGAAAAAAAAAAGAAAAAGAAAAAGGAAACCCGGGCCAATCACGAACTACCACTTGGCAGTTCGCTACAGGCGTCTACAGGAGTTGCTCCACAGCGCCAGGAGTTCTCTGTTGCAACTTTTGTCTTTTCTAGTTTCTTTCTAAAAACTTCAACTTGCTGTAGTTTCTATTCTGGTTATCCAAATTAGCTGATTCTTTTTCCTATGCACTCACAAAAATCACCTCTTCATCACAGTACCAATTTCACACATGTTGCACTGTTCAAATTTGAATTCGTTTGAATTTGAATTAAACCTTCCGGAGGCCATATCTTTTAAACCGTTTATCGGAATCGAGTGATTCTTTTTGCATTGTGACCGTAGTGCAATATAGGTGATCTGTACATGTTATTTTGCTGCTGTTTTTGAGTTTTTAAAATGATTTTTCTTGCTGTTTGCTTTATTTTTGGCTTTGTCGGAGTTTCGGTGATTGATTTGTTATATTGTGTGAAACGTGTAGATTGTCCGGAGTGCGACGCGAGCTATTGTCAGGAGTGTGACCTTTTGAACCAGAACCAAGGCAAGTTACATGTTGATCATCCTTTACCTATTGTTTTCTATGCATTGTAGGTTATGCCACACCATAAAACTTATGCATTGTAGGATTGTTATAAATTGAGCTATATTGTTGAATTATCTCCCGTCTTTTGCAAATCGTGGTAGGTATAGTTTTGCTATGCTTGTAGACGGGGTTGGTTCCTGAATACATTGAGCTTATGTGAGGATTACTAATATTTAACAACTGAGTAGTAATTCAGGACTTAACTCACCTCTGGGCGGAAGTGGTATTGATGGGTGGTCTTAAGAACATCATGGTTTATACCCTCTGAATGTAAGTGGACGGCCGCCCAGGCTCAAAAAGATCAGACAGACTTAATGACTAGTAGCTTCCATGCGCGACCACTAGCTATATGGGCTCTGGCTTAGTTGAGTAGGTTGTGGGATCCTCGCCCAGGTATGCTAGCAGATGTAGATATGGATAGGTGTACCGGCTGCCGGGGGTGGAGGTGACTACTTCTGAAAGGCTTCGTCTCAATCTTCGGGTTGAGTCTAGTGGGTAAAGTGTGCAAAACTCTGCAGAGTAATAAAACTAATCATGATTAGCCGTGCCCCCGGTTATGGGTAATTTTGAGCGACTATGCCATTACAGTTGTTGGATGATCTTGACAGATGTGACACTTAATAATATTTGCGGGCAACTTAATAATTGGGTAGGTTGGAGTTGATTTTGCCAACTCAACCTTGTGCATTTAATTGTAGTGTTAAAGGAACTAAATGAAAAATTGACTATTAGGTAGCTATGAGGACAAAATCAGCTTTCCGCGAAATAAACCCCCAAGCCTTCCTTTGTTGTTCTATGCATATACTTGTAGGTCTGCTTTATTACTTCTCCTGTGTAACTTGCCAATACATTCAATGTATTGACCTATACGGCTGCAACGTCTCATGTTGCAGGATTTTCAGACGAGGAGTAAGGTACCGTTAGGGTTGCGAGTCTGCACTCAGCATCGCCAGTTGGGCTATGATGGGACTCATCGTTATTTTCTGCTACCTTCCGCTGTGTGATTGAATAATAGCTAGCCATGAGCTATGCAGATTGTTTTATTTTATATACTCTGGATCATACGTTTGTAATAAATGATGCACTTGTATTCTGGTATTCATCTATACTGTGTGTGCTAGCGAGTTCGATCCAGGGACTAGCACGGTAAGCACAGAGACTCAAATCCTTCGAGGTTTGGTCGTTACAGATGGTATCAGAGCAGTGTGTTGACTGTAGGACGTGACCCTAGAAAATGGATTAGAAAAGCCATAGGAGTGAAGATTATTTTATAAACTAGTTATACTTCTTACTGTTTACTAGTTCATCCCCTCAAGTATCTTGAACAGTTAAGTAGGAACTAGTGCTGAGACCACCATATATGCTTGTTTTATTTTGCAATGTTATCGTGTTAGCGTATCTGATTATGTCCACTTTCGTGGTATGAAGATACTAGATTGTTTGCTTGATTGGTAGCTTGCTTGTTAAATTTATCTCGTCAAAATTATTTGACTATATATGCACCTATATATATATATATATATATACTACTATATTATTGTGACTGTTTGTTTGTTTGTTTGTTTGTTTGTTTGTGTTACTCGTTGTTGTGTTTTATTGCCTTGATCATATATGCATATGGGTAGAATATATTTATATCTATAGCTTTGGCCCTATTATATCTAAAACTCTTCTATGCTTGCCCACCAGATGCCGCCGAGGCGTGAGAATAGGCGCAATGCTGCAGGAGGAGAGAACAATGGCAATGACATCCCGCCATACATGCAGCAGTTGCTTCAGGGGCAGACGCAGTTGATCCAGTTGCTTGTGCAGAACCAGAACAACCAGAACAACAACAACAACAACCCGCCACCCGTGGATATGCTTACCAGGTTCCTGAGGTTGAATCCTCAGAGGTTCTCCAGTTCCCCTGAACCTATTGTGGCTGATGATTGGCTCCGTGGAGTCAATAAGAACCTGGAGACAGTTGGATGCACTGATGCAGAGCGGGTGAGGTTTGCCGCACATTTGTTGGAGGGTCCTGCCGCAGCTTGGTGGGACAACTACTTGGTCTCTTATCCCATTACTGGTATTACTTGGACTCAGTTTCAGACTGCTTTTCGTGCTGCACATGTGTCTGCTGGTGCTATGAGTTTGAAAAAGAAGGAGTTTCGCAGTTTGCGTCAGGGAGGACGCACAGTTAATGCGTATGTGGATGAATTTAATAATCTTGCACGCTATGCTCCTAATGATGTTAACACTGATGCAGCTAGGCAGGAGAAAGTCTTGGAGGGCCTAAATGATGAGTTGAGCCTTCAGTTGACAGTGGCCACTTTTGATAATTGTCAGCAGCTGATTGATAAGGCTATTATGCTAGAGGGGAAGCATCAGGCCATAGAGAATCGCAAGAGGAAGTACAACAACAATAACAGGTATAATTCAGGACCACAACAGAAGCCACGCACTTCATATCAGGGTAATGGAGGTAATGGGCATCATCATCATCATGGGGGTAATGGACATAATCATCATGGAGGGAATGGCCACAACCATAATGGCCATCATAATCACAATGGGCACAAGAGTAACAATGGCAACGTCAAAGGTAATGGTAATGGTAATGGTAATGGAGGGAGTAATAACCAGAACCACCAGAGTGTGCCTGTGCAGAGGGACATTAGCCAGGTTCAGTGCTATAAGTGTAGACAGATGGGCCACTACTCCAACGCTTGCCCAGAGAGCAAGAACGGTAATGGAAATTCTGGAGTCAGCAAGCCAAACCCCTTCCAAAAGGGTCATGTTAACCATGTTAATGTGGAGGAGGTTTATGATGAACCTGATGCCGTGATTGGTAAGTTCTTGATTAATTCGGTACCTGCACTTGTTCTTTTTGATTCTGGTGCATCGCATTCATTCATCTCACGGGTATTTGTGGATAAGCATAAGTTGCCTACCGTAGCACTTAAGACACCTATTCTAGTAAGTTCTCCGGGGGCTGAGATGGCAGCAAGTTTGGGATGTTTTCAGATGCCTTTGTCCATTGGGAAGCATGTTTTTCCCACAGATTTGGTTATATTGAAGTCACAAGGTATTGATGTTATTCTGGGTATGGACTGGCTGACTAAATATAAAGGTCTTATTGATTGTGCCAGTCGATCTATTACTCTCAGTGCACCAGGAGGTAAGAGGATCAGATATGTATGTAAGTACAAGCATAATAAGGTGCAAGTGAACTCTCTTAAGGGGGGTAGTCTGGAAGATGTGCCAGTTGTGAGGGACTACCCAGATGTGTTTCCAGAGGAGTTGCCAGGTATGCCACCAGACAGAGATATTGAGTTTCTTATTGATTTAATACCAGGCACCGGACCTATTGCAAAGAGACCGTATAGAATGCCTCCTCAGGAGTTGGAGGAATTGAAGAAGCAGATAAGGGAATTGCAGGAACAAGGATTTATTCGCCCAAGTTCATCACCTTGGGGAGCTCCAGTTTTGTTTGTGGAGAAGAAAGATGGTACCTTGAGGATGTGTGTTGATTATCGTTCTCTGAATGAGGTAACCATTAAGAATAAATATCCCTTGCCTATGATAAATGATTTGTTTGACCAGTTGGAGGGAGCTACTGTGTTTTCTAAGATTGATCTTCGTTCTGGTTATCATCAATTAAAGATTCGTGAGCAAGATATTCCAAAGACTGCTTTTACTACGAGGTATGGGTTGTATGAATATACCGTTATGTCATTTGGATTGACTAACGCTCCTGCATACTTCATGAATATGATGAACAAGGTGTTTATGGAGTACCTGGATAAATTTGTGGTTGTTTTCATTGATGATATATTGGTGTTCTCCAAGAATAAGCAAGAGCATGAGGAACATCTGCGCTTGGTGATGGAGAAGCTGAGGGAACATCAGCTGTATGCCAAGTTCAGCAAATGTGAATTTTGGCTGGATGAGGTAGCATTCCTTGGACATGTTGTGTCAGGTAATGGAGTTGCAGTTGATCCATCTAAGGTTGCTGCAGTTACGGAGTGGGAGGCACCCACAACAGTTGGGGAGATTCGCAGCTTTTTGGGCCTTGCAGGTTATTATAGGAGGTTCATTGAGAACTTTTCTAAAATTGCAAAGCCTATGACTGAATTGTTGAAGAAGGAGAAGAAGTTTGCTTGGACTGATGAATGTGAAGCCAGCTTTCAGGAATTGAAGCAGCGTTTGGTTACAGCACCAGTCTTAATTCTGCCTGATATACATAAGGACTTCCAGGTATATTGTGATGCTTCTCGTCAGGGACTTGGGAGTGTTTTGATGCAGGAAGGTAAAGTTGTTTCATATGCTTCACGTCAGCTTAAGAATCATGAGCATAATTATCCTACACATGATTTGGAGTTAGCCTCAGTTGTGCATGCATTGAAAACTTGGAGGCAGTATCTTATTGGTAATCACTGTGATGTATTTACTGATCATAAGAGCTTGAAGTATATTTTTACTCAGAAAGATTTGAATCTCAGGCAGAGGAGATGGTTGGAGCTTATTAAGGATTATGATTTGAATGTGCAGTATCATCCTGGTAAGGCTAATGTTGTTGCTGATGCATTGAGTCGTAGGAGCCATGTTAATGCAGTTGATATTAATGATATGCCACAAGAGTTGTGTGATCAGTTCAGGGATCTCAGGTTGGAGATGGTTCCTAAGGGATATTTGGCAACACTTGAGGTAAAGCCTACTTTGCTTGATAGGATCAGGGAAGCTCAAAAGGGGGATAAAGAGATTGCTGCAATAAAAGAGAATATGACTAAAGGTAAGGCAGAAGGTTTCCATGAGGATGAACATGGGACCATATGGTTTGAGAAGCGTGTTTGTGTACCGCAGGATGCAGACATCAGGAAATTGATTCTTCAGGAGGCACATGATTCACCTTATTCTATTCACCCAGGTAATACTAAGATGTATTTGGACTTGAGGGAAAGATTTTGGTGGCCTAGCCTGAAGAGAGAGATTGCTGGATATATTGCTACATGTGATGTGTGTCAGAGAGTTAAGGCAGAACATCAGAGGCCAGCAGGTTTGTTACAGCCATTGCCTATACCTGAGTGGAAATGGGATGAGATTGGTATGGATTTCATTACAGGGTTACCCAGGACTCGGTCAGGTTATGATTCTATTTGGGTAATTGTTGATCGCTTGACTAAGGTTGCTCACTTCATTCCGGTAAAGACTACTTATACCAGTGCTCAGCTAGCTAAAGTTTATATGTCTAAAATTGTTTGTCTGCATGGAGTTCCAAGGAAGGTAGTGTCTGATAGAGGTACTCAGTTCACATCTAAATTTTGGCGTCAGTTGCATGAATCCTTGGGCACCAGGCTGGAGTTCAGTATAGCTTTCCATCCACAGACTGATGGGCAGACAGAGAGGGTAAATCAGATTTTGGAGGATATGTTGAGAGCTTGTGTTTTGGACTATGGGTCCAGTTGGGATGATAATTTACCTTATGCAGAGTTCTCATATACTAACAGTTATCAGGCTAGTCTGAAGATGGCACCGTTTGAGGTATTGTATGGCAGGAAGTGCAGGACACCGTTGATGTGGGATGAGGTTGGAGAGCGACAGTTCTTTGGACCAGACTTGATCAGAGATGCTGAGGAGAAGGTCAAGCTGATTCGTGACAGGTTGAAGATAGCACAATCCAGACAGAAGAGTTATGCAGATGCAAAGCGCAAAGAGGTGACATATGAGGTAGGAGACCGTGCATATCTTCGAGTTTCACCACTTCGTGGAATTAAGAGGTTTGGCATTAAGGGTAAGTTAGCACCACGTTTCGTGGGGCCTTACAGGATCTTGGAGCGTAGAGGAGAGGTAGCTTATCAGCTGGAGTTGCCAGAATCTTTGTCTGGAGTTCATAATGTGTTTCATGTATCTCAGTTGAAGAAGTGCCACGCTGAGATGATGGATGTTCCATTGAGGGACACAGTGCCACTTGATGCAATTCAGTTGGAGAGTGATTTGACATATGAGGAGAAGCCTGTTAAGATTCTGGAGACAGCAGAGAGGGTTACTCGCACCAAGACAATTAAGTTATGCAAGGTTCAGTGGGATCACCATACAGAGGAAGAAGCTACCTGGGAACGAGAGGAAGATCTCAGGCAGGAGCACCCACACCTATTTCCTAGCCAGCCCGAATCTCGAGGGCGAGATTCACCTTAAGGGGGGTAGGTTTGTAACATCCCAATTTTTCTAATTTGGATGTTAATAGATCATTCACTTGCATATCATATTTTTATTGCATTATTTGTCTTTCCGCAATATTCTGTTCATTATGCAACTAAAGGCAATTTAATTGGAGTGGAGATAACATGACTTCTCCCCTGTTTTTAAAAATGTTCATAATGTCCAGAATAATGTTTCCAGTTGATTTGATATGTTCTGGTTATTTTTACAATCTTGAAAATATTTTAATTGTAGTTTTATATGTTGTTTGAGTGACCAAATGCATCAATATCATTTTACAAAATTGCATTAGTGTTGGAACTAGTGTTCCAGTAGTTTATAGCTGTAGGGCTATTTTTACTGGTTGTCTAGGTATTTTTATTTAGATTTTATATTATGTGTTTATATTTTATTTTATTTTGCTTTGCTGTTGGTTCAAAAAAAAAAGGAAAACAAAAAGGGGCCAGCCAGCCGGCCAGCCAGCTAGCCAGCCCACTAGCCAGCCAGCCAGCCAGCTAGCGCGCGCGGCCCACACCACCGCAGCGGCCCAGCCACCCCGCAGCCGCTCGCACGCGAAGCTGTGCGCATCGCCCGACCCAACCCGATGCACCCGACCCACAGCCCTCTCTCTCTGACCGTGGGGCCCCTCCCCGGTTCCCCTTCCTTCCCCGAGCCGGAGACGCCGCGCCCGAGCGCGCACGCCGAGGCGAGCCCGACCTGAGCTCGTGCTCCGGGTCCACCTCGCACCCAGCCGACGCGCCAGGAGCTAGCTAAGGCACAGGGAAACCCTACCGCAGCCCTCCCCTTCCTTTTCTTTGACCACGCTCGACGCCCGGGCCAAACCGATCTGGAGCGGAGCTCCGCCGTCCGCCGCAGTTCGCCGGCCGTTTCCGTCGCCGTAAGAGCACCTCGAGCCGCACTAAGTACTCCATTCGAACCCCCTCTCAACACCGCACCTACCTGACATCGTTTTATCGCCGGAGACGCAGCAAATCGACGGGAACAACCTCGTCCGCCGCCGCCGGAGCATCGCCGCCGTTCATCTCGTCGTCGCCGCCGCCACAGAACGCCCCGCCGCCGTCCGACTCCACCACAGCATCCGCAACGCACCGCCGCATCCGCCCGTACCCTCAAAGTCGCCGGAGCCCTGCCGGAGACGCGCCGCCGTCGATGCCCGAGCCGCCGCCGCCGCCGTTTGTCGCGTGGTGAGGAAAAAAAAAGAAAAAGAAAAAGGAAACCCGGGCCAATCATGAACTGCCACTTGGCAGTTCGCTACAGGCGTCTACAGGAGTTGCTCCACAGCGCCAGGAGTTCTCTGTTGCAACTTTTGTCTTTTCTAGTTTCTTTCTAAAAACTTCAACTTGCTGTAGTTTCTATTCTGGTTATCCAAATTAGCTGATTCTTTTTCCTATGCACTCACAAAAATCACCTCTTCATCACAGTACCAATTTCACACATGTTGCACTGTTCAAATTTGAATTCGTTTGAATTTGAATTAAACCTTCCGGAGGCCATATCTTTTAAACCGTTTATCGGAATCGAGTGATTCTTTTTGCATTGTGACCGTAGTGCAATATAGGTGATCTGTACATGTTATTTTGCTGCTGTTTTTGAGTTTTTAAAATGATTTTTCTTGCTGTTTGCTTTATTTTTGGCTTTGTCGGAGTTTCGGTGATTGATTTGTTATATTGTGTGAAACGTGTAGATTGTCCGGAGTGCGACGCGAGCTATTGTCAGGAGTGTGACCTTTTGAACCAGAACCAAGGCAAGTTACATGTTGATCATCCTTTACCTATTGTTTTCTATGCATTGTAGGTTATGCCACACCATAAAACTTATGCATTGTAGGATTGTTATAAATTGAGCTATATTGTTGAATTATCTCCCGTCTTTTGCAAATCGTGGTAGGTATAGTTTTGCTATGCTTGTAGACGGGGTTGGTTCCTGAATACATTGAGCTTATGTGAGGATTACTAATATTTAACAACTGAGTAGTAATTCAGGACTTAACTCACCTCTGGGCGGAAGTGGTATTGATGGGTGGTCTTAAGAACATCATGGTTTATACCCTCTGAATGTAAGTGGACGGCCGCCCAGGCTCAAAAAGATCAGACAGACTTAATGACTAGTAGCTTCCATGCGCGACCACTAGCTATATGGGCTCTGGCTTAGTTGAGTAGGTTGTGGGATCCTCGCCCAGGTATGCTAGCAGATGTAGATATGGATAGGTGTACCGGCTGCCGGGGGTGGAGGTGACTACTTCTGAAAGGCTTCGTCTCAATCTTCGGGTTGAGTCTAGTGGGTAAAGTGTGCAAAACTCTGCAGAGTAATAAAACTAATCATGATTAGCCGTGCCCCCGGTTATGGGTAATTTTGAGCGACTATGCCATTACAGTTGTTGGATGATCTTGACAGATGTGACACTTAATAATATTTGCGGGCAACTTAATAATTGGGTAGGTTGGAGTTGATTTTGCCAACTCAACCTTGTGCATTTAATTGTAGTGTTAAAGGAACTAAATGAAAAATTGACTATTAGGTAGCTATGAGGACAAAATCAGCTTTCCGCGAAATAAACCCCCAAGCCTTCCTTTGTTGTTCTATGCATATACTTGTAGGTCTGCTTTATTACTTCTCCTGTGTAACTTGCCAATACATTCAATGTATTGACCTATACGGCTGCAACGTCTCATGTTGCAGGATTTTCAGACGAGGAGTAAGGTACCGTTAGGGTTGCGAGTCTGCACTCAGCATCGCCAGTTGGGCTATGATGGGACTCATCGTTATTTTCTGCTACCTTCCGCTGTGTGATTGAATAATAGCTAGCCATGAGCTATGCAGATTGTTTTATTTTATATACTCTGGATCATACGTTTGTAATAAATGATGCACTTGTATTCTGGTATTCATCTATACTGTGTGTGCTAGCGAGTTCGATCCAGGGACTAGCACGGTAAGCACAGAGACTCAAATCCTTCGAGGTTTGGTCGTTACATACAATGGTCAGGGAAATCAATCACATCATCAAGGTGGTTACAATGGTCAGGGAAATCAATCACATCATCAAGGTGGTTACAATGGTCAGGGAAATCAATCGCATCATCAAGGCGGCTGCAACAATCAGAATAATCAGCAGCAGGGTCAAGGAATTTACAATAACCAAGGAAACCAGCAGCAACAGCGTCCGCAGCAACATCAGCAATCCGGATTCCAGAGTAATCCGAAGGAGTTGAGCAGCGGTCAATATCATGTTTTCACCACAAGTTTATGTAAGAGGGACCAGAAGGTTTTAAAGCGGGCTGTTAATGCGGTAGAACCGGCGACGCCACAGTTTCTACGATGGTCAGAGCAGCCCATTGTATGGAGCAGAGAGGACCACCCGTTACGGGTAGATAATCCGGGACATTTAGCCTTGGTGGTGGCACCTCAGGTGGGAGGATACAGGTTTACTAAAGTCCTCATGGATGGAGGTAGCAGTATCAATATATTATATTACGAGACCTTTCGCTGTATGGGTCTGACAGATAAACAGTTAAGGACATCAAACACGGTGTTTCACGGGATGGTCCCAGGTAAGTCAGCTTATCCAGTTGGTAAGATTGACTTAGAAGTTACCTTTGGGGATGAGCATGATTCCAGATCGGAGATGATCACCTTTGAAGTTGTCAAAATTAAAAGTCCGTATCATGCTTTGTTTGGGAGGACGGTTTATGCCAAATTTATGGCTAGGCCATGTTATGTTTATCTGCAGCTTAAGATGCCGGGTCATAAAGGCACAATTACGGTGCATGGCAGTCGTAAGATAGCAGTGGAATGTGAGGAAGGTGATGCAGCTTATGCAGAAGCGGTATGTGCCACGGAAGAGTTAAAATTTTATAAGGATAATGTTGATCCGGCAGATATGACTCCGCTGAAGAAGCCAACTACCGAGCATGATCCGGCTTTGAAGTTCAAATCAGCGGAAGAGACTAAGCAGGTTGATTTTGTGCCTGGAGATTCATCTAAGCAATTCACCATCAGTGCTAACCTGGATCCTAAATAGGAAAGCGCGCTCATCGAGTTCATCCGTGAGAACCGGGATATCTTTGCATGGAAACCTTCTGATATGCCAGGTATACCGAGGGAACTCGCTGAGCACAAGTTAAATATTGATCCGAAGTTTAAACCCGTAAAACAGTATCTGCGCCGCTTTAACGAAGAGAGGCGCAAGGCTATAGGAGAAGAAGTGGCCAGGCTTTTGACGGCAGGGTTCATAGTGGAAGTTTTTCATCCGGAATGGTTGGCTAATCCGGTGCTGGTTCTAAAGAATAATGGGAAGTGGAGGATGTGTGTGGACTACACAGACCTCAATAAAGCTTGCCCGACTGATCCTTTCGCTCTGCCTCGCATTGATCAGATTATTGATGCCACAGCAGGGTGTGAGCGGCTGAGTTTTCTGGATGCGTACTCAGGTTATCACCAGATCAAGATGGCAGTTGAAGATCAAGAGAAGACAGCGTTCATAACCCCTTTTGGTGCTTTTTTCTATGTATCTATGCCCTTTGGGCTCAAGTGTGCACGGGCAACTTATCAGTGTTGTGTTCAGAATTGTTTGAAGGGGCAGATAGGAAGGAACGTACATGCTTACGTGGATGACATCGTGGTTATGTCAAAGGAGGAAAGGACAATGATAGAAGACCTCAGAGAAACCTTTGATAATCTTCGGGCTTACAGGATGATGCTTAATCCGGAGAAATGTGCCTTTGGTGTCCCGGCTGGTAAGCTTTTGGGATTCCAGGTCTCGAACAGGGGAATAGAAGCCAACCCGGAGAAGATCAAGGCCATCACATCTTTGACAAAACCGGCTTGCATTAATGATGTTCAGCGCATAGCTGGCCGGATCACGGCGTTGAGCCGGTTTATCAGTCGCTTAGGAGAAAAGGCGATCCCGCTTTATCAAATGTTGAAGAAAACGGACCGGTTCATTTGGAGTGATGAAGCGAATACAGCGTTTGAGAATCTGAAACAGCAACTAGCAAAACCGCCGGTTTTAGCTGCTCCTATCGATAAAGAGCCTTTGCTGTTATATGTTGCGGCAAACACACGGGCAGTCAGCGTTGCGATAGTGGTTGAGCGCAAGGAAGCAGGGAAGGAACATCCGGTTCAGCGCCCGGTTTACTATGTGAGTGAAGTACTCATCGAGTCTAAGCAAAGATACCCTCATTGGCAGAAATTGGTATATGGGGTGTTCATGGCAAACCGGAAACTGAAGCATTATTTCCAAGGGCATCCAATAACTGTGGTTAGTTCAGCTCCGTTGGGAGATATAATCCAAAATAGAGAAGCAACAGGCAGAATAGCCAAGTGGGCCATTGAGCTCAGTCCGCATGAGTTGAAGTATGTACCACGTACTGCTATAAAATCTCAGGCACTGGTCGACTTCATCAATGACTGGACGGAATTACAGACTCCTGAGGAGAAGCCGGATCTTACTTATTGGACGATCCACTTCGACGGTTCAAAGCAGTTGGAGGGCTCGGGGGCCGGAGTTGTCTTAACTTCCCCCAGAGGTGATAAATTTTGTTATGTACTCCGGTTATTATTTCCTTGTACTAATAATGCAGCAGAATATGAGGCGCTGCTTCATGGTTTGAGATTGGCAAAAGAGATGAATTTGAGCCGGGTTAAGTGTCTGGGCGATTCAGACCTAGTGGCACAACAAGTTTCGGGCAAGTGGGATTCAAGGGATCCCCTCATGGCGGCTTATCGATGAGAGGTTGAAGCGGTCGCAGGACATTTCAAAGGATATCAGGTGGAGCATATAGACCGGCGGAAGAACGAAGCAGCCGACGCTTTAAGCCGGCTAGGGTCGCAACGTAAACCGGTACCACCTAACACCTTTTTGGATGAATTGCACAATCCTTCGGTTCAAGTACCTTCAGAGAACGACCTAGCAGTTCCGGATCCAGAGGCACAGTTGGTTGCAGCAACCCATGTTATTCTGGATTGGACGTTACCCTATTTAGCATATTTAAACCGAGGAGAGTTACCAGAGGACGAAGATGAAGCACGGCAGGTAATCCGGCGTTCCAAATCTATGACAATTGCCAACGGAGAGCTGCACCATCGAAGCACTTCTGGAGTATTTCAACGGTGTGTTTCAGCTGAGGAAGGTTGTGAGATTCTAAGGGAGATTCATGAAGGGGATTGTGGTCATCATGTCGGCTCAAAATCTTTAGTGCCTAAAGCTTTCCGACATGGCTTTTATTGGTTAACCGCACATGCAGATGCGGCAGACCTGGTCCGCAAGTGTGACGCTTGTCAGAAGTTCTCAAAACGTGCCCTGGTTCCAGCACAAGAACTCCGGATGATACCAATAACTTGGCCTTTTGCAACTTGGGGGCTTGACATGGTTGGTCCTTTCAAGAGATCCCAAGATCAGAAAACTCATCTGCTAGTAGCAGTAGACAAGTATACGAAGTGGATTGAAGCGGAGCCTATAAGCAAGTGTGATGCGGCAACAGCAGTTAAGTTCATCAAAAAAGTAATATTCCGGTTTGGTTTTCCACACAGCATCATCACAGATAATGGCACCAACTTATCTCAGGGTGAGATGGAAGAGTTCTGTCAACGAGAGCATATTCGTTTGGACGTATCTTCTGTGGCTCACCCCCAATCCAATGGTCAGGCAGAAAGGGCAAATCAGGAGATTTTGCGAGGAATCAAACCCAGGCTTATGACACCTTTGCAGAGAACCCCAGGGTGTTGGGTTGAAGAATTACCATCTGTCCTTTGGAGCATTAACACTACACCCAACCGGTCCACAGGTTATACACCTTTTTTCATGGTTTACGGCGCAGAAGCAGTTCTTCCAAGCGACATACGCCATGATTCACCAAGGGTAGCGGCCTATGTAGAAGCCATTAATGAGGAGTCAAGACAAGACGGTTTGGATCGGTTGGATGAAGAGCGTGATATAGCTGCAGCACGGTCGGCAATTTATCAGCAAGATCTGCGCAGATATCACAGCCGCCGGATTAGAACCAGGACATTCCAGGAGGGTGACTTGGTACTTCGGCTTATCCAAGATCAAACAGATATGCATAAGCTATCCCCGCCATGGGAAGGGCCCTTTGTGGTCAGCAAGAGTTTACACAACGGGTCATATTATTTGGTTGACATTCGAGAACACAAGGATTCACGAACATCAGAAGAGGAGACGAAAAGGCCGTGGAACATTGCTCATTTACGGTCATACTACACTTGAGCCATGGGCTCCAATGTATCCTATGTATATATTATGAATAATGAATAAACCGGCACCCTCGGTAAACCGGGGGCTCAGCCTTCTTTCCATATACATAAATTTTGCGGCAAATAATCATATCAGTTTGTTATTAAGGATCAAATTACAATGTTTGCTGGTTTTAGAAACTAATCTTTGCAGGGCTTATAAAGGAGTGGTAGAACTCTCGGGAACAAGAGATTATATCCGGTTCAAGAAGAGAAAAACCCCATAAAAAGAAAAAAACCTGCAGAGTCAGAGGGAACATCAGAGGCCCCTGGGGACAGTCCGGTTTGCCCACGTCCCCATGATTGGCTATGTTACGATTTTTTTGGGTTCCCTGAACAGTTGATACGCTCACGTTCAATGATGGCCCGGCCCCTGGGGACAGTCCGGTTTGCCCACGTCCCCATGATTGGCTATGTTACGATTTTTTTTGGGTTCCCTGAACAGTTGATACGCTCACGTTTAATGATGGCCCGGCCCCTGGGGACAGTCCGGTTTGCCCACGTCCCCATGATTGGCTATGTTACGATTTTTTGGGCTCCCTGAACAGTCGATACGCTCACGTTCAATGATGACCCAGCCCCTTGGGACAGTCCGGTTTGCCCACGTCCCAATGATTGGCTATGTTTATAGTCTTATCAGCCCTCTGAACAGTTGATACGCTCACGTTCAGTGATTAGCTAGGCTCCTTGGGACAGTAGGTTTGCCCACGTCCCATTGATTGGCCGAACCTTGTTTTGAGCCTGGCAGCTCTTTGAAAAAGCCTCGCCTACATGGTTTGATTTACAAGAGTTGTGTGTTGCTTGATGTTTTTTGTGTTCCATAAAACCTTTTAAACCGAGTGGAACAGCTCCAGAAGTTGACCACCTATCTATAACATCATAAGTCTGGGTCATGAACACCAGCGAGAATTAAACCGGCGTGCATCATAACCCGGATCGACTTCATGATAAGCTGACAGGTTGGCAGTACACGATCAGGTACAAGTTACAAATTTCTGAACCAAGATGAGAAAGATTAATCAACAAGATGAACCGAAGAGTTTCAAGGGTTTATTAGAATTGATGAAGACCGATTAAGGTGATTCTAACATCCTGACCGGTTTAAGGTATTTTGGCTGCATAACAATTCAGGTATCACAGTTATTTTTTAAAGATATGCTAATTAGATATATCAGGAGAACAAGTTAATCCGTCCAGTGGTAAGCCGCTAGGACATGTTTTTGATATTTTTTATGAACATAGCAAGGCATCAGCATCAATCAACAAGTCAACGAACGACTATTTCATAAAGACCAAATGTCGGATCACAGCGCATTAAGTTTTAGCTAAACCTATTACAAGGCTTAGAAAGCCAAATAGTTGGAAGCATTGTTTACGGAATAACAATCATGATTACAACAGTAGCATTCAAGATTGTGCTTCTATTTGCTGAGATGGTTGGCCACCGTCCTGTTCCGGAACATCTTCCTCTTCGTGAAGCGGCGGGAAATCTGGTACACGCCAATCAAACTTGGACAAGGCACGGAAATATACTTCATCGTTGATCAGCTCAGCAGGATCAATATCAGGAGCAAAGGTGTGAGGACGAACCGGCGGAGTTAAGTTTACAACATCGTAAACCGGTCGATCCTCCCGCTCGTTCTGCAGGCTATATGATGGATGATATCGAGACAAGTCAGATTCCACCGCAATCTTGCTGGCGAGGGGACGCATTTCCTTTGTCAGAGCATAAAGATCCTTTTCATTAAACGTTGAACCGTCCTCCTTGGTATCAGGAAATCCGGTTAACACTTCTGCCGGATCAATGTCCGGGACCCAAGCTTTAGCCCTGGTAAGAGCCAGAAGAGCACCTCCCCGAGCAGCCGATTTCTTAACCTCTTCAAGACGAGCCGGCAGAATGGACAAACTGTTCAAAGTATCCTTGATGGTTGAAGGAGCCGGTTTACCAAAGGAAGTAGCACTGATAATCCTTTGTGCTCCAGAGTATAATTGTTCAACCAAGGTATAGCAGGCCTTCAGTTTCTTCCGTACATCATCCCCAAGATGGGAGACACGGAGTCCTACATACAACAATAAAAGTTAAACCGGCGTAGGTCACAGGTTGCAAAGATAAAAGACGGAAGTTCAGGCTATACTTACCAAAGATAGCAGAAGTCATCAAATCAGTTTGGCGCTTTAACCCGGTCAATTCTTCAGTAACCGGGTTAAGTGCTCCTTCGGCATCCTGAACACGTTTCTCAAGATCTTTTTTCTGGACTTCAAAAGTAGTCCGCTCCTCATCAAAGAACCTCTTCAAGTCTTCAGCAGTCTTTAAACTCACTTGGAGTTCTTTCTTAGCCTTTGAAGCGGCTGACTCAGTCTCTATAAGCCGGCTTCGAAGTTCACTGATTTCCAGAGCATTCCGGTTCAGCTCAGCCTGTACACAAAAGTTCAAAAGCAAGGTTAGAAATTACAAGTCTCAAGCACACAACCAAGTTGTCTACTTGACACTTGGGGGCTAATGGCAGTTGAAGTAATACAGCAAAGACAATTTGAAAATACAAGTCTCAAGCACACAACCAAGTTGTATACTTGACACTTGGGGGCTAATGGCAGTTGAAGTAATGCACCACAGACAATTGGAAATTACAAGTATCAACTACATAACCAAGTTATCTACATGATAATTGGGGGCTAATGTATGGATCAGCGGTTCAAAACTACAAAGTTCCGGATTACCTTCAATAAAGCAGATAAACCGGAACTTGGGGGCTGCTATAAGATAAAGATGCGTCAAAAAAGCAAAGTCAGAAGAGGAAAACTTACTTCATATTTTTCTCTCATCAGGTTTACTAGGCTGGCTTCATAATCCCGGCTGCTGTGGAGCCGGTTCAAATATCCGGAATAGATATCTTGAGCACTCATACTCGAAAGACTGGATATATCAGTACTCCACTTCCCCTTTTCCTGAGTTATCTTTTCCGCTTTAGCTGTATGTTTTGCTAAAACGGTGGGTTCTGCTGGCGCAACATAAGCAGTGCCAGTAACCACGACATCAGGGGAAGTGGGTGCATTGGGAGGAGTAACTTCAACTTGAGCCGGATCAGGAGACGCCGGGTTAACTTGATGAGAATTAACCCGGGCCGGACTTGGTGGGTCTTGGACATCTTCAGCGGCAGGAGTTTCAAGAGCAGGTTCGTCAACCGGAGCGGCAGGAGTACCTTCAGGAGGAACGGCTGTAGACGGATCAATCACCGGTTCATCAGCAGAAGGATCAGCAACAGGCTTATTCGCCTTGGCTTTTTTACTAGGTTTCGGTTTGCTGAAAAAACAAGCAAAATAAGTTAGCATTATAAAGGAAGGGGGTGTCATAAACCGGAAGAGGTAAAGAGAATTACCCCGGGACGGTCTTCAAAGGAGGAAGCTGTGTAGCGGTTGATTCGCCGAAAGAAGACAGTGGAGTTTCCTGATAGTCAGGATCAGACGGTTTAAGTGGATTTCGGATAAGTCCGGCCTTGGGATGAAGAAGGGTCGGAGAGAGTATCACCTCAGTACGGCGCTTTCGAACTGGAGTTAATGAGATTCCAGAGGACTCCACTGCCAAGCCACTATGGCGAGTGGTCCGGCGCAAAGCTTCGTGCTGTTGCTTCTTCAAAGTAAAATTAGGATCCAACTTAGCATAAGGGTGAGAAAATTGATATTTTCTGACAGTCCGACGGCTTTTTTGAGGAGGAGGTTCTGAATCAGAAGAAATAAGGGTTACCTCAATCTCAGCCGGGTTATCACTTTCAAGCGGTCCCTGTGAAAAGGTATCATTAGATATGAGTACAAATACATGAAAGCGAAACTTAAACCGGAGTAAGGCATACCTCGGAGTCCGGATCATCATCCTCGGAAGGAGAACTGGCATCAACGGCTGCTTTCCTTTTCTTGTTTGCAGGGGTTTTCCGGCGAGCCTGCTTTACAGTCTTTTCCTGAGGTTTTCTCCTCCAGAAGGGGTCATCAGCCTAAATGAAAAAAGCAAAGGCAAGTGAAAGACGGTTCAAAAAGGACGGTTTATAAAGTACAAGTTAAAGACAAACTTACTTCAGGCAGCGTATTCTTCTTAAAGTATGGGGCCAAGCCAACTTTAGAGCAATCTGTTAAGGCAGGATTGACGATCTTCTTGGCTGACTCTACCACCTCTGATTCAGAAAGCTTCTCCTTAGTAAACCTCTGAGGATCATCCGGTTTACCGGAGTATTTACACATCAGCTTAGGGCGCCGGCTTAAGGGAAGGATGCTCCAGGATAGCCAGCAGCGAAGGAAATCAGTACCAATCAGACCATTTGCCATGAAAGCTCTCAGCTTGGAGAGCTGTGGTGAAAACTGGATCCGTTCAGCATCACTTAACCGTTGTGGCAAGGGGTGATTCGCCGGGATACGAGTTTCACGATAACCCGGCAAAGGATTTTCACCTTCAGGAGATGTGTCTACACAATAAAACCAGGACTTGTTCCAGTCCTTAGGGTGAGTGTGTAAAGAGGCGTGAGGAAAAACTACATCCCTCCTTTTCTGAATGCTAATCCCGCCAAGCTCTTGGTGAGGCCCGCTGGTGAACTCAGTGCGCCGGTTTGCATGAAAGAAATCCCGGAATAAATCAACTGAAGGCTCCTCTTGCAGATACACTTCAGAAAATACTTGGAAATCGCAAATGTTGGAAACGGAGTTTGGTCCAATGTCCTGTGGATGCAGCTGGAAGGTGGCAAGAACATCCCGGAAAAATCTTGAACCGGGGGGAGAGAAGCCTCTGGAGATATGGTCCAGAAATACAATGACTTCCCCGGATCTAGCAGTAGGAGGGCACTCGTTACCAGGAGCACGCCATTTTAGCTCAGCCCGAGGCCCTAAGGTGCCGATGCTCGACAGTTTGACTAAGTCTTCCTCAGTCACGACAAAACGGACCCAATCGCACGAAACATACTGCTTAGCCATTTGAACAAAGTGCTGAAGAAGAGAAAGTACATAGACGGATTATGAACGTACAATGATCCGGATCTATTCATGTTATACAATGGTTAAAACGGAGAACTAGCTGGCAAGGTTAAACCGGCAATCATAAAACAAGTTATATCATTTCCGGTTTATGGCATGACAATTTAAACCGGGACATACTTAGCGAATCTACCGAGGAGAAAAACAGGTTTCTAAATAACTGCTAAGGGGGAAAGATCTGAGTATGCTGAGGAAAATAAACTGATCTACAACGGAGTAATAATTGCTAAAGGGGAAAGCTACGCAGACTTCATACCAAAAGGACGAGTTTACATGTTAGACAGGTGCAATAAAGATTCGACGCATCTACAGCGGAGTAAAAATGGAAGAAGATCGATAAATAAGACTATTACGAGTCACAGGTTCAAAGAACGAACAATGCAAAGCTTGCTGAGAGCTCTAATGGCGGAAGGATAAATCTACAGCGTTATGACGGAAAGATCTAATCTAATACTAAGCGGAAGATCTACTGTCTAGGGCCTAAAGATCACAAGACTCCTATGAGAAACGTATCTACGAAGAGACAAAGCTTCATTGGAAGCCCTAAATGGCGGAAGAACACAGGCGAAGCAATGGCGGACACAGATCTACAACGAGGAGGGTAAACGTACCAGGAACAGCGAGAATCGGCGGCGGAGAGAATCTGGTCAAGGCTCAGGTTGATGCAGCGGCCGGTCGAGGACTGGAGATCCGGCGGTCGTCGGCGGCGGTTTGAGCTCGAGCAGCAATGGAGGAGGAAGACGCAGGAAGAGGATGAAGGGAGAAGAAGATAACGAACGGAGCGGGGCAGTATTTATAGCCAGAGGTTAGGTCTGAAACGACAGGAGCGAGAATCGAGGAGACAGAAATCGGATAAAGATCCCGTGATGCCTCGATCTTCGGGATAACCCTTAAAATACGCTACAGTACAGCTCACAGCGTTAAATGCGGAGATTATGTCATTGTCAGACTTTAATGATTTCGGAGGATGACGTCAGAGCTCGTTTACAATAAGATGAAGACAGAACAGAATTATATGAGACGACGGAGATTGATATGAACAAGTTCAAATCATTCTGGGGCCTAATGTCAGGGATATGGTTAGTAGGTATAAACCGGGTATTGTAAACCGGCTTAGTTATATTGTACTTGGTTCATTATTTTAGAGATTACGGCCCATGAGATTTCAGGGCCCATGTATGGAGATACGGTTTGTAAACCGCCAAGAGATGTAACTTGAGAGATAAGAAAGAAAGGGGCAGAGACCGAGGCGGACACGATTATGAGCCGGCCTCGGGACTCTGTAAACTGGACCAGGCGTCACCTCTATATAAAGGGACGACCCGGTACCGGTTCAGGGGACAAGCGACAATCAATCCGTCGAGACGCAGGCAAAGCGAATCCGCTCCCTGTAAACCGACGCCCAAGCAATACCAAACCAACTAGACGTAGGCTTTTACCTTCTCGAAGGGGCCGAACTAGTATAAATCCTTTGTGTCCCTTTGTGTGCCATGAATCCTTTCAAGCTAACCCGTGCGATGGTTCCATCATCAAGTCCGCTAAACCGGACATCTGCCGTGTTAATTCCACGACAGTACGTGTAAGGTCGGTTCGGGCCGCTTCATCCCACGATGCCGCCGAATCAAGATAAGACTAGTAGCAGCAAGTAAATTGACATGATCTACGCCCACAACAACTGGTGTTCTACTCGTCCATAATAACTACGCATAGACCTAGCTCATGATGCCACTGTTGGGGATCGTTGCAGAAAATCAAAAAAATTCCTACGCATCACCAAGATCTATCTATGGAGTCTTTTAGAAATGACAACTTAGGTTTCTTCCCAAACCATAATTCATACGCTGTCGTCTCAACGGA
Organism: Secale cereale; assembly: GCA_902687465.1. Classification (NCBI taxonomy): domain Eukaryota; kingdom Viridiplantae; phylum Streptophyta; class Magnoliopsida; order Poales; family Poaceae; genus Secale; species Secale cereale. The sequence goes on along the minus strand of LR738712.1, from coordinate 751,382,733 downwards.
TTTAGACAGTGCCCTATTTAAAGTGATTGCGGCAGTCTCTAAAGCATAACCCCAGAATGATAGTGTTAAGTCGGTAAGAGACATCATAGATCGCACCATGTCCAACAGAGTACGATTACGACGTTCGGATACACCATTACGTTGAGGTGTTCCAGGTGGCGTCAATTGTGAAACAATCCCATAGTTCCTTAGGTGTGTGCCAAATTCGTGACTTAAATATTCTCCTCCATGATCTGATCGTAATAACTTTATTTTTCTGTCCCGTTGATTCTCAACCTCATTCTGAAATTCCTTGAACTTTTCAAAGGTCTCAGACTTGTGTTTCATCACGTAGACATACCCATATCTACTTAAGTCATCTGTGAGGGTGAGAACATAACGATAGCCACTGCGAGCTACAACACTCATTGGACCGCACACATCGGTATGTATGATTTCCAACAATTTGGTTGCTCGCTCCATTGTTCCGGAGAACGGAGTCTTGGTCATCTTGCCCAAGATGCATGGTTAACACGTGTCAAATGATTCATAATCAAGAGACTCCAAAAGTCCATCCACATGCAGCTTCTTCATACGTTTGACACCAATATGACCAAGGCGGCAGTGCCACAAGTATGTGGGACTATAATTATCAACCTTACATCTTTTGGCATTCACACTATGAATATATGTAACATCATGTTCGAGATTCATTAAGAATAAACCATTGACCAGTGGGGCATGACCATAAAACATTTCTCTCATATAAATAGAACAACCATTATTCCCGGATTTCAATGAGTAGCCATCTCGCATTAAACGAAATCCAGATACAATGTTCATGCTCAAAGCTGGTACTAAATAACATTTATTGAGGTTTAAAACTAATCTCGATGTTAGAGGCAGAGGTAGCGTGCCGACGGCGATCACATCGATCATGGAACCATTCCCGATGCGCATCGTCACCTCGTCCTTCGCCAGTCTCCGCTTATTTCGCAGCTCCTGCTTCGAGGTACAATTGTGAGCAACTGCACCGGTATCAAATACCCAGGAGCTACTACGCTGGTAAGGTACACATCAATAACATGTATATCACATATATCTTTGACGTTGCCGGCCTTCTTATCTGCTAAGTATTTGGAGCAGTTCTGCTTCCAGTGACCCGTTCCCTTGCTATAAAATCACTCAGTCTCAGGCTTGGGTCCTTTCTTTGGCTTCTTCCTGGCAACTGGCTTACCGGGCGCGGCAACTCCTTTGCCATCCTTCTTGAAGTTCTTCTTACCCTTGCCTTACTTGAACTTAATGGTTTTATTCACCATCAACACTTGATGTTCTTTCTTGATCTCCACATCCGCTGATTTCAGCATTGAATACACCTCGGGAATGGACTTCTCCATCCCTTGCATATTGAAGTTCATCACAAAGCTCTTGTAGCTAGGTGGGAGCGACTGAAGGATTCTGTCAACAACCGCATCATCTGGGAGATTAATTCCCAGATGAGACAAGTGGTTGTGCAACCCAGACATTTTGAGTATATGTTCGCTCACGGAACTATTCTCCTCCATCTTACAACTGTAGAACTTGTCGGAGACTTCATATCTCTCGACTCGGGCATGAGCTTGGAAAACCATTTTCAGCTCTTGGAACATGTCATATGCTCTGTGCTGCTCAAAACGCTTTTGGAGCCCCGATTCTAAGCTGTAAAGCATGCTGCACTGAACGAGGGAGTAATCATCACTACGCGACTGCCAGGCATTCATAACATCTTGAGTTGCTGGGAAAACGGGTCCATCACCTAGCGGTGCTTCAAGGACATATGCTTTCTTGGCAGCTATGAGGATGATCCTCATGTTACGGACCAAATCCGCATAGTTTCTACCATCGCCTTTCAGCTTAGTTTTCTCTAGGAACGTGTTGATGTTGAGGGCAACATTAGCGTGGGCCATTGGATCTACAAGACATATTGTAAATATTTTAGACTATGTTCATGACAATTAAGTTGATCTAAACAAATTTAATGAACTCCCACTCATATAGACATCTCTCTAGTCATCTAAGTGCTAGACGATCCGAATCGACTAGGCCCTGTCCGATCATCATGTCAGACGGACTAGTCAACAACAGTGAATATCTTCATGTTGACCGTATCTTCTATACGACTCATGTTCGACCTTTCGATCTTCCGTGTTCTGAGGCCATGTCTGTACATGCCAGGCTCGTCAAGTTAACCCTAAGTGTATTGCTTGTGTAAATCTGGCTTACACCCATTGTATGCAAACGTTAGAGCCTATCACACCCGATCATCACGTCGTGCTTCAGAACAACGAACCTCAGCAATGGTGCACATTTATGGGGGGGACACAATTCTTGAAATTTTAGTCAGAGATCATCTTATTTACTACCGTTGTTCTAAGCAAATAAGATGTAAAACATGATACCCATCACATGCAATCAAACAGTGACATGATATGGCAATTATCATTTTGCTCCGTTTGATCTTCAGCTTCGGGGCTTCATGATCATCATTGTCACCGGCATGACACCATGATCTACATCATCGTGTCTTCATGAAGTTGTCTCGCCGAACATTACTTCTACTACTATGGCTAACGGTTAGCAATAAAGTAAAGTAATTACATGGCGTTTTTAATGACACGCAGGTCATACAATAAAATAAGACAACTCCTATGGCTCCTGCCGGTTGTCATAATCATCGACATGCAAGTCGTGATTCCTATTACAAGAACATGATCAATCTCATCCATCACATATATATCATTCATCACATCCTTTTGGCCATATCACATCACACAGCACATGCTGCAAGAACAAGTTAGACGTCCTCTAATTATTGTTGCAATTTTTTACGTGGCTGCTATAAGTTTCCAGCAAGAATGTTTCTTACCTACGCCAAAACCACAACGTGATATGCCAACTATTATTTACCCTTCATAAGGACCCTTTTCGTCGAATCCGATCGGACTAAAGTGGGAGAGACAAACACCCGCTAGCCACCTTATGCAACTAGTGCATGTCAGTCGGTGGAACTGTCTCACGTAAGCATATGTGTAAGGTCGGTTCGGGCCGCTTCATCCCACGATGCCCACAACAACTTGTGTTCTACTCGTCCATAGTAACTACGCATAGACCTAGCTCATGATGCCACTGTTGGGGATGGTTGCAGAAAATAAAAAAATCCTACGCATCACCAAGATCTATCTATGGAGTCTACTAGCAACGAGAGGGGAGTGCATCTTCATACCTTAGAAGATCGCGATGCGGAAGCGTTGCAAGAACGCAGACGAAGGAGTCGTACTCGTATCGATTCAAATCGTGGTTGATTCCGATCTAAGCGCCGAAAAACGGCGCCTCCGTGTTCAACACACGTGCAGCCCGGTGACGTCTCCCGCGCCTTGATCCAGCAAGGAGAGAGGGAGAGGTTGGGGAAGACTCCGTCCAGAAGCAGCATGAGGGCGTGGTGGTGATGGAGGAGTGTGGCAATCAGGGCTTCGCCAAGCACTGCGGTAGAGGAGTAGTAGTAGGGAGAGGCGGTGGGCTGCACCAAGACTTGTGTGCGGCTGCCCTCCCACCCCCCACATATATATAGGGGCCAGAAAGAGGGGGGCCGGCCCCCTCAAATGAGATCTGAGGAGGGGCGGCGGCCAGAGGGGGTGCCCCCCTTAGGGTTCCCCCCAAACCCTAGGCGCCTTGGGCCCTTGGGGGGGGGGGCGCACCAGCCCACCAGGGGCTAATTACCCCCTTCACTTGGTCCACTTGGCCCACCGAGCAGGTTGCCCCACCCGGTGGACCCCCGGACACCTTCCGGTGGCCCCGGTACAATACCGGTGACCCCCGAAATCATTCCGATGACCAAAACAGGACTTCCCATATATAAATCTTTACCTGGACCATTCCAGAACTCCTCGTGACATCCGGGATCAAATCCGGGACTCCGAACAACATTCGGTAACCATGTACTACATTCCCTATAACCCTAGCGTCATCGAACCTTAAGTGTGTAGACCCTACGGGTTCGGGAACCATGCAGTCATGACCGAAACATATCTCCGGCCAATAACCAAAATCGGGATCTGGATACCCATGTTGGCTCCCACATGTTCCACGATGATCTCATCGGATGAACCACGATGTCAAGGATTCAATCAATCCTGTATACGATTCCCTTTGTCTATCAGTATACCGATACCTTGTTCAGTCTTGTTACGACAAGTCTCTTTACTCGTTCCGTAACACATCATCCCGTGACCAACCCCTTAGTCACATTGAGCTCATTATGATGAAACTACTAGGAAAAGGGCTATAGATGATATGGCCACTAATGGCGCACCAGACATGTGGTGCGCCATTAGTATATACTCATGGCGCACCAGGTGTCGGTGCGCCATTAGTGTACAAATACTAATGGCGCATCAGATATTCGGTGCGCCATTAGTAACAACTTCTTTTTTTACAGACATACTAATGGCACAAGGTGGCACAGTGCGCCATTACTAGTTTAACTAGTAATGGTGCACCTCCAGCTTAGTGCGCCAGTACTAATTTTTTTTATTTTCTTGCAAAACTACTAATGGCGCACCAGCCATCAATGCGCCATTAGTAACGCTGGTTACTAATGGCGCATTGATGACTGGTGCGCCATTAGTAAAGTAGGACTAGCTAGATATTTTGGACAACCACACCTACCCACTCACTTTCCCTTCATTCTCTCCACCTCGATCCTCCTCCAAGCTTGTGTCGGCTGCAAACTGGGCGAGTACGCATACCGGAGGTGATGTTCCAGTTGTGCCCGCTGGCTCGTGCCTGCTGTGCCGCTGAATCGCCGATGGTCCAGTTTGAAGCCGACCAGATCGGAGCTCGTGGAGTGCTAAGATCCGCGCTGCAGTGTGTTCGTCACGGCCTCTCATTTCAGTCTCCGGCGGCGGCTAGTTCGTCACCGCATCTCCAGCATCAGCTCGCGTCCTCCTCGACCTCGTCAGCTGCAAGTCGTTGGTGAGCTCCATCTCAATTTTAGTAGCTAGTACATGTATGATGCATATAGTTTTATTTTCGTGTGCTTGTTCATGTCAAATCTGCTCGTGCCTGAAGGATGCACTTTTGCAACTTCGATTTGATGCTCATACTAGTTCAAGTCTTGGTGGTTTGGCAGTCTAATTTGGACATTATGTTTAACTGTTAAGTACTCTGGAGAACCAAGTTAGTAGGTTAAAGACGGGTAGACAATCCTCGTTTTGAAATTTAGGACATTGCACTGAAAATAATAATATCTACGGTTGTTCCATTTATCGTCACAATACACATTCATTCAGTGAAAAGTTTATGGACAATGTTGCTGGAATGTCGATTAACTTCCGTTCCGGCAAATTCGGGCACTCCATATGTCCTATATTCAGCAAAGGTCATGCTGAAATTTTCCGTGAATTTTAGCATGACTTTGCTAAAAATAGGACATGTGGTGTACTTAGGAGTCTTCCAGCATCTACACAGTTGATATTCTTCAGAGACATACTAGGAAAATTAAACATAAGGATGCCGGAGACATACTAGATGGGGTTTAATTAAGTCTGCCACACTACTTAAGAACCTGCCATTCTACTTAACAGTTCACAAACATTTCATAGTTCACGACCATACTAGCTAGCGCAAAAGTTAAACATCATCAACTTCACAGAGGGTGACTACATGGGACTCATAGCCTTCAGGAGGGCTGCATGCTCTGCCCTGATCTTCAGGTCCCTCCCAATCGTCTTTAATCCGCGTGCATGCGACATAAGGTGCTCATGCATCCCATCCTTGGGAATTGGCTTAGTGGTGCAGTATGGGCACCTGAACTTGCCCCACTTGTAGTACGCCGCCTTCCCCTTCTCCCTGATCATGTTGGCTTCCTTCTCAATAAAGGACTTGTGGTTCCACTCTTCCACCTCATCTCCACAGTTGTACTGCACATACAAATGATTTGCATAAATACATACTTCCCATTTAGAGTAATGTAATTAACAAACATCAGATAATTGCCATTTAATGGAATTTAATGAACAAACAAACATCATATAACTGCTATCTACTGGAATTTAATTAACAAACATCAGATAGCTAGCCACGAACGTCCAGGAATTAATTAAACAGAAATAGACCACAGGTAAATCTAACCAAACTGAACTCAAATCACATATCTCAATTTTGACATGCGCTAAAACTGCAATTTGATTTGATCATTTGTCCCACACGCAAGATGCATATCAACATTGCTCAATCCAGATAACTATCCTATGATCGAAGCAAATGCCATCCCAGCAAATAATTAACACATACTAGTAGGATGTACAAATAAATCGCAAATTTGGACATGCGCTAGAGAACATATATTTTGTCTTGAAAAGAATGATTCAAAAGAAGCAGTAGGGGCATTAGAACATCACACATAATAACATAAGGCAGAAGTTAACCAAAGATGCAGGCAGAAGTTGACATAATAACATAATAACATCAAGCAAATTGTGCCTGGTCGATGCTCCCAGTCCTAGATAAATGGGAACCCAGAACATGATTATTACAAAAACTACACATAGTAGCAGCTACGACATTGAACTGGTACGCTAGATGTAGTAGACCTTGAAGAGATCCATGGCGAGCACCCCAAACTAGCTCTAACCTATGCATCCAAACAGGGCCAAAAAACAGCTTGGGGTTACCTCCTCGTCGTCGTCAGAATCAGACGGGTCGTTGAACCCAGCGATGTCCAGCTTCCTCTTGTTGCAAGTAGCTTCCTCCTTCTGCAATATAAGTAATTAATTTAGTTATACTACTAACTACATATAAGACATCACATAACAGAATCTAACAATTAATTGAGGGAATATGCACACCAAATCTAACAACATATACAGCACATAACAGAATCTGAGCACATGCGGCAATCCAGAATCTAATATAAATAACCTAACTAAACATCTAATTAGAAAACCCTAACCACTACATCCACTGGATGATTCAATCACAGATTCTAGATATAACTGCCTATAAATTAATCCAATACAAAAAAAAACCTAACCACACTACATCCACTGGATGATTAATTCAATCATAGATTCCACATATCAGTGGGTATAATTGAATCCAATACCAAAAACCCCCAACTAAACATCTAACTCAAAAACCCTAACTAGTAGATCTACTGGATGATGCAATCACACCAAACTTAACCTTTCACTATAAATCAATCAATCAAACATCTAAATCTACTGCTTAATGGTGGTAACTAGAAACGGAGGGGACAGCTGGCAAGGATTACCTGCAGGTCCACGTGCTCGCCGCCGGCCTCCATAGGTCCATGGGATGGGCCGCTCGTTGCCGTCACGCCAAGCTCCGGCACGGCGGAGGCCGCCACGGCCACCTTCTTCTCCTCCACACCCGCCGCCGCAGCGACCGATCCAGTGCATGGGGATTCAGCACCTCCTTCTGTCATGGCAGTTTCGCCACGGCCTGGCTCCATCCGAGCCAGAAGCAAGCAGGAGGAGGGAGGGAGGCAGTGGTGGTGAGCGAGCGGGTGGGGTGGCCGGTGAGGGATACGACGAGGCAGAGGAGAGAGGAGCGAGAGGGAGTCGATTTAGGGGAAATGGGGTGGGCGATATGGACGGTGCCCGTTCCCCTCCTCTTATATTAGGGGCCTTTTTTTGGAAAATATCCACACACACGTGCACGCACACGACCACGGGGAAACGGAACCGCCAGCAATGGTTAGCGCGCGATGGTCGTAAGTGTCCTGCAATAGACATATGCTTGTAGTTAGAGCAGTGAAGCATATAGTTGTAGACATTGAAGCCTGAGCCGGACCTGTTGGTAGCATGTGAAAATGAGAAGTTTTTTATGTGAGTTGTATGTAGGATGAAGCACAAACATGCTTGTTTATGGGGCAACTGTGATGGTAATTTTGGTTCTCGGAAGCATGGAAAACAAATGGTAGATGTCTGTAATTGACCCCTTAGGTGTAGGCAGCATAATACTCTCGGTAATGGCCACCTTTTCCGAGAGGAGCTCTCGGCAAAGCATCTAACCTAGATCTCTTTCCTTCTTGTGCATTCTCGATGATATGTATTATACTTTTGTTGTTCTTTTCTTCCATGCTTGGGAAACAACCTTAGCACATCATAATTACCGTCTTGTGTTTTCTTCTTTGGATGGGCCTCATCCGGTTCTAGAGACCGGCACCGCTCCGGTGGCCCCGGCGGTCTAGGGCGTTGTTCGGCACCTTGAGGGGGTAGGCCATAGAGAATAATTGCTTCTTCGTGTTAGTGCATGTCATTGCGAGATGACAGACCAAGTCTAGGCCCATTCTGTCACGGGATCACCCACCGAAGACTCTGTCTCGGGGACGAACGCAGCCGGCCCTCGACGTTCCCGCCCGTGTGTGTGGTCTGTGAGGCGCGTGCCACGTCGAGGACGTGCGTTGCCTATTCGTTGCTTATGTAATGTTACAAAGGGAGGAACCGGAATCTAGATACACCACTAGGGTATCTAGCGGTTACACTTACAAAGGGTACACCACTAGGGTGGAGGCGGAATCTAGATACGCGCGCTATCTAGCGGGACAGAGGAGGGAGCGTTGGAGGAACCAGATGAAGACGAGTTTCATCGCGATGATGCTCATCGTGATGACCGCAGCTCTCTTCTACGTGATGGTAGTTTAGATGATCGATATCGACTTGTAATGTGAAGACAAACTCGCTACTCGTGGTCTTGAGACTTGTAATATAATGTTCTATCATTGTTCGGTCTTTTGAATTCGGATACTAATATGATGAATTGTATTCGGAGACAAACCTTCTATTGTATTCGATGAATCTGGTGTTGTCTAAATTCTGTCCAATAATATATTTTGTATCCTGCGGAAATATCAGAAAAGAAAATAAAATCCTTAATATTCATACTAGTGGCGCACCACTCAAGATACTAATGGCGCACTGTCGAGATGATACTAATGGTGCATCACCCATCAGTGTGCCATTAGTATGCCAAAGCACATGGGTACATATGGACATACTAATGGCGCACTGCTAATGGCGTACAGATGGACATACCAATGGCGCACTGCCTGGTGCGCCATTAGTGCACCAGATACTAATGGCGCACCAGGGGTGCGCCATTAGTAAAAAATCTAATAGTGTGGTGCTAGTGGTGCACCACTAGTGCGCCATTAGTGGGCAAAAGTGGTGCGCCACTAGCATGCCTTTTCCTAGTAGTGTGATGTCTTCCCGAGTGGGCCCAGAGATACCTCTCCGTCATACGGAGTGACAAATCCCAGTCTCGATTCATGCCAACCCAACAGATACTTTCGGGGATACCCGTAGTGTACCTTTATAGCCACCCAGTTATGTTGTGACGTTTGGCACACCCAAAGTTCTTCTACGGCATCCGGGAGTTGCACAATCTCATGGTCTAAGGAATAGATACTTGACATTGGAAAAGCTTTAGCATAGGAACTACACGATCTTGTGCTAGGGTTAGGATTGGGTCTTGTCCATCACGTCATTCTCCTAATAATGTGATCCCGTTATCAATGACATCCAATGTCCATGGTCATGAAACCGTAACTATCTATTGATCGACGAGGTAGTCAACTAGAGGATCACTAGGGACATGTTGTGATCAACAATAGACAATTATCATGAACAAGGAAATATAATAATAACCATTTTATTATATCCTCTGGGCATATTTCCAACAAGATCAACGTTCAAATACAATGAGCGTAAGACAGTTTTGCACATGCAGAATACTCGGGTTAAACTTGACGAGACTAGCATGTACAGACATGACCTCGGAACACTAGAGACCGAAAGGTCAAGCGTGAATCATATAGTGGATATGATCAACATAAGATGTTCACCATTGAAAACTACTCCATCTCATATGATGATCGGACATGGTTTAGTTGATTTGGATCACGTGATCATTTTGATGACTAGAGGGATATCTATCTAAGTGGGAGTTCTTTAGTAATATGATTAATTGAACTTTAATTTATCATGAACTTAGTCCTGGTAGTACTGGCATATCTATGTTGTAGATCAATAGCTCGCGATGTAGCTCCCCATTTATTTTTATATGTTCCTAGAGAAATATTAGTTGAAAGATGATAGTAGCAATAATGCGGACTTGTTCCGTGATCTGAGGATTTTCCTCATTGCTGCACAGAAGAATTATATCCTTGATGCACCGCTAGGTGACAAGAAGATGCAGACGTTATGAACGTTTGGACAAAAGCTCGGTATGATGACTACTTGATAGTTTAGTGCACCATGCTTTACGGCTTAGAACGGGGACTTCAAAAATGTTTTGAATGCCACAGAGCATATAAGATGTTCCTAAGAATTGAAATTGGTATTTCATACTCATGCCCATATCAAGAGGTATGAGACCTCTGACAGTACTTTTCCTACAAGATGGAGGAGAATAGCTCAACTAGTGAGAATGTGCTCAGATTGTTTGGGTACTACAATTGCTTCAATCAAGTGGGAGTTAATCTTCTAGATAAGATAGTAATTTACAAAGTACTCTAGTCATTATCTTTAAATTACTAGAACTTCGTGATGAACTATAATATGCAAGGGATGACGAAAGTAATTCCCGAGCTCTTCGCGATGCTGAAATCAGCGAAGGTAGAAATCAAGAAAGATCATCAAGTGTTAATGGTTAACAAGACCGCTTGTTTCAAGTAAAGGGCAAAGGGATAGGAGGGTAACTTCAAGAAGAATGACAAACAAGTTTTCACTCCCGTGAAGAAACGCAAAGCTAAACTCAAGCCTGAAACTATGTGCTTCTACTGCAAAGGGAATGGCCACTGGAAGTGGAACTGCCCTAGATACTTGGCGGATAAGAAGGATGGCAAAGTGAACAAAGGTATACTTGATATACAGATTATTGATGTGTACTTTACTAGTGTTCATATCAACCCCTGGGTATGTGATACCAGTTCAGTTGCTTAAATTAGTAACTCGAAATGAGAGTTGCAGAATTAACAGAGACTATTTAAAGGTGAAGTGACGATGTGTGTTGGAAGTGGTTCCAAGATTGATATGATCATCATCGCACACTCCCTATACTTTTGGGATTAGTGTAGAACCTAAATAACTTTTATTTGGCATTTGCATTGAGCATGAACATGATTTGATCATGTTTGTTGTAATACGGTTATTCATTTAAAGTCGTAGAATAATTGTTAATCTGTTTACATGAATAAAACCTTTGACGGTCATACACCCAATGAAACTAGTTTGTTGGATATCGATCGTAGTAATACACATATTCATAATATTGAAGCCAAAACATGCAAAGTTGATAATGATAGTGCAACTTATTTGTGGCACTGCCGTTTAGGTCATATTGGTGTAAACCGCATGAAGAAACTCCATGCTGTTGGGCTTTTGGAATCACTTGATTATGAATCACTTGGTACTTGCGAACCATGCCTCATGGGTAAGATGACTAAAACTCCGTTCTCCGGAACAATGGAGCGAGCAACTGACTTGTTGGAAATCATACATACTGATGTATGCGGACCAATGAATATTTAGGCTCTCGGCGGGTATCGTTATTTTCTGACCTTCACAAATGATTTGAGCAGATATGGGTATATCTACTTGATGAAGCACAAGTCTGAAGCATTTGAAAAGTTCAAAGAAATATCAGAGTGAAGTAGAGAATCATCGTAACAAGAAAATAAAGTTTCTACGATCTGATCGCGGAGACAAATATTTGAGTGATGATTTTCGTCTTCATTTTAAACAACGTGTAATAGTTTCACAGCTCACGCCACGTGGAACACCACAGCGTAATGGTGTGTCTGAAAGTCATAAACCGTACTTTATTATATATGGTGCGATCTATGATGTCTCTTACCGATTTACCACTACCATTTTGGGTTTTGCATTGGAGACAGTTGCATTCACGTTAAATAAGGGCACCATCTAAATCAGTTGAGACGACACCTTATGAACTGTGGTTTGGCTAGAAACCAAATTGTTGTTTCTTAAAGTTTGGGGCTGCGATGCTTATGTGAAAAAGATTCAACCTGGTAAGCTCGAACCCAAGTCGATGAAATGTGTCTTCATAGGATACCCAAAGGAAACTGTTGGGTACACCTTCTATCACAGATCTGAAGGCAATATCTTCATTGCTAACAATGGATCATTTCTAGAGAAGGAATTTCTTTCGAAAGAAGTGACTGGGAGGAAAGTAGAACTTGATGAGGTAATTGTACCTTCCCCTGAATTAGAAAGTAGTACATCATAGAAACTAGTTCCAGTGATTCCTACACCAATTAGCGAGGAAGCTAATGATGATGAGCATGAGACTTCGGATCAAGTTACTACTGAACCTCGTTGGTCAACCACAATACATTTCGCACCAGAGTGGTACGGTAACCTGGTTCTGGAAGTCATGTTACTAGACAATGATGAACCTACGGACTATGAGTAAGCGATGATGAGCCAAGATTCCGCAAAATGGCCTGAGACCATGAAATCTGAGATGGGATCCATGTATGAGAACAAAGTGTGAACTTTGGTTAACTTGCCAGATGATCGGCAAGCCATTGAGAATAAATGGATTTTCATGAGGAAGACAGCCGCTGATGGTAGTGTTACTATCTACAAAGCTCGAGTTGTCGCAAAATAGTTTTTCAACAAGTTCAAGTTGTTGACTACGATGCGTTTGTCTCTCTCGTAGCGATGCTTAAGTCTGTCCGAATCATGTTAGCAATTGCCGGATTTTATGAAATCTGGCAAATGGATAACAAAACTGCATTCCTTAATAGATTTATTAAAGAAGAGTTGTATATGATGAAATCAGAAGGTTTTGTCAATTCTAAAGGGGCTAACAAAGTGTGCAAGCTCCAGTGATTCATGTATGGACTGATGCAAGCATCTCGGAGTTGGAATATACACTTTGATAAGTTGATCAAAGCATATAGTTTTATACAGACTTGCAGTGAAGCCTGTATTTACAAGAAAGTGAGTGGGAGCACTACAGCCTTTCCGATAAGTATATGTGAATGACATATTGTCGATCGGAAATGATGTAGAATTTTCTGGAAAGCATAAAGGAGTGTTTGAAAGGAGTTTTTCAAAGAAAGACCTCGGTGAAGCTGCTTACATATTGAGCATCAAGATCTATAGAGATAGATCAAGACACTTGGTAAGTTTTTCCAGTGAGTAGATACCTTGACAAGTTTTTGAAGTAGTCAAAATGGAACAGTCAAAGAAAGAGTTCTTGCCGGTGTTGCAAGGTGTGAAGTTGAGTAAGACTCAAAGCCCGACCACAGCAAAAGATAGAGAGAGAATGAAAGTCATTCCCTATGCCTCAGCCATAGGTTCTATAAAGTATGCCATGCTGTGTACCAGGCCTATTGTATGCCCTTCCCTGAGTTTGGCAAGGGAGTACAATTTTGATCTAGGAGTAGATCACTGGACAGCGGTCAAAATTATCCTTAGAGGACTAAGGAAATATCTCTCGGTTATGGAGGTGATAAAGAGTTTGTCGTAAAGAGTTACGTCGATGCAAGCTTTGACACCGATCTGGATGACTCTGAGTCTCGATCTGGGTATATATTCAAAGTGGGATCATTTAGCTAGAGTAGCTCCATGCAGAGCATTGTAGACATAGAAATTTGCAAAATACATACGGATCTGAATATGGCAGACCCATTGAATAAACCTCTCTCACAAGCAAAACATGATCACGCCTTAGTACTCTTTGGGTGTTAATCACATGGCGATGTGAACTAGATTATTGACTCTAGTAAACCTTTTGGGTATTGGTCACATGGCGATGTGAAATATAAAGTGCTAAATCACATGAGGATGTCAACCATTAATGTTAAATCACATGGTGATGTGAACTAGATTATTGACTCTAGTGCAAGTGGGAGACTGAAGAAAATATGCCCTAGAGGCAATAATAAAGTTATTATTTATTTCCTTATATCATGATAAATGTTTATTATTAATGCTAGAATTGTATTAACCGAAAACTTAGTACATGTGTGAATACATAGACAAACAGAGTGTCACTAGTATGCCTCTACTTGACTAGCTCGTTAATCAAAGATGGTTAAGTTTCCTAGCCATAGACATGAGTTGTCATTTGATGAACGGTATCACATCATTAGAGAATGATGTGATTGACTTGCCCCATTCCGTTAGCTTAGCACTTGATCGTCTGGTATGTTGATTTTGCTTTCTTCATGACTTACACATGTTCCTATGACTATGAGATTATGCAACTCCAGAATTCCGGAGGAAAACTTTGTGTGCTATCAAATGTCACAATGTAACTAGGTGATTATAAAGATGCTCTATAGGTGTCTCCGATGTTGTTTGTTCAGTTGGCATAGATCTAGATTAGGATTTGTCACTCTGGTTGTCGGAGAGGTATCTCTGGGCCCTCTCGGTAATGCACATCACTATAAGCCTTGCAAACAATGCGACTAATGAATTACTTGCGGGATGATGCATCACGGAATGAGTAAACAGACTTGCCAGTAACGAGATTGAACTTGGTATGATGATACCGACGATCGAATCTCGGGCAAGTAACATATCGATGACAAAGGGAACAACGTATGTTGTTATGCGGTTTGACCGATAAAGATCTTCGTAGAATATGTAAGAGCCAATATGAGCATCTAGGTTCCGCTATTGGTTATTGATCGGAGATGTGTCTCCATCATGTCTAAATAGTTCTCGAACCCGTAGGGTCCGCACGCTTAACGTTCGATGATGATTTGTATTATAAGTTATGTAATTTGATGACCGACGTTTGTTCGGAGTCCCGCATGAGATCACGGACATGACGAACAGTCTGAAAAAGGTCGAGACGTAAAGATCGATATATTGGAAGGCTATATTCGGACATTAGAAAGGTTCCAAGTGTTCGGGTATTTTTCGGAGTACCGGAGAGTTATGGGAATTTGTATTGGGCCTTAATGCGCCATACGGGCTTGGAGAGAAAGGACAAGGGTGGCCGCACCCCTTCCCCATGGACTGGTCCGAATTGGACTAGGGAAAGGGGGCAATCCCTTCCTTCCTTCTCCTTCTCCCTTCCCCTTTTCCTACTCCACACTTTGGCCCGCCCTATGAGGGCCGGCCTCCTCCTCCCTCCATCCTTTATATACGTGGCCAGGGGGCACCCCATGGACACACAAGTTGATTTTAGCTGTGTGCGGTGCCCCCCCACCACA
This sequence comes from Secale cereale, assembly GCA_902687465.1. Taxonomy (NCBI): domain Eukaryota; kingdom Viridiplantae; phylum Streptophyta; class Magnoliopsida; order Poales; family Poaceae; genus Secale; species Secale cereale. Next base: position 751,367,498 of record LR738712.1, on the reverse strand, counting down.
AATACACACCTCGATAATATTGTTGCAGTGCTTAGGGGAAGCCATTGGCCGGTAGCTTCATCATCACCGTAACCACACCGTCATGCTGACGAAACTCTCTCGTGACGCTCAACTGGATCAACACCTCGTGGGACGTCATCGAGCTGAACGTGTGCTGAACGCGGAGGTGCCGTAGATTCGGTGCTTGGATTGGTTGGATCACGAAGACGTTCGACTACATCAACCGCGTCAGTAGACGCTTCCGCTTTTGGCCTATGAGGGAACGTAGAAAGACTCTCCCCACTCGTTGCTATGCTTCCCCTAGATAGATCTTGCGTGATCGTAAGATTTTTTTTCTTAAATACTCCGTTCCCCAACATCATCTTCACCGATCACAAGAGATTGAAGTATATCTTCACCCAACCAAACCTCAACCTCCGCCAGACTCATTGGGTTGAGATGATTCAAGAGTACTACCCAAGCATTGAGTATACTCCTGGCAAGGCCAACGTCATTGCAGTTGCTTTGAGAAGAAAGGCATATTGAAACAGTCTCATTCTCAAACCGTTCCAACCTAAACTTTGCGAATCATTCTGGAAGGTCAACCTCCAAGTCTTACCGCAAGGGTTTCTTGCCAACCTTCAGGTCACTCCAACGTTGGAGGATCAAATCTGTGAAGGCCAACTCAGTGATGCTATGGTGCAGAAGGTGAAGCATGGTATTGCCAAAGATACTCCAAAGTACAAGTGCTACCGCATTGATGACAAGGACACCTTATTCTTTGAGGACTGGATTGTGGTTACAAAAGGTGACCTACGGAAGCTCATAATGAACGAGGCTCATAATTCGCTTCTCTCGATACATCCAGGAAGTTCTAAGATGTTCCATGACCTAATGCAATCTTACTGCTGGACTCGCATGAAGCAGGAGATTGCTCAATTCGTGAACGAGTGTGATGTCTACCGAAGAGTGAAAGCAGAGCCTCAACGTCCAGCCGGACTCCTTCATCCTCTACCTATTCCTGAGTGGAAATTCGATCACATTGAGATGGATTTCGTCACCGGCTTCCCCAAGTCCAAGCGAGGAAAAGATGCTATCTTTGTGGCGATTGATAAGCTCACAAAAGTGGCTCATTTTCTTCCAGTCAAGGAATCCATCAACGCAGGCCAACTAGCAGAGCTGTACACCGCCAGAATCTCCTCAGATCATGGAAGCTTGTTCACTTCCAAATTCCGGGATTCCTTCCAGTCAGCTATGGGCACCAAGATTCAATTCAGCACAACTTTCCACCCTCAGACAAGTTGTCAAGTCGAAAGAGTGAACCAAATACTCGAAGATATGCTCAGGGCATGTGTCATCTCCTTTGGCATGAAATGGGAAGATTGCCTTCCAGTTGCCGAGTTCTCCTACAGCAACAGCTTCCAAGCAAGTATAGGCAAAGCACCCCTCTCAACTGGTCCGAGACTAGTGAACGTCATCTCCTTGGTAATGATTTGATCTCAGAGGCCGAAGAGATGTGCAAAGTCATACGTGAGAATCTCAAAGCCACACAATCGCGCCAGAAGAGCTACTATGACGGCAAACATCATGACTTGGCTTTCGAAATTGGAGACCATGTCTATCTCTGCGTCTCTCTAATGAAAGGCACTCAAAGGTTCGGTATCAAGGGCTAGCTAGCTCCAAGATACGTGGGTCCTTTCAAGATTTTTGGGAAAAGAGGTGATCTAGCCTACCAACTTGAGCTTCCCTCCATCTTTGCAAATGTGCATGATGTGTTTCACGTGTCACAACTTCGCAAGTGCTTCAAGACGCCTGAACGCACTATTCCTTTCGAAGAGATTGATCTTCAGCAAGACATGTCTTATGGTGAGCACCCCGTTGCTATCCTTGAAGAAACTGAGCGCAAGACCCGCAACAAGTCGATCAAGTTCCTCAAAGTCAAGTGGTCACATCCTTCCGACCGAGAAGCAAGTTGGGAACGAGAGTATTATCTCCGTTTCGAGTATCCCACTTTCTTTCTTTCCAAGATCTCGGGACGAGATCCTTTCGTAGTGAAGGAGAGTTTGTAACACCCCAGATGTAACATTTCCAAATTTGGCAATATAGTCAACTCGGTCCTCATCCTTTTCCTTGGGGGTCCTTTCCTATATTTTTCTATGTTTCATTATTGCATTGTCATGCCACCTTATGTTGCAGTATTGTCATATCATATTGCATTCTGGCCTATTGTCATTTTGCATTCTATTGTCGATATCATGATGCATTGTGTAGGTTCATATCATGATGCATTGTGTGGGTTAATATCATGATATCATGTGCTTTGAGTGAAGTAGCATGAGTGTTGTCTTGTTGCATGTTTCAATTTAGAACCATGCACCACACTCTCTCTTCTTTACCTAATCTATTCCTTTCAGGGTCATTGTGGCAAGTCTTCTTGCTAGCTTCATGTAATGTCCATCTTTGCCTCATAAATCTTGTATCTTGTTCTAAACCTCTCTGCCAAAATTCATTCATTTTGGAGCTGATTTGATTAGGTTCAAAAATACCTCAAGTTTGAAGGTAATTCAAACTTGATATATTTTTCTAACTCTAAAAATGTCCAACTTAATTTTGTTAAATGCTCCATAATTCCAGGACCTCAAATATGTGTTCATCTCACCCAAATTCTCTGCCTAGCTTCCTAGGCATTTCTTTTGCTTTTCTGTCTGAAGAAAAAGGAAAAGAAAAGGAAATGAATAAGCATCAGCAGGAGCCAGTCGCAGCCCACGGAGCCACCTGGGCCTCACCAGCCAGGCTGGCCCATAAACTCCTCTCCCATGCTCGCAGCCCAAACCAGCCCCGCATATGTTCTTTCCTCTCTTTCTCACACGTGCACCCGCTGGCCCCCCTCTGTGTCGCCTCCACGTGGCCGAGCCAGGCCCACGCATCAGCGACCGTGGCCAACTCCCGCACCGACCGTCGTCCACCTCGGCCCCTGTGACGCCCCTGATTTGACCGTACACTAATCATGCACGCAAATGTGTACGACCAAGATCAGGGACTCGCTGGAAGATATCACAACACAACTCTAGACACAAATAAAATAATACAAGCTTTATATAATACAAGCCAGGGGCCTCGAGGGCTCGGATACATAAGCTCGAATACACAAGAGTCAGCGGAAGCAATAATATCTGAGTACAGACATAAGTTAAACAAGATTGCCTTAAGAAGGCTAGCACAAAACATCAACGATCGAAAAGGCAAGGCCTCCTACCTGGGACCTCCTAACTGCTCCGGGCATCAGCTGTCTCCATGAGGTAATAGGCTTTGTCGGGGTAGTAACAGTCGTCAAGTGTGGCATCTCGCTCCTGGACTCCACCATCTGGTTGCATCAACCAGAAAGAAGAAAGAAGGGTGAAAAAGGGGGATCAAAGCAACCGTGAGTACTCATCCAAATTACTTGCAAGCAAGGATCTACACTACATCCATGTTCAAGAATTCACCCGACTAACCAGTTAACTTGTCGATTAATCCCTACTCGTAGGGTCACCGATTAGCCGTTAAACCGATAAATCGTTTGATTAATTGATTAAATGGCCGATTAACGTACCGATTAGCCGATTAATCCCCTACTCGTCAGCCAACCGAGCAGGTACCGACCAACGATTTCCTCAACAATGCCCTACATATGCATCGGTATCAATGAAAAGGGTAGTATATGTGGACTAAGCTACAGAATGCCAGAATAAGAGGGGGAGAAGCTAGACCTATCGAAGACTAGCATCTTCTGGAAACCACCAATCTTGTAGCAGTAGAAGAGAGTACATAATAACATATTATAATTATCAAGCATGTTGTAGCAATAACGCCCAGGGATCTTTCCTCGACTCCCTGAGAGGAAGCAATCCCGGAGCCTCCATTCATGTCTCATCATCTAGTTCTAGTTGTATCGAACGGGATACGACTCCAAGTGTCCGTTACCGTAGGACAGGCTATCGATAGATGTTTCTTCCCTGCAGGGGTGCACCAACTTACCCACCATGCTTGCTTAACTCCGGCCGGACACACCATCAAGTCATGCCCGCCCTCGGCCAAACAATATGCCGCAACCCGACCTAGGCTTAATAGAGAGGTAATGCACGCCGGACTAAACCCTATGCCCCCAGGGGTCATGGGCCAATCGCCTCGGGAACTCCTGCATGTTGCGTACGCGGCCGGTGAGCAGACCTGGGCTACCTCCTTAAAAAGGCAGGTGCTTACGCGGTCCAACCCGGCGCACGCTGCTCAGTCGCAATGAAGTCAGTTAACCTCGGCTGATGCATACGACGCAGAACGCCCATACTATGCCCATGTTATGGTTAGCGCTATCAGGCCAGAGGCCCATTGGATCAAATATCCAAACTGTTTAGTGTCTTGGGAACACGGTAACTAGCAGAGACTCATGAAAGATGTGACCCCGTCGCCCCGTCTCGAGGACTTGCAGCAAGGGCTAAGAATGCCCGGCCTTGCCTCGTATTCAACTATAGGGTACCATATAGGTCAACCCGTCTCAACATCACATGCGGGTACCCCTCAGGGTCGACCCATCTTTCCAAGTACAGTTTTAAAGTCATAGTAACCATAGTAACTGTGTGTTTAACACCAAAAGGGAAACCTGAGGAAATCACCCTTGATGGAATTCCATTGATGTTTAACGTCAAGGTGAACGAAAGAGGAGTCACCCTTGAGGTCTACTCTTGAGAGTTGCACGATAGTGTCGTTATCGGGAGTGGAGAAAGAGGAATCAACCTCGATGACCATAACCAACAAACTAACCTACAAGGTTAACATCAGACGTGCTGCTGAGGTGTCACCCTCGGCACTCGATAGTAACCCAGTAATGTCGAGCAAATAAGGGGAAAGTGATGTGCGGTGCCGGGGCCTGGTCTTCGATCCCATTGTTCGGGTCTTTTGATAATCCAGCGGGGCGGTCGGGACAATTTGGGGGGGGGGGTAACTAGTGGATCTCTTACCAGCCTATTCTAAGAAGTTTAGTATAAACATGTAAGGTATGAAAGCAGGTATCAACATCGGGCTATGCATCATAATAGGATCATACAAAAAACAGTAGCAGTTCTAATGCAAGCATAAGCGAGAAGAGAGTGGGCGATATCAGAATGATCAAGAGGGGTTGGCTTGTTTGGTTGCTCTGGTAAGAAGGAGGGGTCGTCAACACCGTAGTCGATCACCGGGGCATCATCGGTCTCTTGGTCTACCGGAGAGAAGAGGGGAAAGAAACAGTAAATATAAAGCCAACAATTGCATGACAAGCACAAGCAGCGCTCGCTGTGATCTAACGCGGTGCTACATGATAACGGCGAAGGGGGGTAACATCCGGAAACTTATTCCCGAAGTTAGGCTTTTTTGGACAGATGAAACGGAAGGGGAAAGTTGCATGTTCGCTATGATAGGAGCATGTGGGAGACGAACGGACCACATATTCGGGTTCACCTCGTCGTTTTGAGCATTTTTCATATATAAAACTTTTTCATACGAGTTGCAGATTATTTTATATGATTTTCTAAAGTTTTAAACATTTTCTAGAATTTATTTAATTAATTTAAATCAACATTATCCAGAATAGTAAGTGATGACGTCAGCATGATGTCAGGGTGATGTCAGCGGTCAGTTGACTTAGTCAAACTGACGTGTGGGTCCTACCGTCATTGTTTGTTTATCTAAACAGATAATTAAGGTTAATTAACATGATTAATTAGTTTAATTAACAGGATTAATTAAGTTAATTAATTATTTTAATTCATTTATTAATATATATTTTTATTAACTTTTTTTAAAGGGGCTAGGCCCCGCCTGGAAGTGGGCCAGGGGCTTAGCGGGGCGGGTGTAATGGGTGTGCGCCCGTGTGTGGCGCCCGTGTGCCCGCACGGGGCGACACAAGGCACCGGCGGGGCGGGGCCGTGGCCCTGGTGCGGCCACGGGATGGCGCCGGCTGGCCGGTGCAGTGGGGGCGCGGCGACGGTGGCCGGTCGGAGCTTTCCCGGTCGGGGCCGTAGCTAGGGCACCGGTGCGGCGCGGCCAGCGGCCGCGACGGAGTGGGATGGGTCGGCAGCGTGTGGCTGTGGTGGCCCGGGGAGGGCCGTGACAGGCGCTGGCTGGCCAGCGGTGGCAGCGGCTGGAGGGGCCCAGGTGGCGAGGTGGGGGAGTTGGACGGCGACGGTGATGGCTGGAGCGTGGCGGTGCAGCAGCACCCGCAGTTGTCGCGAGCGGCGACTGGCTCGACGGGGCGCGGGGGCTAGCAGGCGGGGTGCGCGGCGTGGCGAGCGAAAGCGGCTGCGGCGTCGAAGCAGCCGCGCGGTTGCCGGAGCAGCGCCGGGCCGAGGGCGCGGACAGCAGGAGCATCGCGACGTAGCAGCAGAGGAGGGGGCAGAGCGAAGGTAGCATAGCGCTGCCGAGCGGGCGCTGCGGCGAGCTAGCGGTGTGACCGAAGGAGAGGAAGGAGAGAGGGAAGGCGGAGGCTGACGGCCTCACCGGCGTTCGTGGGAACTTGTCGGCGGGGCTCGAGGAAGCCGTTCGGGGAGGACACGAGGAAGACGGCGGTGTTACGGCGAGGTCCAGGCGAAGACGGACGGCACTGGTGTCAGGCGTCGAGGGCGTTGAGATCGGGCTACTCCCGATCCAGATCCAGACGAGGGGGGAAGTGGGGCTCAGGGATGGGATTT
>LR738712.1:751334349-751360765 GCA_902687465.1 Secale cereale | reverse complement strand
GGGGCTATGTAGGCTAGGTAATGGGCCGGCTGGCTAGGCCTTTGCCCAGTTGGGCTGGCCAGCTCGGCCACGGCTGGCCCATGGGGGGCTTCTACTTTTCTTTTCTTTTTGCTGTTTTTTTTCTTTTTATAACTTCTGTTTCAATTAGTTTAGGGCATTTAAGACTTTTGCAAAAATGTTGGTTCACCACCAATATTATTAAAAGAATATTTGCCACATGATGAAAATTTTAGTTTCCATGTTTGAGCAACTTCAAATTTCACTCACAGTTCGAAATTTGAATTTAACTTGAATTGAAAGGAATACGGGACAATGATGATCATATACTTGTTTAGCAAATGATTAACTTAACCCCAAGGGTTACTGTAGCATCATTACACCGGGGTGTTACAGGCCCCCCTCGCCAGCACGCACATGGCACGATCGCGGGCACCACCACGCATCCCCGTCCCCTAGCCCCTTTTAGCCTTCCTCTCCTTGTCCAACAACCCCCTAGGGTTCCCCTCTCTCTCCCCCAAGCCGCCAGGTGAGCCTAGATCCACCAGAACCGCCCCTACGAGCCCTTCCTGAATGCAATTAGGAGTGCGACCTCGTCGCCGGCATGCTCCTTGTCCTCCTCCGCCTCGCCGACCCTGCCAAGCTTCTTCCCCGACGTCGACTACGTGCACGACGTTGTCTACGCGGAGCCGAGCGCCTCGCATGCTTCCTCCCCTTCCTCATCTTCGCCTCCGGCCGCCGCAAGTGTTCGTCCGCCCTCACCGTCGACTCCGACCCCCTCCCGCCGAGCTGAGCACATCACCGTGTTTGTGGTGAGGTCACGAACCTCCACATGACCTTCTACCCATTTATTACACGATCTAGCTAGGAGTCCACCGTCCGCCCAAATCCGTCGCCGTTGGACCTCGTCTCCGGCGAGTGCTCCGAGCCCCTCTAGCGTGATGCGCATGTCCGGCATGTTCCCCGTGGAGTTTCGTTTGTTCCCGTGCACGCAGCAGCTCATTTAACCCCTCGCTTCACCGCGTCCTTCACCGTCGTGCCCCCGCTGTAGTCTGCCTCCGGCGAAAACTCCGCAGTCGTCCGGTGCACCCGGCAGCACCCAGGGGCGGGGCATCCTTCTGCGTGCTCGTCGCACGCCTCTTCTATCCCGTTTGGTCGCCGGAGATGCCCGACCATCTCTGTTTCCGGAGTTGTTTGGCTATGTTCTGCGTCGATGGGTTATATCTTCATGTGCAGAACCCCATCTCTATCAGCCTTCCTCGCCTAGCAAAGCTGGTTTGGCACTCTGTTCCTTTCCCAGCCGACCAGGGATCGAATCCCCTAGGGCCAGTGTATAACGCCTATATTTTGGGTTTATGTCTCGCTGACAGCAGGGCCCCACATGTCATCCTCCTGCTCCTCGCACCCATCTCCACACCCAGCCTTGCCACTTCAGCATCCCTTAGGCCCACTTTTCATAGGAAGTGGCTAGCCCTCTCGCTGACAGCAGGGCCCCACATGTCATCCTCCTGCTCCTCGCACCCATCTCGACACCCAGCCTTGCCACTTTAGCACCCCTTGGGCCCACTTTTCATAGGAAGTGGCTAGCCCAGGCCGAGTCCTTTCTATGGTTTATGCATTGTTTTTTTTCAGAATTGCTTTTAAACTTGTTTTGATAATATCTTTCATCCATGCATCCATTGCAAACAAACTTTAAATGAAATCTATTTAGAATTTAGAGTAGTTTCATAATATGTTATTTTCTGCCCTGTTCAAAATATTTAAAATGTTGGATGTTTTGTTTTATGAAACAACATATTAAAAACGGTTTAATTCATAACTTTTAAACCGTAGCTCGGTTTAAAATGATCTTTATATGTTTTTGGGGCATAATTCACCATAGAATAAATTGATGCACCCTATTTTAATGATTAAATAAGTTTTAAATGGTGAAATAGTCAGAACAGGACCAAATATAAATATGCACAAGGAGATTTTCCGGAATAGTTGTTTGTTCTTCCGGCCCCATTTAATTTGCTTGTGTAGTGTAGTTTGTGTTGTGTTGCACTCCTTGCCATGTTAAATAACATTGAAACTTGTTGGGTGCTTTACAAGATCAACTGAACAACTCCATGTGGTTTTGCCAATATGCATTCTCTTGCATATTGGAATCCACTTAATTGAAGTGTGGTTGTGGCATTTTTCCATGCCATGTTGCTGCACCAATCATGTTCCACTTGTGTGTGCATCATACCATGTTCATGCTCTTACTCATCATGTCTTGCATCATGTGCCTGTGCATTGCATCGTGATTGATTTTGTTCCGGTGTTTGTATTCTTATGTTGGGTAGAGCCTGGTGATGATTTGCAGTTCTAGGGTCCTGTCTTGGCCGTGTTCGAGGAGCAAGTTTACGACCTGCCGAGGACATAACAGGCAAGATGACCGTTCCTCGATATCACCTCAATATTTTCTTTGCTAGTTGTCTCGTTCTATAGATATGTCGTGATGCCCATTCTTGTCTTATCAGCCTACTATGTTGCCGTGAAACACTCTAACTGCCTTCCTAGCAAACCGTTCATTGGCTAAGTTACGCTTTTGCTCAGCCCCTCTTATAGCATTGTTAGTTGCAGGTGAACATGAAAGATAGAAGATGTTCCATGTTGGAACATGGATTCTTGGGATAACACAATATATATCTTATTTAATTAATGTACAAATATATACTTGGTAATGGGTGGAAGGCTTGGCCTTCTTCTTGGTGTTTTATTCCACTCATGCCACAATAGGACCTGATAAACCGGTGTTATTTTCCTTGATTTTGCGTTCCTAACACGGTTGGGGTTTATGGGACACCCTCGTTAATTCACTCTGCTTAAAGATTTTCCAGCAAGGCCCAACTTTGGTTTTACAATTTTTCTAACAACTAAAAACTTGCATAGGGAGTAATTAAACCGTGTTCTTAATCAACCCCCGTGCCAGTGCTCCTCATGAGTGTTACTGTTAGTGTAATATGCTAATGTCTTTCTATCCTTTCTCACTAAGCTAATGAAGGTTTCACCTTGTTCCTACTTGTGCAAACAGGGATCATGTTGTGCCAATCATACATTTTAGTGGAACTACACAAGACAATACAATGAACTGTATCCCAGCAATGTGCTTTAATTCTGCTGGAAGTTCTTGATAATCTTTCGATATAATCTCAGCACTGGTAAACAAGAGTGATTTCAACCTTACATTTGAAATGCACAAAAATATATACTATTGAGTGATTCCAGTGAGTGCTTTATCATCTCTTATGGGACTACATGAATAAGCTTTTTTTCCTCAGGTTGGTACGGGCCTAAGGTCTTCATCCATATTAGTTTGATGTCATATCTATGTGTATCGTGCTACTGTCATGAGAAACTCCTTTATCTTTGCACGTTAAAGTTTTGCAACCTATGATACATGGCAATGCTTTGAGTGTTGAGCTAATTGGAACTGATTAAATAAACTAATACCTCTCTTTAAGCAAGACTACTATGTTGCTAAGTTTACCCATTAAGATAATGAGGGTGCTTCTATTTGTTAGTGTATGTTTCGTCAACTAGTCCCACTATTACAGTAATCTCACTCTCTCAATATATGTGCCAACAGGGATGCTCGATTTTGGTGGAACTGCACAAAAACTTTGGGTGCTTCATTGCCTCGGCAGCTTTCGTCCTTTCCTGTCAGTCGCTAATCTGGGCCTGCTTTCTTCCTTTGCTGTCAGTCGCTTCGCTTATCTCAGCTTCCAGTCAATGGAAAAAGTAATTGATATGCTAACTCACATAGGTTGGTACTGGTCTTTATCTTGATTATTGTGCTTGTCATGTATTGGTAATTTGGTATTGTGCTACTGTTTGCCGAACTTATAAAGGAGTGACTTGGAGCCTTAACTCGTAGGCAAATCATTCCATTGGGTGATTTTAGTAGAACTGCACAAAAAGATCAGATGGACAAATACTTATGCTGCTGGTATGTACTCCAAAGTTCACTCAGACAAGCATCGATGTTGACAAGAAGTGCATATATTCATTCGAGTATCAACCGGCATCAACCAGTTGTCAAACTCCAAGTATTAGGAGTGTGAACACTAAAAATATAGCTTGGCGCATAGCCCAGAAAAACACAGTCCAGTCTTTGGTCCCAACTTGTGCCTTTTGGTTATCGGCAGATATGGTAGCGAACTGTATGTCATGGAGTCTAAAGATTCCACACAAGTTGGTTGTGAAGGAAATATGCCCTAGAGGCAATAATAAAGTTGTTATTTAAATTTCCTTATATCATGATAAATGTTTATTATTCATGCTATAATTATATTAACCAGAAACTTAGTACATGTGTGAATACATAGACAAAACAGAGTGTCCCTAGTATGCCTCTACTAGACTAGCTCATTTATCAAAGATGGTTATGTTTCCTAACCATAGACATGAGTTGTCATTTGATCAACGGGATGACATCATTAGGAGAATGATGTGATTGACAAGACCCACCCGTTAGCTTAGCACAATGATTGTTTAGTTTTACTGCTATTGCTTTCTTCATGACTTATACATGTTCCTATGACTATGAGATTATGCAACTCCCGAATACCGTAGGAACACCTTGTGTGCTATCAAACGTCACAACATAACTGGGTGATCATAAAGATGCTCTACAGGTGTTTCCGAAAGTGTTCGTGGTGTTGGCATAGATCAAGACTAGGATTTGTCACTCCGAGTGTCGGAGAGGTATCTCTAGGCCCTCTCGGTAATGCACATCATAATAAGCCTTGCAAGCAAAAGACTAATGAGTTAGTCACGAGATGATGTATTACGGAACGAGTGAAGAGACTTGCCGGTAACGAGATTGATCTAGGTATAGAGATACCGACGATCGAATCTCGGGCAAGTAACATACCAATGACAAAAGGAACAACGTATGTTGTTATGCGGTTTGACCGCTAAAGATTTTCGTAGAATATGTAGGAGCCGATATGAGCATCCAGGTTCCGCTATTGGTTATTGACCGGAGATGAGTCTCGGTCAAGTCTACATAGTTCTCGAACCCGTAGGGTCCGCACGCTTAACGTTTGATGACGATCGGTATTATGAGTTTATGAGTTTTGATGTACCGAATGAGTTCGGAGTTCCGGATGAGACCGGGGACATGACGAGGAGTCTCGAAATGGTCGAGACGTAAAGATCGATATATTGGACGACTATATTCGGACATCGGAAAGGTTCCGAGTGATTCGGGTAATTTTCGGAGTATATGGGCCTTATTGGGCCATACGGGAATAGAGGAGAAAGGCCAAAAGGAAGGAGGCGCGCGCCCCCCCTCTGGTCCGAATTGGACAAGGGGTGCAGCCCCCTTTTCCTTCTCCCTCTCCACCTCTTTCCTTCTCTCCTACTCCGGAAAGGAAAGGGGGATACTACTAGGACTTGGGAGTCCTAGTAGGACTCCCCACACTTGGCACGCCCCCTCTAGGGTCGGCCTCTCCCTTGCTCCTTTATATACAGGGGCAGGGTGGCACCCTAGGACACACAAGTTGAATTGTTTTAGCCGTGTGTGGTGCCCCTCTCCACAGAAACACACCTCAGTGATACCGTTGCAGTGCTTAGGCGAAGCCCTGCGCCGGTAGATACATCATATCTGTCACCACGCCGTCGTGCAGGCGAAACTCTCCCGTGAAGCTCAACTGGATCCAGAGTTCGTGGGACGTTATCAAGCTGAACGTGTGCTGAATGCGGAGGTGCCGTACCTTCGGTGCTTGATCGGTTGGATTGCGAAGAAGTTCGACTACATCAACCGCGTCACTTGACGCTTCCGCTCCCGGTCTACGAGGGTACGTAGACACACTCTCCCCCTCATTGCTATGCAACTAGTAGATAGATCTTGCGTGATCGTAGGAAAATTTTAAAAATACTACGTTCCCCAACAGTGGCATCATGAGCCAGGTCTATGCATAGATGATATGCACGAGTAGAACACAATGAGTTGTGGGCGATATTAGTCATACTGCTTACCAGCTTGTCATACTTTGCTTCAGCGGTATTGTGAGATGAAGCGGCCCGGACCGACATTACACAGACGCTTACGCTAGACTGGTTTCACCGTTATGAGCACTCGTTGCTTAAAGGTGAATGGCGGGTGTCTGTCTCTCTCACTTTAGCTGAATCAAGTGTGGCTACGCTCGGTCCTTGTGAAGGTTAAAACAGCACATACTTGACGAAACATCGTTGTGGTTTTGTATGCGTAGGTAAGAACGGTTCTTGCTAAGCCCATAGCAGCCACGTAAAACTTGCAACAACAATGTAGAGGACGTCTAACTTGTTTTTGCAGGGCATGTCGTGATGTGATATGGTCAAGACATGATGAGATATACGGTTTTGTATGAGATGATCATGTTTTGTAAAGTTATCGGCAACTGGCAGGAGCCATATGGTTGTCGCTTTATTGTATGAAATGCAATCGCCATGTAATTGCTTTACTTTATCACCAAGCGGTAGCGATAGTCGTAGAAGCAATAGTTGGCGAGACAAGAACGATGCTACGATGGAGATCAAGGTGTCGCGCTGGTGACGATGGTGATCATGGCGGTGCTTTGGAGATGGAGATCAAAAGCACAAGATGATGATGGCCATATCATGTCACATATTTTGATTGCATCTGATGTTTATTTTATTATGCTTGTTATTTTGCTTAGTTCGACGTTAGCATTATAAGATGATCCCTTACTAAATTTCAAGGTATAAGTGTTCTCCCTGAGTATGCACCGTTGCGAAAGTTCGTCTTGCCGAGACACCACGTGATGATCGGGTCTGATAAGCTCTACGTTCAAATACAACAGGTGTAAGCCAGTTTTGCACACGCAAAATACTCGGGTTAAACTTGACGAGCCTAGCATATGAAGATATGGCCTCGGAACACTGGAGACCGAAAGGTCGAGCGTGAATCATATAGTAGATATGATCAACATAAGATGTTCACCATTGAAACTACTCCATCTCACGTGTTGATCGGACATGGTTTTGTTGATTTGGATCACGTGATCATTTAGATGACTAGAGGGTTGTATATCTAAGTGGGAGTTCTTAAGTAATATGATTAAATTGAACTTTAATTTATCATGAACTTAGTCCTCGTAGTATTAGCATATCTATGTTGTAGATCAATAGCTCACGATGTTGCTCCCCGTTTATTTTTTATATGTTCCTGGAGAAAACTAAGTTGAAAGATGTCAGTAGCAATGATGCGGAATTGTTCCGTGATCTGAGGATTATCCTCATTGCTGCACAGAGAATTATGTCCTTGATGCACCGCTATGTGACAGACCTATTGCAGGAGCAGATGTAGACGTTATGAACGTTTTGACCAAAGCTCGGTATGATGACTACTTGATAGTCTAAGTGCACCATGCTTTACGGCTTAGAACCGGGACTTCTAAAATGTTTTGAACGCCACGGAGCAAATATAATGTTCCAAGAGTTGAAATTAGTATTTCATACTCATGCCCGTGTCGAGACGTATAAGACTTCTGACAATACTTTTCCTATAAGATGGAGGAGAATAGCTCAACCAGTGAGCATGTGCTCAGATTGTCTGGGTACTACAATTACTTGAATCAAGTGGGAGTTAATCTTCTAGATAAGATAGTAATTGACAAAGTTCTCTAGTCACTATCACCAAGTTAGTAGAACTCCGTGATGAACTATAATATGCAAGGGATGACGAAAGGAATTCCCGAGCTCTTCGCGATGCTGAAGTCGGCGAAGGTAGAAATCATGAAAAAGCATCAAGTGTTGATGGTTAACAAGGCCACTTGTTTCAAGTAAAGGGCAAAGGGATAGAAGGGGAACATCAAGAAGAATGACAAGGAAGTTTTCACTTCCATGAAGAAACCCAAAGCTAAAACGCAAGCCTGAAACTAAGTGCTTCTACTGCAAAGGAAATGGTCACTAGAAGTGGAACTGCCCTAGATACTTGGCGGATAAGAAGGATGGCAAAGTGAACAAAGGTATATTTTGATATAAAGATTATTGATGTGTACTTTACTAGTGTTCATAGCAACCCCTGGGTATTTGATACCGGTTCAGTTGCTAAAATTAGTAACTCGAAACGAGAATTGCAGAATGAACAGAGACTAGTTAAAGCTGAAGTGACGATGTGTGTTGGAAGTGGTTCCAAGATTGATATGATCATCACCGCACACTCCCTATACTTTCGGGATTAGTGTAAAACCTAAATAAATGTTATTTGGCATTTGTGTTGAGCATTAATATGATTTGATCATATTTGTTGCAATACGTTTATTCATTTAAAGTCATAGAATAATTGTTATTCTATTTACATGAACAAAACCTTCGATGGTCATACACCCAATGAAAATAGTTTGTTGGATCTCGATCGTGGTGATACACATATTCATAATATTGAAGCCAAAAGATGCAAGGATAATAATGATAGTGCAACTTATTTGTGGCACTGCCGCTTAGGTCATAATGGTGTAAAGCGCGTGAAGAAACTCCATAGTGATGGACTTTTGGAATCACTTGATTATGAATCACTTGGTGCTTGCGAACCATGCCTCATGGGCAAGATGACTAAAACTTCGTTCTCCAGAACAATGGAGCGAGCAACAGATTTGTTGGAGATCATACATACAGATGTATGTGGACCAATGAGTGTTGAAGCTCGCGGCGGGTATCGTTATTTTCTGACCTTCACTGATGATTTGAGCAGATATGGGTATATCTACTTGATGAAGCACAAGTCTGAAACATTTGAAAAGTTCAAAGAATTTCAGAGTGAAGTGGAGAATCATCATAACAAAAAAATCAGAGTTTCTACGATATGATCGTAGAGGTAAAATATTTGAGTTAGCGAGTTTGGCCTTCAGTAAAAACAATGTGAAATAGTTTCACTACTCACGCCACGTGGAACACCACAGTGTAATGGTGTGTCCGAACGTCATAACCGTACTTTATTAGATATGGTGCGATCGATGATGTCTCTTACCGATCTACCACTATCGCTTTTGGGGTTATGCATTAGAGACAGCTACATTCACGTTAAATAGGGCACCATCTAAATCCGTGGAGATGACACCGTATGAACTGTGGTTTGACGAGAAACCTAAGCTATCATTTCTTTAAGTTTGGGACTGCGATGCTTATGTGAAAAAGTTTCAACATGATAAGCTCGAACCGAAATCGGAGAAGTAAATCTTCATAGGATACCCAAAAGAAACTGTTGGGTACACCTTCTATCACAGATCCGAAGGCAAGGTCTTTGTTGCTAAGAGTGGATCCTTTCTAGAGAAGGAGTTTCTCTCGAAAGAAGTGAGTTCGAGGAAAGTAGAACTTGATGAGGTAATTGTACCTTCTCCCGAATTGTAAAGTGGAACATCACATAAACTAGTTCCAGTGATTCCTACACCAATTAGTGAGGAAGCTAACGATGATGATCATGAAACTTCAGATCAAGTTTCTGCTGAACTTCGTAGATCAACCAGAGTTCGTTCCACATCAGAGTGGTACGGCAACCCGGTTCTGGAAGTCATGTTACTGGACCAAAGTGTGTACTTTGGTTGACTTGCCCGATGATCGGCAAGCCATCGAAAATAAATGGATCTTCAAGAGGAAGACTGACGCTGACGGTAATGTTACTGTTTACAAAGCTCGACTTGTTGCGAAAGTTTTTCAACAAGTTCAAGGAGTTGACTACGATGAGACTTTCTCACCCGTAGCGATGCTTAAGTCTGTCTGAATCATGTTAGCAATTGCCGCATTTTATGAAATCTGGCAAATGGATAACAAAACTGCTTCTTTAATGGATTTATTAAAGAAGACTTGTATATGATGCAACCAGAAGGTTTTGTCAATCCTAAAGGTGCTAACAAAATGTGCAAGCTCCGGCGATCCATCTATGGACTGGTGCAAGCATCTCGGAGTTGGAATATACGCTTTGATAAGTTGATCAAAGCATATAGATTTATACAGACTTGCGGTGAAGCCTGTATTTACAAGAAGTCAGTGGGAGCACTACAACCTTTCTGATAAGTATATGTGAATGACATATTGTCGATCGGAAATGATGTAGAATTTTCTGGAAAGCATAAAGGAGTGTTTAAAAGGAGGTTTTCAAAGAAAAACCTTGGTGAAGCTGCTTACATATTGGGCATCAAGATCTATAGAGATAGATCAAGACGCTTGATAAGACTTTCGATGAGTACATACCTTGATAAGATTTTGAAGTAGTTCGAAATGGATCAGTCAAAGAAGGAGTTCTTGCCTGACTTGTAAGGTGTGAAGTTGAGTAAGACTCAAATCCAGACCACGGCATAAAAATATAGAGAGAATGAAAGTCAATCCCTATGCCTCAGCAATAGGTTCTATAAAGTATGCCATGTTGTGTACCAAACATGTTGTGTACCTTGCCATGAGTTTGTCAAGGGTCAAAATTATCCTTAGTAACTGGATGACTAAGGAAATGTTTCTCGATTATGGAGGTGATAAAGAGTTCGTCGTAAAGGGTTACGCCGATGCAAGCTTTGACACTAAATCCAGATGACTCTAAGTATCAATCTGGATGCGTATTGAAAGTGGGAGCAATTAGCTAGATTAGTGTCGGGGGAAATTGTCCACCACGAGCACCTATGGGACCGGAGCCCCTTGTACGTTGCGGTAAGGGAGCGGAGGGAGCACAAAGAGCAGATCGAGGTGAGCACGCGGGCAGTTTACCCAGGTTCGGGCCGCGCGGACGCGTAAAACCCTACTCCTGCTTTGGTTGTATTGAGCTTGGGAGCTTGAAGATCTACAGTACCTAGCTACACCGATCGTGAGAGTTGCCAAGGTTCCGAACCCCCTCTACGTTGTGCATGGGCCTCCTTTTATAGCCCAAGGGGTCACCGACAGGTGTCACGTAGAGGAGGAGGGTAGAAATGTAACTTTGGTGGTAGTTGTAACAGTGCGGGAACAGTGGATGAACAATGGATGAACAGTGGTCATCACCTACTTTGACAGTACTACTAGAAAAAAGCTTATTAGTGGCGCACCACTTTTGGGTATTAGTGGCGCACCTCTGGTGCGCCACTATTACCACGCCACTAGTAATGGGTATTAGTGGCGCACCAGAGGTGCGCCATTACTAATCCAGATATCAGTGGCGCACCACCTGGTGCGCCACTACTAAGTATAAGGGTGCGCCACTGATATTTTTTCAATTTTTTTTTAAAATTTTATTTCAGAATTGCTACAGGTGCGCCACTGATATTGCTACAGGTGCGCCACTAGTAACAATTTTTTTTTTCAAATTTTTTTCCAGAATTTTTTTTTTCAATTTTGGCGGGAATTTTTTTTCCTTAATCTCGGGTCACTATGGCTTAATCTCGGGTCAATATGGCTTAATCTCGGGTCAAATCGCACTCCGTGGTCAAAGTTCCCAGAAGGTCACCCATCCTACACTACTCCAGCCCAAGCACGCTTAACTTCTGAGTTCTATCCAACCCCAGCACCAGCTCACTTAGCAGGCACTTGTTGATATATCTATCATATCAATCCTATTAAACCTTGTTAATGTCTGGGAGTTTGTTCATGTTCATGAGTGTGATAAAATTTTGAAAAAATATTTCAAACTTCCCGGTCATTTTACATTTCATATTTTTCAAAAAAACTATTTTTTTCAAAAAAACATTTTTTCAAAAAAAACAATTTTTTTCCCAAAAAAAATATATTAGTAGCGCACCACACCCACGGTGCGCCACTACTATTTTTGAATTTTTTTGAATTTTTTTGAATTTTTTCAAAAAATATTTATTCCAAAAAAAATAGTTTTTCAAAAAAAAAAAAACTATATTAGTGGCGCACCACACCCACGGTGCGCCACTACTATTTTTGAATTTTTTTGAATTTTTTTGCCTCTAGATCTTAAAAGCCCCGTATCTTTTATTCGGTTAGGTTTTTGGGGATTCTAAGAATCTTCAACGGGGTTCCCCCAGTTGAATTCGGATGTAAATTTTCGAGTAGATGCTTTTTCATATAAAAAACTTTTTCATCGGAGTTCGTATGCAAAAGTTATGCCCATTTTACAAATTCTCGAGAGATTTTGCAAAAAAAAGTCGAAATTCATGTTTGTAAATTTTGCTAACAACTAGACCACAAATCACATTGGAATCTTATTTTTTTTTTATTTTTTTGACATTTCTATCATTTTCTTTTATTTATTTTTTTAACTGAAAAGGCGGTCCACGGGGGGGGGTGCATTTGGTGAAAATGCGTCCCAGGTTACCAGTGGCGCACCCCTTCACTGGTGCGCCACTAGTAGCCAGGAATACTAGTGGCGCACCAGTGAAGGGGTGCGCCACTGCTATGTTTTTTTTTTGGACCACCATGCCCAGCCTTACCAGTGGCGCACCAGGGCAAGGTGCGCCACTACTATCAAAAATAGTAGTGGCGCACCTTGTCCTCGTGCGCCACTGGTAAGCCTGGGCATGGCTGGTTACTGTTCAAAAACTTAGTAGTGGCGCACCCCACACCTGGTGCGCCACTAGTAATGTCACTATTAGTGGAGCACCTGTTTGTGGTGCGCCACTGCTATATAGTAGTGGCGCACCACATCTCTGGTGCGCCACTAATAGTGATATTACCTATAGCCTTTTTTCTAGTAGTGTGGGGGACAAGAGCATTTAATGCACGTCGCCGTCGACCCCAAAAGCTCCCGCCCTTGCGTCTCCGTTCGCCACGGCGATAGCCTCGTCACCGTGGAGTGCCACCGTGTCCCCCAGGCTGCACAGCCATCCGCCACGCGTCCCTGGAAGGGCCCCAGGGCGACGCGTGGGTCGATGAGCTGGAGCGCGGGCACACAGTGCGAGTTCCCCCGGCAAGCACCTTGCCGGGGTCTTGATCTTGTCGGGCCGAGAAGCTTGTCGGGCCCTGAAGCTTGTCGCTCCCCGGGTCCTGCCGGGGCGCATGCTGCGCCGAGGCACGTCTTCTGAAATGTAATCTTCTGGTCTTCCTGGCAAGCTCCTCTTGCCAGGGTCTTGTGTTAATGAGGAAATCTTGAGCCTAGGACGGCCTTCCCGGCAAGCTCCACTTGCCGGGGTCTTCATCTTCTGTCTTGCATACTTTGTTTTTGAATGGCTTCATATGGATCAGAAAGGTCTCCGGCGAGCACGTGGTAAGCCTTAACGCGGGAAGCTGCTACTGCCCGTGCACAAGTTGGGGTACTGAGGTACCCCTACCTTAGTACGCCGACAATTAGCTCTATGCAGAGCATTGTAGACATAGAAATTTGCGAAATACATATGGATCTGAATGTGACAGACCCGTTGACTAAACTTCTCTCACAAGCAAAACATGATCACACCTTATTACTCTTGGGTATTAATCACATAGTGATGTGAACTAGATTATTGACTCTAGTAAACCCTTTGGGTGTTGGTCACATGGCGATGTGAACTATGGGTGTTATTCACATAACGATGTGAACTATCGGTATAAATCACATGGCGATGTGAGCTAGATTATTGACTCTAGTGCAAGTGGGAGACTGAAGGAAATATGCCCTAGAGGCAATAATAAAGGTGTTATTTATATTTCCTTATATCATGATAAATGTTTATTATTCATGCTAGAATTGTATTAACCGGAAACTTAGTACATGTGTGAATACATAGACAAAACAGAGTGTCCCTAGTATGCCTCTACTAGACTAGCTCATTGATCAAAGATGGTTATGTTTCCTAACCATAGACATAAGTTGTTATTTGATCAACGGGATCACATCATTAGGAGAATGATGTGATGGACAAGACCCATCCGTTAGCTTAGCACTATGAACGTTTAGTTTTACTACTATTGCTTTCTTCATGACTTATACATGTTCCTATGACTATGAGATTATGCAACTCCCGAATACTGTAGGAACACCTTGTGTGCTATCAAACAACACAACGTAATTGGGTGATCATAAAGATGCTCTACAGGTGTCTCCGAAAGTGTTCGTAGTGTTGGCATAGATCAAGACTAGGATTTGTCACTCCGAGTGTCGGATAGGTATCTCTGGGCCCTCTCGGTAATGCACATCATAATAAGCCTTGCAAGCAAAAGACTAATGAGTTAGTCACGAGATGATGTATTACGGAACAAGTAAAGAGACTTGCCGGTAACGAGATTGAACTAGGTATAGAGATACCGACGATCGAATCTCGGGCAAGTAACATACTGATGACAAAAGGAACAACGTATGTTGTTATGCGGTTTGACCGATAAAGATCTTCGTAGAATATGTAGGAGCCAATATGAGCATCCAGGTTCCGCTATTGGTTATTGACCGAAGATGAGTCTCGGTCATGTCTACATAGTTCTCGAACCCGTAGGGTCTGCACGCTTAACATTTGATGACGATCGGTATTATGAGTTTATGAGTTTTGATGTACCGAAGGAGTTAGTAGTCCCGGATGAGACCGTGGATATGACGAGGAGTCTCGAAATGGTCGAGACGTAAAGATCGATATATTGGACGACTATATTCGGACATCGGAAAGGTTCCGAGTGATTCGGGTATTTTTCGGAGAATATGGGCCTTATTGGGCCATACGGGAATAGAGGAGAAAGGCAAAAAGGAAGGAGGCGCGCGCCCCCCCTCTGGTCCGAATTGGACAAGGGGTGCAGCCCCCTTTTCCTTCTCCCTCTCCACCTCTTTCCTTCTCTCCTACTCCGGAAAGGAAAGGGGAATCCTACTAGGACTTGGGAGTCCTAGTAGGACTCCCCACACTTGGCGCGCCCCCTCTAGGGCCGGCCTATCCCTTGCTCCTTTATATACGGGGGCAGGGGGGCACCCTATGACACACAAGTTGAATTGTTTTAGCCGTGTGCGGTGCCCCTCTCCATAGAAACACACCTCGGTCATACCGTTGCAGTGCTTAGGCGAAGCCCTGCGCCGGTAGATACATCATATCTGTCACCACGCCGTCGTGCTGGCGAAACTCTCCCGTGAAGCTCAACTGGATCAAGAGCTCGTGGGACGTCATTGAGCTGAACGTGTGATACGTCCAAAACGTATCTATAATTTATGCTTGCTCCATGCTTCTTTTGTGTGATATTGCTATGATATTGATGCACTTCCATACACTTTTGATCATATTTGGACTAACCTATTAACTCAGTGCACCACAGTGCCAGTTCCTGTTTTCTGCTGTTTTTCTATTTCAGGTTTCCCCCATATTAAAAGTGCTCCAAAAATTCCAGGAAAAATATAGGAAAAATCAGAGTACATGAAGCTTCGCGAAGAACCAAAGATGGGCCAGAGGGGAGCCAGGGGAGGCCCAGGCGGCCACCTAGCGCGGCCCCATCCCTGGCCGTGCCAGGGGGCGCCTGGGGCCCCTGCTCCGCCTCTGGTTGCCCCCCTTCGCCTATATATCCCTCTTGTCCCGAAACCCTTGAGGACAAAACCCTTTTTCGCGATCTCGCCTCTGTTCTGCCGCCGCAGCGCTTCCAAGATCGGGAGCTCACAGGAGAACTCTTCCCGGCACCCTACTAGAGGGGAGAACCACCACCGGGAGCTTCTCCACCACCATGGACGCTTCCCGGATGAGTCGTGAGTAGTCCACCTTGGACCAT
Source organism: Secale cereale (assembly GCA_902687465.1). Lineage (NCBI taxonomy): Eukaryota > Viridiplantae > Streptophyta > Magnoliopsida > Poales > Poaceae > Secale > Secale cereale. The sequence goes on along the minus strand of LR738712.1, from coordinate 751,345,162 downwards.
GGGTCCATGATCAGTAGCTATGTGATGTTCTCCTCCCCTCTTTGCTCTACATGGTTCAGACCTCGTGAGCTGCCCTACATGATCGAGGCTCATGTGTAATCTTTCTGCGGTTGCTTTGCTGAGTTTGCTGGGATATGATGGATTATGAGACTATGTTCAAATTGTGTTTGAGTAATATATTTGATTCACCTCTTTTATATCTTTGTTCTTGAGTAATTGTTGCATGTTCTCCGTTGCTGTTTATTGCTTCGGCCAAGTAGTAGGTAGTAACTCCATGAGGGAGCGTTATGCTTGATTGTGGGTTCATGCCCCCTGATGACTAGCTTGAGTGACAGAAACATGAGTCTAGGGGATGTGTTGTTGCCACAAGGGAGAAAACAACGGTGCTTGTACTTGCGGGTGCAAGGATTGTTTACTTTACGCAAAGTTCTTTCAATGCAGTTGTCTGTTGCTTTGAGTTTACACTTTGGGTGGGATTCGCAACTTAATACCAGCGAGATGTTCTGGATAGATATCTCAAGGTGGATGATTAGTAGTAGATGCAAATGGATTTCGGTCTACTTGCCTTGGCGTACCGCCCATGCTTTTGAGCCTCTACCTTTCTTTGGAGCATAGTTAGCATTGGTTTGCGCACATAATCCTGTCAATTGCCCAGCTGTAATTTGTTTACCTCGCTTTGCTATTTTATCGTCTTTTGGGAGAGAGACATCACTAGTGAACATCATGGGACCCCGGTCCATATTACCACCGCTGATCACATCTTCTATTTACTTCCTGTTTTTATTTCCTAGTTGCAGTCATAGCTATCATTATTATCTCTTGTGTTTGATCCTTTGTAAACAACAAGGCCGGAGGGATTGACAACCTCTCTGCACTCGTTGGGAGCATAGTTATCTGTATTTGTGTGCAGGTCCCGTCAACCGCTAAGTTTCTGGCGCCGTTGACACCTACTTGTCGACCCTCGGAGTCTCACGGGATTCGATCATTGGTACCTTTGTCAAGGGAAATTTGCCGCTACGCTACATCTCAACCTTCCACTTGGGGTAACCAACGAGGGGCGAGAAGCCATCAAGCAAGTTTCGGGCGCCGTTGTCGGGGACTCCACTCTTCAAGATAGGGGAGTTGCACGCTATCTTTTATCTTTGCTTTTTAGTCTTGTTAGTTTACCTTTCAGTTTTTGCTTTAGTGTCCTTTATCAAAAATCACAAAAAATATATTTGCTTTTCTGTTAGTAGTCCTTTCTGTTTAGTCAAGCATGTTAGGACTTGGTGCTTTGAGGGAATCAGATGTTCTAGATTTCCATCAAAGGGATGGAGAAAATATGAAGAAGGCATGGGACAGAATTTCTGATGCACATAGGAGAATTATGCCTTGGATACCTATAAAAATTGTGCTTAGAAATTTTTACCATGGTCTTTTTAAATGGTGTAAACACTCTCTTGATGAACATGTTGAGGAACCATTTGAAGCAATTTATAACTCCGATTATTATGATGACTTTTGATTCCTCCTTTTTGCATCATGCCTAGCTTAAAGGCATAAAAGAAAGCGCTTTTGGGAGCTAGCCCACAACGAATTAGGTTTTATTTTGCTTTTGTTGTGTCTTGATGTTTTTTGCTACAGTAGCATCATCATTGTATCTTTTCTTTTCAGCTTTGTGCCAAGTTTTGCCTCCGATTGCAAGAAAGTTCAAAAGTTGTGACGTGCTGTCCAGAAAACAGATTCTGTCCTTGGACAGAAAAATTCGAATAAAATCACCAGATCATCTTTTTGATCTGAATTTTTTTGACAGCGTGCTCTATACAATTGGCTTTCGAGCGTCTGTTCTGAGTTTTTTTATTTGAGTTGCAGAAGTACCCCGAAAAAAATTATTTACTCCCTGCTGGTCTGTTTTTCACAGATTCTGTCCTGTTTTTCCTTTTCTTCGTTTTGCAAACCTTGAGCTTGCTTTTTCTTTGCAAAAACCTTTTGGCAATCTTGAGAATCAGTAGCTCTTCAAGATTATCTTTATTTCCAGTAGGGAAAAATTATTTTATTGTGGGTACTAACCTCGCTAATCAGATTATGATGAGTTATGTATGAAGGAAGATTTCAAGTGTGCGAGGGAAGATGATAAAAGAAGATTCAGGAGGGTCAAACACTCAAGCTTGGGGATGCCCCCGTGCACCCCCAAGAAATATTCAAGAAGACTCAAGCGTCTAAGCTGGGGGATGCCCCCATGCATCTCCTCCTCCATCAACAATTATCAGTTCGTCTTTCGTTCCACTTTATTCTTATCACTTCATGCGTTATGTGCTATGCTTGGAGCGTCTTGCTCTTAGTTTCCTTTTTAGTTTTCTTTAGCTTTGCTTGCTGTTCATAACAAGTTAGAACCCAGCTTTCTTTGTGTGGGAGAGAAACACGCTCCACTTCAACCTAGAACACAACATAGGATTTTCATGCTTATCTTTGCTGTGTGTGTTCTTTGTCTTTCCATAGCTGCTGTCATGTTTAGCTCTTAGTTTTCATGCTTTTATTTTTAAAGAGCTTTTGATTAGTTGGTTGCTGAACTCTCTTGAGTTTTCATGTTTATCTTGTTAAGAGAGTTTGCCTGTTGCACTGAGTTGTGTGTCTTAACTTAAAATAGGTAATTGAGGTTGCTATTTAATTTTAGTAGTAACTTGCAATAGTTTTGAGGTATTGCCATGAGTAATGTCTGAACTTTTGGTGTCAAGAGCTTTAGCCTATTAGTGATAGATGTCGTATTTTGGGCAATCCGTGTTTATTTTCGAAAACCTACAAAATAGTTGAGAACTGTAGCTACTAGATGGATCACTAATCTTTGGAGGGATCGAATATTAGAGTACACTCACGTACCATGAGTCGAGGATGCGCAAGGATAACCAAACCCCCATACACTCCTCCTCGGGGTACTTGTGTCTTTGTGAACCTCCTAATTAGATTGGGAGTTACCGATAATAAGTGCATGAGTTCTTCGGACTAATGTGAGTATTCGAAAGTTGACACTTCCACCTAGCCATATTTTTCTAGCCTCTTCGGTACCGTGCATTGCCCTTTCTCACCTCGAGAGTTGGCGCATACTTCGCCGGTGCATCTAAATCCTTGGCACGATACGCTCTGTCATCATAAGCCTCATTATATCCTTCCTCAAAACAGCCACCATACCTACCTATCAAGGCATTTCCATAGACTTTCCGAGATACATTGCCATGCAACATCCATCTTCTCATGACTTGATCTTCATGTCATACATGTTTTTGCTTGATCGATGAGCCGCATGCTAGTTGGGCCTTGCCCTAATCATTGCTACATGATGCGCTAGTATCATTGCATATCCTGCTACACTGGCAGAGGCATACATTTGCATACATCATGATAGTTTCATTTTCTTTATGTTGAGTACTTTTATAAAGTGTGAAAGATCTTCTATACTTCTTGTAATATATAGAGTGTTGCCCCTAAAGTGAGGAAAAGATCCCAAAGAGGACAAAATCAAAAGATCCCAAAGAGGACAAATGAGAGTTAAATAGAAAGAGCCATTGAGGCCACAAAAAAATAAAAAAAATAGAAAAAAGAGAAAAAGAAATAAAAAGAGAGAAGGGGGCACACTACTATTCCTTTTGAGAGATCCACACTCGTACTCCATCTTATACCTTGTACTCCATAGAGATTATCATTCATGCATATAGCTATGTGGGGACCTTCACACTATAGAACTTGGCTTGTATATTCCAATGATGAGCCTCCTCAAAAGAGCTCTAGGTCTTCTTGAGCGAGCAAGTTGGATGCACCCCCACTAGTTCCATTGGAGAGCTTACCTTAGCTCATATGTGCATCCGTTGCATGGCAATCCCTACTCCTCACATCATATCTATCATTTGGACTTCTCTCGCCTATGATTGTCCTCATTGATGTGAGCCTTTCACACCTTTTTTTGTCTTCCCCCTTCATCATTTTTCTCTCTTTGCCATCCTAAGTGTCAACTTTCTTGCTTACACTCATCCATTGCATGAGTGCTCAAAATATCGAAAGGGAGTGGATCATTTTGACTTGTACCTGGCTAGTGGTCTGGGGATGAGTCAAGATAAGATTCCAAAGAAGACCAAGTGTGAAACTTTAGTAGATTAAGTTCTCAACAATACAAAAACTATGTTTTACTCTCTCGTATATCCCTATCCCCTTTCTTGCACGCAAACACCATTTGGAGACATTCAAGTCACGGACAGCGAGAGCTCTTGCTCCTTTATGTTTCTTATGTTGCTTGTTACAATGCTAATATAGACTCTTGCTTGTTATGACTTGAATTGAATTACATGCCTTGATTGCTTTACTTAAAAGTTCTTATATGGCTGATAGCATGTCACCACAGAAATTATGCTTGTTATCATTTACCTACTCGAGGACAAGCAGGAATTAAGCTTGGGGATGTTGACACGTCCTAAACGTATCTATAATTTCTGCTTGCTCCATGCTTCTTTTGTGTGATATTGCTATGATATTGATGCACTTCCATACACTTTTGATCATATTTGGACTAACCTATTAACTCAGTGCACCATAGTGCCAGTTCCTGTTTTCTGCTGTTTTTCTATTTCAGGTTTCCCCCATATTAAAATTGCTCCAAAAATTCCAGGAAAAATATAGGAAAAATCAGCGTATAGGAAGCTTCGCGAAGAACCAAAGATGGGCCAGAGGGGAGCCAGGGGAGGCCCAGGCGGCCACCTGGCGCGGCCCCACCCCTGGCCGCACCAGGGGGGCGCCTGGGGCCCCTGCTCCGCCTCTGGTAGCCCCCCTTCGTCTAAATATCCCTCTCGTCCCGAAACCCTCGAAGACAGAACCCTTTTTCGCGATCTCGCCTCTGTTCCGCTGCCGCAGCGCTTCCAAGATCGGGAGCATAAGGAGAACTCTTCCCGGCACCCTGCCGGAGGGGAGAACCACCACCAGGAGCTTCTCCACCACCATGGACGCTTCCCGGAAGAGTCGTGAGTAGTCCACCTTGGACCATGGGTCCATGATCAATAGCTATGTGATGTTCTCCTCCCCTCTTTGCTCTTCATGGTTTAGACCTCGTGAGCTGCCCTACATGATCGAGGCACATATGTAATCTTTCAGCTGTTGCTTTGCTGAGTTTGCTGGGATCTGATGGATTATGAGACTATGTTCAGATTGTGTTTGAGTAATATATTTGATTCACCTCTTTTATATATCTGTTCTTGAGTAATTCTTGCATGTTCTCCGTTGCTGTTTATTGCTTTGGCCAAGTAGTAGGTAGTAACTCCAAGAGGGAGCGTTATGCTTGATTGTGGGTTAATGCCCCCTGATGACTAGCTTGAGTGACAGAAACATGAGTCTAGGGGATGTGTTGTTGCCACAATGGAGAAAACAACGGTGCTTGTACTTGCGGGTGCAAGGATTGTTTACTTTACGCAAAGTTCTTTTAATGCAGTTGTCTGTTGCTTTGAGTTTACACTTTGGGTGGGATTCGCAACTTAATACCAGCGAGATGTTCTGGATAGATATCTCAAGGTGGATGATTAGTGGTAGATGCAGATGGATTTCGGTCTACTTGCCTTGACGTACCGCCCATGCTTTTGAGCCTCTACCTTTCTTTGCAGCATAGTTAGCATTGGTTTGCGCACATAATCCTGTCAATTGCCCAGCTGTAATTTGTTTACCTCGCTTTGCTGTTTTATCGTCTTTTGGGAGAGAGACATCACTAGTGAACATCATGGGACCACGGTCCATATTACCACCGCTGATCACCCCTTCTATTTACTTCCTGTTTTTATTTCCTAGTTGCAGTCATAGCTATCATTATTATCTCTTGTGTTTGATCCTTTGTAAACAACAAGGCCGGAGGGATTGACAACCTCTCTGTACTCGTTGGGAGTAAAGTTATCTGTATCTGTGTGTAGGTCCCGTCAACCGCTTAGTTTCTGGCGCAGTTGACACCTACTTGTCGACCCTCGGAGTCTCACGGGATTCGATCCTTGGTACCTTTGCCAAGGGAAATTTGCCGCTACGCTACATCTCAACCTTCCACTTGGGGTAACCAACGAGGGGCGAGAAGCCATCAACGTGTGCTGAACGCGGAGGTGCCGTACGTTCAGTGCTTGATCGGTTGGATCACGAAGAAGTTCGACTACATCAACCTCTTCACTTGACGCTTCCGCTCCCGGTCTACGAGGGTACGTAGACACACTCTCCCCCTCGTTGCTATGCATCTAGTAGATAGATCTTGCGTGATCGTAGGAAAATTTTGAAAATACTACGTTCCCCAACAGGTTGACGCGTATATTCATGTGGCACTTAATCAGTCTGCACACTAGGGATGCTTCATTTCAGTTGAACGGCACAAAAAATTTGGGTGGTTCATTTTCTCAACTGCCTCCTTTCTCGTCTACAATGTAGAATTTTGGCAAGCTACAGGACCAAGATGAGCCAGTAAACTAGTTGGATGAAAGTAGTGGCCAAGTTGCTCAAACCTCACTTGGCACGAGGCCACTATTTGAGGGTAAACCTACAAGCAAAGTTCAGATTGTCTGTGTTGCCTCTTATGTACTCGAAAGTTTACTCATACAAGCATTAATTTTAGCAAGAAGTGCCTCCGACTGAACACCATTTACTAGTCTGCAATGTAGAATTTTGGCGAGCTACAGGACCAAGATGAGCCAGTAAACTACTTGGATGAAAGTAGTGGCCAAGTTGCGCAAACCTCCCTCGGCACGAGGCTACTATTGGAGGATAAACCTAAAAGCAAAGTTCACATTGTATGTGCTGCCGCTTATGTACTCGAAAGTTTACTCGTACAAGCATTAATTTTAGCAAGAAGTACCTCCGACTGAACACCATTTACCAGTCTGTACCCTAGGTAATTAATGTTCGTCCATGGATCATATTGGTTGTGATCTCAATCATTTGGATGCATAAACATACTGAACTTGTGTATATCTGAATCTTTTTGTGAATTATCTATGAATATTGTTGTGTGATATATCAATCATTTGGATCCATAGACATGCTGAACTTGTGTATATATGAATCTTTTGAGTTGTTGATAGTGAATGTTGGCTATGAATATGATCGTGTCCTGTGAACCTGAGTTTGATACGAATGTTTACTCTAAGATGACATAAGTTACCTCTAAGTTAGCTCTAATATGCTTACTTTCCCATATGTTAACTCCAAAATTACATATGTTAGCACAAAATGACCAAGTTTACATAATAAGATTATAGTCTTCTTCTTCTTCTTCTTCTTCTTCTTCTTCTTCTTCTTCTTCTTCTTCTTCCTCTTCTTCTTCTAGTCTTCTTCTAGTATTCTTCTAGTCTTCTTCTTCATCTTCTTCTTCTTCTTCTTCTTCATTTTCTTCTAGGTTAGCTCCATTTTACTTAAGTATGCTTACTTCTTATAGTCTTCTTCTTCTTCTTCATTTTATTCTTCTTGTTCTAACATCGTGTTTATCATTTTGCATATTTGATTTAATTCACGGAAGCTTGCATGGATGGAGTGCTTCTTTTCCATTTGTGCTTTTATTTTGTGTCAATGAACTTGCATGGTTGGAACTTGTTATATGGATGGATGGATAACTGTGTTGGATGAACGAATGTGAAACTTTTGTAATATGTAAGGATGGAACTATATATATGTTAGTTATGTATGCATATATGATGAAACTTGTGTGTAGGATATGCTTGTTCTATATCTGTTTATATCTGTGAATTGCTGTCAAATTGAATGAATTAAATTTAAAACAGGGCTGTACAGGCTCTTTGCCGTCAGCTAGCTGACGAAAAAGTTCTTTGCCATCCGCTAGCTGACGGCAAACACGCCACGTGGCAGCTACCTGTTATTCCTGGGACTAGCATGTTTGAGAACTTTGCCGTCCGCCAGCGGACGGGAAAGACATTTGCCTCTTTGCCGTCCGCTGGCTGACGACAAAGCACGCTGTTAAGACCTAACGTCTCTCACCCCACCCACTGCCGTCAACGATCGTTGCCGTCTGTTGTCGGACGGCACAGCCCTTTGCCGTCCGCTTCTGTGAAGCAGACGGCAAAGAAGGCCTTTGCTGGCACTCGTTCAGCCGGACCTGTTGTCGTCTGCTGGCGGACGGCAAAGGCCTTTGGCGTCTGCCAGGTATGCCTTTGCCGTCCCCCATGGCGGACGACAAAGTGCCTGATTCCTGTAGTGTTGGACCAAACTGGGAAGACTGCGGGGCCGCCTTGGGGAAACCCGAGGTATTTTGGCTTTACGTATAGGATGTCCCATCCGGTTGTGGCTTGAGATGAGATACGCGTGGCTACTATCAGGGTGTCAGCACGCCGGGAGATCTTGCTGGATTAGTTTTACCTTTGTCGAAATATCTTGTGCACGTGATTCCGAGAATACTCGGGGCTTCCCATCATGGAGTTATTACTCCGCTGATCGTGAGAGCTTGTGATGGGCTAAGTTGGGACACCCCTGCGGGGTTACGAACTTTCGAAAGCCATGCCCGTGGTTATGTGGCAGATTGGAGTTGTTAATATCCGGTTGTGGATAACTTGACACCATAACTCAATAAGAATACACTACCTGTGTTAGTAACCTTGATGGTCTCTTTTCGAAGGGGTTCGAAAAGTGAACACAGTGGGGTTATGTATGACCGTAAGTAGTTAGGATCACTTCTTGATCACATCTACTTGCGACCGTTGGCACATATTCTCATCTCGCTCTGACTTAGTAAGCTAGCCACATGTAATGCTTAGTGCTTGCTGTAGCCACTTTATAACCTCTCCACACCTAAAAACCATGATAGTTTTGATACCCGGGAACACGATTGCTGAGTCCTTGTGGCTCATAGTTTACTACACAAACAGGTGCAGGTACCAGTGAGTATGATACAGGAGATGGGAAAGAGCTCCAGTGGGAGTACCACGAAGAGCATGGCCGTATGTACGTGACGTATCCCGATGATCAGTAGTGGTACCTACTAGGGGCGATCAGACTTAGCATGTGTGGTATCTTTTTCTTTGTTTGATTTCGTCAGTAGCCGGACTCTGTGTTCTCTGGATGAATGTATGATTATTGTATTAATTGTGTGATGTGGCGAGTGTCAGCCAACTATTACTCTTTACCATTCTATTCAGTACATGGGATGTGCAAATATATCATGCTTGCCTCGGAACCTTCGACACCGCTCAGGAGGGCACCCGCGCGTACGACGCTGCGGCGTGGCGCCTCCGGCGTTCCCGTTGGGACATGAACTTCACGGACGTGCCGACTCTGGAGCGGGCACAGGAGTTGGCGTCTCCCCCGCGGCTAAAAACCGACGAAGATCGTCGGAAGCACCGTAGGCGGGTGCACCGTCTCACCCTGGCCAAGATGGACGAGGAAGCCATGGCGATGTGGCGCCAAAACTTCCCGCAAGACATCATGAACGAGCATCAGTTCTTGGCCGAGAAGAGGGCGGAGAGGAAGAAGAGGAGGAAGGAGCGAGCGGCTTATCGCGAGGACAAGCGAGCATGGAAGGCGGTCGCTAAGTTCAACATCGAGCTAGAAGATGCGTCCTCCTGGGACTCCACCGACGAGCGGTTCCTTGACGCCTACGCTGAGACGTCGGAGGAGGACATCACTGAGGCAGAGTCCGAGTCGGAGAATGACTATTAGTAGTAGGTCGTAGGAGAAGACTATGTGAACTATCTATTTAATTATGTGAACTATCTATCTATCTACCTATATGTGTGAACTATCTATCTATCTATGTGGACTATCTACGAGAACGTCGAGCCTGGTCCGTTTTGCGCCGGAAATGAGCTGAAAGCGCCGAAAATGAGCTGAAAGCGCCGATAATGGGCCGATATCGGCGCCTGGGGGCGACCTGGGGGGCGGCGACTGGGAACGCACTGGCACCCAAGCCGAAACTAGCGCCGGCTCGGCCCCAGGCGGCGGTTTTCGGCGCGTCCTGAGGGGCCAACGGCTGGAGATGCTCTGAGAGACAAAAAGGTGGGGTAGCACACATACAACTAAAGAGAAAATGGTGGACTTTTTACCGAGATATAACTTGCCAGTTAGACATTTTAGAGAGAACACCTTGCTTTGAGAAATTCAAAAAAATGAGTCCGTCAGAGACGTGAGAGTCTTATTTAAAGACGAGAGAGATATATATATATAGTGAGAGAGAGTCCATCAGAAACATGTATAGTCTAAGTTTTCTAGTTTTCTAGGCAAGTGAGAGAGACGTGAGAGTGTTTTTAAGAGAACTGTGAGAGAGAACTTGTGTGTCAGGGAGAGCCTTTTATTTTTGTAGGTCAAAGAGTGCAGCAAGTGTGTGAGAGAGAAAACACGTGAAATAGAGAGCTTGTGAGACCGAGAGCTTTCCCTTTGGAATGGTTGGATACGTGCATGTAGCAGGGCTGCAACAATCCTGGTATAGCCAGTACTTTCCCTTTGGATGCCCTATTCGTGACAGATTTCTTTTATGCATTGTTTTATGTATATCTTTGCAAGCTTGTGTGGGTCTACTATGCGGGACACCTTTTCTGCAACCTGCCACATTTTTTTGGTAACGAGTAACAACCGATAAATACAAAGAACTATTTTAGTAAGTAATAGATTTTGAAAAATTTCACGGAAATTCTATGGTAGTAATGACATTCTTATCTTTCCCCAAAGAAATCCACGTACATTGGATCCAGATCGTGTTTACCTAATTGTGAAAACACAAGGATATCTCCTAGCAAATCTCTTTTTGGCAGCAAGTAATTAAAAATTAATTCGTGCTAGCTATACATTGCTGGTGACGACATGTTGCGTTAACTGTAGAAAGCAACACGCC
>LR738712.1:751308531-751334254 GCA_902687465.1 Secale cereale | reverse complement strand
CCCCCCCCCCCAAAACTCTCCCCCTCTTTATATTCCTGGTCAGAACACAATTTTCAAATATGTGTTTGCTCTTCGTCTCCACAGTTCAGACTCCCACCATCCTACCCATATCAACAGGAAACACAAATCAGCCCATTCTACACAAATCACCCCCACGCTCTGTGTTTGCTCTTCGGCTCCCTGCAAGCATCACCCCTTCTACACTCCAGAAACCAGGTTTGCTTTCATCTTCCTTCGTTGAATATATTCTCCTCATCCAATTTCTGCTTCCTCATCTTACTAAACTGTTTGGTAACATGGGCAAGATCGAAAAGGAGGTATGGGGAAAACATCACTGATTCCTGCTAACAAAACCACAGAGAAAAAAATGGAGCTACCTTATGAAAAAGCAGCAGATTCAGTTGATAGTGAAAGAACTATCAGCGACGATTATATGGGGATCGGATATTGTGGTAGCCAAGCCCAGGATGACGACCTGGAAGGAGATTCTGCTACGGTATTACCTGCTGTCAGACGGAAGGAAGCGAGATATGACCGTCATGGTTATACCGATGGCCTTGAGATGGATTCTGCCCCCTATGCTGGGAGGGCTGTTCTAAGCTCTTTTTTTTTACCAGTGGCACAACCAGGAGACTGCGTAGGTATACCTCTCCCTTGGTGGCTGAAGGTTATAGATTCAGGAGCAGGGATGTGGACAGCTGTTAAACAATTTCGAAAAGATGGGAAGCAGTATGACAAGGTTAGTATACTCATGTTCTGCTGCACTCTTTCCACTGATAATTTTTGTTGTGTGCTCATAAGCTCATAGGATATGGAGTGTTTACGCAATGACCATTCAGACCAAATAATAAATTAATTAGATTCACAACCATGTGTTTTGATTCAGTTATCTTATAGATATTTGATCTTCTGCGTCAAAATAATATTCTGCATTTGTTTCTGCACTAGTTTGTATTTCTTTTTGCACAACCATGCATATATGTGAAACAAAACATAGGGCTCATCGATATCATGTTATTATAAAATTCTCTTTTGTACTGACTGGATAAAATAATTTACATTTATTTGACTTTATCATCACGTGTTTTACAATCTGATGCCGTAATTTAGAAAACATATTATCAAAATTATGTATTAACTACATGTAATTCTTTCACGTTTAACTAAACAATTGAATTCGTCATAGCATTTAACACAGAATTCAACCAGTGTGAGTTTAATCTGTCCACACACTTTTGGATGATCAGTTGTCATAGTATTTAACCATAATTCATATGAACATGCAACACAGAAATATAATAAGGAACTTTTAGTATAGAATGCTCGATTGTCTGCTCTTGCCACAACATTTTTTTACTCTTCTTTATTAACAACTGATTGTTTTATTACAATAGTAGCTTTCACCTTTTGTATTCTCTATAAAATGTAACACGTTTAATCATATACTATATGGTAAATTAACTATATCGTTTTTGCTCATTTCAGTACTACTTTCTCAAGGAATATAGTCATAGATTCCGCTCCAGACCAGACGTTGTTGAGTTCATAGAAAAAGGAACTGTGATGGGGGTGCCGGTCAAGAAGGTGCTTAATTACTTGACTTCAAAAAATATAGTAATTGTACAAACATAGATATGATTATGTATTTTTCATATATATTTACAGTGTAAATTTCACATGGTATTCTTCTTTTGGACAGAGGTCGGCTGATACTTCTACGGACAATCATGGTATGCAATTTGACTGATACATTTGAATATATATGTCTACTATTATTTTGTGTCATACTCAAACTTAGACTGCAAATATAATCCATCTCATGGATGGAAATAGGCATCTACATGATCTCAACATAAAATAATTGGTAGTCCAATTACCCAACTTAAGTTAATAATATATGAAATGACATTATTTTAGGTTCTTTCTTGACATGACAAAGAATTATTTTTATACAAATGTTACATGGGAACCCTCCACATGATTGCAGGTACATAGTTGTACAGTAATATTACTTACTTAATTTCATATAATATCTGTATATCATCCCGTCTAGACGAACAATCATGCTAGCCACAAGTTCAAGAAATACTTCTGGTCAACAAACAATAATTTTGTATAACTCATGGAGGGTGTAACATGTTAGTGGTGTTCAATACTTTGACACCCTTGAAATCTTTTGTGCTAGCAATATTTTTGCAATGATATCACATACAAATGCAAACATCAAGATACTTAATATATTAGTGTGAAAACATCTTCCTGAGTCTACTTGCACATATGCATTAATTATTGGTATTTTTTGCTTCACAATTACCTTTAATTAATTGGATTTATAGAAGATAAAACATTTATCTAGCTACAATTTCTGCAGATTATGGACGGGCCACCAAAAGACAAAGGATGACAGCGCAAACTTTGAGTAATACTACTTCCATACCACATAGGTTTCTCTAATTTGGTTATCACTTGTAGTGTCGTTCAATATTTTAATTTCATATGATATATGTATATCATCATGTGTAGACGAACAATCATGCTAGCAACAAGTTCAACAAATACTTCTAGTCAACAAATAATAATTTTGTATAACTCATGCAGGATCTAACATGTTAGTGATGTTCAATACTTTGACACCGTTGAAATCTGTTGTGCTATTAACATTTTTGCAATGATATCACATACAAATGGATACACCAAGATACTTAATATATCAGTGTGAAAACATCTTCTTGAGTCTACCTGCACATATGCATTATTCATTGGTATTTTTCGCAAAGCAATTAACTTTTATTATTTTGACTTATAGAAAGATCAAAAATTTATCTAGTTTCAATTTCTGCAGATTATAGACGGGTCACCAAAAGACAAAGGAAGACACGGCCAACTTTAAGTAATACTACTTCCATACCACATAGGTTGCTCTAATTTTGAGAGGTTATCACTTGTAGTGTTGTTCAATATTTCAAACTAGCTTCACGGTCATGTATGCTAGTATTTATTTTGAGAAGAATTTCTTTAAAAAATTGCAACATGTCAACAATCATTTATAGCTCATGATGATTCCTAGTTGCGTGATCACTAAACATTACACACCTTCTCAGTGTAGAGGTTGTTATCTCCATGTATCTGTTAGATGCTATTATCTGTGACCATTGGGTGAAGAATGCTTGTTGCTCATGGGTAGATTTTATACTTTTATTGATCCAAAAACATTGAGAAAAGGCCAGTATTTATTAAAATAAATCATATATTTCATAATAAATGTTTCTGACTAGTTTGAATGGACGTGTTCTACAATCGTATAATACTTCTATGTTCATACTATTTTCTCCATGGAATGTGCAGGTTCTAGTTTGTCGACGGGAGGACGAACAGCCCCAACTTCTACAAAACTTCCACATGGTTTTGTGTAATTTCATGTAGAGCGCATTGTGACATTCAAGATTATTTATAGTGCCAAAAATATGTTGGGTGCAACATGATTTGAATATTTATATGTACTCTCGTAGTATATGTGATACTTGGTGGTGGTTGTTGAGGAATTTATTTCATTGGACTGTTATATTTTGCATAATTATTTAATCAATTAGTACTTATTTGATAAATGAGTATGTACCTTTAATCCTCAAAATATTATTAGTTAGTCATCCATTCGAGGAACCTGCGTTCCTATGAATTGTCCCCAATAGCGAAATTTAGACATTGGAAGACACTCGTAGAAATATTTTGGTTTGCTGATAAGATTTTGCAGTACCTAATCCTAACTATTTTAGCCACTGTGAGTAATAACAGACACTTCTTTATGCATGGGGAGGCTAGTGCACCAACTTCAGTCACACAGTGTAGGAAACCCATTCCTTATCTCCCTTGTAAGATTCAAAAGAACACCATCAAGCTATTGCAGTTAGTTACTTGTATCAATGATATATGCCCGTCCATAAATAAAGAAGCTATGGTCCTAACAATTCGTATTACTCTAAGAGCATGTACCAAATGACCTAGTAAAAGTGAGCCCCCAAACGTCCGCGCACACGCCGTATCACATCTGCAGACAGTGCCCGATCATCCCGCATTTTTCATTCATTGCAACACACTCCTATTTTTAAATACCCATTTTCATACAAGGCCATGTATCATCCATTTGATCTGCGTACATATAAACAAAACATATAACTAGCAAATTAACCTACTCACCATCAGATATTTCAATGACTTCCTTGGCGGAGCCGGTGGCCTCATGGTCATGGGCGACCGTACGAAGTGCCGGCCCCTCCTCGTCTGCGAAGAGCTGCTTGTGCTTCATGTCAGCCTCGTGCATGAAGGAGCGGTTCGCTGCCACATCTTCGGACTGGATGGACTCGAGGCTGGCCTGTTGTCCGGCTCCTCCTCCTCTTGGGCAAGAAACTCAACTACTGTGTACATTATGCCAAATCCAACATGTTCCTGCATGGATTCCTCCTTCTCATCTGACGGTGGCTCCTCCTCCTTCTCCTGCCCCACCCATTCCATATTGTCCAGCACCTCCACCTTGTCTTGCTTTAGCAGATACTCGTCTGAACTTTCCTCCCCGGAGGAAGGCCGTCCACAATGGATGTGGTGAGGAGCTCCTCTGTGGCATGCATCTGTGTTTGGATCTCCGTCCGGCGCTCTAGGTTCAGCATATTGTAATATGTCACACTCATGCGGACCATGACAGCAATAGGACGACGACGGTGGAGCGGTGCCATGAATGTCTCCTAGCATACTCATCTGAAACTGGAGGAGGCGCCCATTGGATAGATGGGTCTTGGCCCCGCCCGTCAGTCCGATGTGGCGGATGCGTGCTGGCGCATCCGGATATCACCATATCATCCTCACACATGGATTGGGTATGGGAGGTGATGGTCAGCCCACATGTCTTGTTGGATGTACGCGGATCCGTTTGGTGGGAATTTGATGTACGTGCAGTTACCTCGCAGGCTGGCCAGATATTTGGGGAAGATAAGTGGGCTGCAATTGTAGATGATCTAATAGCATGGCTACATATATGCTTGCAGAAATAAAACAACATGAATCAAGTCAATTATATAAGCACATATAACTTGTTATTGCTCAAACGCCGTTACTAACTTCATAAAAGATAGTGGCATACGTGGGAATACTTAAGCACATATAGCTCGTTAGCATGTAGAATGGGCCAGCTAGCTACAGTGGAGCATGTAACTATAAACAGGACACTAGTAGGAAAACCCTTATTACTCCTATAAAGGATGCCAGAGTAGCGCCTTTCTTGGCTCCTCGAGGGAAAAGAGAGGCTCTAGCCATCCATTGACGGTTGGCTTGCAGAGGAAGCATCACTTGTCGGCTCATGGCTGTCCGATCTAACCGGACAGCTCGGACCCAAGCGACCCAACATGATAGTCCATGATTGGTAGACTGTCGGGTGCGCGCGTGGCCACCGTCATTGGGCGGGATCCATCGAGCCCCCGCCGAAGCATGAGAGCCTGGACGAGACCGCCTGTCGGAGTCCTTGCCTCATGCCGGGCTGGTCTGGTCGCGACAGGCACGCGAGTGTGGTTTCAGTCGCAGCGCCATCTTGCATGGTGGCTTGTCGCAGCGACCTCGCAGGGGCTCTCCGCGGCATCTGATTTGCTCGGACAGCGCCAACCCGTTCGTTCCGGCTAAGTGTTCCATGATGGATGGACCGTTGGACTCGCACGGGGCGACCGTCATTGGGCGGGCTTCATAGCTCCCGCGCCGAAGTGGGACGGCTTAGCCTAGACCGCCTAGCGGCGTCCTCATGTCTTGACTGATTAGTTCAGTCGGGACAGGCGTGATTTCCGGTTGCGGTTGCAATGCCGACAAGCAGATGGGGCCCATTACGAGAAAGGCCACGTGAGTTGGCTGCATGTGGGCCCACTTGACCAACCCATCTGGATCGTCCGATCCGGGACGTGCGGTATGTACCTCGCGTCAGCCTGCACTGCCTTATGCATGTGTTGCGTCTAGGCGTGTTGGTCCAGTTGATCAGGACCCGTTGGCCCAACATAGACTCGCTCGGTCCTGCTTGTGCGGCTACCTGGCGGCAAGAGGGTGGCGCATGCTGGGTGGTCCTAAACAGCCATCCGGCTAGGAGCTGCATTGTTTGGACAGTTGGGCATGAGTCCCATCCGGGCAGGGTCACGGCGGCAAGATGGTGGTACATCAATACATACACTGCCGTATTGCTTTCTTGGCACTCGCAGCGCCATTCACCTAGCTGACCAGTCAATTTCACTCGGCTGTCTGGAGCTTTCTCTGGATGGAGGGTCGGTTGCTTGGCCTAACAAGCCATCTGTTTTTGTGGGCAGTTTGGTCATTTCCATATTGTCGGTTGAGGTTTCTAATAATTTATTGTTTTACATCGCAAGTTGGTTTCTCTGTATGTTGATGTCGCTTTCGCTCAGTTTTGCAAATGCTAGCAGCGGTCTTGTCTTCGTGGTGGAAATTCTTTGGCGGCACGACCGATATTCGCGGGGCCACCAATCCATGACCAAGACCTTCACCATGGAGGCTGGTGTGGGCACCTGGCAGTGTCGTGTCGTGCCTGGGTGTGTTAGAGCATCTCCAGCCGCGCCCCCAAGACGCCCCCAGGGCACCTTTTTAGGCTCGGTTTTAGGATTGGACGGCGTTTTTCGTCGAAAAACAGCCCAGCCACGCCCCCAACGCCCCCCGGGACGTCAAAATAGCGCCGACAAAACCCAGGCGAAACACAGTGCACTGGGGGTCTCTTGGGGACGCCGGCGGAAGTTTCAGCGAATCGCGTCTCACCACATGTCCTTTTTCTTTGCCCACTTAACCATTCTCCTCATAAACTTTTGCTTGGGGTCGTCTGCCCTCTTTATTTCGCCGAATTCCGTTGGATGACCCCCAAGATGCCAACTTTTTTGGTTCGGTGATGTTCTTGGGGGTGCCAACGGCTGGAGATGCTCTTAGTTATAGGCTTATAGAATTCCTCCAACTTCATGATGTTGGTGGCCTTCTCAAGGAAGGCAATCGTGACCTCCTGGCAGGTGTTGGGGAACGTAGTATTTTAAAATTTTCCTACGATCACGCAAGATCTATCTACCAGATGCATAGCAACGAGAGGGAAGAGTGTGTCTACGTACCCTCGTAGACCGGAAGCGGAAGCGTCAAGTGACGCGGTTGATGTAGTCGAACTTCTTCGCGATTCAACCGATCAAGCACCGAACGTACGGCACCTCCGCGTTCAGCACACGTTCAGCTTGTTAACGTCCCACGAGCTCTTGATCCAGTTGAGC
This sequence comes from Secale cereale, assembly GCA_902687465.1. Classification (NCBI taxonomy): domain Eukaryota; kingdom Viridiplantae; phylum Streptophyta; class Magnoliopsida; order Poales; family Poaceae; genus Secale; species Secale cereale. The sequence goes on along the minus strand of LR738712.1, from coordinate 751,326,974 downwards.
TTCATGAGAGAGTTTCTTCAGCACGACGGCGTGGTGACGGATATGATGTATTCACCGGCGCAGGGCTTCGCCTAAGCACCGCGACGGTATGACCGAGGTGTGTTTCTATGGAGGGGGGCACCGCACACGGCTGGAACAATTCAACTTGTGTGTCTTTGGGTGCCCCCCTGCCCCCGTATATAAAGGAGCAAGGGGGGAGGCCGGCCGGCCGTTGTTTGGTGCGGCTAGGGGTGCAATCCTACTAGGAATAGGATTGCAATCCTATTCCTAGTAGGAACCACCAAAGAAGGAAGAGAGGGAATAGGAAAAGAAGAAGAGGTGGCGCCCCCCAACTCCTAGTCCAACTAGGAACCCTAGGCGGGGCGCCGGCCAGCCCTATGGTCTGCCTCTCTCTTTTCCATAAGGCCCACTATGGACCATCCCCCTTCGTAGGGGGTTCCGGTAACCCCCTCCGGCAATCCCGTTAAATTCGAAACTTTTCCGGTATACTTCCGGTGTCCGAATATAGTTGTCCAATATATCAATCTTTATGTCTCGGACATTCCGAGACTCCTCGTCATGTCCGTGATCTCATCCGGGACTCCGAACTACCTTCGGTACATCAATACTTATAAACTCATAATACCGATCGTCATCAAACGTTAAGCGTGCGGACCCTACGGGTTCGAGAACTATGTAGACATGACCGAGACTCATCTCCGGACAATAACCAATAGCGGAACCTGGATGTTCATATTGGCTCCTACATATTCTACGAAGATCTTTTATCGGTCAGAACCGCATAACAACATACGTTGTTCCTTTTGTCAACGGTATGTTACTTGCCCGAGATTCGATCGTTGGTATCTCTATACCTAGTTCAATCTCGTTACCGGCAAGTCTCTTTACTCGTTCCGTAACACATCATCTCGTGACTAACTCATTAGTCTTTTGCTTGCAAGGCTTATTGTGATGTGTGTTACCGAGAGGGCCCAGAGATACCTCTCCGACACTCGGAGTGACAAATCCTAATCTTGATCTATGCCAACACCACGAATACTTTCGGAGACACCTGTAGAGCATCTTTATGATCACCCAGTTACGTTGTGACGTTTGATAGCACACAAGGTGTTCCTACGGTATTCGGGAGTTGCATAATCTCATAGTCATAGGAACATGTATAAGTCATGAAGAAAGCAATAGCAGAAAAAACTAAACGATCATAGTGCTATGCTAACGGATGGGTCTTGTCCATCACATCATTCTACTAATGATGTGATCCCTTTGGTCAAATGACAACTCATGTCTATGGTTAGGAAACGTAACCATCTTTGATCAATGAGCTAGTCTAGTAGAGGCATACTAGGGACATACTGTTTTGTCTATGTATCCACACATGTACTAAGTTTCCGGTTAATACAATTCTAGCATGAATAAAAGACATTTATCATGATATAAGGAAATACAAATAACATCTTTATTATTGCCTCTAGGGCATATTTCCTTCAGTCTCCCACTTGAACTAGAGTCAATAATCTAGATTACAAAGTGATGATCCTCACACCCATGGAGTCCTGGTGCTGATCATGTTTTGCCCGTGGAAGAGGCTTAGTCAACGGGTCTGCAACATTCAGATCCGTATGTATTTTGCAAATCTCTATGTCTCCCTCCTTGACTAGATCGCGGATGGAATTGAAGCGTCTTTTGATGTGCTTTGTTCTCTTGTGAAACCTGGATTCCTTCGCCAAGGCTATTGCTCCAATGTTGTCACAAAAGATTTTCATTGGACCCGATGCACTAGGTATTACACCTAGATCGGATATGAACTCCTTCATCCAGACTCCTTCATTTGCTGCTTCTGAAGCAGCTATGTATTCCGCTTCACACGTAGATCCCGCCACGACGATCTGCTTGGAACTGCACCAACTGACAGCTCCACCGTTCAATAAAAATACATATCCGGTTTGTGACTTAGAGTCATCCGGATCAGTGTCAAAGCTAGAATCGACGTAACCGTTTACGACGAGCTCTTTGTCACCTCCATACACGAGAAACATATCCTTTGTCCTTTTCAGATACTTTAGGATGTTCTTGACCGCTGTCCAGTGATCCACTCCTGGATTACTTTGGTACCTCCCTGCTAGACTTATAGCAAGGCACACATCAGGTCTGGTACACAACATTGCATACATGATAGATCCTATGGCTGAGGCATAGGGAATGACTTTCATTTTATCTCTATCTTCTGCAGTGGTCGGGCATTGAGTCTTACTCAACTTCATACCTTGTAATACAGGCAAGAACCCTTTCTTTGACTGATCCATTTTGAACTTCTTCAAAATCTTATCAAGGTATGTGCTTTGTGAAAGTCCAATTAAGCGTCTTGATCTATCTCTATAGATCTTGATACCTAATATATAAGCAGCTTCACCGAGGTCTTTCATTGAAAAACTTTTATTCAAGTATCCTTTTATGCTATCCAGAAATTCTATATCATTTCCAATCAACAATATGTCATCTACTGTTGGGGAACGATGCATGGGAAACAAAAATTTTCCTACCGTTCACCAAGATCAATCTAGGAGATGCTACTACGAGAGGAGAGTTGGATCTACGTACCCTTGTAGATCGCTAAGCGGAAGCGTTAAGAACGCGGTTGATGGAGTCGTACTCGCCGCGATTCAGATCGCCGAAGATCCAAGCACCGAAGCAACGGTGCCTCCGCGTTCTTCACACGTACGGCTCGGGGACGTCTCCTCCTTCTTGATCCAGCAAGGGGTGGAGGAGAGGTTGATGGAGAACCGGCAGCACGACGGCGTGGTGGTGATGGTGTAGAAGATTTCCAGCAGGGCTTCGCCTAAGCACCGCGGGAGAAGAAGATGTTACGGGAGAGGGAGGGCAGCACCGAGGCATGAACTTGTGTTGGCTGCCCTCCCTCTACCTCTCTATATATAGGGGGGAGGAGGAGAGGGGGGCGCCCCTAGGGTTTCCCCTAGGGGGGCCGGCGGCCAGGGCATGGGGGGGGCGGCGGCCAAGGGCCAGGCCCTAGGGTTTCCCCCCCTAGGTGCCTTGCCCCCTACTCCAAAGGGGTGCGGCTGCCCTAGGGGGTCCCACCCCCTTAGCCGCATGAGGAGAGGGCCCAGGGGGGGGCGCACAGCCCCTTGAGGGCTGTGGTGTTCCCCCTTGTGGCCCAATAGGCCCAGAACTACTTCCGGAACCCCCGAAACCCCTTTCGGTCGTCCGCCGATTTCCCGATGCTCCCCGGAACACTTCCGGACTCCGAAACCTTTCATCCTATATATCAATCTTCGTCTCCGGACCATTCCGGAGACCCTCGTCACGTCCGGGATCTCATCCGGGACTCCGAACAACCTTCGGTACCCATGCACTCTTCTCACTAACAACCCTAGCGTCACCGAACGTTAAGTGTGTAGACCCTGCGGGTTCGGAAACCATGTAGACATGACCGGGACACTCCCAGGTCAATAACCAATAGCGGGATCTGGATACCCATATTGGTTCCCACATGTTTCTCGATGATCTCATCGGATGAACCACGATGTCAAGGATTCAGGCAATCCCGTATACAGTTCCCTTTGTCTCGTCGGTATGTTACTTGCCCGAGATTCGATCGTCGGTATCTCTATACCTAGTTCAATCTCGTTACCGGCAAGTCTCTTTACTCGTTACCATAATACATAATCCCGTGACCAACTACTTAGTCACTTTGAGCTCATTGAGATGACGTATTACCGAGTGGGCCCGGAGATACCTCTCCGTCACACGGAGTGACAAATCCCAGTCTCGATCCATGTCAACTCAACAGACACCCTCGGAGATACCTGTAGAGTACCTTTATAGTCACCCAGTTACGTTGTGACGTTTGGCACACACAAAGCACTCCTACGGTGTCAGTGAGTTACATGATCTCATGGTCATAGGAACTTATACTTGACATGCAGAAAACTATAGCGATAACTTCCACGATCAAAAGCTATGTTTAACGTTTGGGTCTCGTCCATCACATCATTCTCCTAATGATGTGATCTCGTTATCAAATGACAACTCATGTCTATGACCTGGAAACCGCGGTCATCTTTGATCAACGAGCTAGTCCTGTAGAGGCTCACTAGGGACACAAAATCTGTCTATTCATCCACACATGTATTTGAGTTTCCAATCAATACAATTATAGCATGGATAATAAACGATTATCATGAACAAGGAAATATAATAATAACTCTTTTATTATTGCCTCTAGGGCATATTTCCAACAGTCTCCCACTTGCACTAGAGTCAATAATCTAGCATTACAAGGTAATGAATCTAACACCCATAGAGTCTTGGTGTTGATCGTGCTTAGCCCGTGGAAGAGGCTTAGTCAACGGATCTGCAACATTCAAATCCGTGTGTACTTTGCAAATGTTTATGTCCTCCTCCTTGACCGAATCGCGGATGGAATTGAAGCGTCGCTTTATGTGTCTGGTCCTCTTGTGAAACCTTGGTTCCTTGGCTAGAGCAATGGCACCAGTGTTATCACAGAACAGAGTCATTGGGTTCAGTGCACTAGGCACAACTCCAAGATCTATCATGAACTCCTTCATCCAGACACCTTCCTTTGCCGCCTCCGAGGCAGCTATATACTCCGCTTCACATGTAGAATCAGCTACCACGCTTTGCTTGGAACTGCACCAGCTTACCGCTCCCCCGTTGAGAATATATACGTATCCGGTTTGAGACTTAGAGTCATCCGGATCAGTGTCAAAACTTGCATCGACGTAACCCTTTACGACGAGCTCTTGATCACCTCCATAAACGAGAAACATATCCTTAGTCCTTTTCAGGTACTTTAGGATATTCTTGACCGCTGTCCAGTGATCCATACCAGGATTACTTTGAAACCTTCCGGCCATACTTATGGCAAGGCTGACATCTGGTCTCGTGCACAGCATTGCATACATGATAGAGCCTATGGCTGAAGCATAGGGGACGACACTCATCTTTTCTCTATCTTCCGCAGTCACTGGGCACTGAGTCTTACTCAACTTTGTACCTTGCAATACCGGCAAGAACCCCTTCTTGGATTGATCCATTTTGAACTTCTTCAAAACTTTATCAAGGTATGTGCTTTGTGAAAGTCCTATCAAGCGTCTTGATCTATCTCTATAGATCTTGATGCCCAATATGAAAGCAGCTTCACCGAGATCCTTCATCGAAAAACTCTTGTTCAAATACCCCTTCACGCTATCCAAAAATTCTATATTGTTTCCAATCAGCAATATGTCATCCACATATAATATTAGAAATGCTATAGAGCTCCCACTCACTTTCTTATAGATACAAGCTTCATTGTAAACTTGTATAAAACCAAACGCTTTGATCACCTCATCAAAGCGAAGATTCCAACTCCGAGATGCTTGCACCAGCCCATAAATGGAACGCTGAAGCCTGCATACTTTGTCAGCATTCTCTGGATCGACAAAACCTTCTGGTTGCATCATATACAACTCTTCCTTAAGAAAACCATTAAGGAACGCTGTTTTGACATCCATCTGCCAAATTTCATAATCGAAATATGCAGCTATTGCTAACATGATTCGGACGGATTTAAGCATCGCTACGGGTGAGAAAGTCTCATCGTAGTCAATCCCTTGAACTTGTGAAAAACCCTTTGCCACAAGTCGAGCTTTATACACGGTGACATTACCGTCAGCGTCCGTCTTCCTCTTAAAAATCCATTTATTCTGAATGGCCTTCCGCCCTTCAGGTAATACTTCCAAAGTCCATACTTTGTTTTCATACATGGATCCCATCTCGGATTTCATGGCCTCTAACCATTTGTCGGAATCCGGGCCCACCATCGCTTCTCCATAGCTCGTAGGTTCACCGTTGTCTAACAACATGACCTCCAAGACAGGGTTACCATACCACTCAGGTGCAGTGCGTATCCTTGTCGACCTACGAGGTTCGGTAGTAACTTGATCAGAAGCTCCTTGATCATCATCATTGGCTTCCTCTTCAACCTCTGCAGGCTCCACAAAAACATCTTTCTGTGCTGCGCTACTCTCTGGTTGAAGCAGAGGTTCAATAACCTCATCAAGTTCTACCTTCCTCCCACTCAATTCTTTCGAGAGAAACTCTTTCTCGAGAAAGGACCCGTTCTTAGCGACAAACACTTTGCCCTCGGATCTGAGATAGAAGGTGTACCCAACTATTTCTTTTGGGTATCCTATGAAGACACATTTGTCCGCTTTGGGTTCGAGCTTTTCTGGCTGAAGCCTTTTGACATAAGCATCGCAACCCCAAACCTTGAGAAAAGACAACTTAGGTTTCTTACCAAACCACAGTTCATACGGTGTTGTCTCAACGGACTTAGATGGAGCCCTATTTAAAGTGAATGTAGCTGTCTCTAACGCATATCCCCAAAACGATAGTGGCAAATCGGCAAGAGACATCATAGAACGTACCATATCTAATAGGGTTCGATTACGACGTTCGGACACACCATTACGCTGTGGTGTTCCAGGTGGCGTCAACTGTGAAACAATTCCACATTTTCTTAAGTGATCACCAAACTCATAACTCAAATATTCTCCCCCTCGATCAGATCGTAGGAACTTGATCTTCTTGTTACGATGATTTTCAACTTCACTCTGAAATTGCTTGAACTTTTCAAAAGTTTCAGACTTATGCTTCATCAAGTAAATATACCCATATCTACTTAAGTCGTCAGTGAAGGTGAGAAAATAACGATATCCACCGCGCGCCGTTACACTCATCGGACCGCACACATCACTATGTATGATTTCCAATAAGTCACTTGCCCGTTCCATTGTCCCTGAAAACGGGGTCCTTGTCATCTTGCCCATGAGGCACGGCTCGCATGTGTCACGTGATTCAAAATCAAGAGACTCCAGAAGTCCATCAGCATGGAGCTTCCTCATGCGTTTCACGCCGATATGACCGAGACGGCAGTGCCACAAGAAAGTGGTATTATCATTATCTACTCTACATCTTTTGGCATCAATGTTATGAACATGTGTATCATCACTATCGAGATTCAATAAGAATAAACCCCTAACTTCGGGTGCATGACCATAAAAGATATTACTCATATAAATAGAACAACCATTATTCTCTGACTTAAATGAGTAACCGTCTCGCAATAAACAAGATCCAGATATAATGTTCATGCTTAACGCAGGCACTAAATAACCATTATTCAGGTTCATAACTAATCCCGATGGTAATCGAAGAGCGAGCGTGCCGACGGCGATCACATCAACCTTGGAACCATTTCCCACGCGCATCGTCACTTCGTCCTTCGCCAGCCTCCGTTTATTCCGCAGTTCCTGTTTAGAGTTGCAAATGTGAGCAACCGAACCGGTATCAAATACCCAGGCACTACAACGAGAGTTGGTAAGGTACACATCAATAACATGTATATCACATATACCTTTGTTGTTGTTGTTGTTGGCCCCCTTCTTGTCTGCCAGATACTTGGGGCAGTTCCGCTTCCAGTGGCCGTTCCCCTTGCAATAGAAACACTCAGTCTCTGGCTTAGGCCCAGCCTTGGGTTTCTTCACTGGATGAGCAACTGCCTTGCCACCCTTCTTAGAGTTACCCTTCTTGCCCTTGCCATTTTTCTTGAAACTGGTGGTTTTATTGACCATCAACACTTGATACTCCTTCTGGATGTCTGCCTCAGCGACTTTCAGCATCGAAAACAGCTCGGCGATGGTTTTGTTCATCCCTTGCATGTTATACTGCTGCACGAAGCTCTTGTAGCTAGGCGGGAGTGACTGGAGAATTCTGTCAATGATAGCCTCATCCGGGAACACAAGTCCCAGATCAGCTATGCGGGTATAGTACCCAGACATCTTCAGTAAGTGCTCACTGACAGACGAATTCTCCTCCATCTTGCAGGCAAAGAATTTATCGGTGGTCTCATACCTCTTGATCTTAGCATTCTTTTCAAAGATGAACTTCAACTCCTGGTACATCTCATATGCCCCATGACGTTCAAAACGCCTTTGAAGTCCTCCTTCCAAACCATACAACATGGCACACTGCACTATTGAGTAGTCATCCGAACGCGACTGCCAGACGTTCATAACATCCGCAGAGGCTGTAGGAGCGGGGGGTTCACCTAGCGGTGCATTTAGGACATAAACCTTTTGGGCAGCTGTGAGGATGATCCTCAGATTGCGGAGCCAGTCCACAAAGTTGCTCCCATCATCTTTCAGTTTAGCTTTCTCTAGGAACGCATTAAAATTCAGGGGAGCTACTGCGCGAGCCATCTACAACAAAAGATTTGCAAAGACATTTTAGACTATTGTTCATGATAAGTGAGTTATTACCTAATCAAATTATTTATAACTCCCACTCAAATTGACATCCCTCTGGTCATTCGAGCGTGACATGATCCAGATCCACCAACCCAAGTCCGATCATCACGTGATATGAGGTGGTGTCAATGGTGAACATCTACATGTTGATCATATCTACTATATGACTCATGCTCGACCTTTCGGTCTTCCGTGTTCCGAGGCCATGTCTGTACATGCTAGGCTCGTCAAGTCTAACCCGAGTGTTCTGCATGTGCAAAACTGGCTTGCACCCGTTGTATGCGAACGTAGAGTCTATCACACCCGATCATCACGTGGTGCTTCGAAACGACGAACCTTCGCAACGGCGCACACTCGGGGGGAACACAATTTTATCTTGAAATTTTAGTGAAGGATCATCTTATAATGCTACCGTCGTCCTAAGCAAAATAAGATGCATAAAAGGATTAACATCACATGCAAATCATAAGTGACATGATATGGCCATCAACTCGTGCTTTTGATCTCCATCTCCAAAGCACCGGCATGATCTCCATCGTCACCGGCGCCACACCATGATCTCCATCATCATGATCTCCATCATCGTGTCTCCATCGGGGTTGTCGGCGCCCACCATGCTCTTACTACTATTGCTACCGTTTAGCGATAAAGTAAAGCATTACAAAGCGCTTAATGATTGACACGCAGGTCATACAAAAAATAAAGACAACCCTATGGCTCCTGCCGGTTGCCGTATGCATCGACATGCAAGTCGATATTAACTATTACAACATGATCATCTCATACATCAAATATATCTCATCATGTCATTGGCCATATCATATCACATGCATACCCTGCAAAAACAAGTTAGACGTCCTCTAATTTGTTGTTGCATGTTTTACGTGGCTGCTATGGGTATCTAGCAAGAACGCTTCTTACCTACGCAAAACCACAACGGTGATATTCAAGTTGCTATTTAACCTTCTACAAGGACCGCCTTGTTCTATTCCGATTCAACTAAGATAGGAGAGACAGACACCCGCCAGCCATCTTATGCAACAAAAGTCACATGTCTGTCGATGGAACCGGTCTCATGTACGTGGACATGTAAAGTTGGTCCGGGCCGCTTCATCCTATAATACCGCTGAATCAAGAAAGACTAAGGAGGGCAGCAATTTAAACATCAACGCCACAAACCCTTTTGTGTTCTACTCGAGAAAGCATCTACGCAAGATCCTAGCTCATGATGCCACTGTTGGGGAACGATGCATGGGAAACAAAAATTTTCCTACCGTTCACCAAGATCAATCTAGGAGATGCTACTACGAGAGGAGAGGTGGATCTACGTACCCTTGTAGATCGCTAAGCGGAAGCGTTAAGAACGCGGTTGATGGAGTCGTACTCGCCGCGATTCAGATCGCCGAAGATCCAAGCACCGAAGCAACGGTGCCTCCGCGTTCTTCACACGTACGGCTCGGGGACGTCTCCTCCTTCTTGATCCAGCAAGGGGTGGAGGAGAGGTTGATGGAGAACCGGCAGCACGACGGCGTGGTGGTGATGGTGTAGAAGATTTCCAGCAGGGCTTCGCCTAAGCACCGCGGGAGAAGAAGATGTTACGGGAGAGGGAGGGCAGCACCGAGGCACGAACTTGTGTTGGCTGCCCTCCCTCTACCTCTCTATATATAGGGGGAAGGAGGAGAGGGGGGCGCCCCTAGGGTTTCCCCTAGGGGGGCCGGCGACCAGGGCATGGGGGGGGGGGCGGCGGCCAAGGGCCAAGCCCTAGGGTTTCCCCCCTAGGTGCCTTGCCCCCTACTCCAAAGGGGTGCGGCTGCCCTAGGGGGTCCCACCCCCTTAGCCGCATGAGGAGAGGGCCCAGGGGGGGCGCACAGCCCCTTGAGGGCTGTGGTGTTCCCCCTTGTGGCCCAATAGGCCCAGAACTACTTCCGGAACCCCCGAAACCCCTTTCGGTCGTCCGCCGATTTCCCGATGCTCCCCGGAACACTTCCGGACTCCGAAACCTTTCATCCTATATATCAATCTTCGTCTCCGGACCATTCCGGAGACCCTCGTCACGTCCGGGATCTCATCCGGGACTCCGAACAACCTTCGGTAACCATGCACTCTTCTCACTAACAACCCTAGCGTCACCGAACGTTAAGTGTGTAGACCCTGCGGGTTCGGAAACCATGTAGACATGACCGGGACACTCCCAGGTCAATAACCAATAGCGGGATCTGGATACCCATATTGGTTCCCACATGTTTCTCGATGATCTCATCGGATGAACCACGATGTCAAGGATTCAGGCAATCCCGTATACAGTTCCCTTTGTCTCGTCGGTATGTTACTTGCCCGAGATTCGATCGTCGGTATCTCTATACCTAGTTCAATCTCGTTACCGGCAAGTCTCTTTACTCGTTACCGTAATACATAATCCTGTGACCAACTACTTAGTCACTTTGAGCTCATTGAGATGACGTATTACCGAGTGGGCCCGGAGATACCTCTCCGTCACACGGAGTGACAAATCCCAGTCTCGATCCATGTCAACTCAACAGACACCCTCGGAGATACCTGTAGAGTACCTTTATAGTCACCCAGTTACGTTGTGACGTTTGGCACACACAAAGCACTCCTACGGTGTCAGTGAGTTACATGATCTCATGGTCATAGGAACTTATACTTGACATGCAGAAAACTATAGCGATAACTGCCACGATCAAAAGCTATGTTTAACGTTTGGGTCTCGTCCATCACATCATTCTCCTAATGATGTGATCTCGTTATCAAATGACAACTCATGTCTATGACCTGGAAACCGCGGTCATCTTTGATCAACGAGCTAGTCCTATAGAGGCTCACTAGGGACACAAAATCTGTCTATTCATCCACACATGTATTTGAGTTTCCAATCAATACAATTATAGCATGGATAATAAACGATTATCATGAACAAGGAAATATAATAATAACTCTTTTATTATTGCCTCTAGGGCATATTTCCAACATCTACATATAATATTAGAAATGCTACAGAGCTCCCACTCACTTTCTTGTAAATACAGGCTTCTCCAAAAGTCTGTATAAAACCATATGCTTTGATCACCTCATCAAAGCGTATATTCCAACTCCGAGATGCTTGCACCAGTCCATAGATGGATCGCTGGAGTTTGCATACTTTGTTAGTACCTTTTGGATCGACAAAACCTTCTGGTTGCATCATATACAACTCTTCTTTGAGATATCCATTCAGGAATGCAGTTTTGACATCCATTTGCCAGATTTCATAATCATAAAATGCGGCAATTGCTAACATGATTCGGACAGACTTAAGCGTCGCTACAGGTGAGAAAGTCTCATCGTAGTCAACTCCTTGAACTTGTCGAAAACCTTTCGCAACAAGTCGAGCTTTGTAAACAGTAACATTACTGTCTGCGTCGGTTTTCCTCTTGAAGATCCATTTATTTTCGATGGCCTGCCGATCATCGGGCAAGTCAACCAAAGTCCATACTTTGTTCTCATACATGGATCCCATCTCAGATTTCATGGCTTCAAGCCATTTTGCGGAATCTGGGCTCATCATCGCTTCCTCATAGTTCGTAGGTTCATCATGGTCTAGTAACATGATTTCCAGAACTGGGTTGCCGTAACACTCTGGTGCGGAACGTACTCTGGTTGATCTACGACGTTCAGTAGAAATTTGATCCGAAGTTTCATGATCATCATCATTAAATTTCTCACTGATTGGTGTAGGAATCACTCGAACAATTATCTGTGATGTACTACTTTCCAATCCGGGAGAAGGTACAATTACCTCATCAAGTTCTACTTTCCTCCCACTCACTTCTTTCGAGAGAAACTCTTTCTCTAGAAAGGATCCATTCTTAGCAACGAATATCTTGCCTTCGGATCTGTGATAGAAGGTGTACCCAACAGTCTCTTTTGGGTATCCTATGAAGACACATTTCTCCGACTTGGGTTCGAGCTTATCAGGTTAAAGCTTTTTCACATAAGCATCGCAGCCCCAAACTTTAAGAAACGACAACTTTGGTTTCTTGCCAAACCATAGTTCATAAGCTGTCGTATCAACGGATTTAGATGGTGACCTATTTAACGTGAATGCAGCTGTCTCTAAAGCATAACCCCAAAACGATAGTGGTAAATCGGTAAGAGACATCATAGATCGTACCATATCCAATAAAGTACGGTTACGTCGTTCAAACACACCATTACGCAGTGGTGTTCCGGGTGGCGTGAGTTGTGAAACTATTCCACATTGTTTCAAATGAAGACCAAACTCGTAACTCAAATATTCTCCTCCACGATCAGATCGTAGAAACTTTATTTTCTTGTTACGATGATTCTCTACTTCACTCTGAAATTCTTTGAACTTTTCAAATGTTTCAGACTTGTGCTTCATTAAGTAGATATACTCATATCTGCTTAAATCATCAGTGAAGGTCAGAAAATAACGATACCCGCCGCGAGCTTCAACACTCACTGGCCCACATACATCAGCATGTATGATTTCCAACAAATCTGTTGCTCGCTCCATAGTTCCGGAGAACGGAGTTTTAGTCATCTTGCCCATGAGGCATGGTTCGCAAGCACCAAGTGATTCATAATCAAGTGATTCCAAAAGTCCATCATTATGGAGTTTCTTCATGCGTTTTACACCAATATGACCTAAACGGCAGTGCCACAAATAAGTTGCACTATCATTATTAACCTTGCATCTTTTGGTTTCAATATTATGAATATGTGTATCACTACAATCGAGATCCAATAAGAATAGACCACTCTTCAAGGGTGCATGACCATAAAAGATATTATTCATAAAAATAGAATAACCATTATTCTCTGATTTGAATGAATAACCGTCTCGCAACAAACAAGATCCAGATATAATGTTCATGCTTAACGCTGGCACCAAATAACAATTATTTAGGTCTAATACTAATCCCGAAGGTAGATGTAGAGGTAGCGTGCCGACGGCGATCACATCGACTTTGGAACCATTTCCCACGCGCATCGTCACCTCGTCCTTAGCCAATCTTCGTTTAATCTGTAGTCCTTGTTTCGAGTTACAAATATTAGCAACCGAACCAGTATCAAATACCCAGGTACTACTACGAGCATTAGTAAGGTACACATCAATAACATGTATATCACATATACCTTTGTTCACCTTGCCATCCTTCTTATCCGCCAAATACTTGGGGCAGTTCCGCTTCCAGTGTCCAGTCCCCTTGCAGTAGAAGCACTCAGTTTCAGGCTTGGCTCCAGACTTGGGTTTCTTCGTGGAAGTAGAAACTGTTTTGCTATTCTTTTTGAAGTTCCCCTTCTTTCCCTTGCCCTTTTTCTTGAAACTAGTGGTCTTGTTAACCATCAACACTTGATGCTCCTTTTTGATTTCTACCTCCGCAGCTTTGAGCATAGCGAAGAGCTCGAGAATTGTCTTTTGCATCCCTTGCATATTATAGTTCATCACAAAGCCTTTATAGCTTGGTGGCAGTGATTGAAGAACTCTATCAATAACACTATCCTCGTCAACTTTGCAACCAAGTTGAGTCATATGATTGTAGTACCCTGACATTCTGAGTAAGTGTTCACTGATAGAACTATTCTCCTCCATCTTGCAGCTGTAGAACTTATTGGAAATCTCATATTTCTCAATTCGGGCATTTGCTTGAAATATTAACTTCAACTCCTGGAACATCTCATATGGTCCATGATGTTCAAAACGTCGTTGAAGTCCCGGTTCTAAGCCGTAAAGCATGGCACACTGAACTATTGTGTAGTCATCAGACCGCGACTGCCAGACGTTCAAAGCGTCTACATTAGCGGGAGGGGGTTGTCACCTAGCGGTGCTTCAAGGACATAATTCTTCTGTGCAGCAATGAGGATAATCCTCAGGTTACGGACCCAGTCCGTGTAACTGCTACCATCATCTTTCAACTTAGCTTTCTCTAGGAATGCATTAAAATTCAAAGGAACGGTAGCACGGGCCATTGAACAACATAGATATGCAAAAACTATCAGGACTAAGTTCATGATAAATTAAAGTTCAATTTAATCATATTAATTTGAAGAACTCCCACTTAGATAGACATCCGTCTATTCATCTAAATGATCACGTGATCCAAATCAACTAAACCATGTCCGATCATCACGTGAGATGGAGTAGTTTCAATGGTGAACATCTTATGTTGATCATATCTACTATATGATTCACGCTCGACCTTTCGGTCTCCAGTGTTCCGAGGCCATATCTGCATATGCTAGGCTCGTCAAGTTTAACCCGAGTATTCTGTGTGTGCAAAACTGGCTTACACCCGTTGTATTTGAATGTAGAGCTTATCACACCCGATCATCACGTGGTGTCTTGGCACGACGAACTTTCGCAACGGTGCATACTCAGGGAGAACACTTATACCTTGAAATTTAGTAAGGGATCATCTTATAATGCTACCGTCGTTCTAAGCAAAATAAGAAGCATAATAAGATAAACATCACATGCAATCAAAATATGTGACATGATATGGCCATCATCATCTTGTGCTTTTGATCTCCATCTCCAAAGCACCTTCATGATCATCTTCGTCACCGGCGCGACACCTTTGATCTCCATCGTAGCATCGTTGTCGTCTCGCCAACTATTGCTTCTACGACTATCGCTACCGCTTAGTGATAAAGTAAATAAATTACATGGCGATTGCATTTCATACAATAAAGCGACAACCATATGGCTCCTACCAGTTGCAGATAACATTACAAAACATGATCATCTCATACAGAACCGTATAACTCATCATGTCTTGACCATATCACATCACAACATGCCCTGCAAAAACAAGTTAGACGTCCTCTACTTTGTTGTTGCAAGTTTTACGTGGCTGCTACGGGCTTAGCAAGAACCGTTCTTACCTACGCATACAAAACCACAACGATGTTTCGTCAAGTATGTGCTGTTTTAACCTTCCCAAGGACTGGGCGTAGACACACTTGATTCAGCTAAAGTGAGAGAGACAGACACCCGCCAGTCACCTTTAAGCAACGAGTGCTCGTAACGGTGAAACCAGTCTCGCGTAAGTGTACGCGTAATGTCAGTCCGGGCCGCTTCATCTCATAATACCGCCGAAGCAAAGTATGACATGCTGGTAAGCAGTATGACTAGTATCGCCCACAACTCATTGTGTTCAACTCGTGCATATCATCTACGCATAGACCTGGCTCTGATGCCACTGTTGGGGAACGTAGTATTTTAAAATTTTCCAACGATCACGCAAGATCTATCTATCAGATGCATAGCAACGAGAGGGAAGAGTGTGTCTACGTACCCTCGTAGACCGGAAGCGGAAGCGTCAAGTGACGCGGTTGATGTAGTCGAACTTCTTCGCGATTCAACCGATCAAGCACCGAACGTACGGCACCTCCGCGTTCAGCACACGTTCAGCTTGATGACGTCCCACGAGCTCTTGATCCAGTTGAGCTTCCCGGGAGAGTTTCGTCAGCACGACGGCGTGGTGACGGATATGATGTATTCACCGGCGCAGGGCTTCGCATAAGCACCGCGACGGTATGACCGAGGTGTGTTTCTATGGAGGGGGGGCACCGCACACGGCTGGAACAATTCAACTTGTGTGTCTTTGGGTGCCCCCTGCCCCCGTATATAAAGGAGCAAGGGGGGAGGACGGCCGGCCCTTGTTTGGTGCGGCTAGGGGTGCAATCCTACTAGGAATAGGATTGCAATCCTATTCCTAGTAGGAACCACCAAAGAAGGAAGAGAGGGAATAGGAAAAGAAGAAGAGGTGGCGCCCCCCAACTCCTAGTCCAACTAGGAACCCTAGGTGGGGCGCCGGCCAGCCCTATGGGCTGCCTCTCTCTTTTCCATAAGGCCCACTATGGACCATCCCCCTTCGTAGGGTGTTCCGGTAACCCCCTCCGGCAATCCCGTTAAATCCGAAACTTTTCTGGTATACTTCCGGTGTCCGAATATAGTCGTCCAACTACAACAAAATAGACTTGTAGAGGCGCTCAATGTAGGTGCTAAGGGCGCAATAAATCATCTCTAGCAGATTTTAGAGTCGCTCATCAAAGCGTCCTAAGAGCGTCTCCTCACGTACCGTCTCAAAGATGGTTGAGACGCACATGAAGCGTGTCTACAAGAAAATGAGACGTTCTAAGAGCGTCCTTACAACCGTGTCTACATGGATATGAGACGTTTTAAGAGCGTCCTGACAACCGTGTCTACATGGATATGAGACGTTTTAAGAGCATCCTTATGCCCTTAGAGATGCATTGATAAATTCATGCTAGATGCAACTCCGTATATTCTCTTTCATTATTAAAATGTTTTTAATTCAATTGCTCTTAATAAAATTACTTTCTTATATGAAACACATTTACATATGAGAAAATATTTAAAATTTGTATGCATCGCACAAAATAATAACATTCTATTAATGAGAGCTGTAATATTTTACAAACTCAACTTTACACATCATCCATAAAAAAATACATACATCACAAACTAATTGAAACATATCTATATGACTTGTAGTTTCTACATGCTGAAAGTGAAACAATAGCTCCTTGCTTTCTCTACTTCAGTAGTTTATCCTTGTAGTGGCTACCTTTAGAATCCATAGGTAGAAGTTTTCTGCAACAAAAGCAAAATAAGATACAAAAAATAACTCATTGGAACTTCTACCAGTAGTAAGTTGTTCTTTGCTGAACATACAACCATAAGAATAGAAAATGGTATTCATTTACCACATCGAGTAAAAATGCCGTACAGAAGTATAATCTAGTCTGGTACTCCCTCCGTAAAGTAATATAAGAGCGTTTAGATCACTACATTAGTTACCTATAAACGCTCTTATAATAGTTTACAGAGGGAGTAGTTATCATGTTACCATATGAAGTACAGATACATATACTGTAAAATGAAGAGAAATTATGACGCTGTGGATGGATTGGCTAAGGTGAGAATGCATGAGGTGTGTTTTTTTAGAAAAACAACAACAATTTACTAAGTATATACAATAGGAATTATATGTAAAGAAATAATAGCAGGTTAACATACGGGACCGAATCCTCATGGTTGTTGACACTAATAATCTCCATGTTTTAATACTAGCTCTACATAAGATGACATTTACCATAAAAAACTGAATTCTCATGGTAGTTCACATTAATAATATTCAGTCTAACACAAAAGCCAGCATGACGCCATTTTGCTGCTCCAGACAGTGTGCAACACGTGTGACCAAGATGTTTCAAATAATCACATATGATTAGATCTTACCAGAAATGATAATATATCCATCCACAATGCTCTTTATTTTAGGACAACATGAGAAAAGTTTCGAGAGATGAGAAACTACATGTATGAGTTGATCTCTGCCTCTTATAGCACAATGTATGTTTATACAAAAAAATATTAGAACGTGGGCACAAAGTTCTTATTATCAGTGAAGGGGGAAATGAAGGTGCTTTGATAGTTGATACACGAGCATTATTAACTGCATGAAAAAGGAAAAAATCGTTAAGAAAACTGACCATCTTATTATATCAGGATATTCTCAGAGGCATTTTACAAGCACCTGCATACTTGAGCGCCAAGAATTAGGAAGCAAACAAGTGTAAGATCGACTTTAAGTTGAACTGGTAGTTTAGTCAGTAAAAAGATGATAGTTCAGAAAAAAACGACAATGCAGTGTTGTCCTATCTTAATAGAGAATTAGATACAGCCTAATGTAAATGTAATGTCAAGATTCTCCTCCACAATTAAATACGCATCAGGGAGCGGCTCTGACTTTTTACTTGGAATGAATTGATAGAACTGAAATAAAAAAAGTAGACCAACTCACATATAGATGAATTGGCCGCCGTGTGCACTCGCGCAAGATCCCTTATGGCCTCCAAATCAACCACCAGCTCGCCGCTGGTCAACATTGACGCAGTCGGCAAACAAATAACAGAGCAACATACAGAAAGATGGATCTCAATCAAAGTCTGATCAACACCGACAGGGAACATACAAACAAACAAGCGCCTAACTGATTAGTACCTTTCCTGTCATCTGTCGCGTTTATGGTGGTGGACCGGAAGTGCAAAACTTGGGGGGGG
>LR738712.1:751279198-751301049 GCA_902687465.1 Secale cereale | reverse complement strand
TCGGCTCCCTGCAAGCATCCCCCCTTCTACACTCCAGAAACCAGGTTTGCTTTCATCTTCCTTCCTTGAATATATTCTCCTCATCCAATTTCTGCTTCCTCATCTTACTAAACTGTTTGGTAACATGGGCAAGATCGAAAAGGAGGTATGGGGAGAACATCACCGATTCCTGCTAACAAAACCACAGAGAAAAAAATGGAGCTACCTTATGAAAAAGCAGCAGATTCAGTTGATAGTGAAAGAACTATCAGCGACGATTATATGGGGATCGGATATTGTGGTAGCCAAGCCCAGGATGACGACCTGGAAGGAGATTCTGCTACGGTATTACCTGCTGTCAGACGGAAGGAAGCGAGATATGACCGTCATGGTTATACCGATGGCCTTGAGACGGATTCTGCCCCCTATGCTGGGAGGGCTGTTCTAAGCTCTTTTTTTTTACCAGTGGCACAACCAGGAGACTGCGTAGGTATACCTCTCCCTTGGTGGCTGAAGGTTATAGATTCAGGAGCAGGAATGTGGACAGCTGTTAAACAATTTCGAAAAGATGGGAAGCAGTATGACAAGGTTAGTATACTCATGTTCTGCTGCGCTATTTCCACTGATAATTTTTGTTGTGTGCTCATAAGCTCATAGGATATGGAGTGTTTACGCAATGACCATTCAGACCAAATAATAAATTAATTAGATTCACAACCATGTGTTTTGATTCAGTTATCTCATAGATTTTTGATCTTCTGCGTCAGAATAATATTCTGAATTTGTTTCTGCACTAGTTTGTATTTCGTTTTGCACAACCATGCATATATGTGAAACAAAACATAGGCCTCATCGATATCATGTTATTATAAAATTCTCTTTTGTACTGACTGGATAAAATAATTTACATTTATTTGACTTATCATCTGGTGTTTTACAATCCGATGCCGTAATTTAGAAAACATATTATCAAAATTATGTATTAACTACATGTAATTCTTTCACGTTTAACTAAACAATTGAATTCGTCATAGCATTTAACCCAGAATTCAACCAGTGTGAGTTTAATATGTCCACACACTTTTGGATGGTCAGTTGTCATAGTATTTAACCATAATTCATATGAACATGCAACACAGAAATATAATAAGGACTTTTAGTATAGAATGCTCGATTGTCTGCTCTTGCCACAACATTTTTTTCCTCTTCTTTATTAACAACTGATTGTTTTATTACAATAGTAGCTTTCACCTTTTGTATTCTCTATAAAATGTAACACGTTTTATCATATAGTATATGGTAAATTAACTATATCGTTTTTGCTCATTTCAGTACTACTTTCTCAAGGAATATAGTCATAGATTCCGCTCCAGACCCGACGTTGTTGAGTTCATAGAAAAAGGAACTGTGATGGGGGTGCCGGTCAAGAAGGTGCTTAATTACATGACTTCAAAACATATAGTAATTGTACAAACATAGATATGATTATGTATTTTTCATATATATTTACAGTGTAAATTTCATATGGTATTCTTTTTTTGGACAGAGGTCGGCTGATACTTCTACGGACAATCATGGTATGCAATTTGACTGATGCATTTGAATATATATGTCTACTATTATTTTGTGTCATACTCAAACTTAGACTGCAAATATAATCCATCTCATGGATGGAAATAGGCATCTACATGATCTCAACATAAAATAATCGGTAGTCCAATTACCCAACTTAAGTTAATAATATATGAAATGACATTATTTTAGGTTCTTTCGTGACATGACAAAGAATTATTTTTATACAAATGTTACATGGGAACCCTCCACATGATTGCAGGTACATAGTTTTACAGTAATATTACTTACTTAATTTCATATAATATCCGTATATCATCCCGTCTAGACGAACAATCATGCTAGCCACAAGTTCAAGAAATACTTCTGGTCAACAAACAATAATTTTGTATAACTCATGGAGGGTGTAACATGTTAGTGGTGTTCAATACTTTGACACCCTTGAAATCTTTTGTGCTAGCAATATTTTTGCAATGATATCACATACAAATGCAAACATCAAGATACTTAATATATTAGTGTGAAAACATATTCCTGAGTCTACTTGCACATATGCATTAATTATTGGTATTTTTTGCTTCACAATTACCTTTAATTATTTGGATTTATATAAGATAAAACATTTATCTAGCTACAATTTCTGCAGATTATAGACGGGCCACCAAAAGACAAAGGATGACAGCGCCAACTTTGAGTAATACTACTTCCATACCACATAGGTTTCTCTAATTTGGTTATCACTTGTAGTGTCGTTCAATATTTTAATTTCATATGATATCTGTATATCATCCTGTCTAGACGAATAATCATGCTAGCAACAAGTTCAACAAATACTTCTGGTCAACAAATAATAATTTTGTATAACTCATGCAGGATCTAACATGTTAGTGATGTTCAATACTTTGACACCCTTGAAATCTGTTGTGCCATTAACATTTTTGCAATGATACCACATACAAATGGATACACCAAGATACTTAATATATCAGTGTGAAAACATCTTCTTGAGTCTACCTGCACATATGCATTATTCATTGGTATTTTTCGCAAAGCAATTAACTTTTATTATTTTGATTTATAGAAAGATCAAAAATTTATCTAGTTTCAATTTCTGCAGATTATAGACGGGCCACCAAAAGACAAAGGAAGACACGGCCAACTTTAAGTAATACTACTTCCATACCACATAGGTTGCTCTAATTTTGAGAGGTTATCACTTGTAGTGTTGTTCAATATTTCAAACTAGCTTCACAGTCATGTATGCTAGTATTTATTTTGAGAAGAATTTCATGAAAAAATTGCAACATGTCAACAATCACTTATAGCTCATGATGATTCCTAGTTGCGTGATCACTAAACATTACACACCTTCTCAGTGTAGAGGTTGTTATCTCCATATGTATCTATTAGATGCTATTATTTGTGACCATTGGGTGAAGAATGCTTGTTCCTCATGGGTAGATTTTATACTTTTATTGATCAAAAAACATTGAGAAAAGGCCAGTATTTATTAAAATAAATCATATATTTCATAATAAATGTTTCTGACTAGTTTGAATGGACGTGTTCTACAATTATATAATACTTCTATGTTAATACTATTTTCTCCATGGAATGTGCAGGTTCTAGTTTATCGACGGGAGGACGAACAGCCCCAACTTCTACAAAACTTCCACATGGTTTTGTGTAATTTCATGTAGAGCGCATTGTGACATTCAAGATTATTTATAGTGCCAAAAATATGTTGGGTGCAACATGATTTGAAAATTTATATGTACTCTCGTAGTATATGTGATACTTGGTGGTGGTTGTTGAGGAATTTATTTCATTGGACTGTTATATTTTGCATAATTATTTAATCAATTAGTACTTATTTGATAAATGAGTATGTGCCTTTAATCCTCAAAATATTATTAGTTAGTCATCCATTCGAGGAACCTGCGTTCCTATGAATTGTCCCCAATAGGGAAATTTAGACATTGGAAGACACTCGTAGAAATATTTTGGTTTGCTGATAAGATTTTGCAGTACCTAATCCTAACTATTTTAGCCACTGTGAGTAATAACAGACACTTCTTTATGCATGGGGAGGCTAGTGCACCAACTTCAGCCACAGTGTAGGAAACCCATTCCTTATCTCCCTTGTAAGATTCAAAAGAACACCATCAAGCTATTGCAGTTAGTTACTTGTTTCAATGATATATGCCCGTCCATAAATAAAGAAGCTATGGTCCTAAAAATTCGTATTACTCTAAGAGCATGTACCAAATGACCTAGTAAAAGTGAGCCCCCAAACGTCCGCGCACACACCGTATCACATCTGCAGACAGTGCCCGATCATCCCGCATTTTTCATTCATTGCAACACACTCCTATTTTTAAATACCCATTTTCATACAAGGCCATGTATCATCCATTTGATCTACGTATATATAAACAAAACATATAACTAGCAAATTAACCTACTCACCATCAGATATTTCAATGACTTCCTTGGCGGAGCCGGTGGCCTCATGGTCATGGGCGACCGTACGAAGTGTCGGCCCCTCCTCGTCTGCGAAGAGCTGCTTGTGCTTCATGTCAGCCTCGTGCATGAAGGAGCGGTTCGCTGCCACATCTTCGGACTGGATGGACTCGAGGTTGGCCTGTTGCTCCGCCTCCACCTCCTCTTGGGCAAGCAGCTCAACTAGTGTGTACATTATGCCAAATCCAACATGCTCTGGCATGGATTCCTCCTTCTCATCTGACGGTGGCTCCTCCTCCTTCTCCTGCCGCACCCATTCCATATTGTCCAGCACCTCCACCTTGTCTTGCTTTAGCAGATACTCGTCTGAACTTTCCTCCCGGAGGAATGCCGTCCACAATGGATGTGGTGAGGAGCTCCTCTGTGGCATGCATCTCTGTTTGGATCTCCGTCCGGCGCTCTAGGTTCAGCATATTGTAATATGTCACACCCATGCGGACCATGACAGCAATAGGACGACGATGGTGGAGCGGTGCCATGAATTTGTCCTAGCATCCTCATCTGAATCTAGAGGAGGCGCCCATTGGATAGATGGGTCTTGGCCCCGCCCGTCAGTCCGATGTGGCGTATGCGTGCTGGCGCATCCCGATATCACCATATCATCCTCGCACATGGATTGGGTATGGGAGGTGATGGTCAGCCCACATGTCTTGTTGGATGTACGCGGATCCGTTTGGTGGGAATTTGATGTACGTTCAGTTACCTCGCAGGCTGGCCAGATATTTGGGGAAGATAAGTGGGCTGCAATTGTAGATGATCTAATAGCATGGCTACATATATGCTTGCAGAAATAAAACAACATGAATCAAGTCAATTATATAAGCACATAAAACTTGTTATTGCTCAAACGCCGTTACTAACTTCATAAAAGATAGTGGCATACGTGGGAATACTTAAGCACATATAGCTCGTTAGCATGTAGAATGGGCCAGCTAGCTACAGTGGAGCATGTAACTATAAACAGGACACTAGTAGGAAAACCCTTATTACTCCTATAAAGGAGGCCAGAGCAGCGCCTTTCTTGGCTCGTCGAGGGCAAAGAGAGGCTCTAGCCATCCATTGCCGGTTGGCTTGCAGAGGAAGCATCACTTGTCGGCTCATGGCTGTCCGATCTACCCGGACAGCTCGGACCCAAGCGACCCAACATGATAGTCCATGATTGGTAGACTGCCGGGTGCGCGCGTGGCCACCGTCATTGGGCGGGATCCATCGAGCCCCCGCCGAAGCATGAGAGCCTGGACGAGACCGCCTGTCGGAGTCCTTGCCTCGTGCCGGGCTGGTCTGGTCGCGACAGGCACGCGAGTGTGGTTTCAGTCGCAGCGCCATCTTGCATGGTGGCTTGTCGCAGCGACCTCGCAGGGGCTCTCCGCGGCATCTGATTTGCTCGGACAGCGCCAACACGTTCGTTCCGGCTAAGTGTTCCATGATGGATGGACCGTTGGACTCGCACGGGGCGACCGTCATTGGGCGGGCTTCATAGCTCCCGCGCCGAAGTGGGACGGCTTAGCCTAGACCGCCTAGCGGCGTCCTCGTGTCTTGACTGATTAGTTCAGTCGTGACAGGCGTGATTTCCGGTTGCGGTTGCAATGCCGACAAGCACATGGGGCCCATTACGAGAAAGGCCACGTGAGTTGGCTGCATGTGGGCCCACTTGACCAACCCATCTGGATCGTCCGATCCGGGACGTGCGGTAGTTACCTCGCGCCAGCTTGCACTGCCTTATGCATGTGTTGCGTCTAGGCGTGTTGGTCCAGTTGATCAGGACCCGTTGGCCCAACATAGACTCGCTCGGTCCTGCTTGTGCGGCTACCTGGCGGCAAGAGGGTGGCGCATGTTGGGTGGTCCTAAACAACCATCCGGCTAGGGGCTGCATTGTCTGGACAGTCGGGCATGAGTCCCATCCGGGCAGGGTCACGGCGGCAAGATGGTGGTACATCAATACATACACTGCTGTATTGCTTTCTTGGCACTCGCAGCGCCATTCACCTAGCTGACCTGTCAATTTCACTCGGTCGTCTGGAGCTTTCTCTGGATGGAGGGTCGGTTGCTTGGCCTAACAAGCCATCTGTTTTTGTGGGCAGTTTGGTCATTTCCATATTGTCGGTTGAGGTTTCTAATAAGTTATTGTTTTACATCGCAAGTTGGTTTCTCTGTATGTTGATGTCGCTTTCGCTTAGTTTTGCTCATGCTAGCAGCGGTCTTGTCTTCGTGGTGGAAATTCTTTGGCGGCACGGCCGATATTCGCGGGGCCACCAATCCATGACCAAGACCTTCACCATGGAGGCTGGTGTGGGCACCTGGCAGTGTCGTGTCGTGCCTGGGTGTGTTAGAGCATCTCCAGCCGCGCCCCCAAGACGCCCCCAGGGCACCTTTTTAGGCTCGGTTTTAGGATTGGACGGCGCTTTTCGCCGAAAAACAGCCCAGCCACGCCCCCAACGCCCCCAGGACGTCAAAATAGCGCCGGCAAAACCCAGGCGAAACCCAGTGCGCTGGGGGTCTCTTGGGGACGCCGGCGGAAGTTTCAGCGAATCGCGTCTCACCACATGTCCTTTTTCTTGGCCCACTTAACCATTCTCCTCACAAACTTTTGCTTGGGGTCGTCTGCCCTCTTTATTTCACTGAATTTTCCTCACATACTTTTGCTTGGGGTCGTCTGCCCTCTTTATTTCACCGAATTCCGTCGGATGACCCTCAAGATGCCAACTTTTTTGGTTCGGTGATGTTCTTGGGGGTGCCAACGGCTGGAGATGCTCTTAGTTATAGGCTTATGGAATTCCTCCAACTTCATGATGTTGGTGGCCTTCTCAAGGAAGGCAATCGTGACCTCCTGGCAGGGATGTAAGTTGCCCCGCTAGAGGGCAGCCGCTGGTGCCACTCGGTGGTGGTCGTGCCTGCTAGGCTGCAAGGTGGCTTCCCTTTAACCTCTTCGGTTTTGGGTGGTTTTTCCACTTCGCCCACTGGTCGTGCTCTTTATTTATTATTATTTAGGCATCATTTTCTCTGTGATATTGCTATGTTTTTATTTGTGCCAAGAACATGAACTCACATATTTGTTGTTGTTAATGTTCTATGGTGGCATGTAATGTTGTTGGTTTTAAGAAACTTCATGGTTGTATGTAGTGTCCTTTAGTATGTAATTGTTAATCATTTGCTGCTTTTTGCACGCCAGTTGCACAACTTGAGTTCATCGGTTTATGTATGTATTGTGTGTGATGTTTGTGTATGCTATTGTACAAAGGAATATCACCTAGCGCTCGCGGCGTCCCCTTCTACATAAGGAACAAAACCGCCTGGCCCGGTCTATGTCTGTGCTCACAGGATTATAGAGGTAACGGCCCCCTTGCAATGACTTCACAAGCGTGAACATTGCCAAGACGCACGCAAAGCCGAATCTCTCTATCTCTTCTAACATGGTATCAAGCTAACCGGTTTAAACCCTAGCCGCTGCACGCCACTTTCATCGTACATGTCGCCCCCGGGTCGTTTGGCCTTAATGACCGCCGCTGGGGTCCGCGCCACCTGTACCTAGGGTTCGTCCGCCTGTCGTGTTGACCGGTTGCCCCAGAGAGTCTTTCTCCCGATCCGTTGATCCGGGTTTTCTCTCTCTCGCCGGTCGCTTTGATCGAAGTTTACATTTTGGTTTTCTGATCAATTATAGGTTTGCGTCGCCCGCCTGAAAGCACAAGTTCTCCCTTGGTGATTTTGGTAATTAATGTCAACATATGTCTTGTTGGACTAATGTTTTCATCTAGTATATTTCAGATAGGTTCAACAAATGGAGTGTCATGGACTAAAGGATGTGGAACCCCTTCAAGATGATAAGGACAAAGGATTGGCTCAAGATCAAAGCTCAGGACTCTACATTTTCTATTTCAGTGATCCAAGATCACATTGAGTCCATACGAAAGCCAATACTCTTAAAAGGGGATGTGGTGTTGCTTAATCGCTTGCTTGCTCAAAGTGCTTAGTGATATGCTCCAAACCTTCAACCACTTTCTCACATTCACATATGTCCTAAACCAACAGTCAAACTCGGCCCCACCGAAACTGTCTATCCAGCGCCACCGAGTTCAATTGACATAACCACTGCTACAAACCCTAATCAATTTGGTCTCACCTATAGGGATCTCGATCTCATCGAGATGGGAATGTAAACTCGTTGTTTCCGATTTGTAACATTTCGGTCCAACCGAGATGTGAGAATCGGTCTCACTGAGTTAGCATTGCAATCTCTCTATTGCCTCTAGTAACATTTTCGGTCTCACCAAAATGAGCGAATCGGTCCCACCGAGTTTGCCTGACCAACCCTCTGTGTGCTTATTACCAAAACCGGTCCTACGGAGTTTGTGTAATCGGTCTGACTGAGATTGCATTAAGCCCTAATCCTAATCAAATCGGTCATACCGAGTTGATCATATCGGTCCCACCGAAATGCCTAACAGTCACATTATTAACTAAATTGGTGTGACTGAGTTCTCTGATTCGGTCCCACTGAGTTTTGTAAATTGTGTGTAACGGTTAGATTTTGTGCGGAGTCTATATATACTACTCCACCCACTCTTCATTTGTGAAGCAAGCCATGAGAACATATTAACACTTCCAACATACATTTTCTGAGAGAGAACCACCTACACAAGTGTTGAGATCAAGATATTCCATTCCAACCACATAAATCTTGTTCTCTAGCCTTCCCCAAGTTGCTTTCCACTCAATCTCTTCTTCCACCATATACAAATCTGTGAGAAGCTGTTTGAGTGTTGGGGAGACTATCATTTGAGCATTTGAGCAAGGAGTTCATCATCAACACACCGTCTATTACCTTTTGGATAGTGGTATCTCCTACATTGGTTAGGTCTCACTTGAGAGCCTCCGTCAAGATTGTGGAGTTGAACCAAGGATTTTGTACGGGCAAGGAGATCGCCTACTTCGTGAAGATCTACCCTAGTGAGGCAAGTCCTTCGTGGGCAATGGCCATGGTGGGATAGACAAGGTTGCTTCTTCGTGGACCCTTCGTGGGTGGAGCCCTCCGTGGACTCGCGCAGCCGTTACCCTTCGTGGGTTGAAGTCTCTATCAATGTGGATGTAAGATAGCACCACCTATCGGAACCACGATAAAAACATCCGTGTCTCCAATTGCGTTTGCACACTTCGAACTCCTCACTTTACCTTCATATGCAATTGCTTTACATTCCGCTGCTATACTCTTAGAAGTGCATGTGTACGTTGATCGCTTGACTTGTGTTAAGTTGCTAAAATATGCCAAGAATAAAAATTGGGAAAAGGCTAGATTTTTATTTTGTCAAGTAGTCTAATCACCCCCCCCCTCTAGATATACTCTTCTCGATCCATTCACCGTCGCCACCGTCGACCCACACGCCTCTACTCCATCACCGGCGTCGACTCTACACCAGCCACTTCTTCATCCACCGCGCGGTCGGGCTGGACGCGCCGCCCAAGGGACGCCTTCATGTGTCATTGCAGGCCACAAGTCCAAGTGGTCTCCATTGCCAGTCCATCTTCATCTTAATCGCCCGGGACATCACCGAAAACATCGCCATCGACTCTAAT
Source organism: Secale cereale (assembly GCA_902687465.1). Taxonomy (NCBI): domain Eukaryota; kingdom Viridiplantae; phylum Streptophyta; class Magnoliopsida; order Poales; family Poaceae; genus Secale; species Secale cereale. The sequence continues at coordinate 751,291,407 of LR738712.1, read as the reverse complement.
CAGCTAGCCGTCCCCATCATGGCACGTTCAACGCCGCCATTGGTCTCACCAATCGATCATGCGCCTTCCTTCGCCAAGCACGTCCCAGAGCACGTGCCTACCGTCGATTGAGCCACATGTTGCCTTCGCATCATCCCTTTGGACCGCTGGGCCACCGACCCGTGGTCTTACCGCTGGCTGCTCTGACCCGCGCGCCGCTCCCGCAAACGCCCCATCGTGCCGTCGCGCTGCGCCACACGATCCACGCCGCCGCCCCGAGGTCCTCCCAACGGCTACCCATGTAGTCGCTGCCTTTGTGTTGCCCCTTAGGGCTGTCGCGCCGTGGCACACAATCTGTTTCGCCTCCTGTCGGGCCGTCGCCACCGGCCAGTGGTTCTCCATGTGGCTGGTGCGACTCATGAGCCGCCTCTACACCTCTCCTTTGGGTTGTATAGTCGCGGCACGCGGTCCCCGCTGCTGCCTCTGGCCGTCACCATGGCTGCACCAACCCGCGCTCCACCACCCCTTCGGACCTTAGTGCCGCGGCCCATGGTCTATGCCGCTGCCCCGAGGTCTTTCCACCGTCGTCCCGACCCGCCTGCTGCCGCTATGTCCCTCCTTTGGGCCATAGTACCACGGCCCGCGGTCCACTACACTGACCCCACACGCCGAGTTCCCTGGGTATGTTGCTAGGTGGCTTCTCACCCCTCGTTGGTTACCCCAAGTGGAAGGTTTGAGATGCAGTGTAGCAGAAGTTTTCCCTTGGTATTACCAACGATCGATTTCCCAGAGACTCCCAGTTTCAACAAGAAGGTGTCAACTGCTAACAGCGCCGGATATTAGCAATCAACGTGGACCTGCACACAGATACAAATAACTTTGCTCCCAACGAGTACAGAGAGGTTGTCAATCCCTCCGGCCTTGTAGCTTACAAAGGATCAAACGCAAGTGATAATAGTGATAGGTATAATTGCAGTAGTAAGTAAATAGCGGATGTGATCAATGATGGTGATATGGACCGGAGTCTCATGATGTTCACTAGTGATGTCTCTCTCCCAAAAGACCATAAAACAGCTATGTGAGGTAAACGAATTACAGCTGGGCAATTGACAGGACCATGTGCGCAAACCAATGCTGACTACATTGCAAGAAAGTTTGAGGTTCAAAGCATGGGCGGTACGCCAAAGTAAGTAGACCGAAATCCATCAATATCTACTACTAATCATCCACCTTGAGATACCTATCCAGAACATCTCGTTGGTATTAAGTTGCGAGCCCCACCCATAGTGTAAACTCAATGCAACAGACAACTGCATTAAAGAACTTTGCGTAAAGTAAACAATCCTTGCACCCGCGGGCACAAGCACCATTGTTTTCCCCCTTGTGGCAACAGCACATCCCCTAGACTCATGTTTCTGTCACTCAAACTAGTCATCGAGGGGCATGAACCCACAATCAAGCATAACGTTCCCTCTTGGAGTCACTACCTACTACTTGGCCAAAGCAATAAATAACAACGGAGAACATGCAAGAATTACTTACAAACATAAATATAAAAGAGGTAGATCAAATATATTACTCAAACACAATCTGAACATAATCTCATAATCCATCGGATCCCAGCAAACTCATCATAGCAACAACATAAGGATTACATATGTGCCTCGATCATGTAGGGCGGCTCACGAGGACTAATTAGTGAAGCACAAGAACGGGAGGCGAACATCACATAGCTACTGGTCATGGGCTCATGGTCCAAGGGAGACTACTCACAACTCATCCAGGAGGCGTCCATGGTGGTGGAGAAGCTCCCGGTGGTGATCCTACCCTCCGGCAGGGTGCCGGGAAGAGTTCTCCTGGTGCTCCCGATCTTGGAAGCGGCGGCGGCGGCGGAACAGAGATGGGATCACGAAAACAGTTCCTGTTTCGAGGGTTTCGGGAGACGCTTTAAATATATGCCAAAGGGGGGCATCGGAGGAGCCTCGGGGGGCCCAGGCGCCCCCCCGGGGCGGCCCAGGGGGGGCGCGCCGCCAGGGCGCCTGGAGCCCTGGTGCCCCCCCCCCGGCTGTCCTTCGGGCGCACGGTAGGTTCTGGAACGCTGATTTTTTATATAATTTTTCTGGATTTTTCCTGGCAGTTCTCGTAACATGAAAACCTGAAATACAAAAACAGCCGAAAACAGAAACTGGCACTGGGGTGCACTGAGTTAATAGGTTAGTCCAAATATGATCAAAAGTGTATGGAAGTGTATAAATATCATAGCAATATCACCCAAAAGAGGCATGTAGCAAGCAGAAATTATAGATACGTTTTGGACGTATCAACATCCCCAAGCTTAATTCCTGCTCGTCCTCGAGTAGGTAAATGATAACAAGAATAATTTTTGTGGTGACATGCTATTAACCATATAGGACTTTTTCATAGTCATATGAAAAAAGCTTACTGAGACAATGAATCTATAGTAATTAAGTTGCCTCACGAGAAAATCAAAAAGAACTGAAAGTTTTACAATATGATACTGAAACATCAAAAAGATTTGCAATGAATATGATGTGCAAATATGATCAAGTGATATCTAGCTTGCCCCCTTTAGTGAAGCGAAACATAAATGCAGGGGCACCTTCAAGGTTTTCAAAATAAACGATATCACAATCATGCAAAAGACAATGCTACTTTGGGACAATGCACATTACACTCAGAATGACAATCATGCTCTTAGTAGTTGGTGCTTTTAAAAGAAGGTGGAGACTCAACATAAAAGTAAAAGAATGGCCCTTCGTAGAGGGAAGCAGGGATTACTCATGTGCTAGAGCTTTTTATTTTGAAAACATAGAAACAATTTTGTCAACGGTAGTAGTACTTCATATGTGCTATGCATAAGACATCCTATAAGTTGCAAGCCTCATGTATCGAATACCAATAGTCCTCGCACCTTGTCCTAATTAGCTCGGATTTCCATGGATTGTCATTGCATTACATATGTTTCAACCAAGTGTCACAAAGGGGTACCTCTATGTCACCTGTACAAAGGTCCAAGGAGATAGATCGCATTTGATTTCTCGTTTTTGATAGATCTCAACTTGAGGATATCCATACCGGGACAACATAGAAAATAGATAATGGACTCCTCTTTAATGCTTAAGCATATTCTCATAAGAGATTGAGGATTAATGTCCAAGCTAAAACTTCCACCATGATACATGGCTTTGGTTGGCGGCCCAATGTTCTTCTCTAACAATATGCATACTCAAACCATTCAACTCATGGCAAATCACCCTTACTTTAGACAAGACGAGCATGCATAGCAACTCACATGATATTCAACAAAAGTGTAACAGTTGATGGCGTCCCCAAAAACATGGTTACCGCTCAGCAAGCAACTTATAAGAAAATAAGATACATAAGCAACATATTCTTTACCACAATAGTTTTTAAGCTACTTTCCCATGAGCTATATATTGCAACTGAAGGTTTTAAAGGTAGCACATGTAACTTTACTTGGAGTGGCGGTGAAATACCACATATAGGTAGGTATGGTGGACTCATATGGCATAACTGGTTTAAAAGGATGTGGATGCACAAGCAGTCAGTCCGCTTAGTACAGGTGGAGGTTAGCAAAAGACTGGGAGCGACCAACTAAGAGAGCAATGACGGTCATAATCATGCAGAGCGATAAAGCAACATTGAATCAGGCATGGAAGTTATATCGCTACTCAGAAATAAAAGATCATCAAGGCTTGACAGACTTTATTTACAGTCTTAAATATGCGTGAGCATACGCCAAGTCAATCAAAATAAATTCTTGAGGGAAGATATTACTAAACCATACCACATCATTGGCAAACAAATCATGTTGGTACTCCAATAACACATTGGGAATCCCCCAGCTATTTGAGACTAACTATAAGAAAACCTGAACTACTAAGCGCCATTATGCACGTAGCATCTTTATCATAGACATAATAACCAATGCAACGGAAACAAACTCTCTTAATAAGATAAGCATGGTAATTAAAGAGAGTTCAAGCAACCAACTAAACAAAAGCTCTTTAAAAAGATAAGCATGAATACTAAGAGCAGAGCATGATAGTAGCTATTAAAAGACGAAGAACACACACAGCAAAGATAGACATGAAAATTCTATGTTATGTTCTAGGTAGAAGTGGAGCGTGTTTCTCTCCCACATAAAGAACGTTGAGTTCCGACTCGTTATGAAAAACTAAAGAAAACTAAAAGCAAGACGCTCCAAGCATAGCACATAACACATGAAGTGATTAAAATATAGTGGAACGAAAGACGAACTGATAATGTTGATGGAGAAGGAGATGCACGGGGGCATCCCCAAGCTTAGACGCTTGAGTCTCCTTGAATATTTCTTGGGGGTGCACGGGGGCATCCCCAAGCTTGAGCGCTTGACACTCCTGAATCTTTTTATCATCTTCCCTCGCACACTTGAAAACTCCCTTCATACATAACTCATCATAATCTGATTAGTGAGGTTAGTACCCATAATAAAATAATTATACCTTGCTGGAAATAAAGATATTCTTGAAGGTCTACTGTTTCTCAAGATTGCCAAAGGGTTTTTGCAAAGAAAAAGCAAGCTCTTGGTTTGCAAAATGAAGGAAAAGCAAAACAGGACAGAATCTGTGAAAAACAGAACAGCAGGTAGTATTTGATTTGTTCGGGGCACTTCTGCAACTCAAATCAAAAAACTCAGAACAGACGCACGAAAGACAATTATATAGAGAACGTTGTCGAAACAATTCAGACCAAAAAGATGATCTGGTGATTTTATACGAATTTTTCTATCCAAGGACAGAATCTGTTTCCTGGACAGCACCTCACAACTTTTGAACTTTCTAGCAATCAGAGGCTATACTTGGCACAAATATGAAAAGCAAAGAAATAATGATGATGCTACAGTAGTAAACAACATCAAGACACAACAAAAGCAAAATAAATTTATCAATTGGGCTGCCTCCCAAAAGCGCTTTCTTTTATGCCTTTAAGCTAGGCATAATGCATATAGATCAAGTTTTATCAAGAGTAAAAGAATAGCTAGCCCGTACATCGGACTCAAAAGGTAACTTGATCTTCTTTCGAGGGAAGCGTTCCATCCCTTTCTTGAGAGGAAACTGAAATTTTATATTACCCTCTTTCATGTCAATGATAGCACCAACGGTGCGTAAAAAGGGACGTCCCAAAATAATTGGACAAGAAGGATCACATTCAAAATCCATAATAGTAAAATCAACGGGAACATAATTATCATTGACAACAATAAGAACATCGTCGATCCTCCCCAAAGGTTTCTTTATGGAAGAATCAACGAGACGAACACCAAAAGAACAAGAATCAAAACGTTTCAATTTAAGCATATCATATATTCTTTTGGGCATAACAGAGGTACTAGCTCCAACATCACATAATGCATAGCAAGAGATGTCATTCAATTTAATTTTTATCATAGGATCCCAACCATCTTCTAGCTTTCTAGGTATGGAGGCTTCTACTCTAAGTTTCTCCTCCCTAGCTTTGATAAGAGCATTAGTGATATGCTCTGTGAAGGCAATGTTAATCGTGCTAGTGCGGGGGTCTCTAGACATCTTGTGAAGGAAATCAATAACTTCGGTAAGAGTGCAACTATCAAAATCAAGGTCACTAGCATCAAGTAAAGTGGTAGTGGTGTCCTTTAGGTTCACATGTTTGGTAGTTTCTATAGTCATAGCATCACCATTAATAGGTCCATCGGGACCAGGAGTACATTGGGTGCTAAGAGTTTGGATATCCTCAACAACTTGGATAGTAGCAACAGTGTGGTGGGTAGGAAGGCTCTTAATTCTATCCTCTTCCTCCCTTTCTCTAGCCCATCTCTCTTTAAGTTTAGCCATCATCCTAATATTTTCATTAATTTGCACTTGAATAGCATTCATAGGTGTGACCTTCCTCTCCTCAAGAGGAGAAGTTCTAATTTTAAGCAATTCTACCTCATTGGCTAAATTGTCTACCTTTGAAGAGAGATCACCTAGTTTGTTTAGTTTTTCTTCTACACTATTATTAAAAGCTTTTTGGGTAGTAATGAAATCTTTAAGCATAATCACTAGTTCAGTAGTGGAGTTCCTGGTGCTAGGATAAGCATTGTTGTTCCCATAAGAATTAGAGGGGAACGGTCTAGGATTGCTACCAAAATTACTCCTATAAGCATTGTTGTTAAAATTGTTTCTAGAGATAAAGTTCACATCGACTTGTTCTTGAGAAATCAAAGAATTTAAAGGAACATCATGAGGATCAACAGAGGATTGCTTCGAAAGTAGAGACATGATCAAGTCAACTTTTTCATTTAAGGAGGAAATCTCCTCGACAGAGTTTACCTTCCTAACTGTTGGAGCGCGTTCGGTGTGCCATTGGGAATAGTTGGTCATCATCTCATCGAGAAGTTTTGTGGCAGCACCAAGTGTAGTTGACATAAAAGTTCCTCCCGCGGCGGAATCTAACAAGTTCCGCGAGGTAAAGTTCAAGCCTGCATAAAAAGTTTGGATAACCATCCAAGTAGTCAAACCGTGAGTAGGGCAGTTCTTGATAAGAGATTTCATACGTTCCCAAGCTTGGGCAACGTGTTCATTATCCAATTGTTTAAAATTCATTATGTCACTTCTCAGTTGGATAATTTTAGCAGGTGGATAGTATTTTCCGATAAAAGCATCTTTGCACTTGTCCCATGAATCTATGCTATTTCTAGGCAAAGACTGAAACCAAATTTTAGCTCCTCCTCTCAAGGAGAAAGGAAAAAGCTTAAGGTTAACAATATTACCATCTATTTCTTGGTACTTTTGCATATCACAAAGTTCAACAAAGTTGTTCAAGTGTAAAGCAGCATCATCTCCATCACCGGAGAATTGATCTTTCATGACTAAGTTCAGTAAAGCAGGTTTAATTTCATATGAAGGTGCTGAAGTGGCAGGTGTAGTGATAGGTGTGCTGATAAAGTCATCGTTGTTGTGACTAGTGAAGTCACACAACTTGGTGTTCTCGGTGGAACCCATTGTAGCAAGCAAGCAAGATAACTATTTTTGTGATTTTCGATAAAAGATACTAAAGCAAAACTGAAAAGTAAACTAACAAGACTAAAAGCAAAGGTAAAAGATAGCGTGCAACTCCCCTATCCTGAAGAGTGGAGTCCCCGGCAACGGCGCCAGAAATTGCTTTGCTAGGTGGCTTCTCACCCCTCGTTGGTTACCCCAAGTGGAAGGTTTGAGATGCAGTGTAGCAGAAGTTTTCCCTTGGTAATACTAAGGATCGATTTCCCAGAGACTCCTAGTTTCAACAAGAAGGTGTCAACTCCTAACGGCGCCGGATATTAGCAATCAACGTGGACCTGCACACAGATACAAATAACTTTGCTCCCAACGAGTACAGAGAGGTTGTCAATCCCTCCGGCCTTGTAGTTTACAAAGGATCAAACGCAAGTGATAATAGTGATAGGTATAATTGCAATAGTAAGTAAATAGCGGAAAAGTAAATAGCGGATGTGACCAATGATGGTGATATGGACCGGAGTCTCATGATGTTCACTAGTGATGTCTCTCTCCCAAAAGACGATAAAACAACTATGTGAGGTAAACGAATTACAGCTAGGCAATTGACAGGACCATGTGCGCAAACCAATGCTGACTACATTGCAAGAAAGGTTAAGGTTCAAAGCATGGGCGGTACGCCAAAGTAAGTAGACCGAAATCCATCAATATCTACTACTAATCATCCACCTTGAGATATCTATCCAGAATATCTCGCTGGTATAAAGTTGCGAGCCCCACCCATAATGTAAACTCAATGCAACAGACAACTGCATTAAAGAACTTTGCGTAAAGTAAACAATCCTTGCACCCGCGGGCACAAGCACCGTTGTTTTCCCCCTTATGGCAACAACACATCCCCTAGACTCATGTTTCTGTCACTCAAACTTGTCATCGAGGGGCATGAACCCACAATCAAGCATAACGTTCCTTCTTGGAGTCACTACCTACTACTTGGCCAAAGCAATAAATAACGACGGAGAACATGCAAGAATTACTTACGAACATAAATATAAAAGAGGTAGATCAAATATATTACTCAAACACAATCTGAACATAATCTCATAATCAATCTGATCCCAGCAAACTCATCATAGCAACAGCATAAGGATTACATATGTGCCTCGATCATGTAGGGCAGCTCACGAGGACTAATTAGTGAAGCACAAGAATGGGAGGAGAACATCACATAGCTACTGGTCATGGACTCATGGTCCAAGGGAGACTACTCACAACTCATCCGGGAGGCGTCCATGGTGGTGGAGAAGCTCCCGGTGGTGATCCTCCCCTCCGGCAGGGTGCCGGGAAGAGTTCTCCTGGTGCTCCCGATCTTGGAAGCGGCGGCGGCGGCGGAACAGAGATGGGATCGCGAAAAGAGTTCCTGTTTCGAGGGTTTCGGGAGACGCTTTAAATATATGCCAAAGGGGGGCATCGAAGGAGCCTCGGGGGGCCCAGGCGCCCCCCCGGCGCGGCCCGGGGGGGCGCGCCGCCAGGGCGCCTGGAGCCCTGGTGCCCCCCCCCCCCGGCTGTCCTTCGGGCGCACGGTAGGGTCTGGATCGCTGATTTTTTATATAATTTTTCTGGATTTTTCCTGGCAGTTCTCGTAACGTGAAAACCTGAAATACAAAAACAACCGAAAACAGAAACTGGCACTGGGATGCACTGAGTTAATAGGTTAGTCCAAATATGATCAAAAGTGTATGGAAGTGTATAAATATCATAGCAATATCACCCAAAAGAGGCATGGAGCAAGCAGAAATTATAGATACGTTTTGGACGTATCATATGCGTCACGGCGCCTCCCTCGGCGCGGGAACGCCATCGTCCGTGCCGGTCTTTGTGATGCTATTGGGTTCTTCCTCACCTACTTCGAGCATCACCGCCGCGCTCCAAACTTAGCCGCCGTCGCTGTTTTCCCGGTAGGCACTCGTAATAAGGGGTCATTGGTAAAACAAACGGTTACTAGTCATGCATGATCCATTCATCGCCAGCGCTCATCTTCAAAGATTTACATGTCTTTTTTGTGGATTTCTAAGATTTACATGTTGCATATAACACAAATTGTTTTCGCCAGTGGGCCACCAAGTGGAAACAGAAGAATATGATCTCTCAGCTACATTTATCAGACAAGACTATGACTGAGGACCAAAGTGTTAAGGGTAACTCGACAGCCGAGTTCATCAAGGGTCCTTATACCCCAGAGGGTGTAAGAGGTTTGCAATATGTTATTGATACTGCCCCGCTAAAGGTCACATCGGCAATGAGAGAACAACTTCTAACCCCACCGATTTCGAATTGAAGAACACTAGTATTTTTGGATGTTCCCCATGAATGGTACCGAGTCCAGAGAAGTTTCACTCACATTTCTTCCACTGGCATTGCGACGTCTGTGGGACCGAGGTTACCGCGGTTATCATCGGTATCTTGTAGGGTGTGGAGAGTGTTGAATCCGTATGTTACCGTATTTGGAGGAGTAAAAATGTGGTTTCGAAATGTTAAACCGGATCTAGGAAATCCCTTAATGTCTTTAACCCCTCAAATTATGTACTCCTCTTTCCCAGGGCCGGTCCTATCCTTCCGGCGCCCCCTGGGTAAACTCAGAAATGGGGCCCATCTAATTTGGTGGACTTAAAAAAATTGCTTGCTTCGAACCATTTGATTAAAACATGGATTGATCATGGAAATTCGGTACAAAATCTTTCATGTGCAACTTAAGGACTAATAATACCATGAAATGTCATAGACAGTACAACACATAGTGGTTCTTCTATACACAGGATTGGTACACCCACCCCCTTATCTAGCCAATCCATGTTGTCCTGCTTTCCTCAAGATCCGTTCCAAGAACAACAGGTGTGTCAGAGATTAAATTGTGATTAACAGAGGTAACATTGTATTGCTTGTCCTATTTGTTCTGTCTGGACTCTACCCAACTGCTGCAGTAGACCCGAGAGTCAAAAAGGTGGGTAGCACACATACAACTGAAAAGAAAACGGTGGACTTATTAACAGAGGTAACATTGTATTGCTTGTCCTATTTGTTCTGTCTGGACTCTACCCAACTGCTGCAGTAGACCCGAGAGTCAAAAAGGTGGGTAGCACACATACAACTGAAAAGAAAACGGTGGACTTATTACCGAGAGATAACTTGCCGGTTAGATATTTCAGAGATAACACCTTGCTTTGAGAAATTCAAGAAAAGGAGTCCCTCAGAGACGTGAGAGAGTCTTATTTAAAGAAGTGAGAGGGAGAGAGAGAGAGAGTCCATCAGAGACATGCATACTCTAAGTTTTCTAGTTTTCTAGGCAAGTGAGAGAGACGTGAGAGTGTTTTTAAGAGAAGTGTGAGAGCGAACTTGTGTGTCAGGGACAGCTTGTTATTTTTGTAGGTCCAAGAGTGGAGCTGCAGAAAATGTGTGACCGAGAAAACACGTGAAAAAGAGAGCTTGTGAGACAGAGAGCATGCATGTGATAAAACCAGGTGAGAGATGTGCAGGCAGTCCTCCAGTGTTCTGCGAAACTAAGCCCGGTAATCGAATGGTTGGATATGTGCATGTAGTAGGGCTGCAGCGATCCCTTTGGATGCCCTATTCATGACTGATTTGTTTTATGTATATCTTTTCAAGCTTGTGTGGGTCTACTATGCGGGATACCTTTTTTGCAATGTGCCACATTATTTTGGTAACGACCAACGACTACAAAGAAGGTGGTCGCTAAGTTCAACATCGAGCTAGGAGATGCGTCCTCCTGGGACTCCACCGACGAGCGGTTCTTTGACGCCTACGCTGAGACGTCAGAGGAGGACATCACCGAGGCAGAGTCCGAGTCGGAGAATGACTATTAGTAGTAGGTCGTAGGAGAAGACTATGTGAACTATCTATTTAATTATGTGAACTATCTATCTATCTACCTATCTATGTGAACTATCTATCTATCTATGTGGACTATCTATGAGAACGTCGAGCCTGGGCCGTTTTGCGCCGGAAATGGGCTGAAAGCGCCGAAAATGAGCTGAAAGCGCCGATAATGGGCCGATATCGGCGCCTGGGGCGACCTAGGGGGCGGCGACTGGGAACTCACTGGCACCCAAGCCGAAACTAGCGTTGGCTCGCGCCCAGGCGGCGGTTTTCGGCGCGTCCTGGGGGGCCAACGGCTGGAGATGCTCTGAGAGACAAAAAGGTGGGGTAGCACACATACAACTAAAGAGAAAATGGTGGACTTTTTACCGAGATATGACTTGCCAGTTAGACATTTTAGAGAGAACACCTTGCTTTGAGAAATTCAAAAAAAGGAGTCCGTCGGAGACGTGAGAGTCTTATTTAAAGACGAGAGAGAGATAGAGAGAGAGAGAGTCCATCAGAAACATGTATACTCTAAGTTTTCTAGTTTTCTAGGCAATTGAGAGAGACGTGAGAGTGTTTTCAAGAGAACTGTGAGAGAGAACTTGTGTGTCAGGGAGAGCCTTTTATTTTTGTAGGTCAAAGAGTGCAGCAAGTGTGTGAGAGAGAAAACAAGTGAAATAGAGAGCTTGTGGGACAGAGAGCATGCATGTGATAAAACCAGTTGACAGATGTGCAGGCAATCCTTCAGTGTTCACAGAAACTAAGCCCGGTAATTGACATGCACCAGGCCAGCACACCAATCTCCAGGTTTTCGAATGGTTGGATACGTGCATGTAGCAGGGCTGCAACAATCCTGGTATAGCCAGTACTTTCCCTTTGGATGCCCTATTCGTGACAGATTTCTTTTATGTATATCTTTGCAAGCTTGTGTGGGTCTACTATGCGGGACACCTTTTCGGCAACCTGCCACATTTTTTTGCTAACGAGTAACAACCGATAAATACAAAGAACTATTTTAGTAAGTACTCCCTCCGTCCCAAAATAAGTGACGCAAAAGTGACTCAACTTTGCACTAGGGAGTAATAGATTTTGAAAATTTTCACGGAAATTCTATGGTAGTAATGACATTCTTAATCTTTCCCCAAAGATATCCACGTACATTGGATCCAGATCGTGTTTACCTAATTGTGAAAACACAAGGATATCTCCTAGCAAATCTCTTTTTGGCAGCAAGTAATTAAAAAATAATACGTGCTAGCTATACATTGCTGGTGACGACATGTTGCGTTAACTGTACAAAGCAACACGCCCCCC
>LR738712.1:751251385-751279065 GCA_902687465.1 Secale cereale | reverse complement strand
CCCCCCCCAAAAAAAACTCTCCCCCTCTTTATATTCCTGGTCAGAACACAATTTTCAAATATGTGTTTGCTCTTCGTCTCCACAATTCAGACTCCCACCATCCTACCCATATCAGCAGGAAACACAAATCATCCCATTCTACACAAATCACCCCCACGCTCTGTGTTTGCTCTTCGGCTCCCTGCAAGCATCCCCCCTTCTACACTCCAGAAACCAGGTTTGCTTTCATCTTCCTTCCTTGAATATATTCTCCTCATCCCATTTCTGCTTCCTCATCTTACTAAACTGTTTGGTAACATGGGCAAGATCGAAAAGGAGGTATGGGGAAAACATCACCGATTCCTGCTAACAAAGCCACAGAGAAAAAAATGGAGCTACCTTATGAAAAAGCAGCAGATTCAGTTGATAGTGAAAGAACTATCGGCGACGATTATATGGGGATCGGATATTGTGGTAGCCAAGCCCAGGATGATGACTTGGATGGAGATTCTGCTACGGTATTACCTGCTGTCAGACGGAAGGAAGCGAGATATGACCGTCATGGTTATACCGATGGCCTTGAGACGGATTCTGCCCCCTATGCTGGGAGGGCTGTTCTAAGCTCTTTTTTTTACCAGTGGCACAACCAGGAGACTGCGTAGGTATACCTCTCCCTGGGTGGCTGAAGGTTATAGATTCAGGAGCAGGGATGTGGACAGCTGTTAAACAATTTCGAAAAGATGGGAACCAGTATGACAAGGTTAGTATACTCATGTTCTGCTGCGCTCTTTCCACTGATAATTTTTGTTGTGTGCCCATAAGCTCATAGGATATGGAGTGTTTACGCAATGACCATTCAGACCAAATAATAAATTAATTAGATTCACAACCATGTGTTTTGATTCAGTTATCTTATAGATGTTTGATCTTCTGCGTCAGAATAATATTCTGCATTTGTTTCTGCACTAGTTTGTATTTCGTTTTGCACAACCATGCATATAAGTGAAACAAAACATAGGGCTCATCGATATCATGTTATTATAAAATTCTCTTTTGTACTGACTGGATAAAATAATTTACATTTATTTGACTTATCATCTGGTGTTTTACAATCTGATGCCGTAATTTAGAAAACATATTATCAAAATTATGTATTAACTACATGTAATTCTTTCACGTTTAACTAAACAATTGAATTCGTCATAGCATTTAACCCAGAATTCAACCAGTGTGAGTTTAATCTGTCCACACACTTTTGGATGATCAGTTGTCATAGCATTTAACCATAATTCACATGAACATGCAACACAGAAATATAATAAGGAACTTTTAGTATAGAATGCTCGATTGTCTGCTCTTGCCACAACATTTTTTTCCTCTACTTTATTAACAATTGATTGTTTTATTACAATAGTAGCTTTCACCTTTTGTATTCTCTATAAAATGTAACACATTTAATCATATAGTATATGGTAAATTACCTATATCGTTTTTGCTCATTTCAGTACTACTTTCTCAAGGAATATAGTCATAGATTCCGCTCCAGACCAGACGTTGTTGAGTTCATAGAAAAAGGAACTGTGATGGGGGTGCCGGTCAAGAAGGTGCTTAATTACTTGACTTCAAAACATATAGTAATTGTACAAACATAGATATGATTATGTATTTTTCATATATATTTACAGTGTAAATTTCATATGGTATTCTTTTTTTGGACAGAGGTCGGCTGATACTTCTACGGACAATCATGGTATGCAATTTGACTGATGCATTTGAATATATATGTCTACTATTATTTTGTGTCATACTCAAAATTAGACTGCAAATATAATCCATCTCATGGATGGAAATAGGCATCTACATGATCTCAACATAAAATAATCGGTAGTCCAATTACCCAACTTAAGTTAATAATATATGAAATGACATTATTTTATGTTCTTTCGTGACATGAGAAAGAATTATTTTTATACAAATGTTACATGGGAACTCTCCACATGATTGCAAGTACATAGTTTTACAGTAATATTACTTACTTAATTTCATATAATATCCGTATATCATCCCGTCTAGACGAACAATCATCCTAGCCACAAGTTCAAGAAATACTTCTGGTCAACAAACAATAATTTTGTATAACTCATGGAGGGTGTAACATGTTAGTGGTGTTCAATACTTTGACACCCTTGAAATCTTTTGTGCTAGCAATATTTTTGCAATGATATCACATACAAATGCAAACATCAAGATACTTAATATATTAGTGTGAAAACATATTCCTGAGTCTACTTGCACATATGCATTAATTATTGGTATTTTTTGCTTCACAATTACCTTTAATTATTTGGATTTATATAAGATAAAACATTTATCTAGCTACAATTTCTGCAGATTATAGACGGGCCACCAAAAGACAAAGGATGACAGCGCCAACTTTGAGTAATACTACTTCCATACCACATAGGTTTCTCTAATTTGGTTATCACTTGTAGTGTCGTTCAATATTTTAATTTCATATGATATCTGTATATCATCCTGTCTAGACGAACAATCATGCTAGCAACAAGTTCAACAAATACTTCTGGTCAACAAATAATAATTTTGTATAACTCATGCAGGATCTAACATGTTAGTGATGTTCAATACTTTGACACCCTTGAAATCTGTTGTGCTATTAACATTTTTGCAATGATATCACACACAAATCGATACACCAAGATACTTAATATATCAGTGTGAAAACATCTTCTTGAGTCAAACAATTAACTTTTATTATTTTGATTTATAGAAAGATCAAAAATTTATCTAGTGTCAATTTCTGCAGATTATAGACGGGCCACCAAAAGACAAAGGAAGACACGGCCAACTTTAAGTAATACTACTTCCATACCACATAGGTTGCTCTAATTTTGAGAGGTTATCACTTGTAGTGTTGTTCAATATTTCAAACTAGCTTCACGGTCATGTATGCTAGTATTTATTTTGAGAAGAATTTCATGAAAAAATTGCAACATGTCAACAATCACTTATAGCTCATGATGATTCCTAGTTGCGTGATCACTAAACATTACACACCTTCTCAGTGTAGAGGTTGTTATCTCCATATGTATCTATTAGATGCTATTATCTGTGACCATTGGGTGAAGAATGCTTGTTGCTCATGGGTAGATTTTATACTTTTATTGATACAAAAACATTGAGAAAAGGCCAGTATTTATTAAAATAAATCATATATTTCATAATAAATGTTTCTGACTAATTTGAATGGACGTGTTCTACAATTATATAATACTTCTATGTTCATACTATTTTCTCCATGGAATTTGCAGGTTCTAGTTTATCGACGGGAGGACGAACAGCCCCAACTTCTACAAAACTTCCACATGGTTTTGAATTTCATGTAGAGCGCATTGTGACATTCAAGATTATTTATATTGCCAAAAATATGTTGGGTGCAACATGATTTGAAAATTTATATGTACTCTCGTAGTATATGTGATACTTGGTGGTGGTTGTTGAGGAATTTATTTCATTGGACTGTTATATTTTGCATAATTATTTAATCAATTAGTACTTACTTGATAAATGAGTATGTACCTTTAATCCTCAAAATATTATTAGTTAGTCATCCATTCGAGGAACCTACGTTCCTATGAATTGTCCCCAATAGGGAAATTTAGACATTGGAAGACACTCGTAGAAATATTTTGGTTTGCTGATGAGATTTTGCAGTACCTAATCCTAACTATTTTAGCCATTGTGAGTAATAACAGACACTTCTTTATGCATGGGGAGGCTAGTGCACCAACTTCAGTCACACAGTGTAGGAAACCCATTCCTTATCTCCCTTGTAAGATTCAAAAGAACACCATCAAGCTATTGCAGTTAGTTACTTGTATCAATGATATATGCCCGTCCATAAATAAAGAAGCTATGGTCCTAAAAATTCGTATTACTCTAAGAGCATGTACCAAATGACCTAGTAAAAGTGAGCCCCCAAACGTCCGCGCACGCGCCGTATCACATCTGCAGATAGTGCCCAATCATCCCGCATTTTTCATTCATTGCAACACACTCTTATTTTTAAATACCAATTTCCATACAAGGCCATGTATCATCCATTTTATCTGCGTACATATAAACAAAACATATAACTAGCAAATTAACATACTCACCATCAGATATTTCAATGACTTTCTTGGCGGAGCCGGTGGCCTCATGGTCATGGGCGACCGTACGAAGTGCCGGCCCCTCCTCGTCTGCGAAGAGCTGCTTGTGCTTCATGTCAGCCTCGTGCATGAAGGAGCGGTTCGTTGGCACATCTTCGGACTGGATGGACTCAAGGCTGGCCTGTTGCTCCGCCTCCTCCTCCTCTTGGGCAAGCAACTCAACTAGTGTGTACATTATGCCAAATCCAACATGCTCCGGCATGGATTCCTCCTTCTCATCTGACGGTGGCTCCTCCTCCTTCTCCTGCCCCACCCATTCCATATTGTCCAGCACCTCCACCTTGTCTTGCTTTAGCAGATACTCGTCTGAACTTTCCTCCACGGAGGAAGGCCGTCCACAATGGATGTGGTGAGGAGATCCTCTGTGGCATGCATCTCTGTTTGGATCTCCGTCCGGCGCTCTAGGTTCAGCATATCACTAGTAGAAAAAGGGTCAAACGTGAAGCACATTAGTCCCGGTTTATAACAGAACCGGCACTAATGTGACCATTAGTGCCGGTTTCAACGGCTAGGCGGGCGGAGATCATTAGTACTGGTTCGTGGGCAACCTCTAGTACTGGTTCATGCCACAAACCGGTACTAATGATGATGTGTCAGGCTGTTGTCAGGCTAGGCACCTTTAGTACCGGTTCATGGCATGAACCGGTACTAGAGTATCTTAGTAAGTTGATTTTTAGTCCCACCTCGCCAAGAGAGAGGCACTAGGAGCGGTTTATAAGCCTTGAGTGCACAGACAATGTGGGAGAGGCGCAATGTTCACCTGCACGTTGCTTAGCTTCAAACCTTGAGGAATAGTGTAGACTGCACGGAGCTATGTGCAGTGCTTTGTACACTCTTTCGAAAGGCTTGAAGCTAATTAATGAGCATTGCGCCTTTTTTTGAACTCCAGACTTTTTTTTTGTTCAAAATGCACCATTCAAATCCACATCGTCAATTATCAGCCCTTTCTGAATTCATTTTGTATTTTTCATTCATGTACTGATTTGTTTTGAGAGAGCTAAATGACCGTGAAATTGAGAAGCAGTACAAATTGAACTCTAAAAAGGTTGAAACTTGGCACGGTATCATCATTTCACCCACATGGCATGTGCAAAAAAGTAGAGAGGGTCACGGCAAAAACTGGATGCACTTTATTTACAAAATGGACAATCTCTTTCGAAGTATCAGGGTTTAGGACGAAAACTCATATGATACAAAGATATTGCATTTTTTTGAACTCCAGAGTTTTTGTGTGTTCAAAATGCACCATTCAAATCCACATCATCAATTATTAGCCCTTCCTGAATTCATTTGGTATTTTTCATTCATTTACTGATTTTTTTGAGAGAGCTAAATGACCGTGAAATTGAAAAGCACTACAAATTGAAGTCTGAAAAGTTTGAAACTTGGCGTGGTATCATCATTTCACCCACATGGCATGTGCAAAAAAGTAGAGAGGGTCACGGCAAAAACTGGATGCCCTTCGTGTACAAAATGGACAATCTCTTTCGAGGTATCAGGGTTTAGGTCGAAAACACATATGTTACAAAGGCATTGCATTTTTTTGAACTCCAGAGTTTTTGTGTGTTCAAAATCCACCATTCAAATCCACATCATCAATTATTAGCCCTTTCTGGATTCATTTGGTATTTTTCATTCATTTATTGATTTTTTGAGAGAGCTAAATGACCGTGAAATTGAAAAGCACTACAAATTGAAGTCTGAAAAGGTTGAAACTTGGCGTGGTATCATGATACGTCCAAAACGTATCTATAATTTCTGCTTGCTCCATGCCTCTTTTGTGTGATATTGCTATGATATTTATACACTTTCATACACTTTTGATCATATTTGGACTAACCTATTAACTCAGTGCACCCCAGTGCCAGTTTCTGTTTTCTGTTGTTTTTGTATTTCAGGTTTTCCCATTACGTAAACTGCCAGAAAAATCCCGGAAAAATTATATAAAAAATCAGTGTCCCGGAAGCTTCCTTGCAGCCAAAGTAGGGCCGGAGGGGGGCCACCAGGGCTCCAGGCGCCCTGGTGGCGCGCCCCCCTCCTGGCCGCGCCGGGGGGGCGCCTGGGCCCCCCAGGTCTCCGCTGATGCCCCCCTTTGGCATATATTTACACCGCGTCCCGAAACCCTCGAGGACGGAACCCTTTTTCGCGATCTCATCTCTGTTCCACCGCCGCCGCGCTTCCAAGATCGGGAGCACCAGGAGAACTCTTCCCGGCACCCTGCCGGAGGGGAGGATCACCACCGGGAGCCTCTCCACCACCATGGACGCCTCCCGGATAAGTTGTGAGTAGTCTCCCTTGGACCATGGGTCCAGACCAGTAGCTATGTGATGTTCTCCTCCCCTCTTTGTTCTTCACTAATTATACCTCGTGAGTTGCCCTACATGATCGAGGCACATATGTAATCCTTATGCTGTTGCTATGATGAGTTTGCTGGGATCCGATGGATTGTGAGATTATGTTCAGATTGTGTGTGAGTAATATATTTGATTTACCTCTTTTATATTTATGTTCTTGAGTAATTCTTGCATGTTCTCCGTTGCTGTTTATTGCTTTGGCCAAGTAGTAGGTAGTAACTCCAAGAGGGAATGTTATGCTTTATTGTGGGTTCATGCCCCTCGATGACTAGTTTGAGTGACAGAAACATGAGTCTAGGGGATGTGTTGTTGCCACAAGGGGGAAAACAACGGTGCTTGTACTCGCGGGTGCAAGGATTGTTTACTTTACGCAAAGTTCTTTTAATGCAGTTGTCTGTTGCTTTGAGTTTACACTATGGGTGGGACTCGCAACTTAATACCAGCGAGATGTTCTGGATAGATATCTCAAGGTGGATGATTAGTAGTAGATGCAGATGGATTTCGGTCTACTTACCTTGGCGTACCGCCCATGCTTTTGAGCCTCAACCTTTGTTGCAGCATAGTTAGCATTGGTTTGCACACATAATTCTGTCAATTGCCTAGCTGTAATTCGTTTACCTCACATAGCTGTTTTATCGTCTTTTGGGAGAGAGACATCACTAGTGAACATCATGGGACCCCGGTCCATATTACCATCATTGATCACATCCGCTATTTACTTTCTGCTTTTACTTACTAGTTGCAATTATACCTATCACTATTATCTCATGCGTTTGATCCTTTGTAAACGACAAGGCCGGAGGGATTGACAACCTCTCTGTACTCGTTGGGAGCAAAGTTATTTGTATCTGTGTGCAGGTCCAGTTAATTGCTAAGTATCTGGTGCCATTAGCACTTGACACCTTCTTGTTGAACCTTGGAGTCTCAGGGGAATTCGATCCTTGGTATCTTTGCCAAGGGAAAACTACCGCTACACTGCATCTCAAACCTTCCACTTGAGGTGACCAACGAGGGGCGAGAAGCCATCAAGCAAAGTTTTCTGGCGCCGTTGCCGGGGACTCCACTCTTCAAGATAGGGGAGTTGCACGCTATCTTTTACCTTTGCTTTTCAGTCTTGTTAGTTTACCTTTCAGTTTTTGCTTTAGTATCCTTTATCAAAAATCACAAAAATAGTTGTCTTGCTTGCTTGCTGCTATGGGTTCCACCAAAAACACTAAATGGGAGGAGTACACCCCTTCTTCCATCACGCCAATCACCACTGTCGGGATCTACAAAAGTAATAAACCTTGTGATTATGTTAGTCTTAATGGAGAGTTATGCCCATGGCATGGTCTTCCAGGAAAAGAGTATGAGCCTCAGTTTAAAGTTGCTCCTATGCTTCCCCAAACTTGGGAAGACGTTCAAACTCTTATAATAGAGAGCAATTCAAACAAAGAAGATGACACTACAATTCTGCTCAGTAATGATAAAATTGATTTTGATAATTGTAGTATCTCGGAAGTTGTCACCATTTTACAAAGAATGGCTAAAGATCCCCAAACTAGCACACTTAACCTTGCCTTCACAGAGCATATCACTAATGCTCTCATCAAAGCTAGGGAGGAGAAACTTAGGGTAGAAGCCTCCATACCTAGAAAGCTAGAAGATGGTTGGGATCCTATGATTAAAATTAAGTTGAATAACTTCTCTTGCTATGCTTTATGTGATGTTGGAGCTAGTACCTCCGTTATGCCCAAAAGAATATATGATATGCTTAAATTGAAACCTTTTGATTCTTGTTCTTTTGGTGTTCGTCTTGTTGATTCTTCCATAAAGAAACCTTTGGGGAGGATCGACGATGTTCTTATCATTGTCAATGACAACTACGTTCCCGTTGATTTTACTATTATGGATATTGAATGTGAACCTTCTTGTCCAATTATTTTGGGACGTCCTTTTCTTCGCACCGTTGGTGCCATCATTGACATGAAAGAGGGGAATATAAAATTCCAATTTCCTCTCAAGAAAGGTATGGAAAACTTCCCTAGAAAGAAGATTAAGTTACCTTTTGAGTCCGTTATACGGGCTAGCTATTCTTTTACTCTTGATAACACTTGATCTCTTTGCATTATGCCTAGCTTAAAGGCATAAAAGAAAGCGCTTTTGGGAGGCAGCCCACAGTGAATAAAATTTTATTTTTCTTTTGTTGTGTCTTGATGTTGTTACTACAGTAGCATCATCATTGTATCTTTCCTTTTCAGCTTTGTGCCAAGTTTAGCCTCTGATTGCAAGAAAGTTCAAAAGTTTTGACGTGCTGTCCAGGAAACAGATTCCGTCCTTGGATAGAAAAATTCGTATAAAATCAGCAGATCATCTTTTTGGTCTGAATTCTTTCGACAGCGTGCTCTATACAATTGTCTTTCGGGCGTCTGTTTTGAGTTTTTTGATTTGAGTTGCAGAAGTGCCCCGAAAAAATCATTTACTACCTGCTGGTCTGTTTTTCACAGATTTTGTCCTGTTTTGCCTTTCCTTCATTTTGCAAACCTTGAACTTGCTTTTTCTTTGCAAAAACCTTTTGGCAATCTTGAGAAACAGTAGACCTTCAAGAATATCCTTATTTCCAGCAAGGAACAATTATTTTATTATGGGTACTAACCTCGCTAATCAGAATATGATGAGTTATGTATGAAGGGAGTTTTCAAGTGTGCGAGGGAAGATGATAAAAAGATTCAGGAGTGTCAAACGCTCAAGCTTGGGGATGCCCCCATGCACCCCCAAGAAATATTCAGGAAGACTCAAATGTCTAAGCTTGGGGATTCCCCCGTGCATCCCCTTCTCCATCAACAATTATCAGTTCGTCTTTCGTTCCACTATATTTTTATCACTTCATGTGTTATGTGCTATGCTTGGAGCGTCTTGCTTTTAGTTTCCTTTTTAGTTTTCTTTAGCTTTGCTTGCTGTTCATAACAAGTTGGAACTCAGCTTTCTTTGTGTGGGAGAGAAACACGCTCCACTTCAACCTAGAACATAACATAGAATTTTCATGTCTATCTTTGCTGTGTGTGTTCTTTGTCTTTCAATAGCTACTGTCATGCTTAGCTCTTAGTTTTCATGCTTATCTTTTTAAAGAGCTTTTGTTTAGTTGGTCGCTGGAACTCTCTTTAGTTATCCTGCTTATCTTATTAAGAGAGTTGGCTTCTGTTGCATTGGTTGATATGTCTATGATAAAATGCTATGTGCATAATGATGCTTAGTAGTTCATGTTTTCTTATGGTTAGTCTCAAATAGCTGGGGGGTTCTCAATGTGTTATTGGAGTACCAACATGATTTTTTTGCCTATGATGTGGTATGGTTTAGTGATATCTTCCTTCAAGAATTTATTTTGATTGACTTGGCGTATGCTCACGCATATTTAAGACTGTAAAGAAAGTCTATCAAGCCTTGATGATCTTTAATTTCTGAGTAGCGATATAACTTCCATGCCTGATTCAATGTTGCTTTGTCACTCTGCATGATTATGACCGTCATTGCTCTTTTAGTTGGTCGCTCCCAGTCTTTTGCTAACCTTCGCCTGTACTAAGCGGACTGACTGCTTGTGCATCCAAAATCTTTTAAACCAGTTATGCCATATGAGTCCACCATACCTTCCTATACATGGTATTTACCTGCCATTCCTAACTAAGACTTTCATGTATCATCTCGAAATTATTCAAAAAAGCATTTCTCTTTTGTGCCTCTGTTTTAGTTCATGAGGAAGTAGTAGTTAATTCATAATCTTTTTAAGTTGGATAAGCTTCACCCCGGGATTGCATGTCTAATGTGCAAACCCATAATACGAGAAGGAACTGGCATAGAGTGCGCCCGGCTCATTAAAAATTATACAACAAACAAACCCTCCTTCACGCTTTGTTCATGAGAAATCAGAAAACTTTGGCAGTGATAAACAAAGGAGATTAAGAGGATGTGATCGTCCTCATTCGGGAGCCGTTCCTCGAAACTTGTCCAGCTCAAGAAGTGATTGAGTTATCTGCTAGCATTCGTTGACGAAACATGCATATTCAAAAATAATAATTATTACCTCTGTTTTTAAAACCAAGAGCTCTAGTACATGTTTAGTTTTTGTTTCCGACCACGGGTTTTCAACCTTGCCATCAAAAGCCACAGTTCGAGAGTCTCCACCTTCTTTAAAGCACCAACTACTGAGAGCATGATTGTCATTCTGAGTGTAATGTGCATTGTCCCAAAGTAGCATTGTCTTTTGCATGATTGTGATATCGTTTATTCTGAAATCATTGTATCTAGTCGTCACTTAAATCTTGGAGGTGCTTCTGCATTTATGTTTTGCTTCACTAAAGGGGGCAAGCGAGGTACCACTTTATCATATTTGCACACCATGCTCATTACAAATCTTTTGAGTATTTCAGTATCATATTGTAAAACTTTCAGTTCTTTGTGATTTTCTCATAAGGCAACTTAATTACTACAGATTCATTGTCTCAGTAAGCACTTGTCATGTGACTGTAAAAAGTTCTTATATGGTTAATAGCATGTCACCACAGAAATTATGCTTGTTATCATTTACCTACTCGAGGACGAGCAGGAATTAAGCCCTGGGATGTTGATACGTCCAAAACGTATCTATAATTTCTGCTTGCTCCATGCCTCTTTTGTGTGATATTGCTATGATATTTATACACTTCCATACACTTTTGATCAAATTTGGACTAACCTATTAACTCAGTGCACCCCAGTGCCAGTTTCTGTTTTCTGCTATTTTTGTATTTCAGGTTTTCCCATTACGTAAACTTCCAGAAAAATCCCGGAAAAATTATATAAAAAATCAGCGTTCCGGAAGCTTCCTTGCTGCCAAAGTAGGGCCGGAGGGGGGCCACCAGGGCTCCAGGCGCCCTGGTGGCGCGCCCCCCTCCTGGCCGCGCCGGGGGGCGCCTGGGCCCCCAGGTCTCCGCTGATGCTCCCCTTTGGCATATATTTACACCGCGTCCCGAAACCCTCGAGGACGGAACCCTTTTTCGTGATCTCATCTCTGTTCCGCCGCCTCCGCGCTTCCAAGATCGGGAGCACCAGGAGAACTCTTCCCGGCACCCTGCCGGAGGGGAGGATCACCACCGGGATCCTCTCCACCACCATGGACGCCTCCCGGATGAGTTGTGAGTAGTCTCCCTTGGACCATGGGTCCAGACCAGTAACTATGTGATGTTCTCCTCCCATCTTTGTTCTTCACTAATTAGACCTCGTGAGCTGCCCTACATGATCGAGGCACATATGTAATCCTTATGCTGTTGCTATGATGAGTTTGCTGGGATCCGATGGATTGTGAGATTATGTTCAGATTGTGTGTGAGTAATATATTTGATTTACCTCTTTTATATTTATGTTCTTGAGTAATTCTTGCATGTTCTCCGTTGCTGTTTATTGCTTTGGCCAAGTAGTAGGTAGTAACTCCAAGAGGGAACGTTATGCTTGATTGTGGGTTCATGCCCCTCGATGACTAGTTTGAGTGACAGAAACATGAGTCTAGGGGATGTGCTTTTGCCACAAGGGGGAAAACAACGGTGCTTGTACTCGCGGGTGCAAGGATTGTTTACTTTACGCAAAGTTCTTTTAATGCAGTTGTCTGTTGCTTTGAGTTTACACTATGGGTGGGACTCGCAACTTAATACCAGCGAGATGTTCTGGATAGATATCTCAAGGTGGATGATTAGTAGTAGATGCAGATGGATTTCGGTCTACTTACCTTGGCGTACCGCCCATGCTTTTGAGCCTCAACCTTTGTTGCAGCATAGTTAGCATTGGTTTGCACACATAATTCTGTCAATTGCCTAGCTGTAATTCGTTTACCTCACATAGCTGTTTTATCGTCTTTTGGGAGAGAGACATCACTAGTGAACATCATGGGACCCCGGTCCATATTACCATCATTGATCACATCCGCTATTTACTTTCTGCTTTTACTTACTAGTTGCAATTATACCTATCACTATTATCTCATGCGTTTGATCCTTTGTAAACGACAAGGCCGGAGGGATTGACAACCTCTCTGTACTCGTTGGGAGCAAAGTTATTTGTATCTGTGTGCAGGTCCAGTTAATTGCTAAGTATCTGGTGCCATTAGCACTTGACACCTTCTTGTTGAACCTTGGAGTCTCAGGGGAATTCGATCCTTGGTATCTTTGCCAAGGGAAAACTACCGCTACACTGCATCTCAAACCTTCCACTTGAGGTGACCAACGAGGGGCGAGAAGCCATCAAGCAAAGTTTTCTGGCGCCGTTGCCGGGGACTCCACTCTTCAAGATAGGGGAGTTGCACGCTATCTTTTACCTTTGCTTTTCAGTCTTGTTAGTTTACCTTTCAGTTTTTGCTTTAGTATCCTTTATCAAAAATCACAAAAATAGTTGTCTTGCTTGCTTGCTGCTATGGGTTCCACCAAAAACACTAAATGGGAGGAGTACACCCCTTCTTCCATCACGCCAATCACCACTGTCGGGATCTACAAAAGTAATAAACCTTGTGATTATGTTACTCTTAATGGAGAGTTATGCCCATGGCATGGTCTTCCAGGAAAAGAGTATGAGCCTCAGTTTAAAGTTGCTCCTATGCTTCCCCAAACTTGGGAAGACGTTCAAACTCTTATAATAGAGAGCAATTCAAACAAAGAAGATGACACTACAATTCTGCTCAGTAATGATAAAATTGATTTTGATAATTGTAGTATCTCGGAAGTTGTCACCTTTTTACAAAGAATGGCTAAAGATCCCCAAACTAGCACACTTAACCTTGCCTTCACAGAGCATATCACTAATGCTCTCATCAAAGCTAGGGAGGAGAAACTTAGGGTAGAAGCCTCCATACCTAGAAAGCTAGAAGATGGTTGGGATCCTATGATTAAAATTAAGTTGAATAACTTCTCTTGCTATGCTTTATGTGATGTTGGAGCTAGTACCTCCGTTATGCCCAAAAGAATATATGATATGCTTAAATTGAAACCTTTTGGTTCTTGTTCTTTTGGTGTTCGTCTTGTTGATACTTCCATAAAGAAACCTTTGGGGAGGATCGACGATGTTCTTATCATTGTCAATGACAACTACGTTCCCGTTGATTTTACTATTATGGATATTGAATGTGAACCTTCTTGTCCAATTATTTTGGGACGTCCTTTTCTTCGCACCGTTGGTGCCATCATTGACATGAAAGAGGGGAATATAAAATTCCAATTTCCTCTCAAGAAAGGGATGGAAAACTTCCCTAGAAAGAAGATTAAGTTACCTTTTGAGTCCGTTATACGGGCTAGCTATTCTTTTACTCTTGATAACACTTGATCTCTTTGCATTATGCCTAGCTTAAAGGCATAAAAGAAAGCGCTTTTGGGAGGCAGCCCACAGTGAATAAAATTTTATTTTGCTTTTGTTGTGTCTTGATGTTGTTACTACAGTAGCATCATCATTGTATCTTTCCTTTTCAGCTTTGTGCCAAGTTTAGCCTCTGATTGCAAGAAAGTTCAAAAGTTCTGACGTGCTGTCCAGGAAACAGATTCCGTCCTTGGATAGAAAAATTCGTCTAAAATCAGCAGATCATCTTTTTGGTCTGAATTCTTTCGAAAGCGTGCTCTATACAATTGTCTTTCGGGCGTCTGTTTTGAGTTTTTTGATTTGAGTTGCAGAAGTGCCCCGAAAAAATCATTTACTACCTGTTGGTCTGTTTTTCACAGATTTTGTCCTGTTTTGCCTTTCCTTCATTTTGCAAACCTTGAACTTGCTTTTTCTTTGCAAAAACCTTTTGGCAATCTTGAGAAACAGTAGACCTTCAAGAATATCCTTATTTCCAGCAAGGAACAATTATTTTATTATGGGTACTAACCTCGCTAATCAGATTATGATGAGTTATGTATGAAGGGAGTTTTCAAGTGTGCGAGGGAAGATGATAAAAAGATTCAGGAGTGTCAAACGCTCAAGCTTGGGGATGCCCCCATGCACCCCCAAGAAATATTCAGGAAGACTCAAATGTCTAAGCTTGGGGATTCCCCCGTGCATCCCCTTCTCCATCAACAATTATCAGTTCGTCTTTCGTTCCACTATATTTTTATCACTTCATGTGTTATGTGCTATGCTTGGAGCGTCTTGCTTTTAGTTTCCTTTTTAGTTTTCTTTAGCTTTGCTTGCTGTTCATAACAAGTTGGAACTCAGCTTTCTTTGTGTGGGAGAGAAACACGCTCCACTTCAACCTAGAACATAACATAGAATTTTCATGTCTATCTTTGCTGTGTGTGTTCTTTGTCTTTCAATAGCTACTGTCATGCTTAGCTCTTAGTTTTCATGCTTATCTTTTTAAAGAGTTTTTGTTTAGTTGGTCGCTGGAACTCTCTTTAGTTATCCTGCTTATCTTATTAAGAGAGTTGGCTTCTGTTGCATTGGTTGATATGTCTATGATAAAATGCTATGTGCATAATGATGCTTAGTAGTTCATGTTTTCTTATGGTTAGTCTCAAATAGCTGGGGGGTTCTCAATGTGTTATTGGAGTACCAACATGATTTTTTTGCCTATGATGTGGTATGGTTTAGTGATATCTTCCTTTAAGAATTTATTTTGATTGACTTGGCGTATGCTCACGCATATTTAAGACTGTAAAGAAAGTCTATCAAGCCTTGATGATCTTTAATTTCTGAGTAGCGATATAACTTCCATGCCTGATTCAATGTTGCTTTGTCGCTCTGCATGATTATGACCGTCATTGCTCTTTTAGTTGGTCGCTCCCAGTCTTTTGCTAACCTTCGCCTGTACTAAGCGGACTGACTGCTTGTGCATCCAAAATCTTTTAAACCAGTTATGCCATATGAGTCCACCATACCTTCCTATACATGGTATTTACCTGCCATTCCTAACGAAGACTTTCATGTATCATCTCGAAATTATTCAAAAAAGCATTTCTCTTTTGTGCCTCTGTTTTAGTTCATGAGGAAGTAGTAGTTAATTCATAATCTTTTTAAGATGGATAAGCTTCACCCCGGGATTGCATGTCTAATGTGCAAACCCATAATACGAGAAGGAACTGGCATAGAGTGCGCCCGGCTCATTAAAAATTATACGACAAACAAACCCTCCTTCACGCTTTGTTCATGAGAAATCAGAAAACTTTGGCAGTGATAAACAAAGGAGATTAAGAGGATGTGATCGTCCTCATTCGGGAGCCGTTCCTCGAAACTTGTCCAGCTCAAGAAGTGATTGAGTTATCTGCTAGCATTCGTTGACGAAACATGCATATTCAAAAATAATAATTATTACCTCTGTTTTTAAAACCAAGAGCTCTAGTACATGTTTAGTTTTTGTTTCCGACCACGGGTTTTCAACCTTGCCATCAAAAGCCACAGTTCGAGAGTCTCCACCTTCTTTAAAGCACCAACTACTGAGAGCATGATTGTCATTCTGAGTGTAATGTGCATTGTCCCAAAGTAGCATTGTCTTTTGCATGATTGTGATATCGTTTATTCTGAAATCATTGTATCTAGTCGTCACTTAAATCTTGGAGGTGCTTCTGCATTTATGTTTTGCTTCACTAAAGGGGGCAAGCGAGGTACCACTTTATCATATTTGCACACCATGCTCATTACAAATCTTTTGAGTATTTCAGTATCATATTGTAAAACTTTCAGTTCTTTGTGATTTTCTCATAAGGCAACTTAATTACTACAGATTCATTGTCTCAGTAAGCACTTGTCATGTGACTGTAAAAAGTTCTTATATGGTTAATAGCATGTCACCACAGAAATTATGCTTGTTATCATTTACCTACTCGAGGACGAGCAGGAATTAAGCCCTGGGATGTTGATACGTCCAAAACGTATCTATAATTTCTGCTTGCTCCATGCCTCTTTTGTGTGATATTGCTATGATATTTATACACTTCCATACACTTTTGATCAAATTTGGACTAACCTATTAACTCAGTGCACCCCAGTGCCAGTTTCTGTTTTCTGCTATTTTTGTATTTCAGGTTTTCCCATTACGTAAACTTCCAGAAAAATCCCGGAAAAATTATATAAAAAATCAGCGTTCCGGAAGCTTCCTTGCGGCCAAAGTAGGGCCGGAGGGGGGCCACCAGGGCTCCAGGCGCCCTGGTGGCGCGCCCCCCTCCTGGCCGCGCCGGGGGGCGCCTGGGCCCCCAGGTCTCCGCTGATGCCCCTCTTTGGCATATATTTACACCACGTCCCGAAACCCTCGAGGACGGAACCCTTTTTCGTGATCTCATCTCTGTTCCGCCGCCTCCGCGCTTCCAAGATCGGGAGCACCAGGAGAACTCTTCCCGGCACCCTGCCGGAGGGGAGGATCACCACCGGGATCCTCTCCACCACCATGGACGCCTCCCGGATGAGTTGTGAGTAGTCTCCCTTGGACCATGGGTCCAGACCAGTAACTATGTGATGTTCTCCTCCCATCTTTGTTCTTCACTAATTAGACCTCGTGAGCTGCCCTACATGATCGAGGCACATATGTAATCCTTATGCTGTTGCTATGATGAGTTTGCTGGGATCCGATGGATTGTGAGATTATGTTCAGATTGTGTGTGAGTAATATATTTGATTTACCTCTTTTATATTTATGTTCTTGAGTAATTCTTGCATGTTCTCCGTTGCTGTTTATTGCTTTGGCCAAGTAGTAGGTAGTAACTCCAAGAGGGAACGTTATGCTTGATTGTGGGTTCATGCCCCTCGATGACTAGTTTGAGTGACAGAAACATGAGTCTAGGGGATGTGCTTTTGCCACAAGGGGGAAAACAACGGTGCTTGTACTCGCGGGTGCAAGGATTGTTTACTTTACGCAAAGTTCTTTTAATGCAGTTGTCTGTTGCTTTGAGTTTACACTATGGGTGGGACTCGCAACTTAATACCAGCGAGATGTTCTGGATAGATATCTCAAGGTGGATGATTAGTAGTAGATGCAGATGGATTTCGGTCTACTTACCTTGGCGTACCGCCCATGCTTTTGAGCCTCAACCTTTGTTGCAGCATAGTTAGCATTGGTTTGCACACATAATTCTGTCAATTGCCTAGCTGTAATTCGTTTACCTCACATAGCTGTTTTATCGTCTTTTGGGAGAGAGACATCACTAGTGAACATCATGGGACCCCGGTCCATATTACCATCATTGATCACATCCGCTATTTACTTTCTGCTTTTACTTACTAGTTGCAATTATACCTATCACTATTATCTCATGCGTTTGATCCTTTGTAAACGACAAGGCCGGAGGGATTGACAACCTCTCTGTACTCGTTGGGAGCAAAGTTATTTGTATCTGTGTGCAGGTCCAGTTAATTGCTAAGTATCTGGTGCCATTAGCACTTGACACCTTCTTGTTGAACCTTGGAGTCTCAGGGGAATTCGATCCTTGGTATCTTTGCCAAGGGAAAACTACCGCTACACTGCATCTCAAACCTTCCACTTGAGGTGACCAACGAGGGGCGAGAAGCCATCAAGCAAAGTTTTCTGGCGCCGTTGCCGGGGACTCCACTCTTCAAGATAGGGGAGTTGCACGCTATCTTTTACCTTTGCTTTTCAGTCTTGTTAGTTTACCTTTCAGTTTTTGCTTTAGTATCCTTTATCAAAAATCACAAAAATAGTTGTCTTGCTTGCTTGCTGCTATGGGTTCCACCAAAAACACTAAATGGGAGGAGTACACCCCTTCTTCCATCACGCCAATCACCACTGTCGGGATCTACAAAAGTAATAAACCTTGTGATTATGTTAGTCTTAATGGAGAGTTATGCCCATGGCATGGTCTTCCAGGAAAAGAGTATGAGCCTCAGTTTAAAGTTGCTCCTATGCTTCCCCAAACTTGGGAAGACGTTCAAACTCTTATAATAGAGAGCAATTCAAACAAAGAAGATGACACTACAATTCTGCTCAGTAATGATAAAATTGATTTTGATAATTGTAGTATCTCGGAAGTTGTCACCTTTTTACAAAGAATGGCTAAAGATCCCCAAACTAGCACACTTAACCTTGCCTTCACAGAGCATATCACTAATGCTCTCATCAAAGCTAGGGAGGAGAAACTTAGGGTAGAAGCCTCCATACCTAGAAATCTAGAAGATGGTTGGGATCCTATGATTAAAATTAAGTTGAATAACTTCTCTTGCTATGCTTTATGTGATGTTGGAGCTAGTACCTCCGTTATGCCCAAAAGAATATATGATATGCTTAAATTGAAACCTTTTGATTCTTGTTCTTTTGGTGTTCGTCTTGTTGATTCTTCCATAAAGAAACCTTTGGGGAGGATCGACGATGTTCTTATCATTGTCAATGACAACTACGTTCCCGTTGATTTTACTATTATGGATATTGAATGTGAACCTTCTTGTCCAATTATTTTGGGACGTCCTTTTCTTCGCACCGTTGGTGCCATCATTGACATGAAAGAGGGGAATATAAAATTCCAATTTCCTCTCAAGAAAGGGATGGAAAACTTCCCTAGAAAGAAGATTAAGTTACCTTTTGAGTCTGTTATACGGGCTAGCTATTCTTTTACTCTTGATAACACTTGATCTCTTTGCATTATGCCTAGCTTAAAGGCATAAAAGAAAGCGATTTTGGGAGGCAGCCCACAGTGAATAAAATTTTATTTTGCTTTTGTTGTGTCTTGATGTTGTTACTACAGTAGCATCATCATTGTATCTTTCCTTTTCAGCTTTGTGCCAAGTTTAGCCTCTGATTGCAAGAAAGTTCAAAAGTTGTGACGTGCTGTCCAGGAAACAGATTCCGTCCTTGGATAGAAAAATTCGTATAAAATCAGCAGATCATCTTTTTGGTCTGAATTCTTTCGACAGCGTGCTCTATACAATTGTCTTTCGGGCGTCTGTTCTGAGTTTTTTGATTTGAGTTGCAGAAGTGCCCCGAAAAAATCATTTACTACCTGCTGGTCTGTTTTTCACAGATTTTGTCCTGTTTTGCCTTTCCTTCATTTTGCAAACCTTGAACTTGCTTTTTCTTCGCAAAAACCTTTTGGCAATCTTGAGAAACAGTAGACCTTCAAGAATATCCTTATTTCGAGCAAGGAACAATTATTTTATTATGGGTACTAACCTCGCTAATCAGATTATGATGAGTTATGTATGAAGGTAGTTTTCAAGTGTGCGAGGGAAGATGATAAAAAGATTCAGGAGTGTCAAACGCTCAAGCTTGGGGATGCCCCCATGCACCCCCAAGAAATATTCAGGAAGACTCAAGCGTCTAAGTTTGGGGATGCCCCCGTGCATCCCCTTCTCCATCAACAATTATCAGTTCGTCTTTCGTTCCACTATATTTTTATCACTTCATGTGTTATGTGCTATGCTTGGAGCGTCTTGCTTTTAGTTTCCTTTTTAGTTTTCTTTAGCTTTGCTTGCTGTTCATAACAAGTTGGAACTCAGCTTTCTTTGTGTGGGAGAGAAACACGCTCCACTTCAACCTAGAACATAACATAGAATTTTCATGTCTATCTTTGCTGTGTGTGTTCTTTGTCTTTCAATAGCTACTGTCATGCTTAGCTCTTAGTTTTCATGCTTATCTTTTTAAAGAGCTTTTGTTTAGTTGGTCGCTGGAACTCTCTTTAGTTATCCTGCTTATCTTATTAAGAGAGTTGGCTTCTGTTGCATTGGTTGATATGTCTATGATAAAATGCTATGTGCATAATGATGCTTAGTAGTTCATGTTTTCTTATGGTTAGTCTCAAATAGCTGGGGGGTTCTCAATGTGTTATTGGAGTACCAACATGATTTTTTTGCCTATGATGTGGTATTGTTTAGTGATATCTTCCTTCAAGAATTTATTTTGATTGACTTGGCGTATGCTCACGCATATTTAAGACTGTAAAGAAAGTCTATCAAGCCTTGATGATCTTTAATTTCTGAGTAGCGATATAACTTCCATGCCTGATTCAATGTTGCTTTGTCGCTCTGCATGATTATGACCATCATTGCTCTTTTAGTTGGTCGCTCCAAGTCTTTTGCTAACCTTCGCCTGTACTAAGCGGACTGACTGCTTGTGCATCCAAAATCTTTTAAACCAGTTATGCCATATGAGTCCACCATACCTTCCTATACATGGTATTTACCTGCCATTCCTAACGAAGACTTTCATGTACCATCTCGAAATTATTCAAAAAAGCATTTCTCTTTTGTGCCTCTGTTTTAGTTCATGAGGAAGTAGTAGTTAATTCATAATCTTTTTAAGTTGGACAAGCTTCACCCCGGGATTGCATGTCTAATGTGCAAACCCATAATACGAGAAGGAACTGGCATAGAGTGCGCCCGGCTCATTAAAAATTATACAACAAACAAACCCTCCTTCACGCTTTGTTCATGAGAAATCAGAAAACTTTGGCAGTGATAAACAAAGGAGATTAAGAGGATGTGATCGTCCTCATTCGGGAGCCGTTCCTCGAAACTTGTCCAGCTCAAGAAGTGATTGAGTTATCTGCTAGCATTCGTTGACGAAACATGCATATTCAAAAATAATAATTATTACCTCTGTTTTTAAAACCAAGAGCTCTAGTACATGTTTAGTTTTTGTTTCCGACCACGTGTTTTCAACCTTGCCATCAAAAGCCACAGTTCGAGAGTCTCCACCTTCTTTAAAGCACCAACTACTGAGAGCATGATTGTCATTCTGAGTGTAATGTGCATTGTCCCAAAGTAGCATTGTCTTTTGCATGATTGTGATATCGTTTATTCTGAAATCATTGTATCTAGTCGTCACTTAAATCTTGGAGGTGCCCCTGCATTTATGTTTTGCTTCACTAAAGGAGGCAAGCGAGGTACCACTTTATCATATTTGCACACCATGCTCATTACAAATCTTTTGAGTATTTCAGTATCATATTGTAAAACTTTCAGTTCTTTGTGATTTTCTCATAAGGCAACTTAATTACTACAGATTCATTGTCTCAGTAAGCACTTGTCATGTGACTGTAAAAAGTTCTTATATGGTTAATAGCATGTCACCACAGAAATTATGCTTGTTATCATTTACCTACTCGAGGACGAGCAGGAATTAAGCTTGGGGATGTTGATACGTCCAAAACGTATCTATAATTTCTGCTTGCTCCATGCCTCTTTTGTGTGATATTGCTATGATATTTATACACTTCCATACACTTTTGATCATATTTGGACTAACCTATTAACTCAGTGCACCCCAGTGCCAGTTTCTGTTTTCTGCTATTTTTGTATTTCAGGTTTTCCCATTACGTAAACTGCCAGAAAAATCCCGGAAAAATTATATAAAAAATCAGCGTTCCGGAAGCTTCCTTGCGGCCAAAGTAGGGCCGGAGGGGGGCCACCAGGGCTCCAGGCGCCCTGGTGGCGCGCCCCCCTCCTGGCCGCGCCGGGGGGGCGCCTGGGCCCCCAGGTCTCCGCTGATGCCCCCCTTTGGCATATATTTACACCGCGTCCCGAAACCCTCGAGGACGGAACCCTTTTTCGCGAGCTCATCTCTGTTCCGCCGCCGCTGCGCTTCCAAGATCGGGAGCACCAGGAGAACTCTTCCCGGCACCCTGCCGGAGGGGAGGATCACCACCGAGAGCCTCTCCACCACCATGGACGCCTCCCAGATAAGTTGTGAGTAGTCTCCCTTGGACCATGGGTCCAGACCAGTAGCTATGTGATGTTCTCCTCCCATCTTTGTTCTTCACTAATTAGACCTCGTGAGCTGCCCTACATGATCAAGGAACATATGTAATCCTTATGTTGTTGCTATGATGAGTTTGCTGGGATCCGATGGATTGTGAGATTATGTTCAGATTGTGTGTGAGTAATATATTTGATTTACCTCTTTTAAATTTATGTTCTTGAGTAATTCTTGCATGTTCTCCGTTGCTGTTTATTGCTTTGGCCAAGTAGTAGGTAGTAACTCCAAGAGGGAACGTTATGCTTGATTGTGGGTTAATGCCCCTCGATGACTAGTTTGAGTGACAGAAACATGAGTCTAGGGGATGTGTTGTTGCCACAAGGGGGAAAACAACGGTGCTTGTACTCGCGGGTGCAAGGATTGTTTACTTTACGCAAAGTTCTTTTAATGCAGTTGTTTGTTGCTTTGAGTTTACACTATGGGTGGGACTTGCAACTTAATACCAGCGAGATGTTCTGGATAGATATCTCAAGGTGGATGATTAGTAGTAGATGCAGATGGATTTCGGTCTACTTACCTTGGCGTACCGCCCATGCTTTTGAGCCTCAACCTTTCTTGCAGCATAGTTAGCATTGGTTTGCGCACATAATTCTGTCAATTGCCCAGCTGTAATTCGTTTACCTCACATAGCTGTTTTATCGTCTTTTGGGAGAGAGACATCACTAGTGAACATCATGGGACCCCGGTCCATATTACCATCATTGATCACATCCGCTATTTACTTTCTGCTTTTACTTACTAGTTGCAATTATACCTATCACTATTATCTCTTGCGTTTGATCCTTTGTAAACGACAAGGCCGGATGGATTGACAACCTCTCCGTACTCGTTGGGAGCAAAGTTATTTGTATCCGTGTGCAGGTCCAGTTAACTGCTAAGTATCCGGCGCCATTAGCAGTTGACACCTTCTTGTTGAACCTTGGAGTCTCAAGGGAATTCGATCCTTGGTATCTTTGCCAAGGGAAAACTACCGCTACACTGCATCTCAAACCTTCCACTTGGGGTAACCAACGAGGGGCGAGAAGCTATCATATCATCCTTTCACCCACATGGCATGTGCAAAAAACTAGAGAGGGTCATGACAAAAACTGGATGCACTTCGTGTACAAAATGGACAATCTCTTTCGAGGTATCAGGGTTTAGGACGAAAACTCATATGATACAAAGGCATAGCATTTTTTTGAACTCCAGAGTTTTTGTGTGTTCAAAATGCACCATTCAAATCCACATCAACAATTATTAGCCCTTTTTCAGTTCATTTGGTATTTTTCATTCATTTACTGATTTGTTTTGAGAGAGCTAAATGACCGTGAAATTGAAAAGCACTACAAATTGAAGTCTGAAAAGGTTGAAACTTGGCGTGGTATCATCATTTCACACACATGGCATGTGCAAACAAGTAGAGAGGGTCACCGCAAAAACTAGATGCACTTCGTGTACAAAATGGACAATCTCTTTCGAGGTATCAGGGTTTAGGACGAAAACTCATATGTTACAAAGGCATTGCATTTTTTTGAACTTTTTTGAACTCCAGACTTGTTGTGTGTTCAAAATGCACCATCCAAATCCACTGAATGAATTATCAACCCTTTCTGAATTCATTTGGTATTTTTCATTTATTTACTGATTTGTTTTTAGAGAGTTAAATGAGATATAAAATGTTTGTTAGATAATTTTAGATATAGAAATGTTAGTTAGATATAAAATTTTAGATATAGAAATGTTACATAGAAATTTTAGATATATTTGCGGCAATGTTAGATAGATAAATTTTAGATATAGAAATTTTAGTTAGATATAAAATGAAATACCATATAAAAAAATTGTTTGTGCGCTACCCTGTGGGCCTGCAAGGCCCTGGGCCTTTATTTGCAGGCCCATAAAGGCCCAGCAGACTCACAGGGCAGCGCGGCAAAGTTAGGCCCACAAGTCTGCAGTTGAGAGGAGCTCGAAGGAGCAGCCGCGATGGGGTTTATAAACCAGTGCGGCTGCCCCTCGGCTAGCGAGGTGGGACTAAACTTGCCGCACCGCACCTTTGCCTCTTTGCCGTCCGCTGGCTGATGACAAAGCACGCTGTTAAGACCTAACGTCTCTCACCCCACCCCACTGCCGTCAACGATCGTTGCCGTCTGTTGTCGGACGGCACAGCCCTTTGCCGTCCGCTTCTGTGAAGCAGACGGCAAAGAAGGCCTTTGCTGGCACTCGTTCAGCCGGACCTGTTGTCATCTGCTGGCGGACGGCAAAGGCCTTTGCCGTCTGCCAGGTATGCCTTTGCCGTCCCCCATGGCGGACGACAAAGTGCCTGATTCCTGTAGTGTTGGTCCAAACTAGGCAGACTGCGGGGCCGCCTTGGGGAAACCCGAGGTATTTTGGCTTTACCTATAGGATGTCCCATCCGGTTGTGGCTTGAGATGAGATACGCGTGGCTACTATCAGGGTGTCACCACGCCGGGAGATCTTACTGGATTAGTTTTACCTTTGTCGAAATATCTTGTGCACGTGATTCCGAGAATACTCGGGGCTTCCCATCATGGAGTTATTACTCCGCTGATCGTGAGAGTTTGTGATGGGCTAAGTTGGGACACCCCTGCGGGGTTACGAACTTTCGAAAGCCGTGCCCGCGGTTATGTGGCAGATTGGAGTTGTTAATATCCGGTTGTGGATAACTTGACACCATAACTCAATAAGAATACACTACCTATGTTAGTAACCTTGATTGTCTCTTTTCGAAGGGGTTCGGAAAGTGAACACAGTGAGGTTATGTATGACCGTAAGTAGTTAGGATCACTTCTTGATCACATCTAGTTGCGACCGTTGGCACATATTCTCATCTCGCTCTGACTTAGTAAGCTAGCCACATGTAATGCTTAGTGCTTGCTGTAGCCACTTTATAACCTCTCCACACATAAAAATCATGATAGTTTTGATACCCGGGAACACGATTGCTGAGTCCTTGTGGCTCATAGTTTACTACACAAACAGGTGCAGGTACCAGTGAGTATGATACAGGAGATGGGAAAGAGCTCCAGTGGGAGTACCACGAAGAGCATGGCCGTATGTACGTGACGTACCCCGATGATCAGTAGTGGTACCTACTAGGGGCGATCAGACTTAGCATGTGTGGTATCTTTTTCTTTGTTTGATTTCGTCAGTAGCCGGACTCTGTGTTCTCTGGATGAATGTATGATTATTGTATTAATTGTGTGATGTGGCGAGTGTCAGCCATCTATTACTCTTTACCTTTCTATTCAGTACATGGAATGTGCAAATATATCATGCTTGCCTCGGAACCTTCGACACCGCTCAGGAGGGCACCCGCGCGTACGACGCTGCGGCGTGGCGCCTCCGGCGTTCCCGTTGGGACAAGAACTTCACGGACGTGCCGACTCTGGAGCGGGCACAGGAGTTGGCGTCTCCCCCGCGGCTAAAAACCGACGAAGATCGTCGGAAGCACCGTAGGCGGGTGCACCGTCTCACCCTGGCCAAGATGGACGAGGAAGCCATGGCGACGTGGCGCCAAAACTTCCCGCAAGACATCATGAACGAGCATTAGTTCTTGGCCGAGAAGAGGGCGGAGAGGAAGAAGAGGAGGAAGGAGCGAGCGGCTTATCGCGAGGACAAGCGAGCATGGAAGGCGGTCGCTAAGTTCAACATCGAGCTAGAAGATGCGTCCTCCTGGGACTCCACCAACGAGCGGTTCCTTGACGCCTACGCTGAGACGTCGGAGGAGGACATCACTGAGGCAGAGTCCGAGTGGAAGAATGACTATTAGTAGTAGGTCGTAGGAGAAGACTATGTGAACTATCTATTTAATTATGTGAACTATCTATCTATCTACCTATATGTGTGAACTATCTATCTATCTATGTGGACTATCTACGAGAACGTCGAGCCTGGTCCGTTTTGCGCCGGAAATGGGCTGAAAGCGCCGAAAATGAGCTGAAAGCGCCGATAATGGGCCGATATCGGCGCCTGGGGGCGACCTGGGGGGCGGCGACTGGGAACGCACTGGCACCCAAGCCGAAACTAGCGCCGGCTCGGCCCCAGGCGGCGGTTTTCGGCGCGTCCTGAGGGGCCAACGGCTGGAGATGCTCTGAGAGACAAAAAGGTGGGGTAGCACACATACAACTAAAGAGAAAATGGTGGACTTTTTACCGAGATATAACTTGCCAGTTAGACATTTTAGAGAGAACACCTTGCTTTGAGAAATTCAAAAAAATGAGTCCGTCAGAGACGTGAGAGTCTTATTTAAAGACGAGAGATATATATATATAGTGAGAGAGAGTCCATCAGAAACATGTATAGTCTCGGTAATCCACTTCTGAGCACGGGTGCATCTGCACCCGCTCAGAAAAAAATTCAAAAAAAATACTAAAAAGATTCAAAAAATTCAAAAAAAAAATTATGTGGTAGATCATTTGATGCGTGAGGTTCGCTCCAAATTTCAACCCATTTGGACATCTGAGCAATCCTGGGCAAAAAAGACAAATCGGGTCAAAAACAGTTCCTGAACAGTACACTGTTTTACAGACCTCGATTTTGTCTTTTTTGCCCAGGATTGCTCAGATGTCCAAATGGGTTAAAATTTGGAGCGAACCTCACGCATCAAATGATCTACCACATAATTTTTTTTTGGAATTTTTTGAATCTTTTTAGTATTTGTTTTGAATTTTTTTCTGGGCGCGGGTGCAGATGCACCCGGGTGCAGAATTGCCGCTCTCGTATAGTCTAAGTTTTCTAG
Organism: Secale cereale; assembly: GCA_902687465.1. NCBI lineage: Eukaryota > Viridiplantae > Streptophyta > Magnoliopsida > Poales > Poaceae > Secale > Secale cereale. The sequence continues at coordinate 751,252,104 of LR738712.1, read as the reverse complement.
TTTTCTAGGCAAGTGAGAGAGACGTGAGAGTGTTTTTAAGAGAACTGTGAGAGAGAACTTGTGTGTCAGGGAGAGCCTTTTATTTTTGTAGGTCAAAGAGTGCAGCAAGTGTGTGAGAGAGAAAACACGTGAAATAGAGTGCTTGTGAGACCGAGAGCATGCATGTGATAAAACCAGGTGACAGATGTGCAGGCAATCCTTCAGTGTTCACAGAAACTAAGCCCGGTAATTGACATGCACCAGGCCGGCGCACTCATCTCCAGGTTTTCGAATGGTTGGATACGTGCATGTAGCAGGGCTGCAACAATCCTGGTATAGCCAGTACTTTCCCTTTGGATGCCCTATTCGTGACAGATTTCTTTTATGCATTGTTTTATGTATATCTTTGCAAGCTTGTGTGGGTCTACTATGCGGGACACCTTTTCTGCAACCTGCCACATTTTTTTGGTAACGAGTAACAACCGATAAATACAAAGAACTATTTTAGTAAGTAATAGATTTTGAAAAATTTCACGGAAATTCTATGGTAGTAATGACATTCTTATCTTTCCCCAAAGATATCCACGTACATTGGATCCAGATCGTGTTTACCTAATTGTGAAAACACAAGGATATCTCCTAGCAAATCTCTTTTTGGCAGCAAGTAATTAAAAATTAATTCGTGCTAGCTATACATTGCTGGTGACGACATGTTGCGTTAACTGTAGAAAGCAACACGC
>LR738712.1:751211045-751251375 GCA_902687465.1 Secale cereale | reverse complement strand
AAACTCTCCCCCTCTTTATATTCCTGGTCAGAACACAATTTTCAAATATGTGTTTGCTCTTCGTCTCCACAGTTCAGACTCCCACCATCCTACCCATATCAACAGGAAACACAAATCAGCCCATTCTACACAAATCACCCCCACGCTCTGTGTTTGCTCTTCGGCTCCCTGCAAGCATCACCCCTTCTACACTCCAGAAACCAGGTTTGCTTTCATCTTCCTTCGTTGAATATATTCTCCTCATCCAATTTCTGCTTCCTCATCTTACTAAACTGTTTGGTAACATGGGCAAGATCGAAAAGGAGGTATGGGGAAAACATCACTGATTCCTGCTAACAAAACCACAGAGAAAAAAATGGAGCTACCTTATGAAAAAGCAGCAGATTCAGTTGATAGTGAAAGAACTATCAGCGACGATTATATGGGGATCGGATATTGTGGTAGCCAAGCCCAGGATGACGACCTGGAAGGAGATTCTGCTACGGTATTACCTGCTGTCAGACGGAAGGAAGCAAGATATGACCGTCATGGTTATACCGATGGCCTTGAGACGGATTCTCCCCCCTATGCTGGGAGGGCTGTTCTAAGCTCTTTTTTTTTACCAGTGGCACAACCAGGAGACTGCGTAGGTATACCTCTCCCTTGGTGGCTGAAGGTTATAGATTCAGGAGCAGGGATCTGGACAGCTGTTAAACAATTTCGAAAAGATGGGAAGCAGTATGACAAGGTTAGTATACTCATGTTCTGCTGCACTCTTTCCACTGATAATTTTTGTTGTGTGCTCATAAGCTCATAGGATATGGAGTGTTTACGCAATGACCAATCAGACCAAATAATAAATTAATTAGATTCACAACCATGTGTTTTGATTCAGTTATCTTATAGATATTTGATCTTCTGCGTCAGAATAATATTCTGCATTTGTTTCTGCACTAGTTTGTATTTCTTTTTGCACAACCATGCATATATGTGAAACAAAACATAGGGCTCATCGATATCATGTTATTATAAAATTCTCTTTTGTACTGACTGGATAAAATAATTTACATTTATTTGACTTATCATCACGTGTTTTACAATCTGATGCCGTAATTTAGAAAACATATTATCAAAATTATGTATTAACTACATGTAATTCTTTCACGTTTAACTAAACAATTGAATTCGTCATAGCATTTAACACAGAATTCAACCAGTGTGAGTTTAATCTGTCCACACACTTTTGGATGATCACTTGTCATAGTATTTAACCATAATTCATATGAACATGCAACACAGAAATATAATAAGGAACTTTTAGTATAGAATGCTCGATTGTCTGCTCTTGCCACAACATTTTTTTACTCTTCTTTATTAACAACTGATTGTTTTATTACAATAGTAGCTTTCACCTTTTGTATTCTCTATAAAATGTAACACGTTTAATCATATAGTAACTATATCGTTTTTGCTCATTTCAGTACTACTTTCTCAAGGAATATAGTCATAGATTCCGCTCCAGACCCGACGTTGTTGAGTTCATAGAAAAAGGAACTGTGATGGGGGTGCCGGTCAAGAAGGTGCTTAATTACTTGACTTCAAAACATATAGTAATTGTACAAACATAGATATGATTATGTATTTTTCATATATATTTACAGTGTAAATTTCATATGGTATTCTTTTTTTTGGACAGAGGTCGGCTGATACTTCTACGGACAATCATGGTATGCAATTTGACTGATACATTTGAATATATATGTCTACTATTATTTTGTGTCATACTCAAACTTAGACTGCAAATATAATCCATCTCATGGATGGAAATAGGCATCTACATGATCTCAACATAAAATAATCGGTAGTCCAATTACCCAACTTAAGTTAATAATATATGAAATGACATTATTTTAGGTTCTTTCTTGACATGACAAAGAATTATTTTTATACAAATGTTACATGGGAACCCTCCACATGATTGCAGGTACATAGTTTTACAGTAATATTACTTACTTAATTTCATATAATATCCGTATATCATCCCGTCTAGACGAACAATCATGCTAGCCACAAGTTCAAGAAATACTTCTGGTCAACAAACAATAATTTTGTATAACTCATGGAGGGTGTAACATGTTAGTGGTGTTCAATACTTTGACACCTTTGAAATCTTTTGTGCTAGCAATATTTTTGCAATGATATCACATACAAATGCAAACATCAAGATACTTAATATATTAGTGTGAAAACATCTTCCTGAGTCTACTTGCACATATGCATTAATTATTGGTATTTTTTGCTTCACAATTACCTTTAATTAATTGGATTTATAGAAGATAAAACATTTATCTAGCTACAATTTCTGCAGATTATAGAAGGGCCACCAAAAGACAAAGGATGACAGCGTAAACTTTGAGTAATACTACTTCCATACCACATAGGTTTCTCTAATTTGGTTATCACTTGTAGTGTCGTTCAATATTTTAATTTCATATGATATCTGTATATCATCCTGTGTAGACGAACAATCATGCTAGCAACAAGTTCAACAAATACTTCTAGTCAACAAATAATAATTTTGTATAACTCATGCAGGATCTAACATGTTAGTGATGTTCAATACTTTGACACCCTTGAAATCTGTTGTGCTATTAACATTTTTGCATTGATATCACATACAAATGGATACACCAAGATACTTAATATATCAGTGTGAAAACATCTTCTTGAGTCTACCTGCACATATGCAGTATTCATTGGTATTTTTCGCAAAGCAATTAACTTTTATTATTTTGATTTATAGAAAGATCAAAAATTTATCTAGTTTCAATTTCTGCAGATTATAGACGGGCCACCAAAAGACAAAGGAAGACACGGCCAACTTTAAGTAATACTACTTCCATACCACATACGTTGCTCTAATTTTGAGAGGTTATCACTTGTAGTGTTGTTCAATATTTCAAACTAGCTTCACGGTCATGTATGCTAGTATTTATTTTGAGAAGAATTTCATTAAAAAATTGCAACATGTCAACAATCACTTATAGCTCATGATGATTCCTAGTTGCGTGATCACTAAACATTACACACCTTCTCAGTGTAGAGGTTGTTATCTCCATATGTATCTATTAGATGCTATTATCTGTGACCATTGGGTGAAGAATGCTTGTTGCTCATGGGTAGATTTTATACTTTTATTGATCCAAAAACATTGAGAAAAGGCCAGTATTTATTAAAATAAATCATATATTTCATAATAAATGTTTCTGACTAGTTTGAATGGACGTGTTCTACAATTGTATAATACTTCTATGTTCATACTATTTTCTCCATGGAATGTGCAGGTTCTAGTTTGTCGACGGGAGGATGAACAGCCCCAACTTCTACAAAACTTTCACATGGTTTTGTGTAATTTCATGTAGAGCGCATTGTGACATTCAAGATTATTTATAGTGCCAAAAATATGTTGGGTGCAACATGATTTGAAAATTTATATGTACTCTCGTAGTATATGTGATACTTGGTGGTGGTTGTTGAGAAATTTATTTCATTGGACTGTTATATTTTGCATAATTATTTAATCAATTAGTACTTATTTGATAAATGAGTATGTACCTTTAATCCTCAAAATATTATTAGTTAGTCATCCATTCGAGGAACCTGCGTTCCTATGAATTGTCCCCAATAGCCAAATTTAGACATTGGAAGACACTCGTAGAAATATTTTGGTTTGCTGATAAGATTTTGCAGTACCTAATCCTAACTATTTTAGCCACTGTGAGTAATAACAGACACTTCTTTATGCATGGGGAGGCTAGTGCACCAACTTCAGTCACACAGTGTAGGAAACCCATTCCTTATCTCCCTTGTAAGATTCAAAAGAACACCATCAAGCTATTGCAGTTCGTTACTTGTATCAATGATATATGCCCGTCCATAAATAAAGAAGCTATGGTCCTAAAAATTCGTATTACTCTAAGAGCATGTACCAAATGACCTAGTAAAAGTGAGCCCCCAAACGTCCGCGCACACGCCGTATCACATCTGCAGACAGTGCCCGATCATCCCGCATTTTTCATTCATTGCAACACACTCCTATTTTTAAATACCCATTTTCATACAAGGCCATGTATCATCCATTTGATCTGCGTACATATAAACAAAACATATAACTAGCAAATTAACCTACTCACCATCAGATATTTCAATGACTTCCTTGGCGGAGCCGGTGGCCTCATGGTCATGGGCGACCGTACGAAGTGCCGCCCCCTCCTCGTCTGCGAAGAGCTGCTTGTGCTTCATGTCAGCCTCGTGCATGAAGGAGCGGTTCGCTGCCACATCTTCGGACTGGATGGACTCGAGGCTGGCCTGTTGTCCGGCTCCTCCTCCTCTTGGGCAAGCAACTCAACTAGTGTGTACATTATGCCAAATCCAACATGTTCCTGCATGGATTCCTCCTTCTCATCTGACGGTGGCTCCTCCTCCTTCTCCTGCCCCACCCATTCCATATTGTCCAGCACCTCCACCTTGTCTTGCTTTAGCAGATACTCGTCTGAACTTTCCTCCCCGGAGGAAGGCCGTCCACAATGGATGTGGTGAGGAGCTCCTCTGTGGCATGCATCTCTGTTTGGATCTCCGTCCGGCGCTCTAGGTTCAGCATATTGTAATATGTCACACTCATGCGGACCATGACAGCAATAGAACGACGACGGTGGAGCAGTGCCATGAATGTCTCCTAGCATACTCATCTGAAACTGGAGGAGGCGCCCATTGGATAGATGGGTCTTGGCCCCGCCCGTCAGTCCGATGTGGCGGATGCGTGCTGGCGCATCCGGATATCACCATATCATCCTCACACATGGATTGGGTATGGGAGGTGATGGTCAGCCCACATGTCTTGTTGGATGTACGCGGATCCGTTTGGTGCGAATTTGATGTACGTGCAGTTACCTCGCAGGCTGGCCAGATATTTGGGGAAGATAAGTGAGCTGCAATTGTAGATGATCTAATAGCATGGCTACATATATGCTTGCAGAAATAAAACAACATGAATCAAGTAAATTATATAAGCACATATAACTTGTTATTGCATACATGGGAATACTAACTTCATAAAAGATAGTGGCATACATGGGAATACTTAAGCACATATAGCTCGTTAGCATGTAGAATGGGCCAGCTAGCTACAGTGGAGCATGTAACTATAAACAGGACACTAGTAGGAAAACCCTTATTACTCCTATAAAGGATGCCAGAGTAGCGCCTTTCTTGGCTCGTCGAGGGAAAAGAGAGGCTCTAGCCATCCATTGCCGGTTGGCTTGCAGAGGAAGCATCACTTGTCGGCTCATGGCTGTCCGATCTAACCGGACAGCTCGGACCCAAGCGACCCAACATGATAGTCCATGATTGGTAGACTGCCGGGTGCGCGCGTGGCCACCGTCATTGGGCGGGATCCATCGAGCCCCCGCCGAAGCATGAGAGCCTGGACGAGACCGCCTGTCGGAGTCCTTGCCTCATGCCGGGCTGGTCTGGTCGCGACAGGCACGCGAGTGTGGTTTCAGTCGCAGCGCCATCTTGCATGGTGGCTTGTCGCAGCGACCTCGCAGGGGCTCTCCGCGGCATCTGATTTGCTCGGACAGCGCCAACCCGTTCGTTCCAGCTAAGTGTTCCATGATGGATGGACCGTTGGACTCGCACGGGGCGACCGTCATTGGGCGGGCTTCATAGCTCCCGCGCCGAAGTGGGACGACTTAGCCTAGACCGCCTAGCGGCGTCCTCATGTCTTGACTGATTAGTTCAGTCGGGACAGGCGTGATTTCCGGTTGCGGTTGCAATGCCGACAAGCACATGGGGCCCATTACGAGAAAGGCCACGTGAGTTGGCTGCATGTGGGCCCACTTGACCAACCCATCTGGATCGTCCGATCCGGGACGTGCGGTATGTACCTCGCGTCAGCCTGCACTGCCTTATGCATGTGTTGCGTCTAGGCGTGTTGGTCCAGTTGATCAGGACCCGTTGGCCCAACATAGACTCGCTCGGTCCTGCTTGTGCGGCTACCTGGCAGCAAGAGGGTGGCGCATGCTGGGTGGTCCTAAACAGCCATCCGGCTAGGAGCTGCATTGTTTGGACAGTCGGGCATGAGTCCCATCCGGGCAGGGTCACGGCGGCAAGATGGTGGTACATCAATACATACACTGCCGTATTGCTTTCTTGGCACTCGCAGCGCCATTCACCTAGCTGACCAGTCAATTTCACTCGGCTGTCTGGAGCTTTCTCTGGATGGAGGGTCGGTTGCTTGGCCTAACAAGCCATCTGTTTTTGTGGGCAGTTTGGTCATTTCCATATTGTCGGTTGAGGTTTCTAATAATTTATTGTTTTACATCGCAAGTTGGTTTCTCTGTATGTTGATGTCGCTTTCGCTTAGTTTTGCAAATGCTAGCAGCGGTCTTGTCTTCGTGGTGGAAATTCTTTGGCGGCACGACCGATATTCGCGGGGCCACCAATCCATGACCAAGACCTTCACCATGGAGGCTGGTGTGGGCACCTGGCAGTGTCGTGTCGTGCCTGGGTGTGTTAGAGCATCTCCAGCCGCGCCCCCAAGACGCCCCCAGGGCACCTTTTTAGGCTCGGTTTTAGGATTGGACGGCGTCTTTCGTCGAAAAACAGCCCAGCCACGCCCCCAACGCCCCCCGGGACGTCAAAATAGCGCCGACAAAACCCAGGCGAAACACAGTGCACTGGGGGTCTCTTGGGGACGCCGGCGGAAGTTTCAGCGAATCGCGTCTCACCACATGTCCTTTTTCTTTGCCCACTTAACCATTCTCCTCATAAACTTTTGCTTGGGGTCGTCTGCCCTCTTTATTTCGCCGAATTCCGTCGGATGACCCCCAAGATGCCAACTTTTTTGGTTCGGTGATGTTCTTGGGGGTGCCAACGGCTGGAGATGCTCTTAGTTATAGGCTTATAGAATTCCTCCAACTTCATGATGTTGGTGGCCTTCTCAAGGAAGGCAATCGTGACCTCCTGGCAGGTGTTGGGGAACGTAGTATTTTAAAATTTTCCTACGATCACGCAAGATCTATCTACCAGATGCATAGCAACGAGAGGGAAGAGTGTGTCTACGTACCCTCGTAGACCGGAAGCGGAAGCGTCAAGTGACGCGGTTGATGTAGTCGAACTTCTTCGCGATTCAACCGATCAAGCACCGAACGTACGGCACCTCCGCGTTCAGCACACGTTCAGCTTGATAACGTCCCACGAGCTCTTGATCCAGTTGAGCTTCACGAGAGAGTTTCTTCAGCACGACGGCGTGGTGACGGATATGATGTATTCACCGGCGCAGGGCTTCGCCTAAGCACCGCGACGGTATGACCGAGGTGTGTTTCTATGGAGGGGGGGCACCGCACACGGCTGGAACAATTCAACTTGTGTGTCTTTGGGTGCCCCCCTGCCCCCGTATATAAAGGAGCAAGGGGGGAGGCCGGCCGGCCCTTGTTTGGTGCGGCTAGGGGTGCAATCCTACTAGGAATAGGATTGCAATCCTATTCCTAGTAGGAACCACCAAAGAAGGAAGAGAGGGAATAGGAAAAGAAGAAGAGGTGGCGCCCCCCAACTCCTAGTCCAACTAGGAACCCTAGGCGGGGCACCGGCCAGCCCTATGGTCTGCCTCTCTCTTTTCCATAAGGCCCACTATGGACCATCCCCCTTCGTAGGGGGTTCCGGTAACCCCCTCCGGCAATCCCGTTAAATTCGAAACTTTTCCGGTATACTTCCGGTGTCCGAATATAGTCGTCCAATATATCAATCTTTATGTCTCGGACATTCCGAGACTCCTCGTCATGTCCGTGATCTCATCCGGGACTCCGAACTACCTTCGGTACATCAATACTTATAAACTCATAATACCGATCGTCATCAAACGTTAAGCGTGCGGACCCTACGGGTTCGAGAACTATGTAGACATGACCGAGACTCATCTCCGGTCAATAACCAATAGCGGAACCTGGATGTTCATATTGGCTCCTACATATTCTACGAAGATCTTTTATCGGTCAGAACCGCATAACAACATACGTTGTTCCTTTTGTCAACGGTATGTTACTTGCCCGAGATTCGATCGTCGGTATCTCTATACCTAGTTCAATCTCGTTACCGGCAAGTCTCTTTACTCGTTCCGTAACACATCATCTCGTGACTAACTCATTAGTCTTTTGCTTGCAAGGCTTATTGTTATGTGTGTTACCGAGAGGGCCCAGAGATACCTCTCCGACACTCGGAGTGACAAATCCTAATCTTGATCTATGCCAACACCACGAATACTTTCGGAGACACCTGTAGAGCATCTTTATGATCAACCAGTTACGTTGTGACGTTTGATAGCACACAAGGTGTTCCTACGGTATTCGGGAGTTGCATAATCTCATAGTCATAGGAACATGTATAAGTCATGAAGAAAGCAATAGCAGAAAAAACTAAACGATCATAGTGCTATGCTAACGGATGGGTCTTGTCCATCACATCATTCTCCTAATGATGTGATCCCTTTGGTCAAATGACAACTCATGTCTATGGTTAGGAAACATAACCATCTTTGATCAATGAGCTAGTCTAGTAGAGGCATACTAGGGACATACTGTTTTGTCTATGTATCCACACATGTACTAAGTTTCCGGTTAATACAATTCTAGCATGAATAAAAGACATTTATCATGATATAAGGAAATACAAATAACATCTTTATTATTTCCTCTAGGGCATATTTCCTTCAGTCTCCCACTTGAACTAGAGTCAATAATCTAGATTACAAAGTGATGATCCTCACACCCATGGAGTCCTGGTGCTGATCATGTTTTGCCCGTGGAAGAGGCTTAGTCAACGGGTCTGCAACATTCAGATCCGTATGTATTTTGCAAATCTCTATGTCTCCCTCCTTGACTAGATCGCGGATGGAATTGAAGCGTCTTTTGATGTGCTTTGTTCTCTTGTGAAACCTGGATTCCTTCGCCAAGGCTATTGCTCCAGTGTTGTCACAAAAGATTTTGATTGGACCCGATGCACTAGGTATTACACCTAGATCGGATATGAACTCCTTCATCCAGACTCCTTCATTTGCTGCTTCTGAAGCAGCTATGTATTCCGCTTCACACGGAGATCCCGCCACGACGCTCAGCTTGGAACTGCACCAACTGACAGCTCCACCGTTCAATAAAAATACATATCCGGTTTGTGACTTAGAGTCATCCGGATCAGTGTCAAAGCTAGAATCGACGTAACCGTTTACGACGAGCTCTTTGTCACCTCCATACACGAGAAACATATCCTTTGTCCTTTTCAGATACTTTAGGATGTTCTTGACCGCTGTCCAGTGATCCACTCCTGGATTACTTTGGTACCTCCCCGCTAGACTTATAGCAAGGCACACATCAGGTCTGGTACACAGCATTGCATACATGATAGATCCTATGGCTGAGGCATAGGGAATGACTTTCATTTTATCTCTATCTTCTGCAGTGGTCGGGCATTGAGTCTTACTCAACTTCATACCTTGTAATACAGGCAAGAACCCTTTCTTTGACTGATCCATTTTGAACTTCTTCAAAATCTTATCTAGGTATGTGCTTTGTGAAAGTCCAATTAAGCGTCTTGATCTATCTCTATAGATCTTGATACCTAATATATAAGCAGCTTCACCGAGGTCTTTCATTGAAAAACTTTTATTCAAGTATCCTTTTATGCTATCCAGAAATTCTATATCATTTCCAATCAACAATATGTCATCTACATATAATATTAGAAATGCTACAGAGCTCCCACTCACTTTCTTGTAAATACAGGCTTCTCCAAAAGTCTGTATAAAACCATATGCTTTGATCACCTCATCAAAGCGTATATTCCAACTCCGAGATGCTTGCACCAGTCCATAGATGGATCGCTGGAGTTTGCATACTTTGTTAGTACCTTTTGGATCGACAAAACCTTCTGGTTGCATCATATACAACTCTTCTTTGAGATATCCATTCAGGAATGCAGTTTTGACATCCATTTGCCAGATTTCATAATCATAAAATGCGGCAATTGCTAACATGATTCGGACAGACTTAAGCATCGCTACAGGTGAGAAAGTCTCATCGTAGTCAACTCCTTGAACTTGTCGAAAACCTTTCGCAACAAGTCGAGCTTTGTAAACAGTAACATTACCGTCTGCGTCGGTCTTCCTCTTGAAGATCCATTTATTTTCGATGGCCTGCCGACCATCGGGCAAGTCAACCAAAGTCCATACTTTGTTCTCATACATGAATCCCATCTCAGATTTCATGGCTTCAAGCCATTTTGCGGAATCTGGGCTCATCATCGCTTCCTCATAGTTCGTAGGTTCATCATGGTCTAGTAACATGATTTCTAGAACTGGGTTGCCGTACCACTCTGGTGCGGAACGTACTCTGGTTGATCTACGACGTTCAGCAGAAATTTGATCCGAAGTTTCATGATCATCATCATTAACTTTCTCACTGATTGGTGTAGGAATCACTGGAACAATTATCTATGATGTACTACTTTCCAATCCGGGAGAAGGTACAATTACCTCATCAAGTTCTACTTTCCCCCCACTCATTTCTTTCGAGAGAAACTCTTTCTCTAGAAAGGATCCATTCTTAGCAACGAATATCTTGCCTTCGGATCTGTGATAGAAGGTGTACCCAACAGTCTCTTTTGGGTATCCTATGAAGACACATTTCTCCGACTTGGGTTCGAGCTTATCAGGTTAAAGCTTTTTCACATAAGCATCGCAGCCCCAAACTTTAAGAAACGACAACTTTGGTTTCTTGCCAAACCATAGTTCATAAGGTGTCGTATCAACGGATTTAGATGGTGACTTATTTAACGTGAATGCAGCTGTCTCTAAAGCATAACCCCAAAACGATAGTGGTAAATCGGTAAGAGACATCATAGATCGTACCATATCCAATAAAGTACGGTTACGACGTTCAGACACACCATTACGCTGTGGTGTTCCGGGTGGCATGAGTTGTGAAACTATTCCACATTGTTTCAAATGAAGACCAAACTCGTAACTCAAATATTCTCATCCACGATCAGATCGTAGAAACTTTATTTTCTTGTTACGATGATTCTGTACTTCACTCTAAAATTCTTTGAACTTTTCAAATGTTTCAGACTTGTGCTTCATTAAGTAGATATACTCATATCTGCTTAAATCATCAGTGAAGGTCAGAAAATAACGATACCCGCCGCGAGCTTCGACACTCATTGGCCCACATACATCAGTATGTATGATTTCCAACAAATCTGTTGCTCGCTCCATAGTTCCGGAGAACGGAGTTTTAGTCATCTTGCCCATGAGGCATGGTTCGCAAGCACCAAGTGATTCATAATCAAGTGATTCCAAAAGTCCATCATTATGGAGTTTCTTCATGCGTTTTACACCAATATGACCTAAATGGCAGTGCCACAAATAAGTTGCACTATCATTATTAACCTTGCATCTTTTGGTTTCAATATTATGAGTATGTGTATCACTACAATCGAGATCCAATAAGAATAGACCACTCTTCAAGGGTGCATGACCATAAAAGATATTATTCATAAAAATAGAATAACCATTATTCTCTGATTTGAATGAATAACCGTCTCGCAACAAACAAGATCCAGATATAATGTTGATGCTTAACGCTGGCACCAAATAACAATTATTTAGGTCTAATACTAATCCCGAAGGTAGATGTAGAGGTAGCGTGCCGACGGCGATCACATCGACTTTGGAACCATTTCCCACGCGCATCGTCACCTCGTCCTTAGCGAATCTTCGTTTAAGCTGTAGTCCCTGTTTCGAGTTACAAATATTAGCAACCGAACCAGTATCAAATACCCAGGTACTACTACGAGCATTAGTAAGGTACACATCAATAACATGTATATCACATATACCTTTGTTCACCTTGCCATCCTTCTTATCCGCCAAATACTTGGGGCAGTTCCGCTTCCAGTGTCCAGTCCCCTTGCAGTAGAAGCACTCAGTTTCTGGCTTGGCTCCATACTTGGGTTTCTTCGTGGAAGTAGCAACTGTTTTGCTATTCTTTTTGAAGTTCCCCTTCTTTCCCTTGCCCTTTTTCTTGAAACTAGTGGTCTTGTTAACCATCAACACTTGATGCTCCTTTTTGATTTCTACCTCCGCAGCTTTGAGCATAGCGAAGAGCTCGGGAATTGTCTTTTGCATCCCTTGCATATTATAGTTCATCACAAAGCCTTTATAGCTTGGTGGCAGTGATTGAAGAACTCTATCAATAACACTATCCTCATCAACTTTGCAACCAAGTTGAGTCATATGATTGTAGTACCCTGATATTCTGAGTAAGTGTTCACTAATAGAACTATTCTCCTCCATCTTGCAGCTGTAGAACTTATTGGAAATCTCATATTTCTCAATTTGGGCATTTGCTTGAAATATTAACTTCAACTCCTGGAACATCTCATATGGTCCATGATGTTCAAAACGTCGTTGAAGTCCCGGTTCTAAGCCGTAAAGCATGGCACACTGAACTATTGTGTAGTCATCAGACCGCGACTGCCAGACGTTCAAAGCGTCTACATTAGCGGGAGGGGGCTTGTCACCTAGCGGTGCTTCAAGGACATAATTCTTCGGTGCAGCAATGAGGATAATCCTCAGGTTACGGACCTAGTCCGTGTAATTGCTACCATCATCTTTCAACTTAGCTTTCTCTAGGAATGCATTAAAATTCAAAGGAACGGTAGCACGGGCCATTGAAACATAGATATGCAAAAACTATCAGGACTAAGTTCATGATAAATTAAAGTTCAATTTAATCATATTAATTTAAAGAACTCCCACTTAGATAGACATCCCTCTAGTCATCTAAATGATCACGTGATCCAAATCAACTAAACCATGTCCGATCATCACGTGAGATGGAGTAGTTTCAATGGTGAACATCTTATGTTGATCATATCTACTATATGATTCACGCTCGACCTTTCGGTCTCCAGTGTTCCGAGGCCATATCTGCATATGGTAGGCTCGTCAAGTTTAACCCGAGTATTCTGTGTGTGCAAAACTGGCTTACACCCGTTGTATTTGAACGTAGAGCTTATCACACCCGATCATCACGTGGTGTGTTGGCACGACGAACTTTCGCAACGGTGCATACTCAGGGAGAACACTTATACCTTGAATTTAGTAAGGGATCATCTTATAATGCTACCGTCGTTCTAAGCAAAATAAGAAGCATAATAAGATAAACATCACATGCAATCAAAATATGTGACATGATATGGCCATCATCATCTTGTGCTTTTGATCTCCATCTCCAAAGCACCTGCATGATCATCTTCGTCACCGGCGCGACACCTTTGATCTCCATCGTAGCATCGTTATCATCTCGCCAACTATTGCTTCTACGACTATCGCTACCGCTTAGTGATAAAGTAAATAAATTACATGGCGATTGCATTTCATACAATAAAGCGACAACAATATGGCTCCTGCCAGTTGCCGATAACATTACAAAACATGATCATCTCATACAGAACCGTATAACTCATCATGTCTTGACCATATCACATCACAACATGCCCTGCAAAAACAAGTTAGACGTCCTCTACTTTGTTGTTGCAAGTTTTACGTGGCTGCTACGGGCTTAGCAAGAACCGTTCTTACCTACGCGTACAAAACCACAACGATGTTTCGTCAAGTATGTGGTGTTTTAACCTTCCCAAGGACCGGGCGTAGCCACACTTGATTCAGCTAAAGTGAGAGAGACAGACACCCGCCAGTCACATTTAAGCAACGAGTGCTCGTAACGGTGAAACCAGTCTCACGTAAGTGTACGCGTAATGTCGGTCCGGGCCGCTTCATCTCACAATACCGCCGAAGCAAAGTATGACATGCTGGTAAGCAGTATGACTAGTATCGCCCACAACTCATTGTGTTCTACTCGTGCATATCATCTACGCATAGACCTGGCTCTGATGCCACTGTTTTTGGAACGTAGTATTTTAAAATTTTCCTACGATCACGCAAGATCTATCTACCAGATGCATAGCAACGAGAGGGAAGAGTGTGTCTACGTACCCTCGTAGACCGGAAGCGGAAGCGTCAAGTGACGCGGTTGATGTAGTCGAACTTCTTCGCGATTCAACCGATCAAGCACCGAACGTACGACACCTCCGCGTTCAGCACACGTTCAGCTTGATGACGTCCCACGAGCTCTTGATCCAGTTGAGCTTCCCGGGAGAGTTTCGTCAGCACGACGGCGTGGTGACGGATATGATGTATTCACCGGCGCAGGGCTTCGCCTAAGCACCGCGACGGTATGACCGAGGTGTGTTTCTGTGGAGGGGGGGCACCGCACACGGCTGGAACAATTCAACTTGTGTGTCTTTGGGTGCCCCCCTGCCCTCGTATATAAAGGAGCAAGGGGGGAGGCCGGCCGGCCCTTGTTTGGTGCGGCTAGGGGTGCAATCCTACTAGGAATAGGATTGCAATCCTATTCCTAGTAGGAACCACCAAAGAAGGAAGAGAGGGAATAGGAAAAGAAGAAGAGGTGGCGCCCCCCAACTCCTAGTCCAACTAGGAACCCTAGGTGGGGCGCCGGCCAGCCCTATGGGCTGCCTCTCTCTTTTCCATAAGGCCCACTATGGACCATCCCCCTTCGTAGGGGGTTCCGGTAACCCCCTCCGGCAATCCCGTTAAATCCGAAACTTTTCCGGTATACTTCCGGTGTCCGAATATAGTCGTCCAATATATCAATCTTTATGTCTCGGACATTCCGAGACTCCTCGTCATGTCCGTGATCTCATCCGGGACTCCGAACTACCTTCGGTACATCAATACTCATAAACTCATAATACCGATCATCATCAAACGTTAAGCGTGCGGACCCTACGGGTTCGAGAACTATGTAGACATGACCGAGACTCATCTCCGGTCAATAACCAATAGCGGAACCTGGATGTTCATATTGGCTCCTACATATTCTACGAAGATCTTTTATCGGTCAGAACCGCATAACAACATACGTTGTTCCTTTTGTCAACGGTATGTTACTTGCCCGAGATTCGATCGTCGGTATCTCTATACCTAGTTCAATCTCATTACCGGCAAGTCTCTTTACTCGTTCCGTAACACATCATCTCGTGACTAACTCATTAGTCTTTTGCTTGCAAGGCTTATTGTGATGTGTGTTACCGAGAGGGCCCAGAGATACCTCTCCGACACTCGGAGTGACAAATCCTAATCTTGATCTATGCCAACACCACGAATACTTTCGGAGACACCTGTAGAGCATCTTTATGATCACCCAGTTACGTTGTGACGTTTGATAGTACACAAGGTGTTCCTACGGTATTCGGGAGTTTCATAATCTCATAGTCATAGGAACATGTATAAGTCATGAAGAAAGCAATAGCAGAAAAAACTAAACGATCATAGTGCTATGCTAACGGATGGGTCTTGTCCATCACATCATTCTCCTAATGATGTGATCCCGTTGATCAAATGACAACTCATGTCTATGGTTAGGAAACATAACCATCTTTGATCAATGAGCTAGTCTAGTAGAGGCATACTAGGGACATACTGTTTTGTCTATGTATCCACACATGTACTAAGTTTCCGGTTAATACAATTCTAGCATGAATAAAAGACATTTATCATGATATAAGGAAATACAAATAACATCTTTATTATTGCCTCTAGGGCATATTTCCTTCAGCAGGGATGTAAGTTGCCCCGCTAGAGGGCAGCCGCTGGTGCCACTCGGTGGTGGTCGCGCATGCTAGGCTGCAAGGTGACGTCCCTTTAACCTCTTCGGTTTTGGGTGGTTTTTCCACTTCGCCCACTGGTCGTGCTCTTTATTTATTATTACTTAGGCATCATTTTCGCTGCGATATTGCTATGTTTTTATTTGTGCCAAGAACATGAACTCACATATTTGTTGTTATCAATGTTCTATGGTGGCATGTAATGTTGTTGCTTTAAGAAACTTCATGGTTGTATGTAGTGTCCTTTAGTATGTAATTGTTAATCATTTGCTGCTTTTTGCACGCCAGTTGCACGACTTGAGTTCATCGATTTGTGTATGTATTGTGTGTGCTGTTTGTGTATGCTAATGTACATAGGAATATCACCTAGCGCTCGCGGCGTCCCCTTCTACATAAGGAACAAAACCGCCTGGCCCGGTCTATGTCTGTGCTCACAGGATTATAGAGGTAACGGCCCCCTTGCAATGACTTCACAAGCGTGAACATTGGCAAGACGCACGCAAAGCCGAATCTCTCTATCTATTCTAACATGGTATCAAGCTAACCGGTTTAAACCCTAGCCGCTGCACGCCACTTTCGCCCTACACGTCGCCCCCGGTTCGTTTGGCCTTAATGACCGCCGCCGGGGTCCACGCCACCTGTACCTAGGGTTCGTCCGCCTGTCGTGTTGACCGGTTGCCCCAGAGAGTCTTTCTCCGGATCCGTTGATCCGGGTTTTCTCTCTCGCGCCGGTCGCTTTGATCGAAGTTTACATTTTGGTTTTCTGATCAATTATAGGTTTGCGTCGCCCGCCTGAAAGCACAAGTTCTCCCTGGATGATTTTGGTAATTAATGTCAACATATGTCTTGTTGGACTAATGTTTTCATCTAGTATATTTCAGATAGGTTCAACAAATGGAGTGTCATGGACTAAAGGATGTGGAACCCCTTCAAGATGATAAGGACAAAGTATTGGCTCAAGCTCAAAGCTCAGGTCTCTACATTTTCTATTTCAATGATCCAAGATCACATTGAGTCCATAGGAAAGCCAATACTCTTAAAAGGAGATGTGGTGTTGCTTAATCGCTTGCTTGCTCAAAGTGCTTAGTGATATGCTCCAAACCCTCAACCACTTTCTCACATCCACATATGTCCTAAACCAACAGTCAAACTAGGCTCCACCGAAACTGTCTATCCGGCACCACCAAGTTCAATTGACATAACCACTGCTACAAACCCTAAACAATTTGGTCTCACCGATAGGGATCTCGATCTCACGGAGATGGGAATGTAAACTTGTTGTTTCCGATTTGTAACATTTCGGTCCAACCGAGATGTGAGAATCGGTCTCACCGAGTTAGCATTGCAATCTCTCTATTGCCTCTTCGTAACATTTTCGGTCTCACCGAAATGAGCGAATCGGTCCCACCGAGTTTGCCTGACCAACACTCTGTGTGCTTGTTACCAAAACCGGTCCTACGGAGTTTGTGTAATCGGTCTGACTGAGATTGCGTTAAGCCCTAATCCTAATGAAATCGGTCATACCGAGTTGATCATATCGGTCCCACCGAAATGCCTAACAGTCACATTATTAACTAAATTGGTGTGACCGAGTTCTCTGATTCGGTCCCACCGAGTTTTGTAAATTGTGTGTAACGGTTAGATTTTGTGTGGAGTCTATATATACTCCTCCACCCACTCTTCATTTGTGAAGCAAGCCATGAGAACATATTTACTCTTCCAACATACATTTTCTGAGAGAGAACCACCTACACAAGTGTTGAGATCAAGATATTCCATTCCAACCACATAAATCTTGTTCTCTAGCCTTCCCCAAGTTGCTTTCCACTCAATCTCTTCTTCCACCATATACAAATCTGTGAGAAGCTGTTTGAGTGTTGGGGAGACTATCATTTGAAGCATTTGAGCAAGGAGTTCATCATCAACACACCGTCTATTACCTTTTGGATAGTGGAATCTCCTACATTGGTTAGGTCTCACTTGGGAGCCTCCGTCAAGATTCTGGAGTTGAACCAAGGATTTGGTACGGGCAAGGAGATCGCCTACTTCGTGAAGATCTACCCTAGTGAGGCAAGTTCTTCGTGGGCGATGGCCATGGTGCGATAGACAAGGTTGCTTCTTCATGGACCCTTTGTGGGTGGAGCCCTCCGTGGACTCGCGCATCCGTTACCCTTCGTGGGTTGAAGTCTCCATCAATGTGGATGTAAGATATCACCACCTATCGGAACCACGATAAAAACATCCGTGTCTCCAATTGCGTTTGCACACTTCGAACTCCTCACTTTACCTTCATATGCAATTGCTTTACATTCCGCTGCTATACTCTTAGAAGTGCATGTGTAGGTTGATCACTTGACTTGTGTTAAGTTGCTAAAATCTACCAAGAATTAAAATTGGGAAAAGGCTAGATTTTTATTTTGTCAAGTAGTCTAATCACCCCCCTCTAGATATACTCTTCTCTATCCTTTCACCGTCGCCACCGTCGACCCACACGCCTCTACTCCATCACCGGCGTTGACTCTACACCAGCCACTTCTTCATCCACCGCGCGGTCGGGCTGGACGCGCCGCCCAAGGGACGCCTTCATGTGTCATTGCAGGCCACAAGTCCAAGTGGTCTCCATTGCCAGTCAGTCTTCATCTTAATCGCCCGGGACATCACCGAAAACATCGCCATCGACTCTAATCAGCAAGCTGTCCCCATCATGGCACGTTCAACGCCGCCATCGGTCTCACCAATCGATCATGCACCTTCCTTCGCCAAGCACGTCCCAGAGCATGTGCCTACCGTCGATCGAGCCACATGTTTCCTTCGCATCGTCCCTTTGGACCGCTGGGCCGCCGACCTGTTGTCTTATCGCTGGCTGCTCTGACCCGCGTGGCGCTCCCGCAGATGCCCCATCGTGTCGTCGCGCTGCGCCACGCGATCCACGCCGCCGCCCTGAGGTCCTCCCAACGGCTACCCATGTAGTCGCCGCATTTGCGTTGCCCCTTAGGGCTGTCGCGCCGTGGCATACAATCTGTTTCACCTCCCGTCGGGCCGTCGCCACCGGCCAGTGGTTCTTCATGTGGCTGGTGCGACTCACGAGCCGCCTCTACACCTCTCCTTCGGGTTGTATAGTCGCGGCCCGTGGTCCCCGCTGCTGCCTCTGGCCGTCACCATGGCTGCACCAACCCGCGCTCCACCACCCCTTCGGACCTTAGTGCCGCGGCCCATGGTCTATGCCGCCGCCCCGAGGTCTTTCCACCGTCGCCCCGACCCGCCTGCTACAGCTATGTCCCCCCTTTGGGCCATAGCGCCACGGCCCGCGGTCCACTACACTGACCCCACACGCCGAGTTCCCTGGGTATGCGTCACGGCGCCTCCCTCGGCGTGGGAACGCCATCGTCCATGCCGGTCTTTGTGATGCTATTGGGTTCTTCCTCACCTACTTCGAGCATCACCGCCGCGCTCCAAACTTAGCCGCCGTCGCTGTTTTCCCGGTAGGCACTCGTAATAAGGGGTCATTGGTAAAACAAACGGTTACTGGTCATGCATGATCCATTCATCGCCAGCGCTCATCTTCAAAGATTTACGTGTTTTTTTTGTGGATTTCTAAGATTTACATGTTGCATATAACACAAATTGTTTTCGCCAGTGGGCCACCAAGTGGAAACAGAAGAATATGATCTCTCCGCTACATTTATCGGACAAGACTATGACTGAGGACCAAAGTGTTAAGGGTAACTCGACAGCCGAGTTCATCAAGGGTCCTTACACCCCAGAGGGTGTAAGAGGTTTGCAATATAGTATTGATACTGCCCCGCTAAAGGTCACATCGACAATGAGAGAACAACTTCTAACCCCACCGATTTCGAATTGAAGAACACTAGTATTTTTGGATGTTCCCCATGAATGGCACCGAGTCCAGAGAAGTTTCACTCACATTTCTTCCACCGGCATTGCGACGTCTGTGGGACCGAGGTTACCGCGGTTATCATCGGTATCTTGTAGGGTGTGGAGAGTGTTGAATCCGTATGTTACCGTATTTGGAGGAGTAAAAATGTGGTCTCGAAATGTTAAACCGGATCTAGGAAATCCCTTAATGTCTTTAACCCCTCAAATTATGTACTCCTCATGCCCAAGGCCGGTCCTATCCTTCTGGCGGCCCCTGGGCAAACTCGGAAATGGGGCCCATCTAATTTGGTGGACTTAAAAAAATTGCTTGCTTCGAACCATTTGATTAAAACATGGATTGATCATGGAAATTCGGTACAAAATCTTTCATGTGCAACTTAAGGACTAATAATACCATGAAATGTCATAGACAGTACAACACATAGTGGTTCTTCTATACACAGGATTGCTACACCCACCCCCTTATCTAGCCAATCCATGTTGTCCTGCTTTCCTTAAGATCCGTTCCAAGAACAACAGGTGTGTCAGAGATTAAATTGTGATTAACAGAGGTAACATTGTATTGCTTGTCCTATTTGTTCTGTCTGGACTCTACCCAACTGCTGAAGTAGACCCGAGAGTCAAAAAGGTGGGTAGCACACATGCAACTGAAAAGAAAACGGTGGACTTATTACCGAGAGATAACTTGCCAGTTAGATATTTCAGAGATAACACCTTGCTTTGAGAAATTCAAGAAAAGGAGTCCCTCAGAGACGTGAGAGAGTCTTATTTAAAGAAGTGAGAGAGAGAGAGAGAGAGAGTCCATCAGAGACATGCATACTCTAAGTTTTCTAGTTTTCTAGGCAAGTGAGAGAGACGTGAGAGTGTTTTTAAGAGAAGTGTGAGAGCGAACTTGTGTGTCAGGGACAGCTTGTTATTTTTGTAGGTCCAAGAGTGCAGCTGCAGAAAATGTGTGACCGAGAAAACACGTGAAAAAGAGAGCTTGTGAGACAGAGAGCATGCATGTGATAGAACCAGGTGAGAGATGTGCAGGCAGTCCTCCAGTGTTCTGCGAAACTAAGCCCGGTAATCCAATGGTTGGATATGTGCATGTAGTAGGGCTGCAGCGATCCCTTTGGATGCCCTATTCATGACTGATTTGTTTTATGTACTCCCTCTGTTCACTTTTGTAAGTCCGTTAGGACAGCTGAAATTGCACTATATTAGGTGTTGTCTTAAATGTCTAAAAGGTCTTATAAAAATGAACGGAGGGAATATATCTTTTCAAGCTTGTGTGGGTCTACTATGCGGGATACCTTTTTTGCAATGTGCCACATTATTTTGGTAACGACCAACGACTACAAAGAAGGTGGTCGCTAAGTTCAACATCGAGCTAGGAGATGACGACTCCACCGACGAGCGGTTCCTTGACGCCTACGCTAAGACGTCGGAGGAGGACATCACCGAGGCAGAGTCCGAGTCGGAGAATGACTATTAGTAGTAGGTCGTAGGAGAAGACTATGTGAACTATCTATTTAGTTATGTGAACTATCTATCTATCTACCTATCTATGTGAACTATCTATCAATCTATGTGGACTATCTATGAGAACGTCGAGCCTGGGCCGTTTTGCGCCGGAAATGGGCTGAAAGCGCTGAGAATGAGCTGAAAGCGCCGATAATGGGCCGATATAGGCGCCTGGGGCGACCTGGTAACGAGTAACAACCGATAAATACAAAGAACTATTTTAGTAAGTAATAGATTTTGAAAATTTTCACGGAAATTCTATGGTAGTAATGACATTCTTAATCTTTCCCCAAAGATATCCACGTACATTGGATCCAGATCGTGTTTACCTAATTGTGAAAACACAAGGATATCTCCTAGCAAATCTCTTTTTGGCAGCAAGTAATTAAAAATTAATACGTGCTAGCTATACATTGCTGGTGACGACATGTTGCGTTTACTGTAGAAAGCAACACGCCCCCCCCCCCCCACCCCCCAAAAGTCTCCCCCTCTTTATATTCCTGGTCAGAAAACAATTTTGAAATATGTGTTTGCTCTTCGTCTCCACAATTCAGACTCCCACCATCCTACCCATATCAGCAGGAAACACAAATCATCCCATTCTACACAAATCACCCCCACGCTCTGTGTTTGCTCTTCGGCTCCCTGCAAGCATCCCCCCTTCTACACTCCAGAAACCAGGTTTGCTTTCATCTTCCTTCCTTGAATATATTCTCCTCATCCAATTTCTGCTTCCTCATCTTACTAAACTGTTTGGTAACATGGGCAAGATCGAAAAGGAGGTATGGGGAGAACATCACCGATTCCTGCTAACAAAACCACAGAGAAAAAAATGGAGCTACCTTATGAAAAAGCAGCAGATTCAGTTGATAGTGAAAGAACTATCAGCGACGATTATATGGGGATCGGATATTGTGGTAGCCAAGCCCAGGATGACGACCTGGAAGGAGATTCTGCTACGGTATTACCTGCTGTCAGACGGAAGGAAGCGAGATATGACCGTCATGGTTATACCGATGGCCTTGAGACGGATTCTGCCCCCTATGCTGGGAGGGCTGTTCTAAGCTATTTTTTTTTACCAGTGGCACAACCAGGAGACTGCGTAGGTATACCTCTCCCTTGGTGGCTGAAGGTTATAGATTCAGGAGCAGGGATGTGGACAGCTGTTAAACAATTTCGAAAAGATGGGAAGCAGTATGACAAGGTTAGTATACTCATGTTCTGCTGCGCTATTTCCACTGATAATTTTTGTTGTGTGCTCATAAGCTCATAGGATATGGAGTGTTTACGCAATGACCATTCAGACCAAATAATAAATTAATTAGATTCACAACCATGTGTTTTGATTCAGTTATCTCATAGATTTTTGATCTTCTGCGTCAGAATAATATTCTGAATTTGTTTCTGCACTAGTTTGTATTTCGTTTTGCACAACCATGCATATATGTGAAACAAAACATAGGCCTCATCGATATCATGTTATTATAAAATTCTCTTTTGTACTGACTGGATAAACTAATTTACATTTATTTGACTTATCATCTGGTGTTTTACAATCCGATGCCGTAATTTAGAAAACATATTATCAAAATTATGTATTAACTACATGTAATTCTTTCACGTTTAACTAAACAATTGAATTCGTCATAGCATTAAACCCAGAATTCAACCAGTGTGAGTTTAATATGTCCACACACTTTTGGATGGTCAGTTGTCATAGTATTTAACCATAATTCATATGAACATGCAACACAGAAATATAATAAGGAACTTTTAGTATAGAATGCTCGATTGTCTGCTCTTGCCACAACATTTTTTTCCTCTTCTTTATTAACAACTGATTGTTTTATTACAATAGTAGCTTTCACCTTTTGTATTCTCTATAAAATGAAACACGTTTTATCATATAGTATATGGTAAATTAACTATATCGTTTTTGCTCATTTCAGTACTACTTTCTCAAGGAATATAGTCATAGATTCCGCTCCAGACCCGACGTTGTTGAGTTCATAGAAAAAGGAACTGTGATGGGGGTGCCGGTCAAGAAGGTGCTTAATTACTTGACTTCAAAACATATAGTAATTGTACAAACATAGATATGATTATGTATTTTTCATATATATTTACAGTGTAAATTTCATATGGTATTATTTTTTTGGACAGAGGTCGGCTGATACTTCTACGGACAATCATGGTATGCAATTTGACTGATGCATTTGAATATATATGTCTACTATTATTTTGTGTCATACTCAAACTTAGACTGCAAATATAATCCATCTCATGGATGGAAATAGGCATCTACATGATCTCAACATAAAATAATCGGTAGTCCAATTACCCAACTTAAGTTAATAATATATGAAATGACATTATTTTAGGTTCTTTCGTGACATGACAAAGAATTATTTTTATACAAATGTTACATGGGAACCCTCCACATGATTGCAGGTACATAGTTTTACAGTAATATTACTTACTTAATTTCATATAATATCCGTATATCATCCCGTCTAGACGAACAATCATGCTAGCCACAAGTTCAAGAAATACTTCTGGTCAACAAACAATAATTTTGTATAACTCATGGAGGGTGTAACATGTTAGTGGTGTTCAATACTTTGACACCCTTGAAATCTTTTGTGCTAGCAATATTTTTGCAATGATATCACATACAAATGCAAACATCAAGATACTTAATATATTAGTGTGAAAACATATTCCTGAGTCTACTTGCACATATGCATTAATTATTGGTATTTTTTGCTTCACAATTACCTTTAATTATTTGGATTTATATAAGATAAAACATTTATCTAGCTATAATTTCTGCAGATTATAGACGGGCCACCAAAAGACAAAGGATGACAGCGCCAACTTTGAGTAATACTACTTCCATACCACATAGGTTTCTCTAATTTGGTTATCACTTGTAGTGTCGTTCAATATTTTAATTTCATATGATATCTGTATATCATCCTGTCTAGACGAACAATCATGCTAGCAACAAGTTCAACAAATACTTCTGGTCAACAAATAATAATTTTGTATAACTCATGCAGGATCTAACATGTTAGTGATGTTCAATACTTTGACACCCTTGAAATCTGTTGTGCTATTAACATTTTTGCAATGATACCACATACAAATGGATACACCAAGATACTTAATATATCAGTGTGAAAACATCTTCTTGAGTCTACCTGCACATATGCATTATTCATTGGTATTTTTCGCAAAGCAATTAACTTTTATTATTTTGATTTATAGAAAGATCAAAAATTTATCTAGTTTCAATTTCTGCAGATTATAGACGGGCCACCAAAAGACAAAGGAAGACACGGCCAACATTAAGTAATACTACTTCCATACCACATAGGTTGCTCTAATTTTGAGAGGTTATCACTTGTAGTGTTGTTCAATATTTCAAACTAGCTTCACGGTCATGTATGCTAGTATTTATTTTGAGAAGAATTTCATGAAAAAATTGCAACATGTCAACAATCACTTATAGCTCATGATGATTCCTAGTTGCGTGATCACTAAACATTACACACCTTCTCAGTGTAGAGGTTGTTATCTCCATATGTATCTATTAGATGCTATTATTTGTGACCATTGGGTGAAGAATGCTTGTTGCTCATGGGTAGATTTTATACTTTTATTGATCCAAAAACATTGAGAAAAGGCCAGTATTTATTAAAATAAATCATGTATTTCATAATAAATGTTTCTGACTAGTTTGAATGGACGTGTTCTACAATTATATAATACTTCTATGTTAATACTATTTTCTCCATGGAATGTGCAGGTTCTAGTTTATCGACGGGAGGACGAACAGCCCCAACTTCTACAAAACTTCCACATGGTTTTGTGTAATTTCATGTAGAGCGCATTGTGACATTCAAGATTATTTATAGTGCCAAAAATATGTTGGGTGCAACATGATTTGAAAATTTATATGTACTATCGTAGTATATGTGATACTTGGTGGTGGTTGTTGAGGAATTTATTTCATTGGACTGTTATATTTTGCATAATTATTTAATCAATTAGTACTTATTTGATAAATGAGTATGTACCTTTAATCCTCAAAATATTATTAGTTAGTCATCCATTCGAGGAACCTGCGTTCCTATGAATTGTCCCCATTAGGGAAATTTAGACATTGGAAGACACTCGTAGAAATATTTTGGTTTGCTGATAAGATTTTGCAGTACCTAATCCTAACTATTTTAGCCACTGTGAGTAATAACAGACACTTCTTTATGCATGGGGAGGCTAGTGCACCAACTTCAGTCACAGTGTAGGAAACCCATTCCTTATCTCCCTTGTAAGATTCAAAAGAACGCCATCAAGCTATTGCAGTTATTTACTTGTTTCAATGATATATGCCCGTCCATAAATAAAGAAGCTATGGTCCTAAAAATTCGTATTACTCTAAGAGCATGTACCAAATGACCTAGTAAAAGTGAGCCCCCAAACGTCCGCGCACACGCCGTATCACATCTGCAGACAGTGCCCGATCATCCCGCATTTTTCATTCATTGCAACACACTCCTATTTTTAAATACCCATTTTCATACAAGGCCATGTATCATCCATTTGATCTGCGTACATATAAACAAAACATATAACTAGCAAATTAACCTACTCACCATCAGATATTTCAATGACTTCCTTGGCGGAGCCGGTGGCCTCATGGTCATGGGCGACCGTACGAAGTGTCGGCCCCTCCTCGTCTGCGAAGAGCTGCTTGTGCTTCATGTCAGCCTCGTGCATGAAGGAGCGGTTCGCTGCCACATCTTCGGACTGGATGGACTCGAGGCTGGCCTGTTGCTCCGCCTCCTCCTCCTCTTGGGCAAGCAACTCAACTAGTGTGTACATCATGCCAAATCCAACATGCTCTGGCATGGATTCCTCCTTCTCATCTGACGGTGGCTCCTCCTCCTTCTCCTGCCGCACCCATTCCATATTGTCCAGCACCTCCACCTTGTCTTGCTTTAGCAGATACTCGTCTGAACTTTCCTCCCGGAGGAATGCCGTCCACAATGGATGTGGTGAGGAGCTCCTCTGTGGCATGCATCTCTGTTTGGATCTCCGTCCGGCGCTCTAGGTTCAGCATATTGTAATATGTCACACCCATGCGGACCATGACAGCAATAGGACGACGATGGTGGAGCGGTGCCATGAATTTGTCCTAGCATCCTCATCTGAAACTAGAGGAGGCGCCCATTGAATAGATGGGTCTTGGCCCCGCCCGTCAGTCCGATGTGGCGTATGCGTGCTGGCGCATCCCGATATCACCATATCATCCTCGCACATGGATTGGGTATGGGAGGTGATGGTCAGCCCACATGTCTTGTTGGATGTACGCGGATCCGTTTGGTGGGAATTTGATGTACGTGCAGTTACCTCGCAGGCTGGCCAGATATTTGGGGAAGATAAGTGGGTTGCAATTGTAGATGATCTAATAGCATGGCTACATATATGCTTGCAGAAATAAAACAACATGAATCAAGTCAATTATATAAGCACATATAACTTGTTATTGCTCAAACGCCGTTACTAACTTCATAAAAGATAGTGGCATACGTGGGAATACTTAAGCACATATAGCTCGTTACAATGTAGAATGGGCCAGCTAGCTACAGTGGAGCATGTAACTATAAACAGGACACTAGTAGGAAAACCCTTATTACTCCTATAAAGGATGCCAGAGCAGCGCCTTTCTTGGCTCGTCGAGGGCAAAGAGAGGCTCTAGCCATCCATTGCCGGTTGGCTTGCAGAGGAAGCATCACTTGTCGGCTCATGGCTGTCCGATCTACCCGGACAGCTCGGACCCAAGCGACCCAACATGATAGTCCATGATTGGTAGACTGCCGGGTGCGCGCGTGGCCACCGTCATTGGGCGGGATCCATCGAGCCCCCGCCGAAGCATGAGAGCCTGGACGAGACCGCCTGTCGGAGTCCTTGCCTCGTGCCGGGCTGGTCTGGTCGCGACAGGCACGCGAGTGTGGTTTCAGTCGCAGCGCCATCTTGCATGGTGGCTTGTCGCAGCGACCTCGCAGGGGCTCTCCGCGGCATCTGATTTGCTCGGACAGCGCCAACACGTTCGTTCCGGCTAAGTGTTCCATGATGGATGGACCGTTGGACTCGCACGGGGCGACCGTCATTGGGCGGGCTTCATAGCTCCCGCGCCGAAGTGGGACGGCTTAGCCTAGACCGCCTAGCGGCGTCCTCGTGTCTTGACTGATTAGTTCAGTCGTGACAGGCGTGATTTCCGGTTACGGTTGCAATGCCGACAAGCACATGGGGCCCATTACGAGAAAGGCCACGTGAGTTGGCTGCATGTGGGCCCACTTGACCAACCCATCTGGATCGTCCGATCCGCGACGTGCGGTAGTTACCTCGCGCCAGCTTGCACTGCCTTATGCATGTGTTGCGTCTAGGCGTGTTGGTCCAGTTGATCAGGACCCGTTGGCCCAACATAGACTCGCTCGGTCCTGCTTGTGCGGCTACCTGGCGGCAAGAGGGTGGCGCATGCTGGGTGGTCCTAAACAACCATCCGGCTAGGGGCTGCATTGTTTGGACAGTCGGGCATGAGTCCCATCCGGGCAGGGTCACGGCGGCAAGATGGTGGTACATCAATACATACACTGCTGTATTGCTTTCTTGGCACTCGCAGCGCCATTCACCTTGCTGACTTGTCAATTTCACTCGGTCGTCTTGAGCTTTCTCTGGATGGAGGGCCGGTTGCTTGGCCTAACAAGCCATCTGTTTTTGTGGGCAGTTTGGTCATTTCCATATTGTCGGTTGAGGTTTCTAATAAGTTATTGTTTTACATCGCAAGTTGGTTTCTCTGTATGTTGATGTCGCTTTCGCTTAGTTTTGCTCATGCTAGCAGCGGTCTTGTCTTCGTGGTGGAAATTCTTTGGCGCCACGGCCGATATTCGCGGGGCCACCAATCCATGACCAAGACCTTCACCATGGAGGCTGGTGTGGGCACCTGGCAGTGTCGTGTCGTGCCTGGGTGTGTTAGAGCATCTCCAGCCGCGCCCCCAAGACGCCCCCAGGGCACCTTTTTAGGCTCGATTTTAGGATTGGACGGCGCTTTTCGCCGAAAAACAGCCCAGCCACGCCCCCAACGCCCCCAGGACGTCAAAATAGTGCCGGCAAAACCCAGGCGAAACCCTGTGCGCTGGGGGTCTCTTGGGGACGCCGGCGGAAGTTTCAGCGAATCGCGTCTCACCACATGTCCTTTTTCTTGGCCCACTTAACCATTCTCCTCACAAACTTTTGCTTGGGGTCGTCTGCCCTCTTTATTTCACCGAATTCTCCTCACATACATTTGCTTGGGGTCGTCTGCCCTCTTTATTTCACCGAATTCCGTCGGATGACCCTCAAGATGCCAACTTTTTTGGTTCGGTGATGTTCTTGGGGGTGCCAACGGCTGGAGATGCTCTTAGTTATAGGCTTATGGAATTCCTCCACCTTCATGATGTTGGTGGCCTTCTCAAGGAAGGCAATCGTGACCTCCTGGCAGGGATGTAAGTTGCCCCGCTAGAGGGCAGCCACTGGTGCCACTCGGTGGTGGTCGCGCCTGCTAGGCTGCAAGGTGGCGTCCCATTAACCTCTTCGGTTTTGGGTGGTTTTTCCACTTCGCCCACTGGTCATGCTCTTTATTTATTATTATTTAGGCATCATTATTTGTGCCAAGAACATGAACTCACATATTTGTTGTTGTCAATGTTCTATGGTGGCATGTAATGTTGTTGCTTTAACAAACTTCATGGTTGTATGTAGTGTCCTTTAGTATGTAATTGTTAATCATTTGCTGCTTTTTGCACGCCAGTTGCACAACTTGAGTTCATCGGTTTATGTATGTATTGTGTGTGCTGTTTGTGTATGCTATTGTACAAAGGAATATCACCTAGCGCTCGCGGCGTCCCCTTCTACATAAGGAACAAAACCGCCTGGCCCGGTCTATGTCTGTGCTCACAGGATTATAGAGGTAACGCCCCCCTTGCAATGACTTCACAAGCGTGAACATTGCCAAGACGCACGCAAAGCCGAATCTCTCTATCTCTTCTAACATGGTATCAAGCTAACCGGTTTAAACCCTAGCCGCTGCACGCCACTTTCATCGTACATGTCGCCCCCGGGTCGTTTGGCCTTAATGACAGCCGCTGGGGTCCGCGCCACCTGTACCTAGGGTTCGTCCGCCTGTCGTGTTGATCGGTTGCCGCAGAGAGTCTTTCTCCCGATCCGTTGATCCGGGTTTTCTCTCTCTCGCCGGTCGCTTTGATCGAAGTTTACATTTTGGTTTTCTGATCAATTATAGGTTTGCGTCGCCCGCCTGAAAGCACAAGTTCTCCCTGGGTGATTTTGGTAATTAATGTCAACATATGTCTTGTTGGACTAATGTTTTCATCTAGTATATTTCAGATAGGTTCAACAAATGGAGTGTCATGGACTAAAGGATGTGGAACCCCTTCAAGATGATAAGGACAAAGGATTGGCTCAAGCTCAAAGCTCAGGACTCTACATTTTCTATTTCAGTGATCCATGATCACATTGAGTCCACACGAAAGCCAATACTCTTAAAAGGGGATGTGGTGTTGCTTAATCGCTTGCTTGCTCAAAGTGCTTAGTGATATGCTCCAAACCTTCAATCACTTTCTCACATCCACATATGTCCTAAACCAACAGTCAAACTCGGCCCCACCGAAACTGTCTATCCAGCGCCACCGAGTTCAATTGACATAACCACTGCTACAAACCCTAATCAATTTGGTCTCACCTATAGGGATCTCGATCTCACCGAGATGGGAATGTAAACTCGTTGTTTCCGATTTGTAACATTTCGGTCCAACCGAGATGTGAGAATCGGTCTCACTGAGTTAACATTTTCGGTCTCACCAAAATGAGCGAATCGGTCCCACCGAGTTTGCCTGACCAACCCTCTGTGTGCTTATTACCAAAACCGGTCCTACAGAGTTTGTGTAATCGGTCTGACTGAGATTGCATTAAGCCCTAATCCTAATGAAATCGGTCATACCGAGTTGATCATATCAGTCCCACCGAAATGCCTAACAGTCAAATTATTAACTAAATTGTTGTGACTGAGTTCTCTGATTCGGTCCCACTGAGTTTTGTAAATTGTGTGTAACGGTTAGATTTTGTGCGGAGTCTATATATACTCCTCCACCCACTCTTCATTTGTGAAGCAAGCCATGAGAACATATTAACACTTCCAACATACATTTTCTGAGAGAGAACCACGTACACAAGTGTTGAGATCAAGATATTCCATTCCAACCACATAAATCTTGTTCTCTAGCCTTCCCCAAGTTGCTTTCCACTCAATCTCTTATTCCACCATATACAAATCTGTGAGAAGCTGTTTGAGTGTTGGGGAGACTATCATTTGAAGCATTTGAGCAAGGAGTTCATCATCAACACACCGTCTATTACCTTTTGGATAGTGGTATCTCCTACATTGGTTAGGTCTCACTTGAGAGCCTCCGTCAAGATTGTGGAGTTGAACCAAGGATTTTGTACGGGCAAGGAGATCGCCTACTTCGTGAAGATCTGCCCTAGTGAGGCAAGTCCTTCGTGGGCGATGGCCATGGTGGGATAGACAAGGTTGCTTCTTCATGGACCCTTCGTGGGTGGAGCCCTCCGTGGGCTCGCGCAGCCGTTACCCTTCGTGGGTTGAAGTCTCTATCAATGTGGATGTAAGATAGCACCACCTATCGGAACCACGATAAAAACATCCGTGTCTCCAATTGCTTTTGCACACTTCGAACTCCTCACTTTACCTTCATATGCAATTGCTTTACATTCCGCTGCTATACTCTTAGAAGTGCATGTGTAGGTTGATCGCTTGACTTGTGTTAAGTTGCTAAAATATGCCAAGAATTAAAATTGGGAAGAGGCTAGATTTTTATTTTGTCAAGTAGTCTAATCACCCCCCCCCTCTAGATATACTCTTCTCGATCCATTCACCGTCGCCACCGTCGACCCACACGCCTCTACTCCATCACCGGCGTCGACTCTACACCAGCCACTTCTTCATCCACCGCGCGGTCGGGCTGGACGCGCCGCCCAAGGGACGCCTTCATGTGTCATTGCAGGCCACAAGTCCAAGTGGTCTCCATTGCCAGTCCATCTTCATCTTAATCACCCGGGACATCACCGAAAACATCGCCATCGACTCTAATCAGCTAGCCGTCCCCATCATGGCACGTTCAACGCCGCCATTGGTCTCACCAATCGATCATGCGCCTTCCTTCGCCAAGCACGTCCCAGAGCACGTGCCTACCGTCGATCGAGCCACATGTTGCCTTCGCATCGTCCCTTTGGACCGTTGGGCCGCCGACCCGTGGTCTTACCGCTGGCTGCTCTGACCCGCGCGCCGCTCCCGCAAACGCCCCATCGTGTCGTCGCGCTGCGCCACACGATCCACGCCACCGCCCCGGTGTCCTCCCAACGGCTACCCATGTAGTCGCTGCCTTTGTGTTGCCCCTTAGGGCTGTCGCGCCGTGGCACACAATCTGTTTCACCTCCCGTCGGGCCGTCGCCACCGGCCAGTGGTTCTCCATGTGGCTGGTGCGACTCACGAGCCGCCTCTACACCTCTCCTTCGGGTTGTATAGTCGCGGCACGCGGTCCCCGCTGCTGCCTCTGGCCGTCACCATGGCTGCACCAACCCGCGCTCCACCACCCCTTCGGACCTTAGTGCCGCGGCCCATGGTCTATGCCGCTGCCCCGAGGACTTTCCACCGTCGTCCCGACCCGCCTGCTGCCGCTATGTCCCTCCTTTGGGCCATAGTGCCACGGCCCGCGGTCCACTACACTGACCCCACACGCCGAGTTCCCTGGGTATGTTGCTAGGTGGCTTCTCACCCCTCGTTGGTTACCCCAAGTGGAAGGTTTGAGATGCAGTGTAGGAGAAGTTTTCCCTTGGTATTACCAACGATCGATTTCCCAGAGACTCCCAGTTTCAACAAGAAGGTGTCAACTGCTAACGGCGCCGGATATTAGCAATCAACGTGGACCTGCACACAGATACAAATAACTTTGCTCCCAACGAGTACAGAGAGGTTGTCAATCCCTCCGACCTTGTAGTTTACAAAGGATCAAATGCAAGTGATAATAGTGATAGGTATAATTGCAATAGTAAGTAAATAGCGGAAAAGTAAATAGCGGATGTGATCAATGATGGTGATATGGACCGGAGTCTCATGATGTTCACTAGTGATGTCTCTCTCCCCAAAGACGATAAAACAGCTATGTGAGGTAAACGAATTACAGCTGGGCAATTGACAGGACCATGTGCGCAAACCAATGCTGACTACATTGCAAGAAAGGTTGAGGTTCAAAGCATGGGCGGTACGCCAAAGTAAGTAGACCGAAATCCATCAATATCTACTACTAATCATCCACCTTGAGATACCTATCCAGAACATCTCGCTGGTATTAAGTTGTGAGCCCCACCCATAGTGTAAACTCAATGCAACAGACAACTGCATTAAAGAACTTTGCGTAAAGTAAACAATCCTTGCACCCGCAGCCACAAGCACCGTTGTTTTCCCCCTTGTGGCAACAGCACATCCCCTAGACTCATGTTTCTGTCACTCAAACTAGTCATCGAGGGGCATGAAACCACAATCAAGCATAACGTTCCCTCTTGGAGTCACTACCTACTACTTGGCCAAAGAAATAAATAACAACGGAGAACATGCAAGAATTACTTACGAACATAAATATAAAAGAGGTAGATCAAATATATTACTCAAACACAATCTGAACATAATCTCATAATCCATCGGATCCCACTAAACTCATCATAGCAACAGCATAAGGATTACATATGTGCCTCGATCATGTAGGGCAGCTCACGAGGACTAATTAGTGAAGCACAAGAACGGGAGGAGAACATCACATAGCTACTGGTCATGGGCTCATGGTCCAAGGGAGACTACTCACAACTCATCCGGGAGGCGTCCATGGTGGTGGAGAAGCTCCTGGTGGTGATCCTCCCCTCCGGCAAAGTGCTGGGAAGAGTTCTCCTGGTGCTCCCGATCTTGGAAGCGGCGGCGGCGGCGGGACAGAGATGGGATCACGAAAACAGTTCCTGTTTCGAGGGTTTCGGGAGACGCTTTAAATATATGCCAAAGGGGGGCATCGGAGAAGCCTCGGGGGGCCCAGGCGCCTGGAGCCCTGGTGCCCCCCCCGGCTTTCCTTCGGGCGCACGGTAGGTTCTGGAACGCTGATTTTTTATATAATTTTTCTGGATTTTTCCTGGCAGTTCTCGTAACGTGAAAACCTGAAATACAAAAACAGCCGAAAACAGAAACTGGCACTGGGGTGCACTGAGTTAATAGGTTAGTCCAAATATGATCAAAAGTGTATGGAAGTGTATAAATATCATAGCAATATCACCCAAAAGAGGCATGGAGCAAGCAGAAATTATAGATACGTTTTGGACGTATCAACATCCCCAAGCTTAATTCCTGCTCGTCCTCGAGTAGGTAAATGATAACAAGAATAATTTTTGTGGTGACATGCTATTAACCATATAGGACTTTTTCATAGTCATATGACAAAAGCTTACTGAGACAATGAATCTATAGTAATTAAGTTGCCTCATGAGAAAATCAAAAAGAACTGAAAGTTTTACAATATGATACTGAAACATCAAAAAGATTTGCAATGAATATGATGTGCAAATATGATCAAGTGATATCTAGCTTGCCCCCTTTAGTGAAGCAAAACATAAATGCAGGGGCACCTTCAAGGTTTAAGTGATGACTAGATACAATGATTTCAAAATAAACGATATCACAATCATGCAAAAGACAATGCTACTTTGGGACAATGCACATTACACTCAGAATGACAATCATGCTCTCAGTAGTTGGTGCTTTTAAAAGAAGGTGGAGACTCAACATAAAAGTAAAAGAATGGCCCTTCACAGAGGGAAGCAGGGATTACTCATGTGCTAGAGCTTTTTATTTTGAAAACATAGAAACAATTTTGTCAACGGTAGTAGTACTTCATATGTGCTATGCATAAGACATCCTATAAGTTGCAAGCCTCATGTATCGAATACCAATAGTCCTCGCACCTTTTCCTAATTAGCTCGGATTTCCATGGATTGTCATTGCATTACATATGTTTCAACCAAGTGTCACAAAGGGGTACCTCTATGTCACCTGTACAAAGGTCCAAGGAGATAGATCGCATTTGATTTCTCGTTTTTGATAGATCTCAACTTGAGGACATCCATACCGGGACAACATAGAAAATAGATAATGGACTCCTCTTTAATGCTTAAGCATATTCTCATAAGAGATTGAGGATTAATGTCCAAGCTAAAACTTCCACCATGATACATGGCTTTGGTTGGCGGCCCAATGTTCTTCTCTAACAATATGCATACTCAAACCATTTAACTCATGGCAAATCACCCTTACTTTAGACAAGACGAGCATGCATAGCAACTCACATGATATTCAACAAAAGTGTAACAGTTGATGGCATCCCCAGAAACATGGTTACCGCTCAGCAAGCAACTTATAAGAAAATAAGATACATAAGCAACATATTCTTTACCACAATAGTTTTTAAGCTACTTTCCCATGAGCTATATATTGCAACTGAAGGTTTTAAAGGTAGCACATGTAACTTTACTTGGAGTGGCGGTGAAATACCACATATAGGTAGGTATGGTGGACTCATATGGCATAACTGGTTTAAAAGGATGTGGATGCACAAGCAGTCAGTCCGCTTAGTACAAGTGGAGGTTAGCAAAAGACTGGGAGCGACCAACTAAGAGAGTAATGACGGTCATAATCATGCAGAGCGACAAAGCAACATTGAATCAGGCATGGAAGTTATATCGCTACTCAGAAATAAAAGATCATCAAGGCTTGACAGACTTTCTTTACAGTCTTAAATATGCGTGAGCATACGCCAAGTCAATCAAAATAAATTCTTGAGGGAAGATATTACTAAACCATACCACATCGTTGGCAAACAAATCATGTTGGTACTCCAATAACACATTGGGAATCCCCCAGCTATTTGAGACTAACCATAACACTAGTAGATAAAGGGTCTTTAGCCCCGGTTCATTTGGGCCTTTTAGCCCCGGTTCTGGAACCGGGACAAGAGGGTCGGTACTAATGCTCTGACCCTTTAGTCCCGGTTCAATCCAGAACCGGGGAAAAAGGGTGTCCACGTGGCCTGTGCACCGAGTCCAGGCAGGAGGGGCTTTAGTCCCGGTTGGTGGTACCAACCGGGACCAAAAGGCATCCACGCGTCAGCATTTCGGTGGCTGTGGTTTTAGTTTTTTTTTTGAAAGGGGAGGGGGGGTTTTAGGTTTTGGGGGTTAATTTAGGTGTTTCATATATTGTGTTAGCTAGCTAATTAATAGAGAGAAGTGATCTCTCTTATGTCCGTGCTTGGTCGACGCTACATACTACACATACGTATATAGAGAGGACTAGAGTCACGCTAGCTAGCTAGCTAGCTGCTAGCTACTAAGCAAACGAAGGAACAGAAGATCTCGTATAATCAACATATATATATATGCATACAGAGAGAAGTAATATCGACCACCTCTCCTTCTCCGAGTGATTGGTCGAACAACAAGTTCTCGTATATCTATCCGACACTACCGGGCACATATATACAATAATTATCTCTTACAAAAATAATCTCCTAACACATGGATGCATGGTCCACATAGTATTCTCCGTCTTCAGCGATCACGTGTTCAAGGAAGAATGCCGCCAATTCCTCTTGAATTGCTCGCAAACGATCTGGTGTTAGGAGTTCATTCCGCATCCGAAACATCTAATTTGAAGTAGGGGGTCAATACATGAAATGATGCTATAAATTTGTGAATATTATTGGTTGCTTACGCACTTCAAATTGTTCATCAGTGTAGCCCCGCTCACAGGTCGTGTGGCGGATGGACTCGCAAATGTAGTATCCACAATAATCATTCCCGGGTTCCTGCCACAACCACTTTACAAGAAATAGAGGTCAATCAAACTGATAAGCAAGAATGCCAAATTGGTATTGATGAAACTAGCGCTTGAATCAAGATATAGGAGATGCGCGCGCGGAACATGCTACTATATAGTACTTACTTTCGGGTATCTAAATTGCAGCTTCTTCGGCAGTCCCGGAGCTTTTTTGGTGAATTTTTTCCAAGCCCTGCCAGACAAAGAAAACAATTAGTTGATATCAGAAATGAAGTTGCTGATATATATGCATGGTGGATAATATTGATCGATTTAACTTACCTGGCTAGCATTTGAGTCATGTCCGCATACTCCTCGGGATCTTTACGTTTAGAGTCGAAGACAGTTACTACTCCCTTCTCAAGCTTAATCTCTAAGAGAATATAGTGGAAGCTGCGCACGAATGCATGAGATCATCAATTACATCACTAGCTATAACCTTGACTGATATATAAGGGAAACCAAATATGCACAAGACATTATTAACACTCACTTGAAGTTGTAAGGAAAGAGTATTATATCTTTGTTTTCATTTACCACCAACGATCGTAGCAAGTTGGTCTCGGTATCGTCGGGACGCAATTTAACCTAGGTTGCATCTATGAGGTATGTGTTAATAAACCAAATATCACCTACTTGTCTTTTCTTCAATTCGACGATCTTCAATCTGCATAATATAGTGAGGATAATTATAAATACATGCAATTAATGAAGATCAGCTATATAGAGAGACTTAATGACAGAAGTAGTACTACTTACAGACAGTAGCAGGTGACCGTTGCTTTATCGAGGGCCAATTGATTAAAAAACTGATAGAACTCCTCAAATGGAACAGGCAACAGGTCAATTCCAATGAGGTCATGCTCCGGTTTAACTCTCAAATACAAGTTATTCCTCCCCCCAGACTCACTGCAGATTTTCATGTACCAATCATGCAATCTTCGCATATTCGTTGATAGAGATCTTTCATTTTTGACGAGAGGCTTTTTGTACTCGTATCTTTTTATCTGCACTTCCAAGAAATCATAGTGTACATCGTCGGACGCGTAATCTGCAAGATTGGTATAACCGGGCACCATCCTCGGATCATTAGCGACCATGTCGCTAGACACCTTGAGCGGGGGGCACGATTGGTTCGCTTGTTCGCCGAGCTGGGCAATTTGTTTCCCAGCTCGTCCTTCTGCTAACCTCTGATCACTTTTTGTACTTCCGGACCG
The DNA here is from genome assembly GCA_902687465.1 of Secale cereale. Lineage (NCBI taxonomy): Eukaryota > Viridiplantae > Streptophyta > Magnoliopsida > Poales > Poaceae > Secale > Secale cereale. The sequence continues at coordinate 751,213,938 of LR738712.1, read as the reverse complement.
CTTGGCATCTTGAAATGTCTTTTGAATAATGCGGTCATAGTTGCCCTTCGGCTTACTTTTCGCTGGTTGCTTCAGGGCAGCAAGAGTGCGCTTTGCTTTCACCGCATCTATCTTCTCCTCCGGAGGTGGATGTCTCTGTGCTTTCAACCCTTCAAAAAAGTCCTTCACTTCGCCTTCAGTGATCTTCGTGTTTTCCTCGTCGGACCTCTCGTACGGTAACTTCTCTAGAGGCGTGAGAGAAGGACCAAATCTGCATCGCCTCCCGCCTCTGGCTGTACTGGTAGACGTCGCCGGACCAGACGAAGCGGCTGTCTTTTTTACTTCCTTAGGCGCCGGAGCAGGAGCAGCCGGAGCGGCGGCAGGTCTCTTCCGCCCTTGCTGATTAGGCGGATAAGGAGGAGCAGGCTGTCTGCTCGGGCGCGCCGGCGGCGAAGGAGGCGGAGTGCCGCCACGCGCTGGCGGCGAAGGAGGCGGAGTTCCGCCACGCGCCGGAGAAGGAGCCGGAGTACCCTGATGGTCACTCGCCGGAGAAGGAGCCGAAGTGTCCTGATGGTCACTCGCCGGAGGAGGAGGTGGTGGAGGAGGCGGAGTGCCCTGACTCATCGTCGGAGGAGGAGGAGGCGGAAGCGTCCGGTTGAGAATGTTGATTAGGTCCTTCCGCCATAGGCATGGAGTCTTCAGTGAAGAACCCAGCCGAGTCTCCCCTTCACCGGTAGGGTGGTCAAGCTGGAGCTCCTCAAATCCCTCCGTTATTTCGTCGACCATCACCCTAGCATATCCTTCTGGAATCGGCCGGCAGTGAAAAGTGTCGTCGGGTCCAGAAGGATAAACAGAGCCAGCAGCCGCCTTGACCGTCAGATTCATCCACTTTGCCATAAGGTGGCAATTTTGTGCCTGTGTGATAGCATCCACAGGATTGCTGGCAGTAGCCGTCAAGGCAGGCTCTGGCAGGTCGGTGGAAGCCACGCTGCTTCTCCGCTGAGATGGCGGGGTAGCTTCGGGGGAAGCTTCGGCAATTCTTTTCTCCCGATTTGCTTCCCGTTCCTCTATCGCTTGTATTCTGGCCCGCAGCGCCTGGATTTCGGTCATCTCCATTTTCTTCCTCCTGTCGTGGCATTTGTAGCCTCCTGCGTCCGGAAACCCAGCACGCCACGGAAGGGAGCCTGGCGTGCCTCGTGTCCGTCCAGGGTGCTCAGGATTCCCGAGGGCCATTGTCAGCTCGTCGTTCTCTCTGTCGGGGATGAACGTCCCTTCATGCGCTGCTTTGATATACTGCCGCATCTTCCTGAGTGGTGTTTCCAATTGCTTGTCCGTCCAAATGCACCACCCTGTTACAGGGTCCAAGGTTCCGCCAGCCCCGAAGAACCAAGTCCGGCAACGTTCTGGCCAGTGCATTGTCTCTGGTTCGATCCCTTTCTGAAGCAGATCATTCTTAGCCTTGGCCCACTTAGGCCGGGCTACGAGGTAGCCGCCCGACCCCGTGCGATGGTGATGCTTCTTCTTCGCAGCATTTATCCGGTTTGTCTCCGACATCTTCTGACTCTTTTCCGACTTCTTATGGGCCACAAATGCGGGCCAGTCATCTTTGATCTTCTCATATATGCCCACGAATTCTGGAGTCGTTTTATCTCTGACAAATGTATTCAGTTTTTTCTTCCATTACCTGAATTGGTCTGCCATCTTCGAAAGTGCAGCAGACTTGATTAACTCCTCTTTAACTGGGTTCGCCGGATCAACCTCTCGCGGTAGGACGAAATTTGACTTCAGCTCAGTCCAAAGATCTTCTTTCTGCATATTAGTGACATAAGTCACCTGAGCGTCGTTTGCAGCCGGCTTTAACCATTGATGGATGTTGATCGGGATCTTGTCCCTAACCAGAACCCCGCACTGAATAACAAATGCGTTCTTTGTGCGGATGGGTGCAATCGGCTCGCCGGAGCGCGAGATTTCTGAGATCTCAAACTTTTCATCCGGCCTCAACTTTTTCTTCGCTCCTCGTCTCTTTACCGAAGATTTGCTCGATCCGGAGGGCTAGAAAAAGGAACAAAGACGAGAGTTAATGAATGAATCAATTAACTAGTCAGCACATGCTTAACTAACATATATACCTCCTGGCCGGACTCAGTTCGGTCACCGGAGCCAGCATCACGGTCTCCTTCTTGCACCGGCATTGGGTCACCGGAGCCGTCCTCACGGTCTACTTCTTCCATGTGCATTGGGTCACCGGTTTCATCAATATCATAGCCTAGATCTTCCAGCTGTAGATCTTGTTCGACCTGCTCATCGGTGTCGTTGAGAAACGACAGGACGGCATTTTGTCCGTGTGCGATTATGTCCATCAACATCGCTTCTTGTGCTAGGTCTCGGGTGTTGTCGTCCATTGTTTCTACAAATATTTACAATGTGCCAATTATTATTCAAACATGACAGATGGATATATTAATGGCAAACGTAGAACTAGCTTCAACCCTCGACTGCTCGGCGATCCACAAACCCTAGACCCCCTCATGTCACATTTTGTCTAGCTAGTGTCAAATGATTCAACAAAACCAATACTTCATCATTAGGCGAAAGTAACAGTAGCATGATGGTACGAAGCTCTCCAAAGTTGTTTTGGAACGGAGTCCCAGATAAGATAATTCGTAACAAAAGATGGATTATCCTATCAGGAACTCCGTTCCAAAATAACTTTGCATAACTTCGTACAAACATGCCCCGGTTACTTCTGGCAAATGATGAAGTCATGGAATTCTTCAATACTTTGACACTAGCTAAGCAACCTCTCTCGACCCCTCGACCCCCGACTTCTCGGCGATCCACAACCCTAGTCCCCCTCATGTCACCTTTTGTCTAGTGTCAAATGATTCAACAAAACCAATACTTCATCATTAGG
>LR738712.1:751163072-751182357 GCA_902687465.1 Secale cereale | reverse complement strand
CGAAAACTCATATGATACAAAGACATTGCATTTTTTTGAACTCCAAAGTTTTTGTGTGTTCAAAATGCACCATTCAAATCCACATCATCAATTATTAGCCCTTCCTGAATTCATTTGGTATTTTTCATTCATTTACTGATTTTTTTGAGAGACCTAAATGACCTTGAAATTGAAAAGCACTACAAATTGAAGTCTGAAAAGTTTGAAACTTGGCGTGGTATCATCATTTCACCCACATGGCATGTGCAAAAAAGTAGAGAGGGTCACGGCAAAAACTGGATGCACTTCGTGTACAAAATGGACAATCTTTTTCGAGGTATCAGGGTTTAGGTCGAAAACACATATGTTACAAAGGCATTGCATTTTTTTGAACTCCAGAGTTTTTGTGTGTTCAAAATCCACCATTCAAATCCACATCATCAATTATTACCCCTTTCTGAATTAATTTGGTATTTTTCATTCATTTACCGATTTTTTGGAGAGAGCTAAATGACCATGAAATTGAAAAGCACTACAAATTGAAGTCTGAAAAGGTTGAAACTTGGCGTGGTATCATGATACGTCCAAAACGTATCTATAATTTCTGCTTGCTCCATGCCTCTTTTGTGTGATATTGCTATGATATTTATACACTTCCATACACTTTTAATCATATTTGCACTAACCTATTAACTCAGTGCACCCCAGTGCCAGTTTCTGTTTTCTGTTGTTTTTGTATTTCAGGTTTTTCCATTACGTAAACTGCCAGAAAAATCCCGGAAAAATTATATAAAAAATCAGCGTTCCGGAAGCTTCCTTGCAGCCAAAGTAGGGCCAGAGGGGGGCCACCAGGTCTCCAGGCGCCCTGGTGGCGCGCCCCCCTCCTGGCCGCGTCGGGGGGGCGCCTGGGCCCCCCAGGTCTCCGCTGATGCCCCCCTTTGGCATATATTTACACCGCGTCCCGAAACCCTCGAGGATGGAATCCTTTTTCGCGATCTCATCTATGTTCCACCGCCACCGCGCTTCCAAGATCAGGAGCACCAGGAGAACTCTTCCCGGCACCCTGCCGGAGGGGAGGATCACCACTGGGAGCCTCTCCACCACCATGGACGCCTCCCGGATGAGTTGTGAGTAGTCTCCCTTGGACCATGGGTCCAGACCAATAGCTATGTGATGTTCTCCTCCCCTCTTTGTTCTTCACTAATTAGACCTCGTGAGTTGCCCTACATGATCGAGGCACATATGTAATCCTTATGTTGTTGCTATGATGAGTTTGCTGGGATCCGATGGATTGTGAGATTATGTTCAGATTGTGTGTGAGTAATATATTTGATTTACCTCTTTTATATTTATGTTCTTGAGTAATTCTTGCATGTTCTCCGTTGCTGTTTATTGCTTTGGCCAAGTAGTAGGTAGTAACTCCAAGAGGGAACGTTATGCTTGATTGTGGGTTCATGCCCCTCGATGACTAGTTTGAGTGACAGAAACATGAGTCTAGGGGATGTGCTGTTGCCACAAGGGGGAAAACAACGGTGCTTGTACTCGCGGGTGCAAGGATTGTTTACTTTACGCAAAGTTCTTTTAATGCAGTTGTCTGTTGCTTTGAGTTTACACTATGGGTGGGACTCGCAACTTAATACCAGTGAGATGTTCTGGATAGATATCTCAAGGTGGATGATTAGTAGTAGATGCAGATGGATTTCGGTCTACTTACCTTGGCGTACCGCCCATGCTTTTGAGCCTCAACCTTTGTTGCAGCATAGTTAGCATTGGTTTGCACACATAATTCTGTCAATTGCCTAGCTGTAATTCGTTTACCTCACATAGCTGTTTTATCGTCTTTTGGGAGAGAGACATCACTAGTGAACATCATGGGACCCCGGTCCATATTACCATCATTGATCACATCCGCTATTTACTTTCTGCTTTTACTTACTAGTTGCAATTATACCTATCACTATTATCTCTTGCGTTTGATCCTTTGTAAACGACAAGGCCGGAGGGATTAAAAACCTCTCTGTACTCGTTGGGAGCAAAGTTATTTGTATTTGTGTGCAGGTCCAGTTAATTGCTAAGTATCTGGCACCATTAGCACTTGACACCTTCTTGTTGAACCTTGGAGTCTCAGGGGAATTCGATCCTTGGTATCTTTGCCAAGGGAAAACTACCGCTACACTGCATCTCAAACCTTCCACTTGGGGTGACCAACGAGGGGCGAGAAGCCATCAAGCAAAGTTTTATGGCGCCGTTGCCGGGGACTCCACTCTTCAAGATAGGGGAGTTGCACGCTATCTTTTACCTTTGCTTTTCAGTCTTGTTAGTTTACCTTTCAGTTTTTGCTTTAGTATCCTTTATCAAAAATCACAAAAATAGTTGTCTTGCTTGCTTGCTGCTATGGGTTCCACCAAAAACACTAAATGGGAGGAGTACACCCCTTCTTCCATCACGCCAATCACCACTGTCGGGATCTACAAAAGTAATAAACCTTGTGATTATGTTAGTCTTAATGGAGAGTTATGCCCATGGCATGGTCTTCCAGGAAAAGAGTATGAGCCTCAGTTTAAAGTTGCTCCTATGCTTCCCCAAACTTGGGAAGACGTTCAAACTCTTATAATAGAGAGCAATTCAAACAAAGAAGATGACACTACAATTCTGCTCAGTAATGATAAAAATGATTTTGATAATTGTAGTATCTCGGAAGTTGTCACCTTTTTTACAAAGAATGGCTAAAGATCCGCAAACTAGCACACTTAACCTTGCCTTCACAGAGCATATCACTAATGCTCTCATCAAAGCTAGGGAGGAGAAACTTAGGGTAGAAGCCTCCATACCTAGAAAGCTAGAAGATGGTTGGGATCCTATGATTAAAATTAAGTTGAATAACTTCTCTTGCTATGCTTTATGTGATGTTGGAGCTAGTACCTCCGTTATGCCCAAAAGAATATATGATATGCTCAAATTGAAACCTTTTGATTCTTGTTCTTTTGGTGTTCGTCTTGTTGATTCTTCCATAAAGAAACCTTTGGGGAGGATCGACGATGTTCTTATCATTGTCAATGACAACTACGTTCCCGTTGATTTTACTATTATGGATATTGAATGTGAACCTTCTTGTCCAATTATTTTGGGACGTCCTTTTCTTCGCACCGTTGGTGCCATCATTGACATGAAAGAGGGGAATATAAAATTCCAATTTCCTCTCAAGAAAGGGATGGAAAACTTCCCTAGAAAGAAGATTAAGTTACCTTTTGAGTCCGTTATACGGGCTAGCTATTCTTTTACTCTTGATAACACTTGATCTCTTTGCATTATGCCTAGCTTAAAGGCATAAAAGAAAGCGCTTTTGGGAGGCAGCCCACAGTGAATAAAATTTTATTTTGCTTTTGTTGTGTCCTGATGTTGTTACTACAGTAGCATCATCATTGTATCTTTCCTTTTCAGCTTTGTGCCAAGTTTAGCCTCTGATTGCAAGAAAGTTCAAAAGTTGTGACGTGCTGTCTAGGAAACAGATTCCGTCCTTGGATAGAAAAATTCGTATAAAATCAGCAGATCATCTTTTTGGTCTGAATTCTTTCGACAGCGTGCTCTATACAATTGTCTTTCGGGCGTCTGTTCTGAGTTTTTTGATTTGAGTTGCAGAAGTGCCCCGAAAAAATCATTTACTACCTGCTGGTCTGTTTTTCACAGATTTTGTCCTGTTTTGCCTTTCCTTCATTTTGCAAACCTTGAACTTGCTTTTTCTTTGCAAAAACCTTTTGGCAATCTTGAGAAACAGTAGACCTTCAAGAATATCCTTATTTCCAGCAAGGAACAATTATTTTATTATGGGTACTAACCTCGCTAATCAGATTATGATGAGTTATGTATGAAGGGAGTTTTCAAGTGTGCGAGGGAAGATGATAAAAAGATTCAGGAGTGTCAAATGCTCAAGCTTGGGGATGCCCCCATGCACCCCCAAGAAATATTCAGGAAGACTCAAGCGTCTAAGCTTGGGGATGCCCCCGTGCATCCCCTTCTCCATCAACAATTATCAGTTCGTCTTTCGTTCCACTATATTTTTATCACTTCATGTGTTATGTGCTATGCTTGGAGCGTCTTGCTTTTTGTTTCCTTTTTAGTTTTCTTTAGCTTTGCTTGCTGTTCATAACAAGTTGGAACTCAGCTTTCTTTGTGTGGGAGAGAAACACGCTCCACTTCAACCTAGAACATAACATAGAATTTTCATGTCTATCTTTGTTGTGTGTGTTCTTTGTCTTTCAATAGCTACTGTCATGCTTAGCTCTTAGTTTTCATGCTTATCTTTTTAAAGAGCTTTTGTTTAGTTGGTCGCTGGAACTCTCTTTAGTTATCCTGCTTATCTTATTAAGAGAGTTGGCTTCTGTTGCATTGGTTGATATGTCTATGATAAAATGCTATGTGCATAATGATGCTTAGTAGTTCATGTTTTCTTATGGTTAGTCTCAAATAGCTGGGGGGTTCTCAATGTGTTATTGGAGTACCAATATGATTTTTTTGCCTATGATGTGGTATGGTTTAGTGATATCTTCCTTCAAGAATTTATTTTGATTGACTTGGCGTATGCTCACGCATATTTAAGAGTGTAAAGAAAGTCTATCAAGCCTTGATGATCTTTAATTTCTGAGTAGCGATATAACTTCCATGCCTGATTCAATGTTGCTTTGTCGCTCTGCATGATTATGACCGTCATTGCTCTTTTAGTTGGTCGCTCCCAGTCTTTTGCTAACCTTCGCCTGTACTAAGCGGACTGACTGCTTGTGCATCCAAAATCTTTTAAACCAGTTATGCCATATGAGTCCACCATACCTTCCTATACATGGTATTTACCTGCCATTCCTAACGAAGACTTTCATGTACCATCTCGAAATTATTCAAAAAAGCATTTCTCTTTTGTGCCTCTGTTTTAGTTCATGAGGAAGTAGTAGTTAATTCATAATCTTTTTAAGTTGGACAAGCTTCACCCCGGGATTGCATGTCTAATGTGCAAACCCATAATACGAGAAGGAACTGGCATAGAGTGCGCCCGGCTCATTAAAAATTATACAACAAACAAACCCTCCTTCACGCTTTGTTCATGAGAAATCAGAAAACTTTGGCAGTGATAAACAAAGGAGATTAAGAGGATGTGATCGTCCTCATTCGGGAGCCGTTCCTCGAAACTTGTCCAGCTCAAGAAGTGATTGAGTTATCTGCTAGCATTCGTTGACGAAACATGCATATTCAAAAATAATAATTATTACCTCTGTTTTTAAAACCAAGAGCTCTAGTACATGTTTAGTTTTTGTTTCCGACCACGGGTTTTCAACCTTGCCATCAAAAGCCACAGTTCGAGAGTCTCCACCTTCTTTAAAGCACCAACTACTGAGAGTATGATTGTCATTCTGAGTGTAATGTGCATTGTCCCAAAGTAGCATTGTCTTTTGCATGATTGTGATATCGTTTATTCTGAAATCATTGTATCTAGTCGTCACTTAAATCTTGGAGGTGCCCCTGCATTTATGTTTTGCTTCACTAAAGGGGGTAAGCGAGGTACCACTTTATCATATTTGCACACCATGCTCATTACAAATCTTTTGAGTATTTCAGTATCATATTGTAAAACTGTCAGTTCTTTGTGATTTTCTCATAAGGCAACTTAATTAATACAGATTCATTGTCTCAGTAAGCACTTGTCATGTGACTGTAAAAAGTTCTTATATGGTTAATAGCATGTCACCACAGAAATTATGCTTGTTATCATTTACCTACTCGAGGACGAGCAGGAATTAAGCTTGGGGATGTTGATACGTCCAAAACGTATCTATAATTTCTGCTTGCTCCATGCCTCTTTTGTGTGATATTGCTATGATATTTATACACTTCCATACACTTTTGATCATATTTGGACTAACCTATTAACTCAGTGCACCCCAGTGCCAGTTTCTGTTTTCTGCTATTTTTGTATTTCAGGTTTTCCCATTACGTAAACTGCCAGAAAAATCCCGGAAAAATTATATAAAAAATCAGCGTTCCGGAAGCTTCCTTGTGGCCAAAGTAGGGCCGGAGGGGGCCCACCAGGGCTCCAGGCGCCCTGGTGGCGCGCCCCCCTCCTGGCCGCGCCGGGGGGGGCGCCTGGGCCCCCAGGTCTCCGCTGATGCCCCCCTTTGGCATATATTTACACCGCGTCCCGAAACCCTCGAGGACGGAACCCTTTTTCGCGATCTCATCTCTGTTCCGCCGCCGCCGCGCTTCCAAGATCGGGAGCACCAGGAGAACTCTTCCCGGCACCCTGCCGGAGGGGAGGATCACCACCGGGAGCCTCTCCACCACCATGGACGCCTCCCGGATGAGTTGTGAGTAGTCTCCCTTGGACCATGGGTCCAGACCAGTAGCTATGTGATGTTCTCCTCCCATCTTTGTTCTTCACTAATTAGACCTCGTGAGCTGCCCTACATGATCGAGGCACATATGTAATCCTTATGCTGTTGCTATGATGAGTTTGCTGGGATCCGATGGATTGTGAGATTATGTTCAGATTGTGTGTGAGTAATATATTTGATTTACCTCTTTTATATTTATGTTCTTGAGTAATTCTTGCATGTTCTCCGTTGCTGTTTATTGCTTTGGCCAAGTAGTAGGTAGTAACTCCAAGAGGGAACGTTATGCTTGATTGTGGGTTCATGCCCCTCGATGACTACTTTGAGTGACAGAAACATGAGTCTAGGGGATGTGCTGTTGCCACAAGGGGGAAAACAACGGTGCTTGTACTCGCGGGTGCAAGGATTGTTTACTTTACGCGAAGTTCTTTTAATGCAGTTGTCTATTGCTTTGAGTTTACACTATGGGTGGGACTCGCAACTTAATACCAGCGAGATGTTCTGGATAGATATCTCAAGGTGGATTATTAGTAGTAGATGCAGATGGATTTCGGTCTACTTACCTTGGCGTACCGCCCATGCTTTTGAGCCTCAACCTTTCTTGCAGCATAGTTAGCATTGGTTTGCGCACATAATTCTGTCAATTGCCCAGCTGTAATTCATTTACCTCACATAGCTGTTTTATCGTCTTTTGGGAGAGAGACATCACTAGTGAACATCATGGGACCCCGGTCCATATTACCATCATTGATCACATCCGCTATTTACTTTCTGCTTTTACTTACTAGTTGCAATTATACCTATCACTATTATCTCTTGCGTTTGATCCTTTGTAAACGACAAGGCCGGATGGATTGACAACCTCTCTGTACTCGTTGGGAGCAAAGTTATTTGTATCTGTGTGCAGTTCCAGTTAACTGCTAAGTATCTGGCGCCATTAGCAGTTGACACCTTCTTGTTGAACCTTGGAGTCTCAGGGGAATTCGATCCTTGGTATCTTTGCCATGGGAAAACTACCGCTACACTGCATCTCAAACCTTCCACTTGGGGTAACCAACGAGGGGCGAGAAGCCATCATATCATCATTTCACCCATATGGCATGTGCAAAAAACTAGAGAGGGTCACGACAAAAACTGGATGCACTTCGTGTACAAAATGGACAATCTCTTTCGAGGTATCAGGGTTTAGGACGAAAACTCATATGATACAAAGGCATTGCATTTTTTTGAACTCCAGAGTTTTTGTGTGTTCAAAATGCACCATTCAAATCCACATCAACAATTATTAGCCCTTTTTCAGTTCATTTGGTATTTTTCATTCATTTACTGATTTGTTTTGAGAGAGCTAAATGACTGTGAAATTGAAAAGCACTACAAATTGAAGTCTGAAAAGGTTGAAACTTGGCGTGGTATCATCATTTCACACACATGGCATGTGCAAACAAGTAGAGAGGGTCACCGCAAAAACTAGATGCACTTCGTGTACAAAATGGACAATCTCTTTCGAGGTATCAGGGTTTAGGACGAAAACTCATTTGTTACAAAGGCATTGCATTTTTTTGAACTTTTTTGAACTCCAGACTTTTTGTGTGTTCAAAATGCACCATCCGAATCCACTGAATGAATTATCAACCCTTTCTGAATTCATTTGGTATTTTTCATTTATTTACTGATTTGTTTTTAGAGAGTTAAATGAGATATAAAATGTTTGTTAGATAATTTTAGATATAGAAATGTTAGTTAGATATAAAATTTTAGATATAGAAATGTTACATAGAAATTTTAGATATATTTGCGGCAATGTTAGATAGATAAATTTTAGATATAGAAATTTTAGTTAGATATAAAATGAAATACCATATAAAAAAATTGTTTGTGCGCTATCCTGTGGGCCTGCAAGGCCCTGGGCCTTTATTTGCAGGCCCATAAAGGCCCAGCAGACTCACAGGGCAGCGCGGCAAAGTTAGGCCCACAAGTCTGCAGTAGAGAGGAGCTCGAAGGAGCAGCCGCGATGGGGTTTATAAACCAGTGCGGCTGCCCCTCGGCTAGCGAGGTGGGACTAAACCTGCCGCACCGCACCTGCGCCAGCGCACCCCCTTTAGTACCGGGTCGTGGCACCAACCGGTACTAAAGGGGTGTCTTTAGTACCGGTTGGAGCCACCAACCGGTACTAAAGGGGGTGCGCTTCCCGCCGCTTGGCCTGGCCAAAACAAGCCTTTAGTACCGGTTGGTGGCTCCAACTGGTACTAAAGGTCCATCCTATATAAGAAAACACTTCAAAAATTCCAGTTTCTCATCTATTCTTCTCCTCTGCACCCGTCGCCGCCCCGTCGCCGCCCCGTCCCCGTCGTCGCTGCGCCCGTCGCCGCCCCGTCGTCGCCGCCCCGTCGCCGCGCCCGTCGCCGCCCCGTCCCCGTCGTCGTCGCCACGCCCGTCGCCGTCCCCGTCGCCGCGCCCCTCGCCGCCCCCTGTCACCTCTCGCCTCGCCGGTGAGCACACGCACACACACACACATACAAATTTTTTTTTTAGTTATAGAAATAGTTATAGAAATGTTAGAATGGTTAAAAATGTTAGAAATGTTAGAAATGTTAGAAATGTTATAGAAATGTTAGAAATGTTAGAAATGTTAGAATTGTTAGAAATGTTATAGAAATGTTAGAATTGTTAGAAATTTTTCTGTTTTTTAGTTAAAGAAATATTTATAAAAAAGTTATAATTGTTAGAAATTTTTCTGTTTTTTCGTTATAGAAATAGTTATAAAAAAGTTAGAAATTTTTATTTTTTTTAGTTCTAGAAATATTAGAAATGTTATACAAATGTTAGTTATATATATAGAAATGTTATAATTTTTTTTTCTGTTTTTTAGTTATAGAAATATTACAAATGTTATAGAAATGTTAGTTATATAGCATTGTTAGAAATGTTATAGAAATGTTAGTTATATAGAAATGTTAGAAATTTTAGTTATCAAAATCCAATCATTAAAAAAAGTTACTTTTTGCGGGCATATAGCTAGTATTTGTTCTCGACGATGCCCGGCCCGCATCCTCGCCGTCGACCCGTCCGCGACGACGTCCGGCTGACCCATGTCCGGGACTAGGCTCCGCTGGGATGGCACTGGGAGGTGCTGCCTGGAGGGGCGCGCCGCTTGATGAGGAACCCGGCCTCGGGTCCCGTCGTCGACCCTGATCTCGTTTGGTGGCGTTCGCGTGGGCTAGTTTCGCTGCGGAGGGAGCCGGCCCCGCCGGAGGTGGTACGTCGCCGTGTCAGGGAGGAGGACGAGCACGTCCATTGCTACATGGTTGCGTTAGAGGGCGGCAGGTTCTCCAATACCTGGCGGTTTCTTCATGGATCTCACTTCAGCTATGATCCTGTGAGGGTTCCTTCTCTTTGGGTGTCCACCGCCCGCGCTGCAGGAACCGCGAGTGTCCTAGATTCTTCTGTAGTATTCGATCTTTATTAGCTACCTAGCCAGTGATGTATTCAATATTATATATTATTCGTGACGATGTATTCGAGATTATATCTATTATTCGAGACGATGTAATTTGAATACTAAATTGTTTTATATTTCTTTTGGATTAGTTAAATAAAAGCTATGGCGGACAATATCGGCAGAGAGGGAGAACATACCCTGTTCGATATGATACGCCATCCTCGCGGGCCAGATGATGATCAGAATGAAGAAGATTATGACGGCTCCGAATTTCTAAACAGCACCGGAGAGGGTGATATGATATTCGATCGCAACGACCGAATTGATGAAGTCATGAACGACGATTATGATGATGACGAAGAAAATGTTGATCCTGAGACAACAAAGACCGGCGAGGTATATATATTTATATAAGTAGGCACATCTGGTGATCATCACATGTTTTAAATGAATTGAAGATATATTAACGAATCGATCTTTCTTCTTTCAGCCATCCGGATCGATCAAATCTTCAGGCAACAGGACGAAACGAGGCCCGGACAAATTGTTGAAGGAGGGCGTAAAGTACAATATCGAGGCAATCAGACCTAATGGCGTACCATTAGTGCCTAAGAAGATTGCGGACATGTTCGTTCGTCAGTGCGGAGTTCTTGTGAAGGACCAACTGCCGATCTCCCTTCAAGAATGGAGAAAGCCAGCAAAGCCACGTCCAGATGTTACTTTTGTCGACGACAGACAAAAAAGTCTGCTTTGGAATACTCTCATGGAACATTTCACCCTAGCAGACCATTTCACAGAAGCAGATGTGCAGAAAGTCAAGGACGCTGCTCTTAGGAAGATGGTGGTTGCATTCAAGAACCACAAGAATCGTGAATGGGACAAGTACGTCAAGGGAGGAAAGAAGACTCCAGTATTCGAGGGAACACTAGAGAAGCAAAGTGCTCATTGGGACGATTTCGTGAGATGGAGGATGCAGCTGTCACTCCGGTTACTAGGAGCTGCCCCCCCCCCCTAGGTGCAGGACTTGGTTCTATGCGCATGGGGGGGGGGTTGTACCCGAAGACAGGCGAAGTTTCGACGAAGGCATGTCTGAAAGGAGCCGACGATAAGCTACTTGTTGCAATTGAAGAGGCTCGAATGGGGGTGTTCTAGCCCAACAGAGAGAACGACGAGCTTACGCGTGCTCTGGGAAATCCTGAACACCCGGGAAGAACACGAGGCAAGGGCGCTCTTCCGTGGTATGAGGGGTTTTCGGACTGGAACGCCGACTACAGAACCCGTGCGAGAAGGAAGATTGCGGAGGAGAAGCAGAGGAAGATGGAGGAGGAGCAGAGGAAGCTGGACTATGAACGCCTTCAAGGCCTAGAATCAAAGCACGCGGACTTGGTAGTCAAATTCCAGCGGCAGCAGGAGCAGATCGACTCACTTAGCCAACAAAGGGGGTCTCAGCACCTGCAGTAGCTAGCGGATGATCCAGCATTGCATAACACCGCCCCATCCATGCCGAGAAGCAGCGTGGGTTCCGCCCTGGGCGACGCAATGCTGGATAGATACCCCGTGGATGAAATCATTGAGAACACTAACTGCGAGCTACACTTCAAAATGAAGAACATATCCATGAAGGTGGCGGACGCCCTTGCTTTTACAAATCCCCCGGAGGCAACCTTCCATTGCAACCCGATTCCAGCAGGCTATGCTCGTGTCTTGGTTGATGAGATGGTGGACCAATATTCGGGGCTAGAGCTTGACATTCCTAGAGGTGACGAGGAGCACACACTCAGAGAGGCCAAACATCGTATCATCCTATGGAGAAAGGATTGCATCATCTTTGGAAGGCCACCGACACCGCGTCAGCCGACTCCTCGTCGAAGTCCGCCACCAAGTCAGCAGACTCCCGCTCCTGCAAGTCCACCAACGCATCATGCCACTCCTCCTCCTCCAAGTCCGGCAAAGCGTCAGGCCACTCCTCCTCCAAGTCCGACACAGCGTCAGACGTCCACTCCTCCTCCAAGTCCGGCACAACTTCAGGCCACTCCTCCTCCAAGTCGGGCACAGATTCAGGCCACTCCTCCTCGTCCAACTCAGCCCCGTCAACCGTCTCAGCCGCCTCAGCAATCGCAGAAGAGACACCCCGCAGCAATGGTGCGTAGCGGTAGGAGTCGAGGCAGTACAGGAAGTACAGGCGGAGGCAAGCGATATAAATATGGTCCAAGCCTCACTGATCCTCCTCAGAGGGCTTACGACATGACCGAGGAGCAAACCAAGGCCATAGTGTGGGCAGAAGTGGACGCCCATTTCGGACCGATACCGCCACCGCTGCCAAGGGAGAAAGTGTCTGAGGAAAAGATTGACCACTTCGTTCGTATGGCTCAACCACCAGCTCCCAAACCAACGGACACAGACTATGAGCACCACATCAGGAAGTTAAATCGAGCACGTCTACAGAAGGAGGTGAGCTCGAGCTCGAGCAAACAACAAGCAGCTGTCAAAAAATGCGGGAAAACTGTTCCCCAGCTGGTAGAACAGGCGGCGCAATTGATCCCCTCGCTTGTTGTGCCAACAACACGTGAGAGTACGCACGCCCAATATTATTGTGGGCAAACAGTTTACGTTCTCGGGGAGGGCAATGTGGTAATAACCGAGGAGCATATAACGCAGGATGAAATGCTCAACATCACTGTTGGACAACTCCTCGAAATCGAGCCCATGCCTGTGCTTACACAGGAGGAAATAAAACGGAAATATGTCCGGGACGAACCTTTGGTCAAGCCAGACGAGGTCAAGAAGCTCCCAACGAGAATGTATGAATTGCATCACTGGTACATGGACATTACCAAGAGTTCCAATCGAGAGTCCCTCATGGTGGAAGTCAAGAAGGATCATTTCTACCATGAGAACGCTGTGTCCGTTGAGTATAATGAACTGTTTCAGTTATAAAATCAAGACGGACTCGACAAATCTATCGTCAGTTGCTATTGTCTGTAAGTGATTTCTTTCTGTAATTTAAGTCTCAAGCTTGCTGTAGTGATCCTTTTGATCAATCATTACCTGTAATTATCGTCACTATATTCTTTTCTGTGGTATTATGCAGGATGAAGATGTATGAAATGAAAAAAGGTGGACGCTATGGCATTGGGTTCATTGACCCAAACACCGTTAATGAATACACATGGAAATAGATGCATATTATGAAAATCATGTAGAGGAAAGCATGCTAGAGTTCTTGAAGTGCCTCAAATACAATGAAGATATACTACTTCCTTACAACTTCCACTGAGTCACACTGTCTTGTACTACAAATTCTCTGTTTTTGCCTACTAGCTAGCTACATGTTTTTGCTTACATATGTCCGCTTAATTAAGACATCTAAACGTGTGTGCATGCAGATTTCACTAGATCTTGTGTATCATTAAAGTTGACGCCGGAGCAGTTGAATTACTCGACTCACTACTTAAAAAACAAAGTGACTACACCATCTTGTTTGGGATAGTCACCAGGTAATTTCAATCATTGTTAACTATATATCTCGGCCTATTTAGTTTGTCATTTCCTGATTTGAACTATTTAATAACCCATTTATTCATTTTCTTTGTCGGCGGGCAGGGCTTGGGCAAGGTTCATCAGCGTCACTCCAGGCGAATGGAAACAAAAACTGCGATGGTTTCGACCCAAGGTAAGTAATTAAGTAGTACTAGCTAGCTAGCTAGCTGCCATTATCTCTTTAATTATCATGCTTGATTAATTATTATCGGATCAAATTCCATTCTCGTAAAGGCCCTGAAGCAGGCGCAGGGGACTAATTTGTGTGCATACTGCGTTTACGAGAACATTCGCATGATGGCGTCCGAAAGGAGCAGATCTCAAAGACAGGAATGGGTACGTTTGACATAACACTATTCACAATTTTTACACCATTCACTACTGGAATCTGGGTCTTTGCCATCTGCCAGCTCTTTGCCGTCTGCCAGCTGATGGCAAAGAGGCTGTTTGCCGTTTGTCTTGTCAAAGCAGACGGCAAAGAACTAGCTGATGGCAAAGAGGGTCTTTGCCATCTGCCAGATCTTTGCCGTCTGCTGGCAGACGGCAAAGAGGTCTTTGCCATCTGCCAGCAGACGGCAAAGACCAAAGTGGGCCCCATGCGGGTACTGCACTGGCTAGGTCACACCGGCCACTTCTTTGCCGTCTGCTGGCAGACGGCAAAGATTTCTTTGCCGTCTGCCAGCAGTCGGCAAAGAGGTAAGAGGGGCCCACAGTGTCACGGCGTGGGCGGGCTAACGGTTACCCTCTTTGCCGTCTGCTGGCAGACGGCAAAGAATTCTTTGCCGACTGCTGGCAGACGGCAAAGAATTTTTTGCCAGCAGACGGCAAAGAGGTAAGAGGGGCCCACAGTGTCACGGCGTGGGCGGGCTAACGGTTACCCTCTTTGCCGTCTGCTGGCAGACGGCAAAGAATTCTTTGCCGACTGCTGGCAGACGGCAAAGAATTCTTTGCCGACTGCTGGCAGTCGGCAAAGAGGTGGTGCTATTTTTTTTTGGTTAAAAAAATCGTTGCCCCCACCTCCTCCCTCTCTCTCTCTCTCTCCCCTCTCTGTTCCCCCCACCCGCACCCGCAGCCCACGACCCATCCATCCATCCATCAACCCATCCATCCATTCATCTAAAGAAAAAAAGGAGAAAAGGAAAGAAAAAGAAAACCCCACCCGCAGCCCACGACCCAAACCCTAACTCCCCCGATTCAGATCCCTCCCCCGATTCAGATCCACCAGCCGCCCTCCCCCTTCTCACGCAACGGAGAGAGAGGCACCGCCGCCCAGCGACAACAGCGTCGCGGCTAGTTTGCTCGCCGGCGCGCGCGTGCGTGCTTCGAGGCGCGGCGCTCCGTCGAGCTGGCCGGACCGCGGTGCGTGCGTGGCCTGCCTAGGCTTTTGCGGTGGCGGCGCTACACGCCGACCACGGGTCTCCGGCCACTAGGAAGGCGACGGTGACGACCTCCTCGCGCAGCTGCGACAGGACCGACCCCCTGTCTCCGCTGCTCCCTTTCCTCCGTTGCTCACCCACGTCCCCTCCGCTGCTCCCGAGGTCGCTGCGACGCCGGCGTGTCTCCAGTGAATGAGGT
This sequence comes from Secale cereale, assembly GCA_902687465.1. Taxonomy (NCBI): domain Eukaryota; kingdom Viridiplantae; phylum Streptophyta; class Magnoliopsida; order Poales; family Poaceae; genus Secale; species Secale cereale. The sequence goes on along the minus strand of LR738712.1, from coordinate 751,167,450 downwards.
GAGTCCCTACACTCCTCCTCCTCGTCCTCAGAACGCCCCCTCTCTTCCTCACCTTTTCTTCTCTCTGTCCTCCCAGATCCAGCCCCGTCGCCATGGATTTGCGAGCGTGGAAGACGACCAGTTATTGTAATATATTGGGGCGCGGAGCCGAAGCAGCTGGCCTTCTCCGCCGCGCTCGGCGTCACCATCAGGATCTTCCCCATCTGCGGTACGTGCGTGGTTGCTGCTGGATTTCCCCTTTCCCCTCCAGCCGGACGTGTTCTGCAGTTTACCAACCGGGTTCAGATTCGATTGTTGGGTACGCATGCCGTGTCGGCGCAGCAATACAGTACAATAGGATCCGATGTGTGCGTGTGCGGCCATAGTTGAGCAGAACATGGCTCAGTTCCTGGAAAACACACGGCCGCACGACACCATGCTATAAGCCGTTCATTTCCATCTCCAAGACTCCAAGTTATTGTTCTCCATTCAGTCATTCAGATGTATTCGGTGTTTTGGCTATTGTGGTCTAATAAGTGAATCGTGCTTCCTGTCTTTTGGCCCTGGTCAACATAGTTGGGTTTTAGATTTTACGGAGCTGAATTGTCACTAAAAAGCACCTGTCAATTATGTAGTAACTTAGGAAAATCCTCTTGAACATTGCCGAGGTTCAGCGTTAGGCTGATGGCACTGGTGTGCCGTGCGCCGTGCAGTTATTGTACGCGTTTTAATTATACTAGTCATCAACCCGTGCTGCTGCACGGGCTAGTAAATTATGAAAGCAAAGCATTAATTATTGGAGGCCTTATATAATTCTTTTTGTGTCAATGAATCCGTTTTGCTATTAGAATGTCATAAAACATATTTGTGTTTAGAAAGATACTAATGCGTCACCATGTATAGTTTTCTCAGGATTGTCGTAAGATGAACATATTTCTTCAGTTAGGCTTATATAAGAGGGTTGATTACTATTGACACTCGTGTGATATGCACCATAGAAATACTTTTTTTAACAAATATCTCAAGCTATTTCTAAAAACTAAATGATAGATCGCATAAGCAATCTTGTATCCATTCTTATCCTTTCTATGAGAAAGTTCCAGTACAGATCTAAGGCAAGCATAATGCATTCACATGGGTTGGAGTTTAATAATTTTCATGAATATGAACACGGAACAATTTATCTATAATTGCAACGTGACCAGACATTACTTAATCACTATCATGAAATTTGATTATTAAGCAAAGATAAGATGCTTTTAGATTAATTGATGAGCTTTATTGCACCTGCTTGTCCTGAATGTGCCACAACACATATCCAATCCTCATTTGTAAGTGTATATGATGGACAATTGACATAGATGACGCTGGAGGTCGTCCCCCGCTACAGAAGATTTAGACCTGCACTTTTTGCCAACTTTAGAGCCATGTGTGCAGCAGAAAGAAAGCATCAGCTCTTACGTTAACTGAAAAACAGGGTAAAAACTATATAAAGTTTAATCTCCAGCACAACATGAAAACAAACCTCCTTTCTGTGAACCTTGATGAAGATCTCAGTAAATCCCCCTTGAAACGAATGAAATGCTCCATGTTTGTTGAATCTGGGACATGGCAGAGTAGCGTACTTTGCTTGATATTCTTCAAGATCCCACAACACATGGCTTTTATGTTATTATTCCCTATTTTAGAAATTGGTCATGAGTAGTTCAGATAACTGGACATCTGCAATACAATTTTTTCTTGATCGGATATACGGCATTGATCTAATTTTTGGCATTTAAGAATAATGGGTTACTTGCCTGCACCATGTATTCATGGGGATATGTGTGGACGAACTCCAACAATGTAGTTTCTTTTCCAAAGCCCATGAAGAGTTCGGTAAGGACATGTGTACGTGGGATAAATGGTGTGGACTCTTCAGGTGCTTCATCTTACGGCTGTAAATAGATAGCAGGGAGATCGTACGGATGATTTGATTAGTTTTCTGAGGATTAACGTGGAGACATGTTTGGTGCCTCCAATTAGTAAATATAAGATTGGTACTCTTTTCATAATATTTCTAAAAGCAACTTGATGTAACTTGACCCTTCATGATTGCAGGGACCACTGTTATTATCGGTGGACTTGCTGTGGCGATGCTAGGAGCTCGTTGCAATGCCGTTACTGTCATGGTTCTGAATTTAGCTGCCACTCCTCTTGAGCTAAGGTAAACACACACTCAGCATTAAATACAGTAAGCAAATTCCATTTTATGGATTCTTGTATAAGAATAGTTGTTGGTTCTATGTCAAGCTTTATATCTAGAAATAGTTGTCAGTTCCGTGTCAAGATTTATATCTAGTAATAGGTGTTGGTTCCGTGTCAAATCTTGAGTTATAGGCATAGTTGTTGGTTCTATGCCAAGCTTTAATTATATGAACATTTGTTGGTTCCATGCCATAGCTTTATGTATAGGAATAGTTGCTGGTCCGCTGTCGTGCCGAAAGATACAGACTTGAGCTCTATATATACATACCACTAAACTATGTTGTTTCACTTAAATACCACTCAAACTTTGTTCTCTCATTTTCATCCACTTAAGGCAGGTTTTTTATTTTCTGTGCTATCATTTACCCTTTTTTTAAAACAAATGTCATTCATTTATCTTATATATAAAAATGAGGGTGTATAAGACTCCACATAGCTCAAGCTGTGCTCATAAGTCATAACATATATTAGAGTGCTGATACCCCAAATTCGCTTTGTTGATTATGCTACTTGAAAAAAAGTGGCTGGTGTTAATGCATGTGCTGACGCTAGTTGCCAGGTAGGATGGCCTTGAAAAAACAGATTTCCTTTTCTTGACTTGTTTAATGCCGAACAAAGTTCTTCAGTAGACTAATGTATTTTCTGTCCCACCAGTACTTATGTATAATTTCTAGTCTCTTGAATGAATAATTTATCTTTAGGTGTCATGCGTCTTGTGTTACTACATACATCTGTCGTGAAGTACATGGTTCCGGAACTATGGTAACCCGTAGTTTGCTCTACTAGTGATAATAGGATGATGGAAACATCGCTAGTGAATGTAGTTCTTGTTTCTTCAAATAATCATCATTTACTAGAGTTGAGTTTCTCTTCTTCTTGCTACTGCTTGGTTTTTGACGCCACTAGCTTGTACTGAAACGTGCAGACTTTAACCCTTGCTAGATCCTTTGGTGGAGGTGACCCATGTGATGGTGATTCGCTCCAGCAGTTCCGGTTCCGGCAATGGTGGTGCTACACTGCTACTGCTCCTATGATGGCTACGCGTTGGTAGGCTCGGCTGCCTCCCTTGGCTGTCGCTGTGATCAGGCTAGGCTACAACCACTTCCAATGAGCTCCTCAGGTCCCCTTCTACCCCTCCTACTTGCTCCATGATTCTTTGCTTTGCCATTATGAGGTGTAATTGTTTAATTTTTGTCATAGTCGAGCATTGATATATTGTATCTGTCATGAGGTACATGGTTCATGGATATGCCAACCTGCAGCTTATTGTACTAGTGATAGTAGGATAATGCAAGTTTTGACAATCCATACATATTCCCGCATGTTAGTGTCTCTCCGTGTAAGTACGAATTCAGGTGATGCCTTCCATCTATTGATGATGCTCTACCTTTTGCATTCATTCCTTCTCTGATTGTTCTAGGAGTCCTCATATTTATTTGAAAATATGTGCAGATGTACATCATTCTAGAGAAGCATCCCCATACCAGCACATGTATTTGAAAAATCTATTCAAATCTCCTCACTTCATATGTTGCTATCAACACTAAGTTCAGAGTGTAGCATGCTGTGAAGAGATACTGCAACTCGAAAGTAGACAATTAAAACATATTAGTAAAATCAGTATGCATCCCTAGTGATGCTTTATCTTGTAATTTTAGTCCATGAGCGATGTGTTGGAGCATCACTGACTTGTATGGTTTTTTTCAAGGTCTATACAAGTGCCATCCTTGTCTGGCAACATCTGCCTCCTGTGTCATGTCATGTATCTATTTCACTTTAGATGTTTTAAGTGAATGATGCATTACTTGCGAGTGTCGATGTAATGATGCAAACAGTGCTTGTGTACTTGTGACTAATTTGTTTTCCCTCTCATTTATAGGAGTTCCTAGGCCAAAGAAATTCGAAGAAGCTCTCGAAGCCCCAGTCAGCGACTCGCTTTATATGTTATTGAACTTGTAATGCAAAATTTGCTTGGAATTTTGATGTAATGCTGATCTTGCTGGGAATTTGAATTTGTGCTAAATGTGTTTAGTTGGATGTGAACATAATACTGAAAGAGTCCTTGGCCCAAACACTACTGGACCATAAAAAGGCCACAGCCCAAACATAGTTGGGGTCTGTTAAGCAATCCCAGTATATTAATTTTCGAAAA
>LR738712.1:751138543-751163021 GCA_902687465.1 Secale cereale | reverse complement strand
CTCCTTGTGCTTCCTTTTTGTTTATGAAAACATGTTTGGGAACTTGTTTGGATGTGTATGTCACTATGGATATGTTGTTGGAAACTTCTTATGTCATATGGATATATGTTGGACTTGTGGAAATATATTGTTGGATATGCTTGTTGTGTATATATATGTATTATCTGTGTATATCTATGAATTTCTGTCAAATTGAATGAATTCAATTAAAAACAGGGGTTATATAGGCTCTTTGCCGTCTGCTAGCAGTCGGCAAAGAAGGCCACGTGGCAGCTACCTGTACAACCTGGGAACACTGAGTTGCCTATTTGGGCATTTTGCCGACTGCTGGCAGACGGCAAAGAGGCTAAGGTCTTTGCCGACTGCCGGCAGTCGGCAAAGAGGCTAAGGTCTTTGCCGACGGCCAGCAGACGGCAAAAAAGGCCACGTGGCAGCTTCCCAGTGACTCCTATTTGGCCTCTTTGCCGTCTGCCAGTAGACGGCAAAGACCTTAGCCTCTTTGCCGTCTGTCGGCTGACGGCAAACCACGCCGTTAACCCCTAACGGCTCCCACCTCACCTCACTGCCGTCTACGCTCTTTGCCGTCTGCTGGCCGCAAACGGCTGACGGCAAAGAGCTTTGCCGACTGCTTCTATGAAGCAGACGGCAAAGAAGGCCTTTACCGGCGTTAATTCAGCCGGACTGTTTGCCGACTGCTAGCAGTCGGCAAAGAGCTTTGCCGACTGCCATTCAAGCCTTTGCCGACTGCCATGGCAGTCGGCAAAGAAGCTGATTCCTGTAGTGATTATCGATATCTAGTCACACAACTAATAAACATGCATATTGATCTCCTTCTTAACAGTTCAAAGAGGTGCGGGACAAGCTCCTAGAAACGGAGCGCGTACAAGCACTTCAAGAGGAAATATCGGGATTTTTGCTCGACCAGGTCATAGATCCGAAGGGAGAATACTATTACCCGCTACCGCCCCCATGAACCACTTCCAATTGTCATCGTGCTCCGAAGGCACCAATTAGGCTGATGCCACTGGCTCCGAAGGCAACATGTAGGAGAAATTGTATATAGCTATACATCTGTGTATGTGTGAATTGGTGGTTTGGGAGACATTTGATGATATATATATATGATTGGTTCTACTAGAAATTATATATATATATATATATATATATATATATATATATATATATATATGTATATATATCCATAACGTGTACGATGTGTAGTATCGTAAAATACCAGCAAACGAAAAAGAATTAAATGAAAAACACAAAATTAAATGAAAAAGAAATCATAAAACCAAAAACCCTCCAAACCTACCAACCGGTACTAAAGGGCTGCCGGCCCCCGGAGCTGGCTAGTGCCACGTGGTTGCCCTTTAGCACCGGTTCGTGCTGAACCGGTACTAAAGGGGGGGGGTCTTTAGTGCCCACACTTTAGTGCCAGTTATGGAACCGGCACTAAGGGGCCTTACGAACCGGTGCTATTGCCCGGTTCTGCACTAGTGTATTGTAATATGTCACACTCATGCGGACCATGACAGCAATAGGACGACGACGGTGGAGTGGTGCCATGAATGTCTCCTTGCATCCTCATTTGAAACTGGAGGAGGCGCCCATTGGATAGATGGGTCTTGGCCCTGCCCGTCAGTCCGATGTGGCGGATGCGTGCTGGCGGATCCGGATATCACCATATCATCCTCACACTTGGATTGGGTATGGGAGGTGATGGTCAGCCCACATGTCTTGTTGGATGTACGCGGATCCGTTTGGTGGGAATTTGATGTACGTGGAGTTACCTCGCAGGCTGGCCAGATATTTGGGGAAGATAAGTGGGCTGCAATTGTAGATGATCTAATAGCATGGCTACATATATGCTTGCAGAAATAAAACAACATGAATCAAGTCAATTATATAAGCACACATAACTTGTTATTGCTCAAACGCCGTTACTCACTTTATAAAAGATAGTGGCATACGTGGGAATACTTAAGCACATATAGCTCGTTAGCATGTAGAATGGGCTAGCTAGCTACAGTGGAGCATGTAACTACAAACAGGACACTAGTAGGAAAACCCTTATTACTCCTATAAAGGATGCCAGGGTAGCGCCTTTCTTGGCTCGTCGAGGGCAAAGAGAGGCTCTAGCCATCCATTGCCGGTTGGCTTGCAGAGGAAGCATCACGTGTCGGCTCATGGCTGTCCGATCTACCCGGACAGCTCGGACCCGAGCGACCCAACATGATAGTCCATCATTGGTAGACTGTCGGGTGCGCGCGTGGCCACCTTCATTGGGCGGGATCCATCGAGCCCCCGCCGAAGCATGAGAGCCTGGACGAGACCGCCTGTCGGAGTCCTTGCCTCGTGCCGGGCTGGTCTGGTCGCGACAGGCACGCGAGTGTGGTTTCAGTCGCAGCGCCATCTTGCATGGTGGCTTGTCGCAGGGATCTCGCAGGGGCTCTCCGCAGCATCTGATTTGCTCGGACAGCGCCAACCCGTCCGTTCAGGCTAAGTGTTCCATGATGGATGGACAGTTGGACTCGCACGGGGCGACCGTCATTGGGCGGGCTTCATAGCTCCCGCGCCGAAGTGGGACGGCTTAGCCTAGACCGCCTGGCGGCGTCCTCTTGTCTTGACTGATTAGTTCAGTCGTGACAAGCGTTCTTTTTTATTGCGGTTGCAATGCCGACAAGCACATGGGGCCCATTACGAGAAAGGCCACGTGATTTGGCTGCCTGTGGGCCCACTTGACCAACCCATCCGGATCGTCCGGTCCGGGACGTGCGGTATGTACCTCGCGCCAGCCTGCACTGCCTCATGCATGTGTTGCGTATAGTGATAACCCTCAACCGTAAGGGATCGAGATAGTCTTCGCGGGTAAGAATAACCCAATTTATTGATTCGACACACGGGGAGCCAAAGAGTATTTATAAGCTTTGACAGTTGAGTTGTCAATTCAACCGCACCTGAAATATACTTACTTGCAACAAAAAATAAGTGGTAACAGTGATATGATAGTGATAATAGTGATAGTAAAAGTAAACAGCAAAAGTAAATAGTGATGGTAAATGGCAAAAGTAGCAACTAGTGACAAGCAGGGTTTAAAACACTGTAGGCTAGGGAGATGGATGGTTGGGCGCTGCATGGATGAGATAGATTCTAACTTGGGGCACGGCACACGGAAACATAATGATCATCTAGGCAAATATCAAACATTAGGCATGTATCCCGTAGGTAGTTGTACGTGCTTGCAATAAGAACTTGCACAACATCTTTTGTCCTACCATCCCGCTACGAACGGGGCCAAAAGGAACTTATGGAGATTAAGGTGCTACTGTCAAAGAGCACCGGAACAAAGCAATGAACTCAATGGATACATGTAATCCTCAAACTACGGACCATCCCCTTTGGTGTCCCAAGCTATCACTTTTGGTATCGCCGGTTCCGAACCGTAATAGGTGCAAACAACTCATAGATAGGATCACGAACACAAATATACTCATGCAAACACATATGGTTCAGATCTGAGATCATGGCACTCGGGCCCTAAGTGTCAAGCATTAAGAATAACAAGTTGAAGCAAAGATGATAAACACCATAGTAGATGATAGGCAACATGCCCCCAACGATCTGACAAACTATTACATGATCTAACTCATCCAATCCCTACCATCCCCTTCGCCTACAGCAAGGGAATTACTCACACATGGAGGGAGAAGTCATGGAGGGATGATGGAGTGGTGATGATGATGACGATGGCGACGATCTCCCCTCTCCGGAGGCCAATTCAGCCTCCAGATTAGCCCTCCCGAGGAAGAACAGAGATGGCGGCGGCTCCACGACGGAAAACTGCGAAAAGAACTTCTGATCTGGGGTTTCCGTGTCGCGAGTAAAAATACGAGGCAAAGTAGGGCACCAAGGGGTGTGGGCCCCACCCAGGCGACCCCCCGACGCGGCCCGGGGGGGCGCCCACAGGGCGCCTGGGCACCCCCTGGCCCCCCTCTGGCCCCACTTCTGGCTCCTGGTCCCTTCGGGTGCGTGGATTTTCTGTGATTTTTCGTGGATTTTTCTGAGATACTTAAAAATCCGTTTTCCTGCACACAATAAAACCATACAGGTAGCTCTGCTGAAAACAGCGTCAGTCCGGGTTAGTTTAGTTCAAATCATGCAAGAATGAGGTCAAAACAATATCAAAAGTGTTTGAAAAAGTAGATACGTTTGAGACGTATCAACTCCCCCAAGCTTAGCATATTGCTTGTCCTCAAGCAATTCAGTTCAACGAACTGGACGCGACAAAGAAAACTTTGACAAACTCTTTTGCTTCATTAGATGTATATAAGCATGTACTACGAAAAGAGTTTAGCAAGTATTGAAACAGTACTTATGAGGACAATGCAAGGAGCAATCCTTCTTTCAAGTGATTAGTCACAAATACTTAAAAGTAAATAATATACTACTGAAAATCAAGACAAGATTACATTGCACATAGCTTGAGCATACTAGGGTGGTATCTCGCTAGTCTCCATGAGTGAAGCAAAACATAAATGCAGAAACTCCTCCAGAGTTTTAAAGGAGACTAGAACTAAGAATTTCAGAATAAATCATATCACAAGTATGCAGAAGACAATGTAATACTCTGGGACAATGCACATTACACTCAGAATGACAATTATGCTCTCCTAGTTAGTGCTTTGAAGAAAGAAGGTGAGACTCTCGAACCGTGGCTTTTATTGGCAAGGTTGAAAACCCGTGGTCGGAAACAAAAACTAAACATGTACCAGAGCTCTTGGTTTTAAAAACAGAGATAAAAACGTTTTGAGAGGTGCATATTTCATCAACGAATGCTAGCAGATAACTCAATCACTTCTTGAGCTGGACAAGTTTCGAGGAACGGCTCCCGCATGAGGACGATCACATCCTCTTAATCTCCTTTGTTTATCACTGCCAAAGTTTTCTGATTTCTCATGAACAAAGCGTGAAGGAGGGTTTGTTTGTTATATTATCTTTTTGAGCCAGGCGCACTCAATGCCAGTTCCTTTTCGTATTAGTGGTTCGCACATTATACATGCAATCCAGGGGTGAAACTTGTCCAACTTAAAAAGATTATGAATTAACTACTACTTCCTCATGAGCTAAAACATAGGCACAAAAGAGAAATGCTTTTGATTAATTTCGAGATGGTACACGGAAGTCTTCGTTAGGAATGGCAGGTAAATACCATGTATAGGAAGGTATAGTGGACTCATATGGCATAACTGGTTTGAAGGATTTTGGATGCACAAGCAGTCAGTCCGCTTAGTATAGGTGGAAGTTTAGCAAAAGACTGGGAAGCGACCAACTAGAGAGCAATAACGGTCATAATCATGCAGAGCGACAAAGCAACATTGAATCGGGCATGAAAGTGATATAACTATTCTGAAACTCAAAGATCATCAAGGCAGAGTAGACTTTTTAGTCTTAAACATGTGTAAGCATGTGCCAAGTCAATCCAAAAATTCTCTAAAGGGAAATACCACCTTAGTATACCGGACTATGAACAGTGCAATGCATGTAGATCATTTCAATAACACATTATATACTCTAGTTATTCGAGACTAGCCACAAGCAAAGCATGAACCACTGAAAGAGCATTGTAAACATAGCACTATGTCGCTACAAGCTGGTCTCTAGATCATAAGTACAGGCGTATGTACAAAAGTAGAAACAAAAAGAGTTCATATCGGTCTTCCTTGTTGCTTCCCTTCAGTCGATCTTCGTCATTACTGCTTGTCACTTGCACGATCGAACGTAGGAAATATAATTAAATGCCGTCACGGACTCGAGCTGAACTCTGAAAACAAAGCAAACTAAAGAGAGAAAGGAAATCTTTTTGGATTTTTCGAAGGTTGGATAAAAGCAAAAGAAAGAGAAAATCTTTTTGTTGTTTTTGCAAGGAGGGAAATAAAGAAGAACGAGCAAAAACTTCGAAAAGATCAAAGTGAATAAAACGGATAATACAATGGAAAAGTAAGAGGGGCACGTACTCCCCCAAGCTTAGGCTTTTGGCCTAAGTTGGTAGCAGCTACTGCCCCCAGGAGCCTCCTGCTCCGGGGTATGGTGGTGAGTCCAAGGGTCGTAGAAGGATGCTAGCGCGTACACCGAAATCCTCGGAGTCTCCCACGAGGAAGGTTTTGAGCGCCAAACAGAGGAAGAACCTTCACCAAACTCGGTGGCGGTCTCTTCCTGAAAATGTGGTAACTCACCGTGCTTCTCCTCGTCGGGCACAACCCCCTCCATGGGGTTATGAAACTGATGCTGGACCATGAACTCATCGAATTGGACAACATCAAAGGACCATCCGTTCCTGCGAGAAAAATCAAACAAAAGAGGTGCAGGTAGACGGATCTCGCGTTCCGCGGTAATTCCGAAACGCAAGATATAAACAAGATTATCAAGCTCAGAACCCATTGTGACAAACTTATGCCTTTTCATAGCAGCAAGATCAAAGCTCAAATAAGTAAAAGGATTATCATCAGGGTGTGGGGTGCCTCCAAGATGTTCTAAGATAAGTGTGGCATAAACGCCACCATATAAGTCCCCCTTGTTACCGTTCATAGCAAGGCGTCGAGCAATTAAGGCACCCAGATTATAATCAGACCTCCCTGAGAGGGCTGCTGCCAGGATAGCAATATCCGGAGAAGAAATGTTGCTCGTGTTGTCACGAGCTAACACCCCTCTGGCAATATAATATGCAAAATACCTGAGGTGAGGAAATAAGATGCTGGAGATCTTCGACCGATGAATATCCCTCGTACCCATGCTGCAGAGAGAGTTGATGACGGATTTCAGCTCGAAGGGCTGAGTGGCCATCCTAGCCGACCTCCCAACGTTCGGCACACCTATTATTTCACAAAAATTCCCCAAAGTCATGGTGATAAGATCATTGTAAATTTTAAACTCAATAGCACCTGAATCAGGATTATATCTAAAATTGTTAATGAAACTGGAGGTCAGTTTTTGATACTGGGTAACACGGCTCGTGACGAGTCGTGTCAAATCTGCATTAGCACAAATATTATAAAACTCATCCTTGATTCCCGCAGCTTCGAGGAATTCATCACATGGAAATGTCATCGCACGTGCTGGACTTGTGTCTTCCAACAACTCCAGGGGCACATGATCTTCATTATAGCTCACCCTAGCAGCCGATGGTGAAGCTGTGGCTCTAGTAACTCGATCGGAGTGTGCGGGCCTCCTCTTCTCAAGCCACCCTTTTGCCCTTCCTAACAAACTCATTTCTGATTTTTTTTTGCAATTTACAAAAACGAGGATTAAAACAAGATGAGTTAAGGCAGACTACTCAACTCACTTGCCCAAGGCATAAACTTGCATCAAAACTTGGAAAATAACTTTCTACACATGCATGCAAGCTCATCTCTACAACACCAAGAACTACTAAATACTCACAAATGAAGCCACCAATCAAAAATCTAATTGGAGGGGTGGAGGAGTCACATACCAGGGAGTATTTGCTCAAAATTTCAGCTCAAATGATGGGCTGTAGAGAGAGATCGAAGAATCGCCTCCAAGAACAGCAAGAACACAAGAACAAGAGCAGAACTCGAGTTTTTGGAGAAAGAGAGAGAGGGAGGAAGAAGACATACCTGGAGGGGGGCCCTGTGGGCCCCAGGCGCCCTGTGGGCGCGGCCAGGGGCTGGGCCACGCCAGCTGGCCGCATGGGCCACTGGTTGGTCCCCATGGCTGGCCCCAGGACTTTCTGGGTCTCTCCCGACGTGGAAATTTTTATTTAAATTTTCTGGAATTTTTCTGAAAACTTCACTGTTGAAATTTTTTCGAAGTTCAAAAAGCTGCGGAACTCTCTGAAAACTTGAAGTAGTGAGTAGTATTGTGAAGCTTCAAAACATAAATATTTGGTACATCAAGTAGGACAAAAACTAAAAACAAATGAAAACATAACAAGCTCAACTTTTTATCTATATAAAACATGTTTGCTAATAAGGTTGATCAAGTCTTACCAACAAACAGGCGATATATAGAGAAAAAGGTCTCACCTCTCACGAAGTAATCACTGAATCTTTACCTTGATGGACATTGTCCCTACCACGATAGTTTTGTATTTGTGAGGCACAAGTAGTGGACAATCCCATTCTCCAATTTTCACGGTCTCGATATTCTCTATAGAGTTGAGGGCATGCCTCCTGTCGATCTTCTTCGGAAAATATACCGTGTGTTCTTTATCATTCACATGGAAGGTAACCTTCCCTTTATTGCAATATATAATAGCACCTGCGGTGTTAAGGAAAGGTCTACCAAGAATAATGGACATGCTCCCATCCTCGGGCATGTCAAGCACAACAAAATCAGTAAGAATTAAACAATTAGCAACCTCTACGGGAACATCCTCACAAATACCTATCGGAACAGCGGTTGACTTGTCAGCCATCTGAAGGGAGATATCTGTAGGAATTAGTTTCTCTAAACAAAGCCTCTCGTAAAGAGAGAGAGGCATAACACTCACTCCTGCTCCAAGATCACATAAAGCAGTTTTGACATAATTATTCATTATGGAGCAAGGAATGGTGGGTATACCTGGATCACCGAGCTTCTCAGGAATCTTGCCACTGAAAGAGTAGTTAGCAAGCATAGTAGATATTGCATCATTAGGAACTTTTCTTTTATTAGTGACAATATCCTTCATATATTTTGAATAATGAAGTAACTTAATAGCATCAGTCAAAGGGATTTGAAGAAAAAGAGGTTTAATCCACTCACAAAACTTATTATAATGCTCGTCTTCTTTAGATTTGATGGACTTACCTGGAAAGGGCATGGGTTTCTGTACCCATGGTTCTCTTTCCTTCCCATGTTTTCTTGCGATGAAGTCTTCTTTAGTGTACCTCTTACGTTTGTCAGGTGCTTCTTCTTCTCGAACTTCAGGCGGATCATTCTTCTCATTATTATTACCTTCAGGTTCAGCACCGTCTTCAGTCTCAGCATCGGAGATAGATACGCTGTTAGGACCAATAATTGGCTCTTCATCTACAATAGGATAATTAGAATTGTCAGTCTCCTTATGTTTCTTCTTTTTCTTTGGAGAGCCAACAATTTCTTCTTCCTGCATTTGATAATCCTGCTCGATTCTCTTCGGATGCCCCTCTGGATAGAGAGGATCTTGAGTACTAGTTCCTCCTCAGGTCTTAATCCCGAAAGCCTGCAAATTATCTTGTTTGGCATTGTTAGCAAGCAGATCTCTTTGCACATTAGAAATTTGGTCAAGCTGAGTTTGAACCATATGAAAATGCTTCACAAGACATTGAACATCATTAGCTGTTCTATCTAAAACATCAAGCAGTTTTTTGATAGCAAGAGAATTATCATGCAATTGACTTTGTATCCTCTCATTAAAATGGTTTTGTTTCATAATAAAATTATCAAACTCATCTAAACATTGATCAGGAGGCTTACCATGAGGGATGTCACTTGCGTTGAAATCTAAAAGAGAGTGTACATCTACCATAGGAGGGTGAGTAGTAGGCTCACACAGCTTCTCAATAGGGGGTAGATTCTTCACGTCTTCAGCTTTAATACCTTTCTCTTTAATAGACTTCTTTGCTTCTCGCATATCTTCGGGGCTTAGAACAAATATGCCCCTCTTCTTTGGTGGTGGAGGTGGTTCAGGGACGGACCAATCTTCATGGTTTTTGGCAATCCTGCCCATCAAATCCTCCGCATCGTCCGGTGTTCTTTTCCTGAAAACACAACCAGCACAACTGTCCAAATAGGACCTGGATTCATCAGTTAGACCAGCATAGAATATATCGATTAATTCATTCTTAGGAATTTCATGTCCTGGTCTAGCCCGAATCAGACCGCAGTACCTCCCCCAAGCTTTAGGGAGGGACTCATCCTGCAACTGTTTAAAGTTATAAATTCTTTGTAAAGCAGCATGTTGCATGTGAGCAGGAAAGTACTTATCAACAAAAGAGTGAGCTAAGTCTTAAGGACTCTTAATGGAACCGCATGGGAGTGAATCATACCATGCTTTAGCACCTTCCTTCAAGGAGAAAGGAAGAAGCTTGGTGATATAAAAGTATCGTATCTTCTCATCTGTGGTAAATAGGCCACCTAACTCACCGAGTTTAGTCAGGTGTGCAATAGCATCATCATTTTCTTTGCCATAAAATGGGTCAGCTTCAACCATAGGTATAAGTGAAAGATCAACAGAGAAATCATAATCAGGATCATCAATGCATATAGGAGATGTAGCAAATTCAGGATCAGGAACGGTTTTGTTCTTCAAAGAGTGTTTTTCAAATAGTTTCTTAATAACTTCAAGGTCAGAGCCAGAAAACTATGTCAGTTCCCTGCATAAATCTTCATCAAGCATATAGTAATCATCATCAAGGAGCCTCTCTTTGAGTTTACTCAAATCAGGATAATCATAAGTTTCACCAATAGGGTAGCGAGTAACAGGAAGTTCAATTCCAGACATTTTAGCAACAGCAGCAATTTTTTCTCAAGAGCATAACCAAGCGTACTAATATCATCAAAAGTAGTAGAGGCATCATGAAGAGTATCGGACATAGTAACAGATTCAGTAGGAGCATCATGTGGTGGTGGTGAGGCAAACTTACTCATAACGGAAGGTGAATGAAGTGTAGCACTAGTGCTCAGAGCAGTACCTCTTCTTGTAGTGGATAGTAAGATCGGAACCTTGGGGTCTCCTTTCTTACCCATAGTGGATAAAGTGCAGCAGGTAGGATACCTCAAGTAGACTTGTAAATATTGCTATGCTCCCCGGCAACGGCGCCAGAAAACGGTACTTGATAACCCTCAACCGTAAGGGATCGAGATAGTCTTCACGGGTAAGAATAACCCAATTTATTGATTCGACACACGGGGAGCCAAAGAGTATTTATAAGCTTTGACAGTTGAGTTGTCAATTCAACCGCACCTGAAATATACTTACTTGCAACAAAAAATAAGTGGTAACAGTGATATGATAGTGATAATAGTGATAGTAAAAGTAAACAGCAAAAGTAAATAGTGATGGTAAATGGCAAAAGTAGCAACTAGTGACAAGCAGGGTTTAAAACACTGTAGGCTAGGGAGATGGATGGTTGGGCGCTGCATGGATGAGATAGATTCTAACTTGGGGCACGGCACACGAAAAGGTAATGATCATCTAGGCAAATATCAAACATTAGGCATGTATCCCGTAGGTAGTTGTACGTGCTTGCAATAAGAACTTGCACAACATCTTTTGTCCTACCATCCCGCTACGAACGGGGCCAAAAGGAACTTATGGAGATTAAGGTGCTCCTGTCAAAGAGCACCGGAACAAAGCAATGAACTCAATGGATACATGTAATCCTCAAACTACGGACCATCCCCTTTGGTGTCCCAAGCTGTCACTTTTGGGATCGCCGGTTCAGACCCGTAATGGGTGCAAACAACTCATAGATAGAATCGCGAACACAAATATATTCATGCAAACACATATGATTCAGATCTGAGATCATGGCTCTCGGGCCCTAAGTGTCAAGCATTAAGAATAACAAGTTGAAGCAAAGATGATAAACACCATAGTAGATGATAGGCAACATGCCCCCAACGATCTGACAAACTATTACATGATCTAACTCATCCAAAGTTCTTCGTCATTACTGCTTGTCACTTGCACGATCGAACATAGGAAATATAATGAAATGCCGTCACGGACTCGAGCTGAACTCTGAAAACAAAGCAAACTAAAGAGAGAAAGGAAATCTTTTTGGATTTTTCGAAGGTTGGATAAAAGCAAAAGAAAGAGAAAATCTTTTTGTTGTTTTTGCAAGGAGGGAAATAAAGAAGAACGAGCAAAAACTTCGAAAAGATCAAAGTGAATAAAACGGATAATACAATGGAAAAGTAAGAGGGCACGTACTCCCCCAAGCTTAGGCTTTTGGCCTAAGTTGGTAGCAGCTACTGCCCCAGGAGCCTCCTGCTCCGGGGGTATGGTGGTGAGTCCAAGGGTCGTAGAAGGATGCTGGCGCGTACACCAAACTCCTCGGAGTCTCCCACGAGGTAGGTTCTGAGCGCCAAACAGAGGAAGAACCTTCACCAAACTCGGTGGCGGTCTCTTCCTGAAAATGTGGTAACTCACCGTGCTTCTCCTCGTCGGGCACAACCCCCTCCATGGGGTTATGAAACTGATGCTAGACCATGAACTCATCGAATTGGACAACATCAAAGGACCATCCATTCCTGCGAGAAAAATCAAACAAAAGAGGTGCAGGTAGACGGATCTCGCGTTCCGCGGTAATTCCGAAACGCAAGATATAAACAAGATTATCAAGCTCAGAACCCATTGTGACAAACTTATGCCTTTTCATAGCAGCAAGATCAAAGCTCAAATAAGTAAAAGGATTATCATCAGGGTGTGGGGTGCCTCCAAGATGTTCTAAGATAAGTGTGGCATAAACGCCACCATATAAGTCCCCCTTGTTACCGTTCATAGCAAGGCGTCGAGCAATTAAGGCACCCAGATTATAATCAGACCTCCCTGAGAGGGCTGCTGCCAGGATAGCAATATCCGGAGCAGAAATGTTGCTCGTGTTGTCACGAGCTGATACCCCTCTGGCAATATAATATGCAAAATACCTGAGGTGAGGAAATAAGATGCTGGAGATCTTCGACCGATGAATATCCCTCGTACCCATGCTGCAGAGAGAGTTGATGACGGATTTCAGCTCGAAGGGCTGAGTGGCCATCCTAGCCGTCCTCCCAACGTTCGGCACACCTATTATTTCACCAAAATTTCCCAATGTCATGGTGATAAGATCATTGTAAATTTTAAACTCAATAGCACCTGAATCAGGATTATATCTAAAATTGTTAATGAAACTGGAGGTGAGTTTTTGATACTGGGTAACACGGCTCGTGACGAGTCGTGCCAAATCTGCATTAGCACAAAGATTATAAAACTCATCCTTGATTCCCGCAGCTTCGAGGAATTCATCACATGGAAATGTCATCGCACGTGCTGGACTTGTGTCTTCCAACAACTCCAGGGGCACATGATCTTCATTATAGCTCACCCTAACAGCCGATGGTGAAGCAGTGGCTCTAGTAACTCGATCGGAGTGTGCGGGCCTCCTCTTCTCAAGCCACCCTTTTGCCCTTCCTAACAAACTCATTTCTGATTTTTTTTTTGCAATTTACAAAAACGAGGATTAAAACAAGATGAGTTAAGGCAGACTACTCAACTCACTTGCCCAAGGCATAAACTTGCATCAAAACTTGGAAAATAACTTTCTACACATGCATGCAAGCTCATCTCTACAACACCAAGAACTACTAAATACTCACAAATGAAGCCACCAATCAAAAATCTAATTGGAGGGGTGGAGGAGTCACATACCAGGGAGTATTTGCTCAAAATTTCAGCTCAAATGATGGGCTATAGAGAGAGATCGAAGAATCGCCTCCAAGAACAGCAAGAACACAAGAACAAGAGCAGAACTCGAGTTTTTGGAGAAAGAGAGAGAGGGAGGAAGAAGACATACCTGGAGGGGGGCCCTGTGGGCCCCAGGCGCCCTGTGGGCGCGGCCAGGGGCTGGGCCGCGCCAGCTGGCCGCCTGGGCCACTGGTTGGTCCCCCTGGCTGGCCCCAGGACTTTCTGGGTCTCTCCCGACGTGGAAATTTTTATTTAAATTTTCTGGAATTTTTCTGAAAACTTCACTGTTGAAATTTTTTCGAAGTTCAAAAAGCTGCGAAACTCTCTGAAAACTTGAAGTAGTGAGTAGTATTGTGAAGCTTCAAAACATAAATATTTGGTACAACAAGTAGGACAAAAACTAAAAACTAATGAAAACATAACAAGCTCAACTTTTTATCTATATAAAACATGTTTGCTAATAAGGTTGATCAAGTCTTACCAACAAACAGGCGATATATAGAGCAAAAGGTCTCACCTCTCACGAAATAATCACTGAACCTTTACCATGATGGACATTGTCCCTACCACGATAGTTTTGTATTTGTGAGGCACATGTAGTGGACAATCCCATTATCCAATTTTCACGGTCTCGATATTCTCTATAGAGTTGAGGGCATGCCTCCTGTCGATCTTCTTCGGAAAATATACCGTGTGTTCTTTATCATTCACATGGAAGGTAACCTTCCCTTTATTGCAATCAATAATAGCACCTGCGGTGTTAAGGAAAGGTCTACCAAGAATAATGGACATGCTCCCATCCTCGGGCATGTCAAGCACAACAAAATCAGTAAAAATTAAACAATTAGCAACCTCTACGGGAACTTCCTCACAAATACCTATCGGAACAGCGGTTGACTTGTCAGCCATCTGAAGGGAGATATCTGTAGGAATTAGTTTCTCTAAACAAAGCCTCTCATAAAGAGAGAGAGGCATAACACTCACTCCTGCACCAAGATCACATAAAGCAGTTTTGACATAATTATTCATTATGGAGCAAGGAATGGTGGGTATACCTGGATCACCGAGCTTCTCAGGAATCTTGCCACTGAAAGAGTAGTTAGCAAGCATAGTAGATATTGCATCATTAGGAACTTTTCTTTTATTAGTGACAATATCCTTCATATATTTTGAATAATGAAGTAACTTAATAGCATCAGTCAAAGGGATTTGAAGAAAAAGAGGTTTAATCCACTCACAAAACTTATTATAATGCTCGTCTTCTTTAGATTTGATGGACTTACCTGGAAAGGGCAGGGGTTTCTGTACCCATGGTTCTCTTTCCTTCCCATGTTTTCTTGCGATGAAGGCTTCTTTAGTGTACCTCTTACGTTTGTCAGGTGCTTCTTCTTCTCGAACTTCAGGCGGATCATTCTTCTCATTATTATTACCTTCAGGTTCAGCACCGTCTTCAGTCTCAGCATCGGAGATAGATACGCTGTTAGGACCAATAATTGGCTCTTCATCTACAATAGGATAATTAGAATTGTCAGTCTCCTTATGTTTCTTCTTTTTCTTTGGAGAGCCAACAATTTCTTCTTCCTGCATTTGAGAATCCTGCTCGATTCTCTTCGGATGCCCCTCTGGATAGAGAGGATCTTCAGTACTAGTTCCTCCTCAGGTCTTAATCCCGAAAGCCTGCAAATTATCTTGTTTGGCATTGTTAGCAAGCAGATCTCTTTGCACATTAGAAATTTGGTCAAGCTGAGTTTGAACCATATGAAAATGCTTCACAAGACATTGAACATCATTAGCTGTTCTATCTAAAACATCAAGCAGTTTTTTGATAGCAAGAGAATTATCATGCAATTGACTTTGTATCCTCTCATTAAAATGGTTTTGTTTCATAATAAAATTATCAAACTCATCTAAACATTGATCAGGAGGCTTACCATGAGGGATGTCACTTGCGTTGAAATCTAAAAGAGAGTGTACCTCTACCATAGGAGGGTGAGTAGTAGGCTCACACAGCTTCTCAATAGGGGGTAGATTCTTCACGTCTTCAGCTTTAATACCTTTCTCTTTAATAGACTTCTTTGCTTCTCGCATATCTTCGGGGCTTAGAACAAATATGCCCCTCTTCTTTGGTGGTGGAGGTGGTTCAGGGACGGACCAATCTTCATGGTTTTTGGCAATCCTGCCCATCAAATCCTCCGCATCGTCCGGTGTTCTTTTCCTGAAAACACAACCAGCACAACTGTCCAAATAGGACCTGGATTCATCACTTAGACCAGCATAGAATATATCGATTAATTCATTCTTAGGAATTTCATGTCCTGGTCTAGCCCGAATCAGACCGCAGTACCTCCCCCAAGCTTTAGGGAGGGACTCATCCTGCAACTGTTTAAAGTTATAAATTCTTTGTAAAGCAGCATGTTGCATGTGAGCAGGAAAGTACTTATCAACAAAAGAGTAAGCTAAGTCTTAAGGACTCATAATGGAACCGCATGGGAGTGAATCATACCATGCTTTAGCACCTTCCTTCAAGGAGAAAGGAAGAAGCTTGGTGATATAAAAGTATCGTATCTTCTCATCTGTGGTAAATAGGCCACCTAACTCACCGAGTTTAGTCAGGTGTGCAATAGCATCATCATTTTCTTTGCCATAAAATGGGTCAGCTTCAACCATAGGTATAAGTGAAAGATCAACAGAGAAATCATAATCAGGATCATCAATGCATATAGGAGATGTAGCAAATTCAGGATCAGGAACGGTTTTGTTCTTCAAAGAGTGTTTTTCAAATAGTTTCTTAATAACTTCAAGGTCAGAGCTAGAAAACTCTGTCAGTTCCCTGCATAAATCTTCATCAAGCATATAGTAATCATCATCAAGTAGCCTCTCTTTGAGTTTACTCAAATCAGGATAATCATAAGTTTCACCAATAGGGTAGCGAGTAACAGGAAGTTCAATTCCAGACTTTTTAGCAACAGCAGCAATTTGTTTCTCAAGAGCATAACCAAGCGTACTAATATCATCAGAAGTAGTAGAGGCATCATGAAGAGTATCGGACATAGTAACAGATTCAGTAGGAGCATCATGTGGTGGTGGTGAGGCAAACTTACTCATAACGGAAGGTGAATGAAGTGTAGCACTAGTGCTCAGAGCAGTACCTCTTCTTGTAGTGGATAGTAAGATCGGAACCTTGGGGTCTCCTTTCTTACCCATAGTGGATAAAGTGCAGCAGGTAGGATACCTCAAGTAGACTTGTAAATATTGCTATGCTCCCCGGCAACGGCGCCAGAAAACGGTACTTGATAACCCTCAACCGTAAGGGATCGAGATAGTCTTCACGGGTAAGAATAACCCAATTTATTGATTCGACACACGGGGAGCCAAAGAGTATTTATAAGCTTTGACAGTTGAGTTGTCAATTCAACCGCACCTGAAATATACTTACTTGCAACAAAAAATAAGTGGTAACAGTGATATGATAGTGATAATAGTGATAGTAAAAGTAAACAGCAAAAGTAAATAGTGATGGTAAATGGCAAAAGTAGCAACTAGTGACAAGCAGGGTTTAAAACATTGTAGGCTAGGGAGATGGATGGTTGGGCGCTGCATGGATGAGATAGATTCTAACTTGGGGCACGGCACACGGAAAAGTAATGATCATCTAGGCAAATATCAAACATTAGGCATGTATCCCGTAGGTAGTTGTACGTGCTTGCAATAAGAACTTGCACAACATCTTTTGTCCTACCATCCCGCTACGAACGGGGCTAAAAGGAACTTATGGAGATTAAGGTGCTCCTGTCAAAGAGCACCGGAACAAAGCAATGAACTCAATGGATACATGTAATCCTCAAACTACGGACCATCCCCTTTGGTGTCCCAAGCTGTCACTTTTGGGATCGCCGGTTCCGAACCGTAATGGGTGCAAACAACTCATAGATAGAATCACGAACACAAATATATTCAGGCAAACACATATGATTCAGATCCGAGATCATGGCACTCGGGCCCTAAGTGTCAAGCATTAAGAATAACAAGTTGAAGCAAAGATGATAAACACCATAGTAGATGATAGGAAACATGCCCCCAACGATCTGACAAACTATTACATGATCTAACTCATCCAATCCCTACCATCCCCTTCGCCTACAGCAGGGGAATTACTCACACATGGAGGGAGAAGTCATGGAGGGATGTTGGAGTGGTGATGATGATGACGATGGCGACGATCTCCCCTCTCCGGAGGCCAATTCAGCCTCCAGATTAGCCCTCCCGAGGAAGAACAGAGGGTGGCGGCGGCTCCACGACGGAAAACTGCGAAAAGAACTTTTGATCTGGGGTTTCCGTGTCGCGAGTAAAAATACGAGGCAAAGTAGGGCACCAGGGGGTGTGGGCCCCACCCAGGCGACCCCCCGGCGCGGCCCAGGGGGGGCGCGCCCACAGGGCGCCTGGGCAACCCCTGGCCCCCCTCTGGCCCCACTTCTGGCTCCTGGTCCCTTCGGGTGCGTGGATTTTCTGTGATTTTTCGTGGATTTTTCTGAGATACTTAAAAATCCGTTTTCCTGCACACAATAAAACCATACAGGTAGCTCTGTTGAAAACAGCGTCAGTCCGGGTTAGTTTAGTTCAAATCATGCAAGAATGAGGTCAAAACAATATCAAAAGTGTTTGGAAAAGTAGATACGTTTGAGACGTATCATATAGGCGTGTTGGTCCTGGTTATCAGGTCCCGTTGGCCCAACATAGACTCGCTCGGTCCTGCTTATGCAGCTGCCTGGCGGCAAGAGGGTGGCGCATGCTGGCTGGTCCTAAACAGCCATCCGGCTAGGGGCTGCATTGTTTGGACAGTCGGGCATGAGTCCCATCCGGACAGGGTCACGGCGGCAAGATGGTGGTACGTCAATACATACACTGGCGTATTGCTTTCTTGGCACTCGCAACGCCATTCACCTGGCTGACCTGTCAATTTCACTCGGCCATCTGGAGCTTTCTCTGGAAGGAGGGTCGGTTGCTTGGCCTAACAAGCCATCTGTTTTTGTGGGCAGTTTGGTCATTTCCATATTGTCGGTTGAGGTTTCTAATAATTTATTGTTTTACATCGCAAGTTGGTTTCTAATAATCCATGACCACGACCTTTACCATGGAGGCTGGTGTGGGCATCTGGCAGTGTCGTGTCGTGCCTGGGTGTGTTAGAGCATCTCCAGCCACGCCCCCAAGACTCCCCCCATGCGCCTTTTTAGGCTTGGATGGCGCTTTTCGCCGAAAAACAGCCCAGCCACGCCCCCAACGCCCCCAGGACGTCAAAATAGCGCCGGCAAAACCCAGGCGAAACCCAATGCACTGGGGGTCTCTTGGGGATGCCGGCGGAAGTTTCAGTGAATCGCGTCTCACCACATGTCCCTTTTCTTGGCCCACTTAACCATTCTCCTCACAAACTTTTGCTTGGGGTTGTCTGCCCTCTTTATTACACCGAATTCCGTCGGATGACCCCCAAGATGCCAACTTTTTTGGTTTGGTGATGTTCTTGGGGGTGCCAACGGCTGGAGATGCTCTTAGTTATAGGCTTATGGAATTCCTCCAAATTCATGATGTTAGTGGCCTTCTCAAGGAAGGCAATCATGACCTCCTGGCAGGGATGTAAGTTGCCCCGCTAGAGGACAGCCGCTGGTGCCACTCGATGGTGGTCGCGCCTGCTAGGCTGCAAGGTGGCGTCCCTTTAACCTCTTCGGTTTTGGGTGCTTTTTCCACTTCGCCCACTGGTCGTGCTCTTTATTTATTATTATTTAGGCATCATTTTCGCTGCGATATTGCTATGTTTTTATTTGTGCCAAGAACATGAACTCGCATATTTGTTGTTGTCAATGTTCTATGCTGGCATGTAATGTTGTTGCTTTAAGAAACTTCATGGTTGTATGTAGTGTCCTTTAGTATGTAATTGTTAATCATTTGCCGCTTTTTGCACGCCAGTTGCACGACTTGAGTTCATCGGTTTATGTATGTATTGTGTGTGATGTTTGTGTATGCTATTGTACATAGGAATATCACCTAGCGCTCGCGGCGTCCCCTTCTACATAAGGAACAAAACCGCTTGGCCTGGTCTATGTCTGTGCTCACAGGATTATAGAGGTAACGGCCCCCTTGCAATGACTTCACAAGCGTGAACATTGCCAAGACGCACGCAAAGTCGAATCTCTCTATCTCTTCTAACATGGTATCAAGCTAACCGGTTCAAACCCTAGCCGCTGCACGCCACTTTTGCCCTGCGCGTCGCCCCCGGGTCATTTGGCCTTAATGACCGCCGTCGGGGTCCGCGCCACCTGTACCTAGGGTTCGTCCGCCTGTCGTGTTGACCGGTTGCCCCAGAGAGTCTTTCTCCCGATCCGTTGATCCGGGTTTTCTCTCTCTCGCCGGTTGCTCTGATCAATTATAGGTTTGCGTCGCCCGCCTGAAAGCACTATTTCTCCCTGGGTGATTTTGGTAATTAATGTCAACATATCTCTTGTTGGACTAATGTTTTCATCTAGTATATTTCAGATAGGTTCAACAAATGGAGTGTCATGGACTAAAGGATGTGGAACCCCTTCAAGATGATAAGGACAAAGGATTGGCTCAAGCTCAAAGCTCAGGACTCTACATTTTCTATTTCAGTGATCCAAGATCACATTGAGTACATAGGAAAGCCAATACTCTTAAAAGGGGATGTGGTGTTGCTTAATCGCTTGCTTGCTCAAAGTGCTTAGTGATATGCTCCAAACCCTCAACCACTTTCTCACATCCACATATGTCCTAAACCAACAGTCAAACTCGGCCCCACCGAAACTGTCTATCCGGCGCCACCGAGTTCAATTGACATAACCACTGCTACAAACCCTAACCAATTCGGTCTCACCGATAGAGATCTCGGTCTCATCGAGATGGGAATGCAAACTCGTTGTTTCCTATTTGTAACATTTCGGTCCAACCGAGATGTGAGAATCGGTCTCACCGAGTTAGCATTGCAAATTCTCTATTGCCTCATCGTAACATTTTCGGTCTCACCGAAATGAGCGAATCGGTCCCACCGAGTTTGCCTGACCAACCCTCTGTGTGCTTATTACCAAAACCAGTCCTACGGAGTTTGTGTAATCGGTCTCACCGAGATTACGTTAAGCCCTAACCCTAATGAAATCGGTCATACCGAGTTGATCATATCGGTCCCATTGAAATGCCTAACAGTCACATTATTAACTAAATCGGTCTGACCGAGTTCTCTGATTCGGTCCCACCGAGTTTTGTAAATTGTGTGTAACGGTTAGATTTTGTGTGGAGTCTATATATACTCCTCCACCCACTCTTCATTTGTGGAGCAAGCCATGAGAACATATTTACACTTCCAACATACATTTTCTGAGAGAGAACCACCTACACAAGTGTTGAGATCAAGACATTCCATTCCGACCGCATAAATCTTGTTCTCTAGCATTCCCCAAGTTGCTTTCCACTCAATCTCTTCTTCCACCATATACAAATCTGTGAGAAGCTATTTGAGTGTTAGTGAGACTATCATTTGAAGCATTTGAGCAAGGAGTTCATCATCAACACACCATCTATTACCTTTTGGATAGTGGTGTCTCCTACATTGGTTAGGTCTCAGTTGGGAGCCTCCGTCAAGATTGTGGAGTTGAACCAAGGATTTTGTTCGTGCAAGGGGATCGCCTATTTTCATGAAGATCTACCCTAGTGAGGCAAGTCCTTCGTGGGCGATGGCCATGGTGGGATAGACAAGGTTGCTTCTTCGTGGACCCTTCGTGGGTGGAGCCATCCGTGGACTCGCGCAGCCGTTACCCTTCGTGGGTTGAAGTCTCCATCAATGTGGACGTAAGATAGCACCACCTATCGGAACCACGAAAAAAACATCCGTGTCTCCAATTGCATTTGCACACTTCAAACTCCTCACTTTACCTTCATATGCAATTGCTTTACATTCCGCTGCTATACTCTTAGAAGTGCATGTGTAGGTTGATCGCTTGACTTGTGTTAAGTTGCTAAAATCTGCCAAGAATTAAAATTACGAAAAGGCTAGATTTTTATTTTGTCAAGTAGTCTAATCACCCCCCTCTAGATATACTCTTCTCGATCCTTTCACCGTCGCCACCGTCAACCCACACGCCTCCACTCCATCACCGGCGTCGACTCTACACGACTTCTTCATCCACCGCGCGGTCGGGCCGGGCTGGACGCGCCGCCCAAGGGACACCTTCATGTGTCATTGCAGGCCACAAGTCCAAGTGGTCTCCATTGCCAGTCCGTCTTCGTCTTGATCGCCCGGGACATCACCGAAAACATCGCCATCGACTCTAATCAGCAAGCCGTCCCCATCATGGCACGTTCAACGCCGCCATCGGTCTCATCAATCGATCATGCGCCTTCCTTCGCCAAGCACATCCCAGAGCACGTGCCTACCGTCGATCGAGCCACATGTTGCCTTAGCATTGTCCCTTTGGACCGCTGGGCCGCCGACCCATGGTCTTATTGCTGGCTGCTCTGACCCGCACGCCGCTCCCGCAGACGCCCCATCGGGCCGTCGCGCTGCGCCACGCGATCCACGCCGCCGCCCCGAGGTCCTCCCAACGGCTACCCATGTAGTCGCCGCCTTTGCGTTGCCCCTTAGGGCTATCGCGCCGTGGCACACAATCTGTTTCGCCTCCCGTCAGGCCGTCGCCACCGGCCAGTGGTTCTCCATGTGGCTGGTGCGACTCACGAGCCGCCTCTACAACTCTCCTTCGGGTTGTAAAGTCGCGGCACGCGGTCCCCGCTGCTGCCTCTGGCCGTCACCATGGCTGCACCAACCCGCGCTCCACCGCCCCTTCGGACCGTAGTGCCGCGGCCCATGGTCTATGCCGCCGCCCCGAGGTCTTCCCACCGTCGTGCCGACCCGCCTGCTGCCGCTATGTCCCTCCTTTGGGCCATAGCGCCACGGCCCGAGGTCCACTACACTGACCCCACACGCCGAGTTCCCTGGGTATGCATCACGGCGCCTCCCTCGGCGCGGGAACGCCATCGTCTGTGCCGGTCTTCGTGATGCTATTGGGTTCTTCCTCACCTACTTCGAGCATCTCCGCCGCGCTCCAAACTTAGCCGCCGTCGCTGTTTTCCCGGTTGGCACTCGTAATAAGGGGTCATTGGTAAAACAAACGGTTACTGGTCATGCATGATCCATTCATCGCCAGCGCTCATCTTCGAAGATTTACATTTTTTTTTTGTGGATTTCTAAGATTTACATGTTGCATATAACACAAATTCTTTTAGCCAGTGGGCCACCAAGTGGAAACAGAAGAATATGATCTCTCAGCTACATTTATCGCACAATACTATTACTGAGGACCAAAGTGTTAAGGGTAACTCGACAGCCGAGTTCATCAAGGGTCCTTATACCCCAGAGGGTGTAAGAGGTTTGCAATATGTTATTGATACTACCCCGCTAAAGGTTACATGGCAATGAGAGAACAACTTCTAACGCCACCGATTTCGAATTGAAGAACACTAGTATTTTTGGATGTTCCCCATGAATGGCACCGAGTTCAGAGAAGTTTCACTCACATTTCTTCCACTGGCATTGCGACGTCTGTGGGACCGAGGTTACCGCGGTTATCATCGGTATCTTGTAGGGTGTGGAGAGTGTTGAATCCGTATGTTACCGTATTTGGAGGAGTAAAAATGTGGTTTCGAAATGTTAAACCGGATCTAGGAAATCCCTTAATGTCTTTAACCCCTCAAATTATGTACTCCTTGTGCCCAGGGCCGGTCCTATCCTTCCGGCGGCCCCTGGGCAAACTCGGAAATGGGGCCCATCTAATTTGGTGGACTTAAAAAAATTGCTTGCTTCGAACCATTTGATTAAAACATGGATTGATCATGGAAATTCGGTACAAAATCTTTCATGTGCAACTTAAGGACTAATAATACCATGAAATGTCATAGACAGTACAACACATAGTGGTTCTTCTATACACAGGATTGGTACACCCACCCCCTTATCTAGCCAATCCATGTTGTCCTGCTTTCCTCAAGATCCGTTCCAAGAACAACAGGTGTGTCAGAGATTAAATTGTGATTAACAGAGGTAACATTGTATTGCTTGTCCTATTAATTTGTTCTGTCTGGACTCTACCCAACTGCTGCAGTAGACCCGAGAGACAAAAAGGTGGGTAGCACACATACAACTGAAAAGAAAACGGTGGACTTATTACCGAGAGATAACTTGCCAGTTAGATATTTCAGAGATAACACCTTGCTTTGAGAAATTCAAGAAAAGGAGTCCCTCAGAGACGTGAGAGAGTCTTATTTAAAGAAGTGAGAGAGAGAGAGAGAGAGTCCATCAGAGACATGCATACTCTAAGTTTTCTAGTTTTCTAGGCAAGTGAGAGAGACGTGAGAGTGTTTTTAAGAGAAGTGTGAGAGCGAACTTGTGTGTCAGGGAGAGCTTGTTATTTTTGTAGGTCCAAGAGTGCAGCTGCAGAAAATGTGTGATCGAGAAAACACGTGAAAAAGAGAGCTTGTGAGACAGAGAGCATGCATGTGATAAAACCAGGTGAGAGATGCGCAGGCAGTCCTCCAGTGTTCTGCGAAACTAAGCCCGGTAATCGAATGGTTGGATATGTGCATGTAGTAGGGCTGCAGCGATCCCTTTGGATGCCCTATTCATGACTGATTTGTTTTATGTATATCTTTTCAAGCTTGTGTGGGTCTACTATGCGGGATACCTTTTTTGCAATGTGCCACATTATTTTGGTAACGACCAACGACTACAAAGAACTGTTTTAGTAAGTAATAGATTTTGGCAGAAATTCTATGGTAGTAATGACATTCCTAATCTTTCCCCAAAGTTATCCACGTACATTAGATCCAGATGTTATCTTATAAATAGAGAGTGAATTGTTTTTACATAATTGTGAAAACACAAGGATATCTCCTAGCAAAGCTGTTTTTGGCAGCAAGTAATTAAGAATTAATACGTGCTAGCTATACTTTGCAGGTGACAACATGTCGCATTAGCTGTAGAAAGCAACACGGTTT
>LR738712.1:751121875-751138443 GCA_902687465.1 Secale cereale | reverse complement strand
AAAGCAGGTTTGCTTTCATCTTCCTTCCTTGAATAATATTCTCCTCATCCCATTTCTGCTTCCTCATCTGACTAAACTGTTTGGTAACTTGGGCAAGATCAAAAAGGAGGTATGGGGAAAACATCACCAATTCCTGCTGACAAAACCACGGAGAAAAAACAGAGCTACCTTATGAAAAAGCAGCAGATTCAGTTGATAGTGAAAGAACTATCAGCGATGATTCTATGGGGATTTGATATTATGGTAGCCAAGCCCAGGATGACGACCTGGACGGAGATTCTGCTACGGTATTACCTGCTGTCAGACGGAAGAAAGCGAGATATGACCGGCATGGTTATACCAATGGCCTTGAGACGGATTCTGCCCCCTATGCTGGCAGGGTTGCTCTAAGCATAAAATCCCTGGGTGGCTGAAAGTTATAGATTCAGGAGCAGGGGTATGGACAGCTGTTAAACAATTTCGAAAAGATGGGAAGCAGTATGACAAGGTTAGTATACGAATGTTCTGCTGCGCTCCTTTCACTGATAATTTTTTGTGTGTGCTAATCATCTCATAAGATATGGAGTGTTTGCGCAATGAACATTCAGACCAAATGATAAATTAGGTAGATTCACAACCATGTGTTTTGCTTCGGTTATCTTATAGATTTTGACCTTTTGCGTCAGAGTAATAGTCAGCATTTGTTTGTGTACAAGTTTGTATTTCGTTTTGCACAACCATGCATATGTGTGAAACAAAACATAGGGCTCATCGGTATCATGTTATTATAAAATTCTCTTTTGTACTGACTGGTTAAACTAATTAACAGTTATTTGACTTATCATCTGACGTTACAGAATATGACGCCGTAATTTAAAAAACAAAATATCAAAATAATGCATTAACTACATGTAATTCTTTCGCGTTTAACTATAAAATTGAATTCTTCATAGCATTTAACCCAGAATTCAACCAGTGTGAGTTTGATCTGTCCACACACTTTTGGATTTTGGTTCCTCACTTGTCATAGCATTTAACCGTAATTGATATGAACATGCAACACATCAGGAACTTTTAGTATAGAATGCTCGATTATCTGCTCTCACCACGTCATTTTTCCTCTTTTTATTAAAAAATAACAACTTATTATTTTATTACGATAGTAGCTTTCACCCTCTGTATTCTCTATGCAATGTTACACGTTGAATCGTACAGTATATGTTAAGTCAACTATATCTTTTTTTCTCATTTCAGTACTACATTCACAAGGAATATAGTCACAGATTCTCCTCCAAACCCAACGTTCTCGAGTTCCTATCAAGAAGAACTGTGAAGGGGAAGCTGGTCAAGAAGGTGCATAATTACTTGACTTCAAAACATATAGTAATCGTACAAACATGCATACGATTACATATTTTTCATATATATTTACGATTGTAAATTCGGTATGGTATTCTTTTTTGGCAGAGATCAGCTGATACTTCTACGGACAATCATGGTATGTCTAATTTGACTGACGCATTTGAATATATTTGCCTACTGTTATTGGGCGGAATAATCAAACTTAGACTGCAAATATAACCCATATCATGGATGGAAATAGGCATCTACATGATATCAACATAAAATAATCGGTAGTCCAATTATTCAACTAAAGTTAATATATGAAACGACTTATTTTAGGTTCTTTCATGACATGACAAAGAATTATTTATATACAAATATTACTTGGGAACCGTCCACATGATTGCAGGTACATAGTCTAAAAGCAATATTACTTACTTAATTTAATATAATATCCGTATATCATCCCGTCAAGACGAACAATCATGCTAGTCACAAGTTCAAGAAATACTTCTGGTCAACAAACAGTAACTTTGTATAACTCATGGAGGATGTAACATGTTCGTGATGTTCAATACATTGACACCCTTGAAATCTTTTCTGCTAGCAATATTTTTGCAATGATTTCACATACAAATGCATACATCAAGATACTTAATATATTAGTGTGAAAACTTCTTCCTGAGTCGACTTGCACATATGCATTGTTGGGAGTAAACCACGCCTCCAGGCGGTGACTGCGGTGCGCGCGCGGGTATGCGCTCCAGGTCCGGTTCGTAAGGTAGCGGCCGTTGGCGAGAGTGGAGGGCCGGTGCGTTGGTTCGTTAGCTAGCCCGCATGGCCGGGTCTCCCGTGTAATGCGCATGCACCGGAGTTAGCAGATTAGTTGGTTAGTGCATGCATGCATCAGGAAATGGGGCCGTGCATGTAGGGTAGTGTGCTACGTGCGTGCGTGGCCGAGTGTGGCGGCCGGTTCTATGTGTGCTGGCCTATATAAGCTGATGCATTGTTCCTTGCGCCGAGATGAGCCGTGTGTAGTCATGTAGCCACTTAAGGAAGAAAAGGATTGGGGCGTTCGTGCGCCCGTGGCGGCGTTCGTGCGCCGGACGGAAAATCTTGTGTCCATTGTTCTTCTTCCACCTTCGTTCGAGTGAGAGGAGAGGTAGCTAGAGGGCTGCGGTTCCAAAAATTGGTATCAGAGCTTGGTGTCTTGGGTGTGCCTGCCGTGCCGGAGGCGTGGCAGCAATGGCGGCGCTCGCCGGCAGCTGCGCGACGGAGTTCCGGGCCGTGTGTCGGCCCATGGAGGTGGGCGGCACTGTGGCTGTCATGGCGCGTGGCGGAGGCAGCGGCCGGTGACGTCGTACGTGCGGCGACCGCGGAGGCCGCCGAGGCGCTGCGTGGTGGCACGGCGGCGCAGCACGGCGTGGCGGCGTGGAGGCACAGCATGGCGGCATGGAGGCCGCGACGGTGCAGGGCAATAAGCCGCGGCGGCGAGCCGGGCGCGACCGGTGCGTGTTATGGGTGCGCACGGGACGCGTCGGGCGCGTCGGGATCGCGGCATGCGGTGAGCGTCTAGTGCGGTCGGGCTCGTCGGGCGCGTCGGTTGCGCGCGGGACGTGCGGGATGCACTGGTGCGGTCGGGCTCGTCGGGCGCGCCGGGTGCGCGCGGGACGTGCGGGGCGCAGAGGGACGCCAGGCGTGTGTCGCCGGCGGAGGAGAGAGCTCGGCGTGTGTCGCCCGAGCCGTGACGGAGCATGATGCGACCGGCGTCGATGTGCCAGGTCGAGTCCGTGATCTGGGTCACGACCAAGACGACGACAATGACGAGAGCTACAACAACTCCGGTGAAGGCCAGATCGTGGTTTAGGAGGAGTGTGTTGGGAGTAAACCACGCCTCCAGGCGGTGACTGCGGTGCGCGCGCGGCTATGCGCTCCAGGTCCGGCTCGTAAGGTAGCGGCCGTTGGCGAGAGTGGAGGGCCGGTGCGTTGGTTCGTTAGCTAGCCCGCATGGCCGGGTCTCCCGTGTAATGCGCATGCACCGGAGTTAGCAGATTAGTTGGTTAGTGCATGCATGCATCAGGGAATGGGGCCGTGCATGTAGGGTAGTGTGCTACGTGCGTGCGTGGCCGAGTGTGGCGGCCGGTTCTATGTGTGCTGGGCTATATAAGCTGATGCATTGTGCCTTGCGCCGAGATGAGCCGTGTGTAGTCATGTAGCCACTTAAGGAAGAAAAGGATTGGGGCGTTCGTGCGCCCGTGGCGGCGTTCGTGCGCCGGCCGGAAAATCTTGTGTCCATTGTTCTTCTTCCACCTTCGTTCGAGTGAGAGGAGAGGTAGCTAGAGGGCTGCGGTTCCAACAATTGGTATCAGAGCTTGGTGTCTTGGGCGTGCCTGCCGTGCCGGAGGCGTGGCAGCGATGGCGGCGCTCGCCGGCAGCTACGCGACGGAGTTCCGGGCCGTGTGTCGGCCCATGGAGGTGGGCAGCACTGTGGCTGTCATGGCGCGTGGCGGAGGCAGCGGCCGGTGACGTCGTACGTGCGGCGACCGCGGAGGCCACCGAGGCGCTGCGTGGTGGCACGGCGGCGCAGCACGGCGTGGCGGCGTGGAGGCACAGCATGGCGGCATGGAGGCCGCGACGGTGCAGGGCAATAAGCCGCGGCGGCGAGCCGGGCACGACCGGTGCGTGTTATGGGTGCGCACGGGACGCGTCGGGCGCGTCGGGATCGCGGCATGCGGTGAGCGTCTAGTGCGGTCGGGCTCGTCGGGCGCGTCGGTTGCGCGCGGGACGTGCGGGATGCACTGGTGCGGTCGGGCTCGTCGGGCGCGCCGGGTGCGCGCGGGACGTGCGGGGCGCAGAGGGACGCCAGGCGTGTGTCGCCGGCGGAGGAGAGAGCTCGGCGTGTGTCGCCCGAGCCGTGACGGAGCATGATGTGACCGGCGTCGATGTGCCAGGTCGAGTCCGTGATCTGGGTCACGACCAAAACGACGACAATGACGAGAGCTACAACAACTCCGGTGAAGGCCAGATCGTGGTTTAGGAGGAGTGTGTTGGGAGTAAACCACGCCTCCAAGCGGTGACTGCGGTGCGCGCGCGGCTATGCGCTCCAGGTCCGGCTCGTAAGGTAGCGGCCGTTGACGAGAGTGGAGGGCCGGTGCGTTGGTTCGTTAGCTAGCCCGCATGGCCGGGTCTCCCGTGTAATGCGCATGCACCGGAGTTAGCAGATTAGTTGGTTAGTGCATGCATGCATCAGGAAATGGGGCCGTGCATGTAGGGTAGTGTGCTACGTGCGTGCGTGGCCGAGTGTGGCGGCCGGTTCTATGTGTGCTGGGCTATATAAGCTGATGCATTGTGCCTTGCGCCGAGATGAGCCGTGTGTAGTCATGTAGCCACTTAAGGAAGAAAAGGATTGGGGCGTTCGTGCGCCCGTGGCGGCGTTCGTGCGCCGGCCGGAAAATCTTGTGTCCATTGTTCTTCTTCCACCTTCGTTCGAGTGAGAGGAGAGGTAGCTAGAGGGCTGCGGTTCCAACAATTGGTATCAGAGCTTGGTGTCTTGGGCGTGCCTGCCGTGCCGGAGGCGTGGCAGCGATGGCGGCGCTCGCCGGCAGCTGCGCGACGGAGTTCCGGGCCGTGTGTCGGCCCATGGAGGTGGGCGGCGCTGTGGCTGTCATGGCGCGTGGCGGAGGCAGCGGCCGGTGACGTCGTACGTGCGGCGACCGCGGAGGCCGCCGAGGCGCTGCGTGGTGGCACGGCGGCGCAGCACGGCGTGGCGGCGTGGAGGCACTGCATGGCGGCATGAAGGCCGCGACGGTGCAGGGCAATAAGCCGCGGCGGCGAGCCGGGCGCGACCGGTGCGTGTTATGGGTGCGCACGGGACGCGTCGGGCGCGTCGGGATCGCGGCATGCGGTGAGCGTCTAGTGCGGTCGGGCTCGTCGGGCGCGTCGGTTGCGCGCGGGACGTGCGGGATGCACTGGTGCGGTCGGGCTCGTCGGGCGCGCCGGGTGCGCGCGGGACGTGCGGGGCGCAGAGGGACGCCAGGCGTGTGTCGCCGGCGGAGGAGAGAGCTCGGCGTGTGTCGCCCGAGCCGTGACGGAGCATGATGCGACCGGCGTCGATGTGCCAGGTCGAGTCCGTGATCTGGGTCACGACCAAGACGACGACAATGACGAGAGCTACAACAACTCCGGTGAAGGCCAGATCGTGGTTTAGGAGGAGTGTGTTGGGAGTAAACCACGCCTCCAGGCGGTGACTGCGGTGCGCGCGCGGCTATGCGCTCCAGGTCCGGCTCGTAAGGTAGCGGCCGTTGGCGAGAGTGGAGGGCCGGTGCGTTGGTTCGTTAGCTAGCCCGCATGGCCGGGTCTCCCGTGTAATGCGCATGCACCGGAGTTAGCAGATTAGTTGGTTAGTGCATGCATGCATCAGGAAATGGGGCCGTGCATGTAGGGTAGTGTGCTACGTGCGTGCGTGGCCGAGTGTGGCGGCCGGTTCTATGTGTGCTGGGCTATATAAGCTGATGCATTGTGCCTTGCGCCGAGATGAGCCGTGTGTAGTCATGTAGCCACTTAAGGAAGAAAAGGATTGGGGCGTTCGTGCGCCCGTGGCGGCGTTCGTGCGCCGGCCGGAAAATCTTGTGTCCATTGTTCTTCTTCCACCTTCGTTCGAGTGAGAGGAGAGGTAGCTAGAGGGCTGCGGTTCCAACAATTGGTATCAGAGCTTGGTGTCTTGGGCGTGCCTGCCGTGCCGGAGGCGTGGCAGCGATGGCGGCGCTCGCCGGCAGCTACGCGACGGAGTTCCGGGCCGTGTGTCGGCCCATGGAGGTGGGCAGCGCTGTGGCTGTCATGGCGCGTGGCGGAGGCAGCGGCCGGTGACGTCGTACGTGCGGCGACCGCGGAGGCCACCGAGGCGCTGCGTGGTGGCACGGCGGCGCAGCACGGCGTGGCGGCGTGGAGGCACTGCATGGCGGCATGGAGGCCGCGACGGTGCAGGGCAATAAGCCGCGGCGGCGAGCCGGGCGCGACCGGTGCGTGTTATGGGTGCGCACGGGACGCGTCGGGCGCGTCGGGATCGCGGCATGCGGTGAGCGTCTAGTGAGGTCGGGCTCGTCGGGCGCGTCGGTTGCGCGCGGGACGTGCGGGATGCACTGGTGCGGTCGGGCTCGTCGGGCGCGCCGGGTGCGCGCGGGACGTGCGGGGCGCAGAGGGACGCCAGGCGTGTGTCGCCGGCGGAGGAGAGAGCTCGGCGTGTGTCGCCCGAGCCGTGACGGAGCATGATGTGACCGGCGTCGATGTGCCAGGTCGAGTCCGTGATCTGGGTCACGACCAAGACGACGACAATGACGAGAGCTACAACAACTCCGGTGAAGGCCAGATCGTGGTTTAGGAGGAGTGTGTTGGGAGTAAACCACGCCTCCAAGCGGTGACTGCGGTGCGCGCGCGGCTATGCGCTCCAGGTCCGGGTCGTAAGGTAGCGGCCGTTGGCGAGAGTGGAGGGCCGGTGCGTTGGTTCGTTAGCTAGCCCGCATGGCCGGGTCTCCCGTGTAATGCGCATGCACCGGAGTTAGCAGATTAGTTGGTTAGTGCATGCATGCATCAGGAAATGGGGCCGTGCATGTTGGGTAGTGTGCTACGTGCGTGCGTGGCCGAGTGTGGCGGCCGGTTCTATGTGTGCTGGGCTATATAAGCTGATGCATTGTGCCTTGTGCCGAGATGAGCCGTGTGTAGTCATGTAGCCACTTAAGGAAGAAAAAGATTGGGGCGTTCGTGCGCCCGTGGCGGCGTTCGTGCGCCGGACGGAAAATCTTGTGTCCATTGTTCTTCTTCCACCTTCGTTCGAGTGAGAGGAGAGGTAGCTAGAGGGCTGCGGTTCCAAAAAATGGTATCAGAGCTTGGTGTCTTGGGCGTGCCTACCGTGCCGGAGGCGTGGCAGCAATGGCGGCGCTCGCCGGCAGCTGCGCGACGGAGTTCCGGGCCGTGTGTCGGCCCATGGAGGTGGGCGGCACTGTGGCTGTCATGGCGCGTGGCGGAGGCAGCGGCCGGTGACGTCGTACGTGCGGCGATCGCGGAGGCCGCCGAGGCGCTGCGTGGTGGCACGGCGGCGCAGCACGGCGTGGCGGCGTGGAGGCACAGCATGGCGGCATGGAGGCCGCGACGGTGCAGGGCAATAAGCCGCGGCGGCGAGCCGGGCGCGACCGGTGCGTGTTATGGGTGCGCACGGGACGCGTCGGGCGCGTCGGGATCGCGGCATGCGGTGAGCGTCTAGTGCGGTCGGGCTCGTCGGGCGCGTCGGTTGCGCGCGGGACGTGCGGGATGCACTGGTGCGGTCGGGCTCGTCGGGCGCGCCGGGTGCGCGCGGGACGTGCGGGGCGCAGAGGGACGCCAGGCGTGTGTCGCCGGTGGAGGAGAGAGCTCGGCGTGTGTCGCCCGAGCCGTGACGGAGCATGATGCGACCGGCGTCGATGTGCCAGGTCGAGTCCGTGATCTGGGTCACGACCAAGACGACGACAATGACGAGAGCTACAACAACTCCGGTGAAGGCCAGATCGTGGTTTAGGAGGAGTGTGTTGGGAGTAAACCACGCCTCCAGGCGGTGACTGCGGTGCGCGCGCGGCTATGCGCTCCAGGTCCGGCTCGTAAGGTAGAGGCCGTTGGCGAGAGTGGAGGGCCGGTGCGTTGGTTCGTTAGCTAGCCCGCATGGCCGGGTCTCCCGTGTAATGCGCATGCACCGGAGTTAGCAGATTAGTTGGTTAGTGCATGCATGCATCAGGAAATGGGGCCGTGCATGTAGGGTAGTGTGCTACGTGCGTGCGTGGCCGAGTGTGGCGGCCGGTTCTATGTGTGCTGGGCTATATGAGCTGATGCATTGTGCCTTGTGCCGAGATGAGCCGTGTGTAGTCATGTAGCCACTTAAGGAAGAAAAGGATTGGGGCGTTCGTGCGCCCGTGGCGGCGTTCGTGCGCCGGCCGGAAAATCTTGTATCCATTGTTCTTCTTCCACCTTCGTTCGAGTGAGAGGAGAGGTAGCTAGAGGGCTGCGGTTCCAACAATTGGTATCAGAGCTTGGTGTCTTGGGCGTGCCTGCCGTGCCGGAGGCGTGGCAGCGATGGCGGCGCTCGCCGGCAGCTGCGCGACGGAGTTCCGGGCCGTGTGTCGGCTCATGGAGGTGGGCGGCGCTGTGGCTGTCATGGCGCGTGGCAGAGGCAGCGGCCGGTGACGTCGTACGTGCGGCGACCGCGGAGGCCGCCGAGGCGCGGCGTGGTGGCACGGCGGCGCAGCACGGCGTGGCGGCGTGGAGGCACTGCATGGCGGCATGGAGGCCGCGACGGTGCAGGGCAATAAGCCGCGGCGGCGAGCCGGGCGCGACCGGTGCGTGTTATGGGTGCGCACGGGACGCGTCGGGCGCGTCGGGATCGCGGCATGCGGTGAGCGTCTAGTGCGGTCGGGCTCGTCGGGCGCGTCGGTTGCGCGCGGGACGTGCGGGATGCACTGGTGCGGTCGGGCTCGTCGGGCGTGCCGGGTGCGCGCGGGACGTGCGGGGCGCAGAGGGACGCCAGGCGTGTGTCGCCGGCGGAGGAGAGAGCTCGGCGTGTGTCGCCCGAGCCGTGACGGAGCATGATGCGACCGGCGTCGATGTGCCAGGTCGAGTCCGTGATCTGGGTCACGACCAAGACGACGACAATGACGAGAGCTACAACAACTCCGGTGAAGGCCAGATCGTGGTTTAGGAGGAGTGTGTTGGGAGTAAACCACGCCTCTAGGCGGTGACTGCGGTGCACGCGCGGCTATGCGCTCCAGGTCCGGCTCGTAAGGTAGCGGCCGTTGGCGAGAGTGGAGGGCCGGTGCGTTGGTTCGTTAGCTAGCCCGCATGGCCGGGTCTCCCGTGTAATGCGCATGCATCGGAGTTAGCAGATTAGTTGGTTAGTGCATGCATGCATCAGGAAATGGGGCCGTGCATGTAGGGTAGTGTGCTACGTGCGTGCGTGGCCGAGTGTGGCGGCCGGTTCTATGTGTGCTGTGCTATATAAGCTGATGCATTGTGCCTTGCGCCGAGATGAGCCGTGTGTAGTCATGTAGCCACTTAAGGAAGAAAAGGATTGG
The DNA here is from genome assembly GCA_902687465.1 of Secale cereale. Taxonomy (NCBI): domain Eukaryota; kingdom Viridiplantae; phylum Streptophyta; class Magnoliopsida; order Poales; family Poaceae; genus Secale; species Secale cereale. Next base: position 751,129,030 of record LR738712.1, on the reverse strand, counting down.
GGCGTTCGTGCGCCCGTGGCGGCGTTCGTGCGTCGGCCGGAAAATCTTGTGTCCATTGTTCTTCTTCCACCTTCGTTCGAGTGAGAGGAGAGGTAGCTAGAGGGCTGCGGTTCCAATAATTGGTATCAGAGCTTGGTGTCTTGGGCGTGCCTGCCGTGCCGGAGGCGTGGCAGCGATGGCGGCGCTCGCCGGCAGCTACGCGACGGAGTTTCGGGCCGTGTGTCGGCCCATGGAGGTGGGCAGCGCTGTGGCTGTCATGGCGCGTGGCGGAGGCAGCGGCCGGTGACGTCGTACGTGCGGCGACCGCGGAGGCCACCGAGGCGCTGCGTGGTGGCACGGCGGCGCAGCACGGCGTGGCGGCGTGGAGGCACTGCATGGCGGCATGGAGGCCGCGACGGTGCAGGGCAATAAGCCGCGGCGGCGAGCCGGGCGCGACCGGTGCGTGTTATGGGTGCGCACGGGACGCGTCGGGCGCGTCGGGATCGCGGCATGCGGTGAGCGTCTAGTGAGGTCGGGCTCGTCGGGCGCGTCGGTTGCGCGCGGGACGTGCGGGATGCACTGGTGCGGTCGGGCTCGTCGGGCGCGCCGGGTGCGCGCGGGACGTGCGGGGCGCAGAGGGACGCCAGGCGTGTGTCGCCGGCGGAGGAAAGAGCTCGGCATGTGTCGCCCGAGCCGTGACGGAGCATGATGCGACCGGCGTCGATGTGCCAGGTCGAGTCCGTGATCTGGGTCACGACCAAGACGACGACAATGACGAGAGCTACAACAACTCCGGTGAAGGCCAGATCGTGGTTTAGGAGGAGTGTGTTGGGAGTAAACCACGCCTCCAGGCGGTGACTGTGGTGCGCGCGCGGCTATGCGCTCCAGGTCCGGCTCGTAAGGTAGCGGCCGTTGGCGAGAGTGGAGGGCCGGTGCGTTGGTTCGTTAGCTAGCCCGCATGGCCGGGTCTCCCGTGTAATGTGCATGCACCGGAGTTAGCAGATTAGTTGGTTAGTGCATGCATGCATCAGGAAATGGGGCCGTGCATGTAGGGTAGTGTGCTACGTGCGTGCGTGGCCGAGTGTGGCGGCCGGTTCTATGTGTGCTGGGCTATATAAGCTGATGCATTGTGCCTTGCGCCGAGATGAGCCGTGTGTAGTCATGTAGCCACTTAAGGAAGAAAAGGATTGGGGCGTTCGTGCGCCCGTGGCGGCGTTCGTGCGCCGGCCGGAAAATCTTGTGTCCATTGTTCTTCTTCCACCTTCGTTCGAGTGAGAGGAGAGGTAGCTAGAGGGCTGCGGTTCCAACAATTGGTATCAGAGCTTGGTGTCTTGGGCGTGCCTGCCGTGCCGGAGGCGTGGCAGCGATGGCGGCGCTCGCCGGCAGCTGCGGGACGGAGTTCCGGGCCGTGTGTCGGCCCATGGAGGTGGGCGGCGCTGTGGCTGTCATGGCGCGTGGCGGAGGCAGCGGCCGGTGACGTCGTACGTGCGGCGACCGCGGAGGCCGCCGAGGCGCTGCGTGGTGGCACGGCGGCGCAGCACGGCGTGGCGGCGTGGAGGCACTGCATGGCGGCATGAAGGCCGCGACGGTGCAGGGCAATAAGCCGCGGCGGCGAGCCGGGCGCGACCGGTGCGTGTTATGGGTGCGCACGGGACGCGTCGGGCGCGTCGGGATCGCGGCATGCGGTGAGCGTCTAGTGCGGTCGGGCTCGTCGGGCGCGTCGGTTGCGCGCGGGACGTGCGGGATGCACTGGTGCGGACGGGCTCGTCGGGCGTGCCGGGTGCGCGCGGGACGTGCGGGGCGCAGAGGGACGCCAGGCGTGTGTCGCCGGCGGAGGAGAGAGCTCGGCGTGTGTCGGCCGAGCCGTGACGGAGCATGATGCGACCGGCGTCGATGTGCCAGGTCGAGTCCGTGATCTGGGTCACGACCAAGACGACGACAATGACGAGAGCTACAACAACTCCGGTGAAGGCCAGATCGTGGTTTAGGAGGAGTGTGTTGGGAGTAAACCACGCCTCTAGGCGGTGACTGCGGTGCACGCGCGGCTATGCGCTCCAGGTCCGGCTCGTAAGGTAGCGGCCGTTGGCGAGAGTGGAGGGCCGGTGCGTTGGTTCGTTAGCTAGCCCGCATGGCCGGGTCTCCCGTGTAATGCGCATGCATCGGAGTTAGCAGATTAGTTGGTTAGTGCATGCATGCATCAGGAAATGGGGCCGTGCATGTAGGGTAGTGTGCTACGTGCGTGCGTGGCCGAGTGTGGCGGCCGGTTCTATGTGTGCTGGGCTATATAAGCTGATGCATTGTGCCTTGCGCCCAGATGAGCCGTGTGTAGTCATGTAGCCACTTAAGGAAGAAAAGGATTGGGGCGTTCGTGCGCCCGTGGTGGCGTTCGTGCGCCGGCCGGAAAATCTTGTGTCCATTGTTCTTCTTCCACCTTCGTTCGAGTGAGAGGAGAGGTAGCTAGAGGGCTGCGGTTCCAATAATTGGTATCAGAGCTTGGTGTCTTGGGCGTGCCTGCCGTGCCGGAGGCGTGGCAGCGATGGCGGCGCTCGCCGGCAGCTGCGCGACGGAGTTCCGGGCCGTGTGTCGGCCCATGGAGGTGGGCGGCGCTGTGGCTGTCATGGCGCGTGGCGGAGGCAGCGGCCGGTGACGTCGTACGTGCGGCGACGGCGGAGGCCGCCGAGGCGCTGCGTGGTGGCACGGCGGCGCAGCACGGCGTGGCGGCGTGGAGGCACTGCATGGCGGCATGGAGGCCGCGACGGTGCAGGGCAATAAGCCGCGGCGGTGAGCCGGGCGCGACCGGTGCGTGTTATGGGTGCGCACGGGACGCGTCGGGCGCGTCGGGATCGCGGCATGCGGTGAGCGTCTAGTGCGGTCGGGCTCGTCGGGCGCGTCGGTTGCGCGCGGGACGTGCGGGATGCACTGGTGCGGTCGGGCTCGTCGGGCGCGCCGGGTGCGCGCGGGACGTGCGGGGCGCAGAGGGACGCCAGGCGTGTGTCGCCGGCGGAGGAAAGAGCTCGGCATGTGTCGCCCGAGCCGTGACGGAGCATGATGCGACCGGCGTCGATGTGCCAGGTCGAGTCCGTGATCTGGGTCACGACCAAGACGACGACAATGACGAGAGCTACAACAACTCCGGTGAAGGCCAGATCGTGGTTTAGGAGGAGTGTGTTGGGAGTAAACCACGCCTCCAGGCGGTGACTGTGGTGCGCGCGCGGCTATGCGCTCCAGGTCCGGCTCGTAAGGTAGCGGCCGTTGGCGAGAGTGGAGGGCCGGTGCGTTGGTTCGTTAGCTAGCCCGCATGGCCGGGTCTCCCGTGTAATGTGCATGCACCGGAGTTAGCAGATTAGTTGGTTAGTGCATGCATGCATCAGGAAATGGGGCCGTGCATGTAGGGTAGTGTGCTACGTGCGTGCGTGGCCGAGTGTGGCGGCCGGTTCTATGTGTGCTGGGCTATATAAGCTGATGCATTGTGCCTTGCGCCGAGATGAGCCGTGTGTAGTCATGTAGCCACTTAAGGAAGAAAAGGATTGGGGCGTTCGTGCGCCGGCCGGAAAATCTTGTGTCCATTGTTCTTCTTCCACCTTCGTTTGAGTGAGAGGAGAGGTAGCTAGAGGGCTGCGGTTCCAACAATTGGTATCAGAGCTTGGTGTCTTGGGCGTGCCTGCCGTGCCGGAGGCGTGGCAGCGATGGCGGCGCTCGCCGGCAGCTGCGCGACGGAGTTCCGGGCCGTGTGTCGGCCCATGGAGGTGGGCGGCGCTATGGCTGTCATGGCGCGTGGCGGAGGCAGCGGCCGGTGACGTCGTACGTGCGGCGACCGCGGAGGCCGCCGAGGCGCTGCGTGGTGGCACGGCGGCGCAGCACGGCGTGGCGGCGTGGAGGCACTGCATGGCGGCATGGAGGCCGCGACGGTGCAGGGCAATAAGCCGCGGCGGCGAGCCGGGCGCGACCGGTGCGTGTTATGGGTGCGCACGGGACGCGTCTGGCGCGTCGGGATCGCGGCATGCGGTGAGCGTCTAGTGCGGTCGGGCTCGTCGGGCGCGTCGGTTGCGCGCGGGACGTGCGGGATGCACTGGTGCGGTCGGGCTCGTCGGGCGCGCCGGGTGCGCGCGGGACTTGCGGGGCGCAGAGGGACGCCAGGCGTGTGTCGCCGGCGGAGGAGAGAGCTCGGCGTGTGTCGCCCGAGCCGTGACGGAGCATGATGCGACCGGCGTCGATGTGCCAGGTCGAGTCCGTGATCTGGGTCACGACCAAGACGACGACAATGACGAGAGCTACAACAACTCCGGTGAAGGCCAGATCGTGGTTTAGGAGGAGTGTGTTGGGAGTAAACCACGCCTCCAGGCGGTGACTGCGGTGCGCGCGCGGCTATGCGCTCCAGGTCCGGCTCGTAAGGTAGCGGCCGTTGGCGAGAGTGGAGGGCCGGTGCGTTGGTTCGTTAGCTAGCCCGCATGGCCGGGTCTCCCGTGTAATGCGCATGCACCGGAGTTAGCAGATTAGTTGGTTAGTGCATGCATGCATCAGGAAATGGGGCCGTGCATGTAGGGTAGTGTGCTACGTGCGTGCGTGGCCGAGTGTGGCGGCCGGTTCTATGTGTGCTGGGCTATATAAGCTGATGCATTGTGCCTTGCGCCGAGATGAGCCGTGTGTAGTCATGTAGCCACTTAAGGAAGAAAAGGATTGGGGCGTTCGTGCGCCCGTGGCGGCGTTCGTGCGCCGGCCGGAAAATCTTGTGTCCATTGTTCTTCTTCCACCTTCGTTCGAGTGAGAGGAGAGGTAGCTAGAGGGCTGCGGTTCCAACAATTGGTATCAGAGCTTGGTGTCTTGGGCGTGCCTGCCGTGCCGGAGGCGTGGCAGCGATGGCGGCGCTCGCCGGCAGCTGCGCGACGGAGTTCCGGGCCGTGTGTCGGCCCATGGAGGTGGGCGGCGCTGTGGCTGTCATGGCGCGTGGCGGAGGCAGCGGCCGGTGACGTCGTACGTGCGGCGACCGCGGAGGCCGCCGAGGCGCTGCGTGGTGGCACGGCGGCGCAGCACGGCGTGGCGGCGTGGAGGCACTGCATGGCGGCATGAAGGCCGCGACGGTGCAGGGCAATAAGCCGCGGCGGCGAGCCGGGCGCGACCGGTGCGTGTTATGGGTGCGCACGGGACGCGTCGGGCGCGTCGGGATCGCGGCATGCGGTGAGCGTCTAGTGCGGTCGGGCTCGTCGGGCGCGTCGGTTGCGCGCGGGACGTGCGGGATGCACTGGTGCGGTCGGGCTCGTCGGGCGCGCCGGGTGCGCGCGGGACGTGCGGGGCGCAGAGGGACGCCAGGCGTGTGTCGCCGGCGGAGGAGAGAGCTCGGCGTGTGTCGCCCGAGCCGTGACGGAGCATGATGCGACCGGCGTCGATGTGCCAGGTCGAGTCCGTGATCTGGGTCACGACCAAGACGACGACAATGACGAGAGCTACAACAACTCCGGTGAAGGCCAGATCGTGGTTTAGGAGGAGTGTGTTGGGAGTAAACCACGCCTCCAGGCGGTGACTGCGGTGCGCGCGCGGCTATGCGCTCCAGGTCCGGCTCGTAAGGTAGCGGCCGTTGGCGAGAGTGGAGGGCCGGTGCGTTGGTTCGTTAGCTAGCCCGCATGGCCGGGTCTCCCGTGTAATGCGCATGCACCGGAGTTAGCAGATTAGTTGGTTAGTGCATGCATGCATCAGGAAATGGGGCCGTGCATGTAGGGTAGTGTGCTACGTGCGTGCGTGGCCGAGTGTGGCGGCCGGTTCTATGTGTGCTGGGCTATATAAGCTGATGCATTGTGCCTTGCGCCGAGATGAGCCGTGTGTAGTCATGTAGCCACTTAAGGAAGAAAAGGATTGGGGCGTTCGTGCGCCCGTGAGGGCGTTCGTGCGCCGGCCGGAAAATCTTGTGTCCATTGTTCTTCTTCCACCTTCGTTCGAGTGAGAGGAGAGGTAGCTAGAGGGCTGCGGTTCCAACAATTGGTATCAGAGCTTGGTGTCTTGGGCGTGCCTGCCGTGCCGGAGGCGTGGCAGCGATGGCGGCGCTCGCCGGCAGCTGCGCGACGGAGTTCCGGGCCGTGTGTCGGCCCATGGAGGTGGGCGGCGCTGTGGCTGTCATGGCGCGTGGCGGAGGCAGCGGCCGGTGACGTCGTACGTGCGGCGACCGCGGAGGCCGCCGAGGCGCTGCGTGGTGGCACGGCGGCGCAGCACGGCGTGGCGGCGTGGAGGCACTGCATGGCGGCATGAAGGCCGAGTGTGGCGGCCGGTTCTATGTGTGCTGGGCTATATAAGCTGATGCATTGTGCCTTGCGCCGAGATGAGCCGTGTGTAGTCATGTAGCCACTTAAGGAAGAAAAGGATTGGGGCGTTCGTGTGCCCGTGGCGGCGTTCGTGCGCCGGCCGGAAAATCTTGTGTCCATTGTTCTTCTTCCACCTTCGTTCGAGTGAGAGGAGAGGTAGCTAGAGGGTTGCGGTTCCAACATGCATTATTCATTGGTATTTTTTGCATCACAAATACCTTTTATTATTTCGATTTATAGTAAGATACAAAATTTATCTCGCTACAATTTCTGCAGATTATAGACGGGCCACCAAAAGACAAAGGATGAGAGCGCCAACTTCAAGTAATCCTACTTCCATACCACATAGGTTTCTCTAATTTTGAGAGGTTACCACTTGTAGTGTTGTTCAGTATTTCAAACTAGCTTACGGTCATGTATGGTAGTAGTTATTTTGAGAAGAATTTCATGAAAATAATGCAACAAGTCAAAAATCACTTGTAGTTCATGATGATTCCTAGTTGCATGCTCACTAAACATTACAAACCTTCTCGGTGTAGAGGTTGTTATCTTGATATGTATCTATTATATGCTATTATCTGTCATCATTGGGTAAAGAATATTTGTTGCTCATGGCTAGATTTTATACTTTTATTAATACAACAACATTGAGAAAATTCCAGTATTTATTGAAATAAATCATAAATTTCATATTAAATGTTACTGGCTAGTTTGAATGGATGTGTTCTGTAATTATGTAATACTTCTATGTTCATACTATTTTACATCAAATGTGCAGGTTCGGGTTTATCGACGGGAGGACAAACAGACCCAACTTCTACAAAACTTCCACATGGTTTTGTGTAATTTCATGTAGAGCACATTGAGACATTCAAGATTATTTACA